>AP025062.1:26960146-27106845 GCA_036186865.1 Eustoma russellianum
TATGCATGATAACTTGCCTTATTTAGCTTATATATTATGTTGCCGAACTAACGAGCCATGAAGCTTTAAAGCTTACATCATATGGCGAACATTTGTTGAGTTTATACTATTTTCAGGTGCCACAATTAATGAACTAAAGTAGTTCATTAAGTGAAGTACTTAGTTTAATAAACTAAGTAGTTCATTAAAGGAAGATGCATTTGGAAAAGACATGAAGGTAACATGGCTATGGAAGGAAAGTTCTCTCCTCCTCCCCACATCAATTTCACACGCCATATATACATAATATATATGTATTTTCAGATTTTTTTAAAAGGCACATACACATTTATTCCAACGTACTATCGACACGTTATATATCTTACGAACGTACGATTACGTCACACCACTATACTTAACTCATATTTATGAGTATATTCAGATCTTATATCATATGATATAAGATATGGTGATGACAAATTAAATACGACACGATAAAAGGTTCTAAACCGAAATTTGTCGTATCGGGCGATACCGAAACTTTGCCAACGTGTCACGTACTTGCCATAAATAAATGGCCAGCCCATATACATCAAAATTTATTAAAAATTTCGTGCCATACACTGTATATTGAGACAAAAATACTTTCCATGTTGGCACACACAAATCATCCCACATTTAGGCCAAAATGTGAAGATTCCAATTTTATTTTTGTCACATGTTTATGGTACGACTTTAAATCAGCCAAGTGCTGAAAATTAAAGTATATATTATATATATTATGTATAACATAATATATATAGCATGTGCAAAAGTTGGAATTTAAATTAGAGAAAAATCGGGTAATCGATAAATATCGAAAATTTGGTTTTCTACGCATTTGACATGGAACGTTTTTCTTGAACATCATGTGACACGTATCTAGACACTTTTTACATATAATATACATCTTAAAGTGTTCTAGAAAATTAAATTAAGGGCTGATTGGAATATTACATGTGTGTAATATTAAATGTGCACTATTTTACAAAGTTAGCAAAAATAAATTTCAGCACATGCATATACACACTTAAACGTCACCCCAGCTGAGATGGAGCACATGTGGAGTCTTGTTGGCATGTTGATTGGTCAAGAATCAATCATACAATGTTGATGAATCAAAGAGAGAAGCTACAAAAGGTAAGTTTTCAACATACACCTCTCTTATGTCACATGCTGAAAATTTCAGCATGTCACACATCTTGTGGCCGATTTCTTCAACATTAAGGGAGATATTTTGTTGATTTTTCATTAAGGAATAAATCAAAGGAGTTATGGAAATGATTTGAATTGTATGTAAGGTTATTAAGTGTGATATCCTTTATATCACACATGCTGAAATTTTTCAGCATGTGTGAAGTTGGTTATGGCCGAATGTGACTCTCCTTTGGTGTCCAAGTTCATTCTCAATCTTGTAGCAAGACTTACCTTAAATAATGGATGTATTTTTATGGAAGAAATTCAAAGAAAAATGGAAGAAATATTGATTTATCTCATATGGTAAATGCTGAAAATTTCAGCATTAACAATGTGATATGGCCGAATTTTTCAAGGGTGGAAGGAAGGATTTTTTGTGTCTCACACTTTATGACAAATTGTTACTATTATGGCATGATTTAATAATTGATTATTTGGCATATATTTAGTGTTTTTTTCAGAATATCCATGTCATCAAAATGATGACAACATTGAGCCAATCAAAAGATGACAAGTAAGCAATGACTAAATAATGGTCCAATGGAGTGATGCCAAGTAAGCAAAACATTGTCACCATGATGTCTCACACTCTCTCAAGCAATTAAAAGGAAATTTTCAAGAGGAGAGAGAGGTGCATAGGGGACGGCTGGACATTCTATAAGGAGAAGAGGAGAACAAACAAAAACAACACCAAGAATTACATTCAAAAGTGATCAAAGTGCAAAAGCTTTCTTCTCCTTCACTTTCTTTCTTTCTTCTCTTGTAAAAAGCCTATTGTACTTTATTTCTTTCATTCTTGAATAGGCTTCATAGAAACCACCATTCACACATCTTTGTAAAAGATTGATCAAGGTGTGATCAATCTTCATTCTAGCGAGGTGGTGGTGTTCGTGCAAATTGTACTCACAATACAAGGTTTGTAAAGGGTTGGAGTTAAGGTGTAACTCTATCAACCCTGCGGTAAGGTGTACTGCGTGTGTGAAATTAGTGTGAACCAAGGAAGGTGTTCCTTGAAGACTGGAGTAGGTTGTTTATAACCGAACCAGTATGAAATTCTTGGTGCAATTTACTTTCTGCATTTACGTTTCAGTTTCTGCGCTGTTTACTCATATTGTTCACGTTCGCAAAAATAGTAAACGTTTTCTAAAAATTATAAAAATTTCCAGAAACATACATAAACGTTCTAGGGTTAATTTGGCACAAGTTTCAACCCTTTTGGACAAGTATAGATCAGTCAAACATCAAAAGTTCTGAGACTAGTGCAGTCTGATTTTCAGACTTGCAAAGGTTGAGACTTTGGGTGTATTTGACCTACTTCCCAAAAGAATTTTCAAAAACTGTTTCAACCCATTTAAATACAGTGTGTGAAGAGTTATTGGTCAAATTTTCAGATCATTTGGACATTCACACAAATAGGAATTAATTTTTCAAAACCATCTACCGGTTCTGGCAGATTTGCACAATCTGAGTGCCAACGGTTTTTGAAGGGGTTAAAGGTTGAATTTTGATTTGAAATTTTTAGGGGACCCTCACAACATCTCAGGCTAAGTTCTCTCAAAATTTCATAATTTTTGGAGACCTCTAACCTAGTTTTTAAAACGTTTTAAAACTGGTCCTGAAAACAGAATCTGTTTTCAGAACTTGAATTGGTTAGGTTTAAAGAAATTTTAAAAAACCATATTTTCCGCACCACCTATTCAACCCCCCCCTTCTAGTGGTGCCTTGCAGATCCTACAAGTGGTATCAGAGCGCAGGAATACTCACGACAAGGAATCCAACGATTCAGTGAGATGGCATCCACAAATCTCAAAACCGAACAAGAAGGTATGTCGAGCCAAAGGCCTCCACTCTTTGACGGTGAGTCTTTTATTCAATGGAAACTTAGGATGAAACTTTTTCTTATGGCTATAGACATAGACCTTTGGTCAATAATTGAAGATGGTCCATATGTCCCATCTAAATTGTCCATTGTAGATGGAGTCACACTAGAAGTAATTAAAACGAGACAAGACTATACTAGTGAAGACAAAAAGAAACTGAGTATGAATGCTAAGGCCATGCAATTACTCTTAAATGGTTTAAGTAAGAGTGAGTCTAGTTATGTGTCCAATTGTTCGAGTGCACAAGAAATGTGGAGAATCTTAGAAATGAAACACGAAGGCACAAGTCAAGTAAAAGAGTCTAAAATTAATATGCTCATGTCTACTCTTGAGTCTTTTAAGTTGTTGCCTAATGAGTCAATTGTAGATATGGATCTTCGTTTGACTAACATCTATAATTCTCTTGAGTCTCTTGGTAAGGCTTTTACAACGCAGGAAAAGGTACAGAAAGTCCTACGGAGCCTTCCTTCGGAATGGGATCCTAAAGTGACTGCTATAGAAGAAAGCAAGGAGACAAAAGCAATAAAAATGGAAGAACTCATTGGTTCACTCAAAGTTTATGAAAACAAACTTATTATTCGGAAATCGGAATCAACCAAACAAGGTAAGACAATTGCTTTTAAATCAAATGAATACGTCTCCCCTCCCTCCGATCACGTAGATGATAGTGATTCCGAATCGGATAATGATGACTTAATTCTATTGGCAAAAGGACTAAGAAGATTCATGAGAAAATCATTTAGAAATAAAAACAAGGGCACTACATCTAAGAGAAATAAAAACAAGTCAAATGATAAGGACATTAAATGTTATGAATGCGGCAAACTCGGACACTTATCATATGACTTCCCAAACAAAGAAAAGCAAACTAATAAGTACCCTGACAAGGAGCGGAACAAAAATAGACCCGTCTCAGATCCTAAACAAAGGAAACGTGCACTAAAGGCCTCCACATGGAGTGACTCATCAGACTCTGAAACTGAGACCGAAGAGGAGACCGCTCAAGTTTGCTTCGCTTCAAAGGCGTCTAATGAGGTATCATCCGATTCTGACTCTGACTCTGAACCTTCTTATGATGATCTTTTTAGTCAGTATCTTGAATTACACAAATTTACTAAGACTCTCGCAAAAGAAAAGAAACGTTTAGTTGAAGACAAGAAACTGTTAGAATCTTCTAACGAGAATCTTGTCGCTCAATTAAGCGATTCAAAGAAAGAGTCTTCATGTGTCATCACTGCATTAAAAACCGAGATCTCATCATTGACTTCTCAAAATAATGAAATGAAATCCGAGATTTCAAATTTGAAATCAAGGAATACAGACTTAGAGAAAATGATGAAACAATTCGATACAGGGTCAAACATGTTGCATCGCATCATATTATCACAAAAGCATGACAGTGACAAAACTGGATTGGGATACGTTGATACTAACGAAGTATCAACCAAACCAACCAAGTTTGTTGTGTCTAAGAAAGTAGACACCCCTAAACATCAAGTGGCGTCTAAGATGACGCAAAAAGCACCCCCTTCCACACGCCCCACTCCCTCATATCATGTGAAATATAACGTTGTACCATATAGATATGAGAAGAAGAGATCAATGCATACACGAAATACATATCATCCACGTACTACGCACACACACACAAGGACATATCACAAACGTCCTTCATACAATGAGTACAGGGGAGTCCTTGGGCAAAGACCCAAAGTACATGCACCACATGTATACTATATCGCACCTTCATCTACTTTCTTGCCATTTGATAGACCGAGAAGGATCACCCAAGTATGGGTACCGAAAGGTACCTTTACTAAAAGGTGATTAACTAACTCGAAAGGACCCAAAATTAAAAGGGTACCTAAATCACCTTTTTACATTGCAGGGAGACCACTCATCAAAAGACACATCAATAAAGTGGTTCCTTGACAGTGGTTGCTCGAGGCACATGACAGGTGACCCGAGCCTATTCTCCAAATTGAAGAAGGTCACAAAAGGCGGATCCGTGACCTTTGGAGACAACAATGAAGGCAAGATCATTGGTAAAGGTACGATTGGAAATCCGGATACACTTCAAATCTCCAACGTGTTTTTGGTAAGCAACTTATCTTACAATCTTCTTAGTATTTCGCAATTTATTGACAATGGTTTCAATGTGTGTTTTACTCACCCTTACTGTAATATAATAAATAAAAATGGAGAAACTGTTTTAAAAGGAAAACGTGAAGGAAATATATTCACACTATCTATGGATGATGTAGTAGATGCCAAAGTTAAATGCTTTATGTCAAATGAACCCAATGTGAATTTGTGGCATAGACATCTAGGACACATAGGTATTTCTACACTAGAAAAATTGCAACGAAAGAGCCTAGTACGGGGATTGCCTAAGCTTGATTTAGACAACTTTCAGTTGTGTGAATCTTGCATAAAAGGCAAACAAACACATGAGTCACTTAAGCCTAAAAATGAGATAAGCACGACTAGAATACTAGAACTATTGCATATCGATTTGTTTGGTCCTAGTCGTACTACAAGCCTTGGTGGGCGTCACTATGCATGTGTAATTGTTGATGACTTTTCTCGTTATACTTGGACTTTATTTCTTGCACATAAGGATGATAGCGCCGTAGAAATCGCTAAATTAATTAAACAACTTGAAAATCAATACGGCGTAAATGTGAAAAGAATAAGAAGCGATAGAGGCGGTGAGTTTAAAAATAAAGAGATGATTTCATTCTGTGAAGAAAAAGGAATTAAACATGAGTTTTCGCCACCTAGAACTCCACAATTAAATGGAGTAGTAGAAAGAAAGAATCGCACACTACAAGAAATCGCTAGAACTATGCTTTGCGAAAATAAATTACCTAGATTTCTGTGGGCGGAAGCCGTAAATTGTGCATGCTATATTGTAAATCGCCTATCTATAAGAAAGAAAATAAACAAGACGCCTTACGAAATTTTGAATGATCGCATGCCTAAGATAGATTATTTTCGTGTGTTTGGATGCAAATGTTTTGTCTTGAATACAAAAGATAACTTAGATAAATTTGAATCCAAATCGATTGAGTGCATTTTTATTGGGTATTCCATAAATTCAAAAGCATATAGATGTTATGATCCTCTCACTAGACAAATCATAGAATCTATTCATGTTAAATTCAATGAATTTGGAGAGATTGATAAAGAAAAGGAATATGATGATGATTTTGAATTGAAACCTGTTTTGGATGAAGAAAATGAATCTTTTGATATGCATGAGATGAATGAGACACTAGAAATGCATGATCATATAGAAATGCATGATAACTTAGAAAACAATCAACCAAGATGGCATAGAGATCACCCACATGATCTCATCATAGGCGACATCACTCACGGTGTACGACCACGTAGAAGAATCACTTTGGATGAAATAAATGAATTTCATGCTATGATTTCTGAAATTGAGCCTAAAAATGTGCATGATGCTTTGAGTGATTCATCTTGGATTGATGCTATGCATGACGAACTTAATCAATTCGTTAGAAATGATGTATGGGATTTAGTGCCACGACCACAAGATAAGACAATAATAGGCACAAAGTGGGCATTTAGGAACAAAATGAATGAGGAAGGAAAGGTCGTTAGAAATAAAGCAAGACTCGTAGCTCAAGGATATAATCAAGAAGAAGGAATAGACTACGATGAAACATTTGCACCCGTAGCACGTCTAGAAGCTATACGACTCTTACTTGCTATTGCTTGCTTGAAAGATTTTAAATTATATCAAATGGACGTCAAAAGTGCTTTTCTAAACGGATTTATACAAGAAGAAGTATACGTGAAGCAACCACCCGATTTTGAAGATTTGAAACATCCAGATCACGTGTACAAACTAAAGAAGGCACTATATGGCCTAAAGCAAGCGCCGAGAGCATGGTATGATCGTTTTGCCACTTTTCTTTTAGAAAATAATTTTAAACGTGGTACTATAGATAGTACACTATTTTTGAAACAAGAAAAATCAGATTTACTTATTATTCAAATTTACGTAGATGCCATTATTTTCGGTTCTACCTCACATAGACTTGTTAAAGATTTTGAAAATTGTATGAAAGCTGAATTTGAAATGTCCATGGTTGGTGAACTTAATTATTTTCTTGGCTTGCAGATTAAGCAAACGAGTAAAGGAATTCATATAAGCCAAGCTAAGTACGTAAACGACATGATCAAGAAATTCAATTTTGAAAATTTGAAACCATCACCCACGCCTATGAGTGTCACTACTAAATTAGACAAAGATGAACATGGTAAAGATGTTGATAATGGATTATATAGATCATGATAGGTTCTTTACTATATTTAACTGCTAGTAGGCCTGACATCATGTTTAGCGTATGCATGTGTGCTCGTTTTCAAAGTCAACCCAAGGTGTCACACTTAAATGCGGTAAAAAGAATATTCCGTTATATTAAGCACACGCCCACCTTAGGTATTTGGTACGATAAGGATTCTACATTCGACTTACATGCTTACACTGATGCAGATTATGGTGGCTGCAAAATAGATAGAAAAAGCACGAGCGGAACTTGCCAATTTATAGGAAATTCCCTTATTTCATGGTTTTCCAAAAAGCAAGCAAGTGTTGCTTTGTCCACTACTGAGGCTGAGTATATGGCTCTTAGCCTTTGTTGCACACAGTTGTTGTGGATAAAACAACAACTTTCGGATTTTGGAATTACCGTAGATAAAATTCCTATATATTGTGATAGTATGAGTGCAATAAATTTGTCTAAGAACCCCGTATTACACTCTAAGGCTAAGCATATAGAAGTACGCTATCATTTTCTTCGTGATCACGTTAACAATGGTAATATTGTCATAGATCACGTACGCACAGAATCGCAAGTAGCGGATATATTTACCAAGGCCTTAAATCAAGCCACATTTGAATCTCTCCGTTCTAAATTAGGCATGCTTCCTGTTGACGTGATTTAATGCGATATCATTGATGTACTTTCCTTTTTGACAGGAATCTTTTGATTAACTTTCCAAAATAAAGGGGGAGAGAGAAGCATGATTTAAGGGGGAGAGAGAGATTTAAGGGGAGAGAGATCACTGATTGATTCTAATTGCATGAATCAAGGGGGAGCCGGATTTGAAATTTCAAATCTGTGCATAATTCAAGGGGGAGATAACACTTAAATCATGTACACTAGTTATTTTGAAAATCATCAAAAGGGGGAGATTGTAGAAATATGAGGGTTTGAGTGATTTCAAAATAAAGAAATTTGAATATATATATATATATAAACGTTGGATATATATATATATATACACAAGTGTACATGTATGCATGATAACTTGCCTTATTTAGCTTATATATTATGTTGCCGAACTAACGAGCCATGAAGCTTTAAAGCTTACATCATATGACGAACATTTGTTGAGCTTATACTATTTTCAGGTGCCACAATTAATGAACTAAAGTAGTTCATTAAGTGAAGTACTTAGTTTAATAAACTAAGTAGTTCATTAAAGGAAGATGCATTTGGAAAAGACATGAAGGTAACATGGCTATGGAAGGAAAGTTCTCTCCTCCTCCCCACATCAATTTCACACGCCATATATACATAATATATATGTATTTTCAGATTTTTTTAAAAGGCACATACACATTTATTCCAACGTTCTATCGACACGTTATATATCTTACGAACGTACGATTACGTCACACCACTATACTTAACTCATATTTATGAGTATATTCAGATCTTATATCATATGATATAAGATATGGTGATGACAAATTAAATACGACACGATAAAAGGTTCTAAACCGAAATTTGTCGTATCGGGCGATACCGAAACTTCGCCAACGTGTCACGTACTTGCCATAAATAAATGGCCAGCCCATATACATCAAAATTTATTAAAAATTTCGTGCCATACACTGTATATTGAGACAAAAATACTTTCCATGTTGGCACACACAAATCATCCCACATTTAGGCCAAAATGTGAAGATTCCAATTTTATTTTTGTCACATGTTTATGGTACCACTTTAAATCAGCCAAGTGCTGAAAATTAAAGTATATATTATATATATTATGTATAACATAATATATATAGCATGTGCAAAAGTTGGAATTTAAATTAGAGAAAAATCGGGTAATCGATAAATATCGAAAATTTGGTTTTCTACGCACTTGACATGGAACATTTTTCTTGAACATCATGTGACACGTATCTAGACACTTTTTACATATAATATACATCTTAAAGTGTTCTAGAAAATTAAATTAAGGGCTGATTGGAATATTACATGTGTGTAATATTAAATGTGCACTATTTTACAAAGTTAGCAAAAATAAATTTCAGCACATGCATATACACACTTAAACGTCACCCCAGCTGAGATGGAGCACATGTGGAGTCTTGTTGGCATGTTGATTGGTCAAGAATCAATCATACAATGTTGATGAATCAAAGAGAGAAGCTACAAAAGGTAAGTTTTCAACATACACCTCTCTTATGTCACATGCTGAAAATTTCAGCATGTCACACATCTTGTGGCCGATTTCTTCAACATTAAGGGAGATATTTTGTTGATTTTTCATTAAGGAATAAATCAAAGGAGTTATGGAAATGATTTGAATTGTATGTAAGGTTATTAAGTGTGATATCCTTTATATCACACATGCTGAAATTTTTCAGCATGTGTGAAGTTGGTTATGGCCGAATGTGACTCTCCTTTGGTGTCCAAGTTCATTCTCAATCTTGTAGCAAGACTTACCTTAAATAATGGATGTATTTTTATGAAAGAAATTCAAAGAAAAATGGAAGAAATATTGATTTATCTCATATGGTAAATGCTGAAAATTTCAGCATTAACAATGTGATATGGCCGAATTTTTCAAGGGTGGAAGGAAGGATTTTTTGTGTCTCACACTTTATGACAAATTGTGACTATTATGGCATGATTTAATAATTGATTATTTGGCATATATTTAGTGTTTTTTTCAGAATATCCATGTCATCAAAATGATGACAACATTGAGCCAATCAAAAGATGACAAGTAAGCAATGACTAAATAATGGTCCAATGGAGTGATGCCAAGTAAGCAAAACATTGTCACCATGATGTCTCACACTCTCTCAAGCAATTAAAAGGAAATTTTCAAGAGGAGAGAGAGGTGCATAGGGGACGGCTGGACATTCTATAAGGAGAAGAGGAGAACAAACAAAAACAACACCAAGAATTACATTCAAAAGTGATCAAAGTGCAAAAGCTTTCTTCTCCTTCACTTTCTTTCTTTCTTCTCTTGTAAAAAGCCTATTGTACTTTATTTCTTTCATTCTTGAATAGGCTTCATAGAAACCACCATTCACACATCTTTGTAAAAGATTGATCAAGGTGTGATCAATCTTCATTCTAGCGAGGTGGTGGTGTTCGTGCAAATTGTACTCACAATACAAGGTTTGTAAAGGGTTGGAGTTAAGGTGTAACTCTATCAACCCTGCGGTAAGGTGTACTGCGTGTGTGAAATTAGTGTGAACCAAGGAAGGTGTTCCTTGAAGACTGGAGTAGGTTGTTTATAACCGAACCAGTATAAAATTCTTGGTGCAATTTACTTTCTGCATTTACGTTTCAGTTTCTGCGCTGTTTACTCATATTGTTCACGTTCGCAAAAATAGTAAACGTTTTCTAAAAATTATAAAAATTTCCAGAAACATACATAAACGTTCTAGGGTTAATTTGGCACAAGTTTCAACCCTTTTGGACAAGTATAGGTCAGTCAAACATCAAAAGTTCTGAGACTAGTGCAGTCTGATTTTCAGACTTGCAAAGGTTGAGACTTTGGGTGTATTTGACCTACTTCCCAAAAGAATTTTCAAAAACTGTTTCAACCCATTTAAATACAGTGTGTGAAGAGTTATTGGTCAAATTTTCAGATCATTTGGACATTCACACAAATAGGAATTAATTTTTCAAAACCATCTACCGGTTCTGGCAGATTTGCACAATCTGAGTTCCAACGGTTTTTGAAGAGGTTAAAGGTTGAATTTTGATTTGAAATTTTTAGGGGACCCTCACAACATCTGAGGCTAAGTTCTCTCAAAATTTCATAATTTTTGGAGACCTCTAACCTAGTTTTTAAAACGTTTTAAAACTGGTCCTGAAAACAGAATCTGTTTTCAGAACTTGAATTGGTTAGGTTTAAAGAAATTTTAAAAAAACCATATTTTCCGCTCCACCTATTCAACCCCCCCCCCCTTCTAGTGGTGCCTTGCAGATCCTACAGGTGTGTAACTCCATCAACTCTGTGGTAAGGTGTTTTTGTGTTGTGTGATTAGTGTGAACCGAGGAAGGTGTTCTTCGAAGACTGGAGTAGGTTGTTGATAACCGAACCAATATAAAATTCTTGGTGTCATTTACTTTCAGCACTGATTTTCTGTTTCAGCACTGTTTACTGTTCTTAATCAGATTTGTAAAAATAGTAAACGCTTTTCAAAAATTATGAAACTTTCCAGAATCATAGCTACAAATCTTAAGGTTAATTTGACACAAGTTTCAACCCTTTTGGACAAGTATAAGTCAACCAAACGGTCAAAGTTCTGAGACTAGTGTAGTCTGACTTTCAGGCTTGCAAAGGTTGAGACTTTGATCATATTTGACTAACTTCCCAAAAGAAGTTTTCAAAACTGTTTTAACCGGATTAGGATACATGGAGACAAACGAAGCATCATCTAAATCATCCAAGTTTATTTTGTCTAAGAAAGTAGACACATCAACGGCATATGTTGTACCCCAAAGACATGTACTTGGAACTATGAATAAGTGATGAAATGAAAGCGATAATTTCTTTAAGCGCGTGTTACTTAAGCTAACTTAAGCCTCTTTACGTAAATACTATTGAGATGATACTAAATAATTAAATAAGGGGACTTCAAGAAAGTGATACATGAAATATAGAGTTATATGAACAATAACCACCAATGTGAAGGTATGAGCGTATATGATGTATATATATATATAATGTACATATAGGCGTGTATACGTATGTATATATATGCGGATACATGTACACTAATATGACATGCACATTGTACATCCTATTATATATACATACATATGCTAATCTTGGAAAATAATAAAATAAATAAAACAATATAACACATGAATTAAAGAAAAATACAAGAAAAATCAAAATTGCCCCAAGAACCCCCCATATTCGGTCAAGACCCTCTCAAGGGATCTAGAACCCTCCACAAATTAACCTAAATAAACCAAATAATATTAAATACCAAAATCAACAAACATGCAAAGAATAAACTAGTAAAATAAAAGAAAAGAAGACATGCATGCAAGAAAGAAATGATAAAAAAAATGAAAGCATGCAAACATGCCGTTACACAATTACAAACCCAACACCCTTTTCTCAACTTTTCACAAAAGCCTTGTCCCTCCATTTGACTCCCCCACCGTCGTTTGCCTCCCCATTATTCCCCCCAACCTATTTTATTTTAGCCACTACAAGCTCATTTCAAACCATCTTGGAAATTCTCTCAAGCAAAGCCTAGTAAAACTTAGCAAAATTTCCACCCTTCCATCACCAAGAAAACTTTCGGCCCCTCCCTTCTTGAAGTCTAGAAGTCCTCAATCAAGCTTCATCTTCAAGACTCAAGAGACATCTAGGTAAGTCTTGTTCCAAACTTCCTTAAGTGAATTCTTATTTAGTGAAGGATGAAGCTCACATGAACTCCTCCTCTCCATGCCAAAACTGTGGGTTCCATGGTTCAAATAGATGAAAGCCATCAACTTTCTTAGGTGGTGACATCTTGTGGTGCTTGAATCTCCACTCAAATCTTATTTTGGTAAGATGTTCTAGTCTCAAATACATCCTACTTTCATTATTGAATAAAAACTAATCTTTTCATTCCAATCTTCTTCAATACCGTATGCTCAAGGAAGGAAGGGGAGGATTCCAACTCAACTCACTTCATAACCAAGCTAAGACAAGAACTTTAGCTTGAAGAGGAAAGTGTACACTAGACTCTCATGATTTATTTGAAGAATTAGTGACTTGAATGGCTAGATGTTCCTAAGATGTGAACTTTAGAAGAAAACACTAAGTTCATGTTTGTACCTTAGTGACTTCTTAAGAACATTACCTTGCATGTGACTAATTCCTTCAAAGATGCAATCTTTTCTTACATGTAATGTGAAATGGGGCTGTCTTAAGGTGAATTAAGGTCCACCCAAGTAAGTCTAGGATAGATTAACTCTTGGATGCAACTTGTGAAGACCTAAGAAAGCATGCATGTGTTAAATGTGAGTTTTATGAGGTTGTTTGGGTAAGATTGGAATAAAATGGTACTTGAATGTGTTGCATGCTTAAATAAGTGTTGTGAAAATGTGTTCTTGGTATCACCTATTTCGGCCTAAAGAATGAAGACGAAGGTGAGTTGAATCCAAGAAAGAACATCTTTTGTGAGCAAGTATGCTAGTGGTTGTGAACAAACTACCCACTGTTTTGACATGGTGTAAAGAGGACTCAAAAAGAGGAATGAAATCTGGACATTCATAGGAAAAAGGTGTATGTGATGACTAATAAGTTATTTCATAAGCACAAGATAATTAGTGGTCACTTGACATGAAAAGAGGGTAAAATGTCAAACCACTGGAGCTGGACAAAATTGGACAGTGAGATGTGTGACCTTAAACTGAACCTTACTGACGTGCTATCAAATTGGTTTTTGGTATGATGTTAGTCCTAGGTGTTTAGAAAATGTGAGAGTTGGAATTGTGGTAAAATAAGTTATGGATTATTTTTAATAAATGTTTTGGTGAAACTGCTCAGGCTGGAAATTCTGGAACTGGACAGAATAGAGTGACGTTTTAGATGGTTTAAGAACTGACCTTAAAGAACTTCAATGAAGCTAATTTTTGGTACAAAGTTAGCCTTATGAATTTAGTACAATTGAGAGTTAGAATTTCGTCAAAATAAGCTAAGGATTATTTTTAAGAAATTACGCGGTAAAACTACTCCAGTAGCAAATTCTGGAGCTGAGCAGAATTGACCATTGATTTCAACATATTAAAAGAGGACCTTGTGAACCTTTAATAAATCTTATTTTTGGTACAAACCTAGCCCCATGAGTTTAGTAGATATGCCAGCTGGAATTTTGGTAAAATAAGCTATGGTTAAGTTTTAATAAAATATTTGGTAAGACTGGTCAGACCTGAAAAACGGGAATTGAGCAGAATGGTGACCTCTTTTCACTGACTTAAAAAGGGACCTTGTAGATGACCAATAAAGCTGCTTTTTGGCATGGTAATAATCCTATGAGTGTAGTAGACACGCAAGTTGGAATCTTGGTAAAATAAGTTCTGGATTATTTTTAATGAATTATTTGGAAAAACTGCTCAACTGAAATTACTGGAGCCAACCTGAAATTAGTAACGACTTTCCAGGCTTCAGAAAGGGGACTTAGAGATATGCAAATGAGCTAAATTTCGGTAGGATACTAGTTTCACATGTTTATGACTTGGACGAGTTGGAATTTCTGGAAAACGAATTACGGATTCGCCGCAATTGAAATTTTAGTAAAATCTGTCAGCTCAGTTTTAGCACCTAACCCAGTTCGGAAAGCAAATAAATAAGCCCCTTTACGGTTATTGAAAGAATCTGAAATTTTTTGACATGTATCTAAGATTCCACCAAACGTATTTGTGATAAAAGAATTATGGAAATGGACCTAATTGGTTAGCTTAACTGCCCTATGAATATGAAGTAAAAGTCTTGGAAATATTTAGCTTCCAAATTCATGTATGTTGATATGTTATAAGGAATGCATACGATTATTCATGTCATGGCTTGCATTTCATATCACAGCATGTATCATGCATGATCATGAAACTGATTTTCATGGATTTTATGATGCAAGCAAGTTTTACAAGCGACTATCTTTTCGTTATGCATGAAAAGTTTTTACGGTCCCATGTTTTTAAAGAAAGCTTCATGATTCCTTTGTCGGCCAAGCATGCGACTAACCCGACTCCAGACCCGGGGTTAATTGGTCTGATGATATTATATGTTCTGGACCCGCTCAGATCCGGGGTTAATTGATATGATATCTGTTCTGGACCCGCTCAGATCCGGGGTTAATTGATCTGATATCTGTTCTGGACCCGCTCAGATCCGGGGTTAATTGGTCAGATATATGTTCTGGACCCGCTCAGATCCGGGGTTAATTGATCTGACACTCTGTTTTACGACATGTTGCCTTATGGGACCAAAATGATGTTTTGACATGACATGACATGACATCATGCATTACATCTTGTATAATTCACGATCATGAACACATGTTGCATGTCACAATTAATGGTTATAACTTATTGTCGGTAAAGCACTTCCTAATAACATGCTTAAGACGAATGCCAAGTAAGTTCAGGATCCAAGATCAGGTATGGTATAGCATTCCCTAAAACATGCCTAAGCCGAACGTCAAATAAGTACAGGATCTAGGAGCAGGTATGAATTATGATTATTTGAGCTTTTTGGGGTAATACATTCATGTTATGATTCTTTACGTATTTCATGCTAGTTTATTGTATTCTTGCTGGGTGATTTTTATCACTCACACTTTATTTTTCCCCAGAGCCGGAGAATGCCAAGATAGAATGGATCGAGGACGAGCCGAGAGTACCTTATCCGTAGGCGAGGAGTATGAAGAGAGCTAAGCTAAGGACTTTTGTGCTGCCAAGACGATTTGTATTATGACTATGTTTAAACTCTCTGGATTGTCGGTTATGTTATGATTTGGGGTACTACTACTTTTGGGAACTCAGTAAATTAGTGATGCATGTTTGATTTGAAAAGTTTTAATTCTGCCTAAATTTTACTACCATGTTGAATGATAGCATGGGAGTCCACGACTTATGTTATGGATGTTCACATGTTATGCATGACGCCTTGTACTCTCCTCAGTGAAGTACGGCGGGTGCACTGTATCCGGACGAGGCCGGGTGCGGGGCGCTACAGGTGGTATCAGAGCCCAGGCTCTAGATTTTGGGCAGAACGTAAGACTAAGTTATGATCTTAGCAATCTAAGTTTGATCTTAGACCTAAGTCATGATCTTAGATGAGTGATGACCTTAGACTAGGATCACTTAGACCGGGTTTAGGATGTAATTTAATAACTAATCCTAAACTATGAAAGCTAAGTCTATGACATAAGACGTGCCCTTTTATCTTCTTTACTTAAGAGTTTTCGATTTTGGTTCTTAGTCAAATTCGATTGATTTTAATTCCAATATTCTAAATAAATGCTAAACCCATAAGTGCAGATGGTGAGACCACGTGGCAGACCTCCGAGAGCACAACCAGCTGCTCAGGAGCCCATTCCACCGCCACCAGCAGAGGTCCCGCCGCCACCTCAGCCGGACCAGAATCCTCCACCACCAGCTCCACAGGCACCTGTTCCTCCGGTCATTCCAGACATGAATGCTTTTCAGGCTTTTTGCCAAGTTGTTACTCAGATAGGGCAAGGCTTAATTCATCAGAATGCTCCACCTCAGCCAGTAAGGGATGCCCAATACTATTTTGAGAAGCTCAAGAGGGCTAACGTACCCCCGTTTGAAGGAAGGCCAGACCCCAATATCGCAGAAAAATGGCTAGATGAGGTTGAAAACTGTTTTGAGCAAATTCAAGCCCCGGAGGAGATGAAAGCTCAGGCCATCCGACCTTTCCTGATCAGTGAGGCCAATCAATGGTGGAAGACAAATCTGCAGCCTTTGCCCAGACCGATTGCCTGGGAGAGATTTCTACAAGAATTCCATAAGTTCTATATTCCCCCATTAGACATGAATTTGAATCTTTAAAACAAGAGCCGGGCATGACGGTAGCGGAATACGCCAATAAGTTCATTGCACTTGGGAGGTTCCAGCCCGTTACGATGAATGACGAAGAGACGAAAATGCTAAAGTTTGAAAGAGGCCTGAATCCGAGGATTAGGACATGGTTGGTAAATGCAAATCCTACCAATTTTGGAGCACTTCTGGATGCATGCTACCGCATATAGAGAGATATTATCCGAAGAGATGACGTGGGCCAGAAACGAGAAAGACAAGGGACCAGTAATGAGAAATATAAGAAAGTGGCAAAGAAGAATTTCAGAGGATCAGTTCGTCAAGGACAGAATCAACACCGCAAGCAAAACCAAAATAATCAGCAGAAGAATCAGACTTCCTCTCAACAGCCAGCAATAACGGTTTGCTCTCACTGCCAGAAGAGGCATGTGGGTGAGTGCAGGTGGAAAACAGGAAAGTGCTTTGGATGCGGCAAAGATGGCCACATGATTAAAGATTGTCCAGAAAAGGAGCGCAGCCGCAGCAACAACAAAAGAACCAGCGGCCCCGTACAAATGCAAGAGTGCACGCTATGACAGATGCGGATGTCGAGGAGACTGATGATGTAGTGACTGGTAAGATTTAAAGTTTTATGCCTTCAATGCATTTCACTTATACATGTCTATCATATTGCTTAGTAAAATGTGCATGGTTCAGGAACTATATTAGTGTGTAGCATACCTGCAAATGTGTTGTTCGACAGTGGCGCTAGCCACTCATTTATCTCCCGGAAGTTTGCTAAGGATATCGATCATGATCCAGTCCGATTAGATTCACCTTATAGAGTACAAGCAGCTGGCGATCAAGTGCTTGTTTCCCCTCACATATTCAGAAATTGTACGCTCGAGTTTAATGACCAGACGTTTGAGGCCAATCTGATCCCCATACCTATGAGTGATTTTGATGTGATACTTGGAATGGATTGGCTCTCAAAGAATCATGCTCACATTGACTGCCGAAGCAGGCAAGTCATCATTAAGGACCCAGCTCGAGAAGAGATGTCATTCCAAGGAGGAACCAAATTAAAGAAACCATCTAAGAAAGTCTTTGTTAACGCAACTCGTGCCAGCCAAGCATTAAGGAAGGGTCATGAGGGATTCTTGGTTTATGTTCTAAGTGCTGAGCAAGAAGGCCCTACCCTTGCACAAGTTCCAATTGTTAAAGAGTACCCTGATGTATTTCCCGATGATTTGCCTGGACTACCTCCTGATCGGGAGATCGCTTTCGAAATCAACCTTGTTCCAGGAGCGGAACCCATATCGAAAGCCCCTTATCGCATGGCACCTGCTGAACTAAAGGAATTAAAGGAACAGTTACACGAACTGTTAGAGAAGAAACTTATTCGCCCCAGTGTTTCACCATGGGGTGCTCCGGTGTTATTCGTGAAAAAGAAAGATGGAAGTATGCGCTTATGCATCGATTTCCGGGAGCTCAACAAAATTACCATAAAGAACAAGTACCCGTTGCCCCGGATTGACGACTTATTCGACCAGCTCAGGATAAGTAAATCATAAGTTTAAATTGAATAAGATTTAAATCTTTTCCAAAACCCTATCTAAAGTATCTTAATGCAAGGATCTCGAATTTTTAGTAAGATAGACCTACGATCTGGGTACTTCCAGTTAAAGATAAAGGCGGAAGATGTCACTAAGACTGCTTTCAGGACCCGATATGGACACTATGAGTTCCTAGTCATGCCTTTTGGTTTGACCAATGCCCCTGCCGCCTTTATGGATCTCATGAATCGAATCTTCCAAGAACAGTTGGATAAATTCGTGGTGGTCTTCATAGATGATATCTTGATATATTCACCCGACGAAGAGACCCACGCAACCCATTTGAGGACAGTCCTAAACATTCTAAGAGCAAGACAGTTATATGCCAAGTTCAGTAAATACGAGTTTTGGCTGCGAAGTGTATCCTTCCTTGGTCATGTGATTTCAGAAGATGGGATTTCAGTAGATCCCAAGAAGATTGAAGCTATCACAGAATGGCCCAAGCCAACGAATGTTACTGAAGTAAGAAGTTTTCTCGGACTGGCCGGATATTACAGAAAGTTTGTTGAAGGATTCTCGAGGATAGCTATTCCTCTCACCAGATTGACCCAAAAGAAAACCAAGTTCGAGTGGAGTGCCGACTGTGAAAGGAGTTTCTCGAAGCTAAAAGCGAAGTTGACGTCCACACCTATCCTAGCTCAACCCACTCCTGGTGAGAAGTATGTAGTATATAGTGATGCTTCGAAGAATGGTCTCGGATGTGTTCTTATGCAGGATGACAAAGTGATAGCTTATGCATCCCGACAGTTGAAGCCATTTGACCAAAACTATCCTGTCCACGATCTTGAACTTGCTGCAGTGGTTTTTGCATTAAAGATATGGAGGAATTACTTGTATGGCGAACGGTGTGAAATTTATACAGATCACAAGAGCCTAAAGTACCTCTTTGCCCAGAAGGAGCTTAATATGCGGCAGCGCAAATGGCTGGAGTTAATAAAGGATTACGACCTTTCCATTCAGTATCATCGGGAAAAGCTAACAAGGTTGCTGATGCATTAAGTCGGAAAGCAAGTCACCCCCGGCAACCACCTCTCCAACGAGACATGGAAGAGTTCGGTTTAGAAGAAGTTGACTCAGTCGATGAGGTTCTCGCCAAGTTAGTTCTTGTTCCTTCATTGATTGATAAGATCAAAGAGGCTCAAGGGAATGATGAAGCATTGAGGAAAATCAAAGAAAGGATGAAAGACAAGCCACGAGACGACTTTGAAGTTCGCAGCGACGGCAGTTTATGGTATCGAGGACGGTTGTGTGTCCCCGAAGGCAAAGAACTTAAAGATGAAGTTTTGATGGAAGCTCATAATTCTCGATTGTCCATACACCCTGGAGCTAATAAGATGTACCAAGATCTCAAGCAAAAGTTTTGGTGGCCCGGTATGAAGAATCAAATAGCAGAATTTGTCGAGCGATGTCTAATTTGTCAAAGAGTAAAAGCCGAGCACCAAAGACCCGCTGGATTATTGCAACCCTTAGAGGTGCCGGAAAGGAAATGGGATCACATCACCATGGACTTTGTAACCGACTTACCCAAGACTAAGTATGGGAATGATGCTATATGGGTCATTGTGGATCGTTTGACTAAGTCCGCACACTTTTTGGCTATGACGATTAAGGCATCTATGGAGAAGTTAGCCTCTATGTACATTGACCATATCGTTTGCTTGCACGGGCTTCCCATAAGTATCGTATGCGACCACGATCCCCGTTTCACTTCGAGGTTTTGGACAGCCTTTCAAAAGGCAATGGGCACAGAGATTAGAATGAGTTCCGCATTTCATCCTCAAACAGATGGACAATCGGAAAGAACAATCCAAACCCTTGAGGATATGCTCCGCGCTTGCATCCTTGATTTCGGAGGAAGCTGGGATAGAAGCCTTAAGCTCGTTGAGTTCTCTTATAATAATAGCTTCCACAGGTCTATCGATCCCCACTCTATTGGGATGAGATTGGAGACAAGATCTATGCGGGACCCGACATTGTTGAGCAAACACGAGAAAAGGTGAAGCTTGTCCAGCAAAGACTAAGAGCGGCACAAGATAGAACGAAGATATGGGCAGATGAAAGAAGGAGACCTTTGGAGTTCCAAGAAGGAGAGAAAGTTTTTCTAAAGGTTTCTCCGACTAAGGGTGTTAAAAGATTTGGCATCAAAGGAAAGCTAAGCCCAAGATTTGTTGGACCTTATGAGATACTTGAGAGAGTGGGCGAAGTTGCATACCGCTTGGCGTTGCCACCATCTCTCTCCCAGTTACATGATGTATTCCATGTTTCCCAACTTCGCCGATATGTATATGACCCCAGCCACATCCTTGAAGATCAACAGTTGAAAGTTGATGAAGATGTATCTTATGAGGAAGAGCCTATAAGAATCGTTGATCGAAAGGAGATGGCCTTAAGAAAGAGATCCATACCCACGGTGAAGGTACAATGGAGGCATCATTCGGAGGCAGAAGCAACATGGGAAACAGAGGAAGATATGAGGAGTAGATATCCATATCTTTTTGACTAGTTCTGGAGTTTCGAGGACGACACTTATAATAAGGAGGGGAGGATGTTGTACCCCAACGACATGTACTTGGAACTATGAATAAGTGATGAAATGAAAGCGATAATTTCTTTAAGCACGTGTTACTTAAGCTAACTTAAGCCTCTTTACGTAAATACTATTGAGATGATACTAAATAATTAAATAAGGGGACTTCAAGAAAGTGATACATGAAATATAGAGTTATATGAACAATAACCACCAATGTGAAGGTATGAGCGTATATGATGTATATATATATATATAATGTACATATAGGCGTGTATACGTATGTATATATATGCGGATACATGTACACTAATATGACATGCACATTGTACATCCTATTATATATACATACATATGCTAATCTTGGAAAATAATAAAATAAATAAAACAATATAACACATGAATTAAAGAAAAATACAAGAAAAATCAAAATTGCCCCAAGAACCCCCCATATTCGGTCAAGACCCTCTCAAGGGATCTAGAACCCTCCACAAACTAACCTAAATAAACCAAATAATATTAAATACAAAAATCAACAAACATGCAAAGAATAAACTAGTAAAATAAAGAAAAGAAGACATGCATGCAAGAAAGAAATGATAAAAAAATGAAAGCATGCAAACATGCCCTTACACAATTACAAACCCAACACCCTTTTCTCAACTTTTCACAAAAGCCTTGTCCCTCCATTTGACTCCCCCACCGTCGGTTGCCTCCCCATTATTCCCCCCAACCTATTTTATTTTAGCCACTACAAGCTCATTTCAAACCATCTTGGAAATCCTCTCAAGCAAAGCCTAGTAAAACTTAGCAAAATTTCCACCCTTCCATCACCAAGAAAACTTTCGGCCCCTCCCTTCTTGAAGACTAGAAGTCCTCAATCAAGCTTCATCTTCAAGACTCAAGAGACATCTAGGTAAGTCTTGTTCCAAACTTCCTTAAGTGAATTCTTATTTAGTGAAGGATGAAGCTCACATGAACTCCTCCTCTCCATGCCAAAACCGTGGGTTCCATGGTTCAAATAGGTGAAAGCCATCAACTTTCTTAGGTGGTGACATCTTGTGGTGCTTGAATCTCCACTCAAATCTTATTTTGGTAAGATGTTCTAGCCTCAAATACATCCTACTCTCATTATTGAATAAAGACTAATCTTTTCATTCCAATCTTCTTCAATACCGTATGCTCAAGGAAGGAAGGGGAGGATTCCAACTCAACTCACTTCATAACCAAGCTAAGACAAGAACTTTAGCTTGAAGAGGCAAGTGTACACTAGACTCTCATGATTTATTTGAAGAATTAGTGACTTGAATGGCTAGATGTTCCTAAGATGTGAACTTTAGAAGAAAACACTAAGTTCATGTTTGCACCTTAGTGACTTATTAAGAACATTACCTTGCATGTGACTAATTCCTTCAAAGATGCAATCTTTTCTTACATGTAATGTGAAATGGGGCTGTCTTAAGGTGAATTAAGGTCCACCCAAGTAAGTCTAGGCTAGATTAACTCTTGGATGAAACTTGTGAAGACCTAAGAAAGCATGCATGTGTTAAATGTGAGTTTTATGAGGTTGTTTGGGTAAGATTGGAATAAAATGGTACTTGAATGTGTTGCATGCTTAAATAAGTGTTGTGAAAATGTGTTCTTGGTATCACCTAAATTTTGGCCTAAAGAATGAAGACGAAGGTGAGTTGAATCCAAGAAAGAACATCTTTTGTGAGCAAGTATGCTAGTGGTTGTGAACAAACTACCCACTGTTTTGACATGGTGTAAAGAGGACTCAAAAAGAGGAATGAAATCTGGACATTCATAGGAAAAAGGTGTATGTGATGACTAATAAGTTATTTCATAAGCACAAGATAATTAGTGGTCACTTGACATGAAAGAGGGTAAAATGTCAAACCACTGGAGCTGGACAAAATTGGACAGTGAGATGTGTGACCTTAAACTGAACCTTACTGATGTGCTATCAAATTGGTTTTTGGTATGATGTTAGTCCTAGGTGTTTAGCAAATGTGAGAGTTTGAATTGTGGTAAAATAAGTTATGGATTATTTTTAATAAATGTTTTGGTGAAACTGCTCAGGCTGGAAATTCTGGAACTGGACCGAAAAGAGTGACGTTTTAGATGGTTTAAGAACTGACCTTACAGACCTTCAATGAATCTAATTTTGGTACAAAGTTAGCCTTATGAATGTAGCACAATTTAGAGTTGGAATTTCGTCAAAATAAGCTAAGGATTATTTTTAAGAAATTACGCGGTAAAACTACTCCAGTAGCAAATTCTGGAGCTGGGCAGAATTGACCATTGATTTCAACGTATTAAAAGAAGACCTTGTGAACCTTCAATAAATCTGCGTTTTGGCAAAAACCTAGCCCCATGAGTTTAGTAGAGATGCCAGCTGGAATTTTGGTAAAATGAGATATGGTTAATTTTTAATAAAATATTTGGTAAGACTGGTCAGACCTGAAAAAGGGGAATTGAGCAGAATGGTGACCTCTTTTCACTGACTTAAAAAGGGACCTTGTAGATGACCAATAAAGCTGATTTTTGGTATGGTAATAATCCTATGAGTGTAGTAGACACGCCAGTTGGAATCTTGGTAAAATAAGTTCTGGATTATTTTTAATGAATTATTTGGTAAAACTGCTCAACTGAAATTACTGGAGCCAACCTGAAATTAGTAACGACTTTCCATGCTTCAGAAAGAGGACTTAGAGATATGCAAATGGACTAAATTTCGGTAGGATACTAGTTCCACATGTTTATGACTTGGGCAAGTTGGAATTTCTGGAAAAAGAATTACGGATTCGCCGTAATTGAAATTTTAGTAAAATCTGTCAGCTCAGTTTCAGCACCTAACCCAGTTCGGAAAGCAAGAAAATAAGCCCCTTTACGGTTATTGAAATAATCTGAAATTTTATGATATGTATCTAAGATTCCACCAAACGTATTTGTGACAAAAGAATTATGGAAATGGACCTAATTGGTTAGCTTAACTGCCCTATGAATATGAAGTAAATGTCTTGGAAATATTTAGCTTCCAAATTCATGTATGTTGATATGTTATATGGAATGCATACGATTATTCATGTCATGGCTTGCACTTCATATCACAGCATGTATCATGCATGATCATGAAACTGATTTTCATGGATTTTATGATGCAAGCAAGTTTTACAAGCGACTATCTTTTCGTTATGCATGAAAAGTTTTTACGGTCCCATGTTTTTAAAGAAAGCTTCATGATTCCTTTGCCGGCCAAGCATGCGACTAACCCGACTCCAGACCCGGGGTTAATTGGTTTGATGATATGATATGTTCTGGACCCGCTCAGATCTGGGGTTAATTGATCTGATATCTGTTCTGGACCCGCTCAGATCTGGGGTTAATTGATCTGATATCTGTTCTGGACCCGCTCAGATCCGGGGCTAATTGGTCTGATATGTGTTCTGGACCCGCTCAGATCCGGGGTTAATTGATCTGACACTCTGTTTTACGACATGTTGCCTTATGGGACCAAAATGATGTTTTGACATGACATGACATGACATCATGCATTACATCTTGCATAATTCAAGATCATGAACACATGTTGCATGTCACAATTAATGGTTATAAGTTATTGTCGGTAAAGCACTTCCTAATAACATGCTTAAGACGAATGCCAAGTAAGTTCAGGATCCAAGATCAGGTATGGTATAACATTCCCTAAAACATGCCTAAGCCGAACGTCAAATAAGTACAGGATCCAGGAGCAGGTATGAATTATGATTATTTGAGGTTTTTGGGGTAATACATTCATGTTATGATTCTTTACGTATTTCATGCTAGTTTATTGTATTCTTGCTTGGTGATTTTTTATCACTCACACTTTATTTTTCCCCAGAGCCGGAGAATGCCAAGATAGAATGGATCGAGGACGAGCCGAGAGTACCTTATCCGTAGGCGAGGAGTATGAAGAGAGCTAAGCTAAGGACTTTTGTGCTGCCAAGACGATTTGTATTATGACTATGTTTAAACTCTCTGGATTGTCGGTTATGTTATGATTTGGGGTACTACTACTTTTGGGAACTCAGTAAATTAGTGATGCATGTTTGATTTGAAAAGTTTTAATTCTGCTTAAATTTTACTACCATGTTGAATGATAGCATGGGAGTCCACGACTTATGTTATGGATGTTCACATGTTATGCATGACGCCTTGTACTCTCCTTATTGAAGTACGGTGTGTGCACCGTATCCGGACGAGGCCGGGTGCGGGGCGCTACAGCATACGTAGCGCCTAAAGTGACGCAAAGACCCCCTCTCCCCTCATCTCGTCATACTTATTCTTCATATCATACAAAGAGTAATCATGTGCCATATAAAAAGCCACTGATACATATGCGACATTCATATCATACAAATGCGTCTAGATCACGCCCCGTGCATGTAAACCGAAATACATATCAAAAACAAAAATCACAGTATACGCATGATGGGATTCGTGGCCAAAGATCAACGCATTTGCCCCTAACATATATTATGTTGCGTGTTCATCACCTTTCTCACCTTTTGGAAGACGTAGAAAAGTCACCCAAATATGGGTACCAAAAGGGACATTTTCAAAGGGTTGAATAAATAACCCTTTTGAACGCACGTTATATGAAATACATGATTTTTTTTCTTCATCTTTACAAGCATATTTTGATTGACTTTCCAAATAAAGGGGGAGAGAAAGCATGATTTAAGGGGGAGAGAGATACTGATTGCATAAATCAAGGGGGAGCGGTTTTCAAATTTAAAATAAAAAATTTGAATTTATGCATGATTGAAGGGGGAGCGATAGGATTTAAATCATGAGTATAGGTTATTTTGAAAATCATCAAAAGGGGGAGATTGTAGAGAAAAAGGGGTTTGAGTGATTTTCAAATACATGATTTAAATGTGCTTAAAAATATGCATGACATAAATGTGCATGATATATTGCATATAACTTGTCTTATATAGTTCATATATAATGTTGCCGTACTAATGATCCATGAAGCGTTAAAGCTTACATCAAATGGCAAACATTTGTTGTGTTTATACAATTTTCAGGTGCCACCATTAATGAACTAAACTAGTTCATTAAGTGAAGTACTTAGTTAATTAAACTAAGTAGTTCATTAAAGGAAGCAACATTTGGAAAAGGCACAAAGGCAACAAGACTAAGAAAGGAAAGTCTCCTCCTCCTCTCACCACACTCATATACACGGCCTTATACATATATATATATATATATATATATATATTCAGATTTTTTTTTGAAAAAGGCACATACACATCTATTCCAGCGTACTACCGACACGTTATATATTTTGCGTACGTACGTTAACGTCACACCACCATACTTAACTCATATTTATGAGTATATTCAGGTCTTATATCATATGATATAAGTCATGGTGATGACAAATTAAATACGACACGTTAAAAGGTTCTAAACCGAAAATTGTCGTATCGGGCGAATACCGAAACTTCGCCAACGTGTCACGTACTTGCCATAAATAAATGGCCAGCCCCTATACTTCAAAAATAATCATTATTTTCATGTCCTACATGTTATTTCCAGCCATAAAATCATTCCATGTTGGCACTTGGCACACACAAATCACCCCACATTAAGGCCAAATTGTGGGACATGTTAATTTCAATTTTGTCACATGTCTAGGCGCCACTTTAATCAGCCTTATAAGCTGAATATTAAAGTTTAATTTATATATATTATGTGTAACCTAATATATATAACATGTGCAAAAAGTTGGAGTTTAATTAGAGAAAATCGGGTAATCGATAAACATCGAAAATTCAATTTTCTACGTACAGAACACATGGAACGTTTTTGGCACATCATACAACATGTATCTAGACACTTTTTACATATTTCATACATCTTAAAGTGTTCTAGAAAATTCAATTAAGGGCTGATTGGAATATACCATATGTGTATTATTAAATGTGCATTATTTTACAAAGTTTGCAAAAATAAATTCAGCACATGTCTAAGTCACTTCACACGCCATTCAAGCTGAGTTGGAGCATATGTGGAGCCTTGTTGGCATATTGATTGGTCAAGAATAAAGCATGCAATGTTGGTGACTTAAAGAAAGGAACTACAAAATGGTAATATTTCAAATTTTGTCACAATTGTGACACATGCTGAAATTCAGCATGTGCACTAAAGAGCTGGCCGAAATTCTTCTCATTATGGCTCATATTTTGTGTCTTGATTAAGATGGATTAATTAGAAGACGATTTGGAAGTGTTTTTAAATATTTTTATTGATTAAAGAAAGTGATATTCTTGAATATCACACTTGCTGAAAATTTCAGCATATGTGTAATGCATCTAGGCCGATTTTGAGACCTTGTTACTGTCTAATTTTTATTCCATAAAAGATGAGAATATTGCATACTAAATGGTGATTCATTTTCAAGAAATAAATCAAAGAAAATATGGCAACATTTTGAAAAGAATGCTAATGATTCACATGCTGAAATTTCAGCATGTGCAAGACCTTTATGGCCGATTTTTTTAAGGATTTTTGGAGAAAATTGACTTGCTTAATTTATGTGATGATCTTGGAAGTTATGGTAACTATTTATGATGATTTTAGCACATGTTTTAAGTGGTATTCTCAGATTGTCTAGTCATCAAGTGATGACAACATCCCACCAATCAATGAGTGTCAAGTAAGCAAGAGCTTAATGATCATCCAATGAAGAAGATGCCAAGTAAGCAAAGACATGTCACAATTATGCCATATGCTCTTCCAAGGACTTAGAAGATAATTTTCAAGAAGGGAAGAAGCATAGGGGGGCGGCCAAGATGTGGATAAAATGAGAAGAAGGAGAACAAGCAAAATAGAAGACAAGGCGTACAAGTTTAAAAGATCAAAAACGTTTCTACTTCTTCTTTCTACTCTTTCTTTCTTTCTTCTTCCTAAAAGCCTATTGTACTTACATTCATATTCTGAATAGGCTTATCTTAGACCACCACACATTCTTTATATTTGTAAAAGATTGATCAAGGTGTGATCAATCTTCAATCTTGCAAGGTGGTGGTGTTCGTGCGTATTGTATTCATCATACAAGGTTTGTAAAGGGTTGGAGTTGGTGTGTAACTCCATCAATCCTGTGGTAAGGTATTTTTGTGTTGTGTGATTAGTGTGAACCAAGGAAGGTGTTCCTCGAAGACTGGAGTAGGTTGTTGATAACTGAACCAGTATAAAATTCTTGGTGTCATTTACTTTAAGCACTGATTTTCTGTTTCAGCACTGTTTACTGTTTTTAATCACGTTCGTAAAAATAGTAAACGCTTTTCAAAAATTATGAAACTTTCCAGAATCATAGCTACACATCTTAAGGTTAATTTGACCCAAGTTTTAACCCTTTTGGACAAGTGTAAGTCAACCAAACATTCAAAGTTCTTAGACTAGTGTAGTCTGATTTTCAGGCTTGCAAAGGTTAAGACTTTGATCGTATTTGACTAACTTCCCAGAAGCATTTTTCAAAACTGTTTCAACCCATTTAAATATAACTTATAAGGAGTTAGTGGTTAAAATTTCAGAGTATTTGGAGTTGCGTACAAATAGAAATTAATTTTTCAAATCAGTCTACCGTTTCTGGCAGATTCGTTGCAATCTGACCACCAATAATTTTGAAGGGGTTAGAGGTTGAATTTAAATCTGAAATTTGTAAGAGACACTCATAACATCTGAGACTAATTTCTCTCAAAATTTCAGAATTTTTGAAGTCCTACAACCTGGTTTTAAAAACGTTTTAAAACTGGTCCTGAAAACAAAAACTGTTTTCAGAAGTTGAGTTCTTGGTTCAAAACTATTTTAAAAACTACATTTCCCGCACCAACTATTCAACCCCCCCCCCCTTCTAGTGGTGGCCTTGCAGATCCTACAATAATAAAGTGTAAATAAGGATCATAACATGTCGTGCCTCCAACTTTAATAAATAAAGTGCATAAATGTAACCAAATAACATGTAACACATATATAATAACATCATCATCGAAGTACCCATTCTCCACTATCTAGTCTATAAAAATGCCTCTTTCATACATATCCATCCTTAAAGTCTCAATCAAGGTCTAAGATAATCCTCATTCTTAATCTTATCATCTAGATGCATTAAGTCTCTACATGAGTCATGTAAATGCGATATTCTTACAATGCAATGTCTTAAACAGTGCAATAAAATGCCATAGTGATGAACGATAAAACATGATATTCATATCCATTCTCAATAAGCATTTTCAAAGCATAAAATTTTCATAAACATGGCATTTTCATATGGTGGATATAGCACTTTACCTTGCATGCATATTATATTGCCATAGTAACGGAATTATCCCCCATATAGTCACATGTACAATATGAATCCCTATGTTCCAAACATGGTGTTACATCATAAGTACATAAACTAATGGTAACTCGATATGCCGAAGATCCAGTGTCCTTGACAAGATATACACTCGGGCCTATAAAGAAACATACTATATGCCTATAACATCATCCCCCTTGGGTCATGCGGGCCTCAAATCGTCGATAACATACTATATGCTTATAATACCAACCACATCGAACATGGTATTATGATGGCCTCTAAATGATCATATACATATGATAAACATGTCATGATATATCCGACTATACGATATGATTGATATGCAAGGGTGAGCTTTTTAAAGCATTTCATGAGATGCACATGGATGTATTCAGCCTACTAGGCTATTCTACAATATTTATACTCTAAAACTTCTTATATCATCATGTCACAAAATCCAACATGTATGTACATAATCTGGCGCCTTAAATCCTGAAAATATGCCCTCTTTTTCTATACCCTAACTCTCGGGTCATGTCCACCCAAACAAACCCACTTTTTCTCTTATTTCATATATCCACATTTCTTCAAATATACATCCTACACATAGTTAAAATGGTCAAACCCTAATTTAATCTTCACATTCACATACTTACATATATCATGAGAATACACATAAAGTATTCATATTTTCTGTCATACTTTATTTTACGCATGTATATATTCATAACATGTACAAAGCTATTTGTTCAAACCAAAAAATAAACTAGGTCGTTGTACTATGTACATATATATAGTGTGTGTATGTGTGTGTGTTGTAAAATGGCCTTTTGGACGAAAATACACGCATACCCCTATTTATATTTTCTATCATGTAACACATTTATTTATTCTATATTTTAGCCTTGTGGCCAATTCTTACAAGACATACATATCTATATTTATAACATGTCATAAAGTTTATTCTTCCTCTTCATTTTTGGCCTTTTTTTTAAACAAAATTTTATTCATAGATAAACCTCACTTGTGGCGGAGGAAAACCATAGTACAAAACGTGAAGTCAGTATAAGAGAAATACAAATACAAATAGTCGATGATTTGTAGTCTCCAGTCGTATATGAGTATGCCGCATTAAAAAACTTGCCAGGTAAAAACCACCATTGTGGATAAATCCCAGGTGAAGGAAAAAAGCGTACATATTTATACCACTGAGTTGGGATTTGAGGCACTGTACTATGAAAAGAGCACAAAGATCAAAAAATAGTAGACGCCTTGCTTTGTCGCTGAAGAATCTGCAATCTCTGAGGCCGTGTGAATATGATGCGCTGGTTACTGTCTCAGCCGCCGCCCTCGCGGATGTCACCGCGTTTTGAAATGTCCAAGGACATGCGCAAATACATAAAACGATCACGTTATAGCCGAGAATCAAGCATAGCACAAGAAGTAAGACCAATAGGCAACAAAACATACCGAGCCTGCCTGAACCCCGTAGGATACAGGAAGGAAAGGGAAATATACGCCAATCCATATGGAAGACGTGGATATATCAGGGAACACGCAAATGGACTGAAGAGAGGTCCAATGAGATAGAACTGCTAACTAATGGCGGAAGAGAGTGAGAACTGTAGACTTGAGTGCGAGGGTTTAACATGGCATTCTGTGCAAGATAATGAGCTGCCATATTTGCCTCTCTGTAAATGTGATGAAAGTCCAAACGATGAAGATGTATTAGCGTATGCAATAACCGAAGATAATAGTTCCCTTGAATCAGCTGAGGTCGAGACAAACGAGATATCAACAGTGCGCAATCTGATTCCAGTATAATCGAGCGATACAGCAGAAGAAAGTATTAGAGCCCAAAACCGCTGCCTTATCTCTGCATTAAGAGGCGAACTCGGAGGTAAGCGAAAGAAACTGCTCCCACACACGAACCAGCATGGTCTCTCAATATAGCTCCTCCTGCTCCATAGTGTCTACCAACTGCCGCATCTGTATTTAATTTGAATCTTCCAGAAGGTGGTAGCCGCCAGCGCACTAAAAGAGGACGTGGGGGGCCGAAGCAGAGGAAGCCAAGGAAGGGTCTTCATTTTGGCCTTATTGCCGAATATAATATATATATATATATATATATATATATATATATATATATATATATATATATATATATATATATATATTATATATGCATGTATTTATGTATATCTATGTATATATATGAGTATATGGCACATAAATCTGTTCTTTTTCATATCTCTACTTAATATCTTGGTTATTGATATTATTCCAACTATATGCATACTAATTTTCATCATAATGACTTGCAATATAATGATAAATACATAACAAGCAAGATAATAGAAACCATTGAAACTATAGTAAGGAGCTAAAAAACCCTACTTTGGCCGTGGGTATGTATATATGTAATAGACATGGAGATCATCAAGAAAAAACTTTTGCAAGCTAGAATTATAGACATGAATATGATTGCCTCATAACATGCTAAATCAAGGACACAAAAAGTTAATGAAAGCCAAAAGTCATAAAACAAACACATAAGTAATTATCTTCATGGAAAACCATATGAGTACATGCATCAAAATGTCTTCTTAGTAATCTTTTCTTAACATTCCATATGAGCTTCATATTCTTTCTTTAATTTCTACATACATCACATAAAACGGTTCATTTTATTTCATTTCATTTACATATATAAGTCCATATTTTTCCATCATGCCGAATGTATATAGTCATATATCATACTATGTACATCACATAGAACATAGCTTTTGCATATTCTTGATACTAAAACATTAAACATACATCATGAGTGGTCCATCTTTTATATGAACATATATACTTAAATCTTTGAAAATCCATGAAGGATCTATAAAGAGTACTTGCTTTCTTAATTAACCTTAGGATGAAAGTAGAGATTTCTTCACTTGGCTTGAAGAAAACCTTCTCCTTTTTGACTTAAGTAACCCATGGGTTTGACATAAAAATAGAAGGAGTTAGTGAGCAACCATGGAAATAGACAAATAGAAGAAGCTAAACTCATCTTACATGAAGTTCTTACCTTGTTACTCCTTGGTTCTTGGCTCAACAAAGTTTGGTCTATTTACTTCTTGGATAAAGGAGGCTGTTATAATTATTGCTCTGGATGATTGTGTAAGGTGAAGTGAAGAAATTTTCTTCTTGGCTTCTCATGTAAATCTCGGCCAAGGTGAAAGAAATAGGGTTGGAAGACTTTTTTTTTTTGCTTGAGAGAGGAAAGAGAGTGTTTGAGAGATGAATATTTTGGCTAAGTGTGAAATAATAAGAAGAAGAGAGTCCTCTCTCTTCTAATAGGAGGGGGCGGGTGAGGGACTCGGAGTGAGAAGGAAGACTTCATCATGAAGTTGGGGGATTGATGGGAGAAGATGGGGTGGTTAGTTGTTTTGACAATTGGCAAGACAATGAAGTGAAAGAAGAGGAAAGAAAGAAGAAAAATATCTTCTTTCCTTGGATTGTAGTGGGCATCCAAAATAGAGTGGGACGGAGTGATTTGATTTGATTGAAGAGTGTAAGACATGTAAGAAAAGGTGCAAGGGTTGGAAGGATTTTTGGTATAAACCTATGATTGCTTAAAGCAAGACAAAAAATATTGTCTTCTTCCTTGCTAAGATGGCGGCCAAATGTAGTGGGAGTGGGTAGTCTAACCACACTTTCTTCTTCTTTTTCCTATCTTTGACCGCCCTAACCATGTGTGTATATATTTTATATAATTTTTTCATTCTTATCTAAAATATCTACTCATGTCTTGCTTCTTTTTCTTTTTATTTAAATAACCCTAATTTCGTGTGTCATGTGTTTTGTTTTGATTTAATTTATCATAATACTTAAGCTATTACATATTAGTCTTGTTTTAATTCTTATCATGTAATCGTAACGTTCGTTATCGCATTTCGTTGCATATCGATATATCACATGCGTTAATACATGCGCAAAATTTAAACATCTTTAAGTACGATATTAAATACATATCGACGTAACGAAATTTTCGGAGCGTAATACATGGATATGTTCAAAAAAGTTGTCATCAAGAAAGGTTGAGGAGATGCATATCATCGGTTGGACTCAGACAAAGTTAGCCGAGTGTTGCTGGATTTATTTGATGGTTGGAGTGGGTAAAAAATACAAAAAGGAAGATTAGTCTCCGAATGGCAAGTGTTGACGCTTGTATTCAAGTGGGAGATTGTTAGGCGTAAAGACAAGTTTTAGGAAAGTTTTATAAAAAGAATGGTTTGTTTGGTATCAAATATATATGTTATCCTTATCTCATTATATGAGGCCGGACTTGGCTCAGCGGTAAGTTTGTTTGCCGTGATGTACTAGGTTGAGGTTTCGAAACTATCTCCACACAAGTGAGTAAGGCAGCGGTTTTCGTAGTTGTATGCCATGATTTATTTCTTTATTGTTGTATTGTAATATTTTCCTCTATATACAAGAAATAGGGCTGGCTGGTATATGTAGTTTTTTGGTCGGCCGAATGTTGTCCCAAAATATTAGACGTTTTCTTCTAGTTGCATTCCTTTGTTTTGTATTTCGTTTTGTCTGATTTATTCTCGGCCGTTACTTCTTTGTCAGTGTTCCAAAGAATATTTTGGGTCAAACAAATAACCCAAAACGTAGAAATTATATTCGCACAGCCAATGGCAATGGATGAAAGTCGCCAAATTTTTTGATCTTGGCATCAGCCTTGTAGGTATACAGTCATCTCAATATAATAAATTTGAAAGGAAAACAAAAGTGGTTTAGGGTGGGATAATTTGGAAACTTAAATAAAAGCACACCTCCTCGCAAAATTTTTTTAGTGAAAGAAATAGGTTTTACATAAAAGAATTACATTGTTTGTAAACACTCATTATCTTATCAAATGCTACACAGACTTAAATAAATATCATATTAAATCTTTAACAAATTTCTTTAACCATCTTTAGAACCAACATTAGATAGTTGACGATGCCATCTTTATATTGATTTACAACTTGATCAATTTTGTAAAACTTTACTGTTTTCACGCATATCATATACATAAGGGATATTATAAGATAATGCCTTACAATTCATTTTAAAAGATTTGATTCATACATAATAAAAAAGTAACCTGAACGCAATACACTATTATGACTCACGAGAAACTTTAAAATACTTACAGAACAAGTATGATTAGTTATTTCACAAGTAACTAAATGTATGAAATGTATTTAATTCATACAGATAATTAATCGCCATTTATTTGTTTGTCATGTACGCTTTCCGTCCAAAAAATATTGTTCTAGTTTGGCTTAGTCATAATTTAAAAAAGACAAACTATTTTGTTTCTTATTCGTATTATACCCTTACTTGATTAATTAATGTAACTTAGAAGTGTTAACAGAAAGACTATTATGAAAATTTTGACTATTAATGTATTTCTATCTTTAAGAAGTGGACAATAGTTTCAAAACAAACTAAAACATAAACTATGACAATATTTTAAATGCGAAAATAGTATTTCTGTATATATTATTATTTCAGTGTGTCATTAGTTTCGTCCAAAGGTAATGTAAAACTTTTCACCACTCTAACCGATATCGTTTTTGTATACCTTGTGGGTGTTTGAGTCATGTTGTTAGTATTTTATATTAGAGCGAATTCAAACTCATACATCTTGTTGACAACAAATCATAAGTTTCTCATCTTATACATCTTATTGACAACAAATTATAAGTTTCTCATGTAGAACACCGACAATTGACCTCGAAACTTAAACGGAGATCCTTATCGTCAAGATATTTCATTTTTCATCCAATTTACCATCTTCGTGTAATACAATCAAAAGCGACCTCTTCCAAAAAGTCTTAATCGCTGCACGCCTGGCATTTCACGCTTTTTGAGGATGAGAGAATATTTAGTATGCATCAAATTGTTGGCAAAAAGGTTGAACCCCAATCTAAAGGATCCTATTGTCCTAACTCCAAGAAACTGCGTAGAAGATATAAATCAGGAGTCCAACGGTGTTCTAGATTGGATGAGAAAACATACATCAGTTGCTGAGAAAAAATGCGAGCAAAACACAAGCACTACCAACCTGGATATTATCAAAATACAGTTGAAAAAAATTTCAAAAAATGGGAGAGTATTGTGTGACCGGAGGCACAGGGCACATAGCCAGTTTCCTCATCAAGTCCCTTCTTGAAAAGGGATGCTATGTCCGAACCACGGTTCGTGATCCAGGTAACTTTCACATAATTTGCCGCTATTTTATCTTGTATAATTTCACATTCATGTTCACAAATAGCATAAATGGTTACTGACATGAAGCTTTGTGAATTATTGATACTGTATTACCAATCTTGAAGAGATTTCAAATAATTTCTCGAGTGAGAAACCTTTTTTTCCCCCTCTCCTTTTTTCTTAATTTCTTTTTGTTATAGATAATTTGGAGAAGGTTGGATTTCTATGGGAAATCGAAGGAGCAAAAGAGAGACTAAAAATCATAAGAGCTGACTTGATGGATGAAGGAAGCTTTAGTCAGGCCATCGATGGAGTTGATGGTGTCTTCCATGTAGCATCTCCGGTGTTTCTGCCTGCCTAACAACATAGATGTCCAGGTAACTTTTAGCTGTCGTAACCTTCTAAGTTCATAAATAATGAAATTTTCTCTTCAATACCCTAAACCTAAACATAAGGGGCACGTAGACAGTGAATCAAATTGATATAATCTCATGATATTGTGTAAATTTTGTTGAAATCATGTAGATTTTCTGTTTACGAATGTGGATGTTTCGCTACCGATATGATTGACTTTTCAAAGGAATCTCTATTCGGAAAGACGAAAGCACTACTCTCTCATATTAGGACGTTCCTGATACACTAGGCTCTGCGTTTGGCAGGGTCCGTGTTGGGGCATTAGTCCAGTCCATTTGTATTGGATATTTTATGAGGCCCAAATGGTTTGGGCATTGGAGAGCTTATCTTAGAAGCTCTGGAAGGTTGTTTTTTGGATGCTGAATTCGTCAGCTGAGGGGAAGCAGTGAAACCACACGAGAAAAACAGAGAGAAAGAGAGAGAGGCCGAATTTTCGGATGGTTGCAAGATTTTCTGGGCAGCCCTCTGCTATTTTGACGATTGCCGGAGATTCCAACGTTGGATTTTGCTGAAATCAGACAGCTTCTTTCGAACACACAGTTCTACATTCTGACCATTCCGTTTTTGAATCGGAGCTTCTAGATCGGTTGTAATTGCTGCTGGTGTTGCTGCTGTTTTTGGTAAATTTTCTGCACTTGTTATTCTCTCTCAATTGTTGGCTCTTATGTATGTTGTTGTTGGTGGGCTGTAACAGCCTTGTAGACTGATTGTGTGTGTTTTTATCCTCATTTTCATAATAAGAGAAGAAGAAGGGTTGGACTCCTTATCAGTCCCGTGTTTTTTATATCCTTCACATTGAAGGGGTTTTTCCACGTATAAATCTTTTGTGTTGTTTGAAGCGTTATCTTTCATAATTTGCTTATGGTTTTGATGGTGAGATTGATCTTTGCTTGGTGAATCAATTGTGGTGAAATTGGGTGAGCTTTGGTTGGTTGTCTTGAAGTTGATCCTTGTAGGTGTTGTATCCTACTTGTTGTTTCTCCCTACAACTGGTATCAGAGCATTTGGTTAAACTGTAGATATGGAATCTGGAAATCATTCTATGGTTAAATTGACATCAACCAATTATTCCATTTTGGCGTCCGATGATGGAAGATTTGCTATACTGTAAAGATTTGTTTGACCCAATTGATGTGGATAAAACCGAAGAAAGATGACACGCCCACTAAACCAGAGAAGATGTCGATAAAGAATGGGAAAAGCTAAAGAGAAAGACCTTGGGAACAATTAGACAGTGGATTGACATTAGCATATTCAATCATGTGTACCAAGAGACTGAGCCACTTGAGTTGTGGAGAAAATTGGAGGGTATTTATGAAAGAAAGACTGCTCACAACAAGGCCTCATTGATTAAAGACTTGTTAATCTCAAGTTGAAGCCAGGGAAGTCAGTTTCTGAGCATCTTAAGTGACTTTCAAGATATCATTAACAAGTTGACTGTGTGAAGATTGTTCTTGATATGAGTTGCAGGCTTTATTCCTATTGAGTTCTCTGCCAGACAGTTGGGAAACCTTGGTTGTGTCATCAGCAACTAAGCTCCAGATGGTACGCTTTATTGGATGTCATTAATGAGAGCATGTTCAATGAAGAGGTTAGAAGAAAAGAGATGGGTGTTGATATTTCACAGTCACTTGTGGTAGAGAATAGAGGAAGAAGCAAGAGTAGATGTCCCAAGGGGACGTGTCAAGTCAAAGTACAGGTCCAAGTCCAAGGATGGGAGAGAACCCACGATATGTCACTATTGTTGCAAGCCTGACCATATTCAAAAATTTTGCTATAAGTTGAAAAGAGATCAGCGACAGAAGAAAAATGATCATCACAAAGAGGATGAGGACAAAAATACAGCTGCGACAGCTTCTACTTCAGATGATTCTGTTTCTTTGATTTGTGCTACTGGTGATTGTTGTCATGTTGACAATTCCAGTTATGAATGGCTTGTTGATACTGGGGCTTCTTATCATTGTGTTCCTGTTAAGGAGTACTTTATTGACTACCGAGCTGGAGATTTTGGTAGTGTGAAGATGGAAAACCAGAGTTCAGCTAGTATTGTTGGAATTGGAGATATTCGAGTACAAACCAGTGTTGGGTGCTATTTGACATTGAGAGATGTTCGCCACTATTCCAGATTTACTGCCTCAATTTATGTCTGCTAATGTACTTGATCAAGAAGGTTACAAGCACACTTTTGGTGAGGGTAAATGGAAATTGTCTAAGGGTTCCTTGACTGTTGCTCGTGGCAAGCTCTGCTGCACCTTGTATAAGACACACTTGAAAGTGTGTACTAGTGAGTTGAATGCTGTTGAGGAGAAAACTTCACCTAACTTATGGCACCGAAGATTAGGACATGTCAGTGAGAAGGGTATAAAGTTGTTGGCTGGTAAGTCTCTTATTCCTGTTGATGTTACCATTTCTCTTGAGCCTTTTGATCATTGTTTAGCAGGAAAGCAACATAGAGTTTCTTTTCCGAGGAGATCCACAAGAAAGAAAGTGAAGCTAGAGTTGGTTTACTCTGATGTGTGTGGTCCCATAGAGGTGGAATCACTTGGTGGTAACAAATACTTTATTACTTTTATTGATGATGCTACTCGGAGAACTTGGGTTTATATGATGAAGAACAAAAGCGAGGTGTTTGGTATCTTTATGAAGTTTCATGCCATGGTAGGAAAGAGAGTCAGATTGCAAACTAAAGTGTCTCCGAACTGATAATGGAGGTGAATACACTTCAAATGAGTTTAAAAGCATATTACTCAAGATATGGCATTCGGCATGAAAGAACAGAACCTGGTACTCCACAACACAATGGTGTTGCCGAGAGGATGAACAGAACTATTATTGAAAAAGTGAGATGTATGCTTAGGATGTCCAATCTTCCTAAGTCCGTTTTGGGGAAGAAGCAGTTGGAACCGCTATGTACTTGATAAATAGAGCACCATAGTTCCTTTGGAGTTTGAGATTCCTAGAGGGTTTGGTTCAAGAAAGATCCCTCTTATTCTCATTTGAGGGTGTTTGGATGCAAGGCTTTCATGCATTGTGTTGAAGGAACAGAGATTGAAGCTTGATTTCAAGACTTCTCCTTGTGTGTTTGTTGGATATGCGATGAAGAGTTTGGTTACAGACTTTATGATCCAGCAAAGCAAAAAGTTTGTGAGGAGTAGAGATGTTGTCTTTTATGAGCACGAGATGTGTTTTCATCTCTTAGGTGCTGGTAAGTTCTTATTCTACTGATTTCTCTCATGATGCTATTGATATGTCTCCTATTTATGTTCCAGATGATCAACAAACAGGTGATGTCCCGAGGATGGTCATGACACCATTCATGAACATGACCATATTGAAGAGGTACAACCATAAGTTGTTGTACCACAACCTAAAATGAAGATGTAGATGTTGAACATGGAGAGTCTTCTAATCAGGGGGAGCAATTCAGCCCACAGGTGGAAGAGCAAACACTTAGAAAGTCACCCCGAGTTCGACAACCTTCAAGACTTTATCCCAGTTCTGAGTATATCCTAATCACAGATGAGGGGGAGCCTGAGAGCTTTCAAGAGGTGTTGTCACATCCAGAAAAAGACCTATTGGCTCAAGGCTATGAAAGAAGAGATGGATTCTTTGAAGAAGAATGAAACCTATGACTTGGTGAAGCGTCCAAAGGGAAGAAAGTCTTGAAGAACTGGTGGTTGTTTAAGAACAAGAAAGATGGCCACAAGCTAGTGAGGCGAAGGCAAGACTAGTGGTGAAGGGATGCCACCAGAAGAAAGGCATCGACTTTGATGAGATTTTTGCACCAGTAGTGAAGATGACTTCCATTCGTATAATTTTGGGACTAGCTGCCAGTTTGGATCTTGAAATTGAACAACTTGATGTAACAACTGCTTTCTTACATGGTGATTTGAATGAGGAGATTTACATGGAGCAGCCGGAAGGATTTGAAGTCAAGGAAAGGAGAATTTTGTTTGCAAGTTGAAAAAGAGTCTCTATGGACTCAAGCAGGCACCAAGGCAATGGTACCGCAAGTTTGATTCCTTTATGAGTACTAATGGATACAAGCGGACTTCTGCAGATCCTTGTGTTTATTTAGAAAGTTTTCTGAAGGTAACTTCATTATCCTTTGCTTGTATGTTGACGATATGCTGATAGTGGGACAAGATGCTGAGATTGATTCGCAGGTTGAAAGAGGATTTGTCAAAGTCCTTTGATATGAAAGATTTGGGTCCTGCAAAGCAAATTCTTGGCATTGAAATTGTTCGTGATAGAAAAGCTGGTAAGCTTTGGTTGTCACAAGAGAAGTATATTGAACGGGTGCTTGAAAGGTTCAATATGAATAATGCCAAGCCAGTTAATACACCACTTGCAGGTCATTTCAAGTTGAGCAAGCGGTGTTGTCCTACTACCGAGAAAGAGAAGGAAAGTATGTCACATATTCCTTACTCCTCTGCTGTTGGTTCATTGATGTATGTCATGCTGTGTACAAGACCGGATATAGCACATGCTGTTGGATTGGTTAGCAGATTCTTAGCTAATCCAGGCAAGGTTCACTGGGAAGCTGTAAAGTGGATCTTGAGATATTTGCATGGCACCTCAAAATTGAGCTTGTGTTTTGGAGGTGGTGAGCCTATTCTTGAGGGATTTACAGATGCTGACATGGCCAGTGATCTTGATAACAAAGGTCTATCTCAGGTTACTTGTTCAAATTTGCAGGGGGAGCCATTTCATGGCAATCCAAGCTACAGAAGTGTGTAGCATTGTCTACAACCGAGGCGGAGTATATAGCAGCTGTGGAAGCATGCAAAGAAATGCTTTGGTTGAAGCGTTTCTTCCAAGAGTTAGGTTTGAAGCAAAGTGAGTATGTTGTGTTTTGTGATAGTCAAAGTGCTATGGACTTGAGTAAAAATAGCATGTACCATGCCCGCACAAAGCCTATTGATGTAAGGTATCATTGGTTGCGTGATGTCATTGAAGAGCAACTAATGAAGTTAAAGAAGATCCACACCAATAAGAATGGTGCTGATATGTTGACAAAGGTAGTTCCTGGAAGTAAGCTTCAATTTTGTTCCAAGCTTGCAGGTATTTCCTTTTGATAAACTTTGCGTATAGTCTTCCCCAAATTGGACTGGAGGGGGAGATTGTTGGGGCATTAGTCCAGTCCATTTGTTATTGGATATTTTATGAGGCCCAAATGGTTTGGGCATTGGAGAGCTTATCTTAGAAGCCCTGGAAGGTTGTTTTTTGGATGCTGAATTCGTCAGCTGAGGGGGAGCAGTGAAACACACGAGAAAAACAGAGAGAAAGAGAGAGAGGCAGATTTTCGGAGGGTTGCAGATTTTCAGGGCAGCCTCTGCTATTTTGACAATCGCTGGAGATCCAACCGTTGGATTTTACTGAAATTTAGACAGCTTCTTTGGAACACACAGGGCTACATTCTGACCGTTCAGTTTTTGAACTGGAGCTCTAGATCGGTTGTAATCGCTGCTGGTGTCAGCTGCGGTTTTTGGTGAAATTTCTGCACTTTTATTCTATCTCAATTGTTGGCTCTTATGTTTTTTGTTGTTGGTGGGCTGTAACATCCTTGTAGACTGATTTGGATGTTTTTACCCTCAATTTTCATAATAAGAGAAGAAGAAGGGTGGACTCCTTACAAATCCCGTGGTTTTTTATCCTTCACATTGAAGGGGTTTTTCCACGTATAAATCTCTTGTGTTGTTTGAAGCTTTATCTTTCATAATTTGCTTATGGTTTTGATGTGAGATTGATCTTTGCTTGGTGAATCAATTGTGGTGAATTGGTTTAAGCTTTGGTTGGTTGTCTTGAAGTTGATCCTTGTAGGTATTGTATCCTACTTGTTGTTTCTCCCCTACAGTCCGGAGTTGAATCGCTACGCGTTGTGATGTATACAACCTTACGCTATACTTTTGTGCAAAATGCGGTTTCAACTGTCAAAATAAAATAAATTATGTTCACGACCTTATCCCCTCCAAAGAGCATCTTGTTAGTAAAATGCATTGCTTGTTTGAACAGCAAGGATGGTGTCTTCTAATCAAGAATCTTGTTGCACTTGAGCCACTCCTTGTGCATATAAAAATAGATCAATTCTTCTATTGAAATTACCTCATAAATTATCTTTCCATAACGCTGTTCTCAAACTCTGTTTTCCTAATCATTGGCAGGTCAATGTAATTGACCCATGCGTAAAGGGCACCTTAAATGTGTTGAATTCCTGCAAGAAAGCGAGGAGCGTCAAGAGGGTTGTTCTAACATCGTCATGTTCTTGTATAAGAAAATCGAAGTGACGCTACACAGATTTCTCCTTTAAATGAGTCACATTGGAGTGATACTGACTACTGCAAACGTAACAGGGTATACTCATACTTCCTTTTTTTATAATGTCATTTTCATATATTTTACACTCCAAATATGGGACGCGTAGATTTCCTAATGGTATTAAACAGTGTTCTTTTTCTGACGGCGATCTTCATTTTGACATCATCACTTGACAACCAGAGTAGTTAGCTATTAGTCAATAGAATCAAGACTTGGCAGTATGGCAAGAGCCTCAAAACGATGTCTATTATAGTATCAAAAAAATAATCCAAGAATATTACTCTTAAATGTCTTTATGTAATTGGTCATTAATCAACCACTGACGCGTTACGAGTCATTTCAAGAGTTGCTTTTTGGACCATACTGAGGTAGTGTTCTTAATAACATATACGACTTCTCGCTTTCAGCTGTGGTATCCTTATGCCAAGACTATAGCAGAGAAAGAAGCTTGGAAATTTGCAGAAGCAAATGAAATCGACTTGGTAGTGGTGAACCCTGGTTTTGTTCTTGGTGGTTTCGTCTCTGCCCAACCTACAAGCTCAATGCAGCTCTTACTCGCAATTATTAAAGGTAAGTTTTGTATGCTGGCAATGAATGGCTGTACCAGAAAATCAAGATTGATCAACCAACTAGACACATGGGAATTAACAGGGGATGTTAACCATCAGGATAATATCAAAAGCTTATTTAGTTGATGGAGGAGAATGATTTAGAATCAAGAATATGACTTCTACAATTGCGAAAATCTGATGCTAGGTATGCGTGCGGAGTATCCAAACGTAACACTGGCTTTTGTGCATATAAAAGATGTGGTGGCAGCACATATCTTGGCCATGGAGGAAAGGGAAGCAAGTGGCAGACTAATTGTATGCTCAAGCTCAGTAGCACATTGGTCAGAATCATTGAAATGCTAAGGGCCAAATATCCCAATTTCCCTTATGTGAACAAGTAAGTTAAAATGCCATTAATTTCTTCAGTTAATATAACTTGTACTCTTTTCTTGGTCAGACTATGTTGTTTCTATCTTAGACTCTTGTTTTTATGCCTAATGTTTCATTTCTTAACGACCCTGCCATAGGCGGGAGTCTCTAAGGCAATAGGGTAATGTTGTTGTTGTTTGCATTTCTTAACTAAATTTATCTCATTAAAGAATCATGCTCAGGGCGTAACACTACATTTTCATCACAGGTGTAGCAAGTTAGAAGGAGAAAGCAACCCTCACAGCATGGACAATAGCAAGATCTTGAAGCTAGGGCTATCTCCTCCGAAATCGCTTGACCAAATCTTGGAGGACAGCATCAAAACCTTTCATGAGAAGGGTCTCCTCGAGTTATAACTTGCTAAAAGAAGTATATTGGACATATTGCAACCTTTTTCGAACCAAATACATAAGTGTATCTTCATGAATCGTCACCTGCTCTTAAAAGACTCAGTTCAATTACAGTTCTCTATAAGCTCGAACAAGGTTAGAAACACAACTTCTGAAAGGTCGGAATTGCAAGGAGCTGACTAGGGTTTAAGGATCTTTTTCTTTTCCTTTGGTTTCTTATGTTGTGAAATAGCGGTTGATCGATACAGTTTGACGTAATTTTCATTATGCGTCATCCAAAAAAAATCTGTATGTTTCTAATACATAGATATGATTATGTACATCCAACCTTTTCATACTCCGCCATAAACGAAAGTCTCTAAAGCAATCAGGTAATATTGTTGTTGGCTTTTTTCCTTTGGTTCTGGTGAGTATTCTTCAACTGACATATAGAAACTAATCTTCTCAAAGTATTGAGATCGCGAAAAGCTGACCTTTCCCGTCGAGTCTTCTCCATTCATAAAGCCTAGTTCCGAGCCCAGAACCTGTTGCTTAAGAGATTCAAGAAAAGGGTGTCCTTTGAGCTACAACATCCAAGAAGTATTACATTGACCTTAGATTCAACATTTTTGAAAACATTCTATATTTGTTTTATTTCAACCCTCGCCTGCTCAAAGAAGCTTGAATTCAACTGCAATTCTCTATAAAGTCGAAAGTTTAGAGATTAACACAGCTTCTGAAAAGTTGTAATTGCCAAATAATCGCATAAACCTTGTAAGGAGCTACAATGATTAAAGGAACCCTTTCCAATTGAGCCTAGAATTGATTTATGGATACGGCTGACCATTTGATTCAAATTTAGGATTGCTTATTGTTTGAGTCATGTTATGAAAATAAGGAAACAAGAACAACAAACAAGAGAGTATGAAGTAGAGGATGAAATTTGACTTGAGGCGTGTATACCACTTTCCGTAAGGAATATTTACCCCCACTAGATGCTGCAGGGTTATAGGCAAACTTTCTCCTAGGTTACAACAGCCAACAATCTCTAATCCTCAGCAAATAGGATTGAGATTCAATGAACTTTCAAAAACAAGAGTGAATTTGAGTAGAAAGAAGAATATAGAATGCAAACTTAAACTTGGATGCAAGATGTCTTGAACAATGGGTTATAACAGCCTATTTATAGGCTTTCAAACTCCATTCAGCCGTTCAAGGCAGTTGCATGGCGATTGGGTATGTCCCTTGATGCATAAGTTGTGATATTTCATAAAAAGTCACTTCTGTCAGGACATCGATCGATCGATGTGATCGATCGATGTCTCACAGTAAGCTCCAATTACATTCTGGCCAACATCGATCTGTCACATCGATCGATCGAAGTCACTTCGATCGATCTATGTGATTGATCTATGTTGGACAGAAAGTTTTAACTCTGCACCCAGGATACATCGATCGATCGATGTATGTGACATCGATCGATCGATGTGATCTATCTATGTTCGGCAGAATACTCAACTTCATTTTCAAGCCACATGGATCTATCCATTTGATACATGGATCGATCCAAGCCATGAGTCAAGTTATTCTTGCTTATTTAAACACCCATTCACCATTATCTTTGATCTCATGCATCTATTCTTCATCCCATTGCTTTACAAACTATTACAACAATCCCCCATTTAGTTTGTAAAGAAACTTGCGACATTTCATGCATCTAAGAAGTATCTTTCGATTTGAACCTCTTATTAGTATAACATTTCAAAGTTCTAACGAAATCATGATAGCTAAAAAGCCTTGAATCAGATTCCTATGTGCTGGAACCGGAAAGATTATACACATGAAATCACACTCTCAATCGAAGTCCATTTTAAACTGCACTTTATAGCCTTGTGCTACCCCTAGTATTCATGAACATTTCAAGATCATTGCTTGTCGAAGCGGCACCACTTCCTATGTTCATATAGGTGAAAATTAAGATAATTCCTCTTAATCCTTCATTAAGAGTGCTATGGACACTCACCCTCCTTTAACACTAACATTCCAATTCTTTAAAGATCAATGTTGTGCGGCTTGATTCTTTAAAGATCAATCGTAGTGCTTTAATACCTCACTTTGTGACTTGTTGTTACCCATTGAACCTTTGGCTAGTGGTATGCTAGACAAGGTTGGGTTTCCATCATAAGTGAACTTATCCCATACGTCTCAATCCCATCCCTAAAGATGTACTTTGTACCAAGTCTTTTGATAGACTCTTAGTCAACGGATCCGTCAGGTTATTGCAGGATCTGACGTATGCAATGGCTATTACACCATCCATTATTAATTGCCTTACATAATCATGCCTAAGGCTGACATGTCTAGATTTTCCGTTATAGATTTTACTATAAGCTCTAGACATCGTTGCTTGGCTATCACAGTGTAAAAAAAATGGCTGGCGTCGGTTGTGGCCACAGCTTTATATCCAATAATAGATTTCTCAGCCATTTCGCTTCTTTACCTGCAGATCCCAAAGCTATGAATTCGGATTCCATTGTTGAATGAGTTATGCATGTCTGTTTCTTTGAAGCCCAAGAAACAGCACCACCACCCAATGTAAATATCCAACCCGTAGTAGATTGTTATCACCAACACTAGTTATCTAACTAGCATCAGTATAACCTTCTAACACGGCTGGAAAATTATTATAGAACAATCCATAATTCATAGTCTTCTTCAAGTACCCAAGTACTCGTCCAATTGCCTTCCAATGGTCTATACTAGGATTACTAGTATACCTTGATAATTTACACACCGCAAAGGCAATATCCGGTCTAGTGCAATGCATAGCATACATTAAACTACCAATTACACTAGCATATTCTAATTGTGCTACCGCTTTACCGGTATGTCCTGTCAATTTGTATGAGGCATCGAACGGTGTGTTTGCTTCTTTGATCTCCAAGTGTTTGAACTTATTCAACACTTTGTTTATGTAATGAGATTGACAAAGAGCAAAACCCCCACTATGTTTGGACACCTTAATCCCTAAGATAGTATCTACCTCACCCAAATCTTTCATTTGGAATTGTGAAGTTAAATACTTCTTAGTTTCATTTACTCCTTCCATATTAGTACCGATAATTAACATGTCATCCACATACAAACAAATAATGACACCATATTTGTCTGTAAACATGGAATATACACACTTATCTGTACTATTATGTCGGAAACCATCCTTTAAAATGGTAGTGTCAAACTTTTCATGCCATTGTTTCGGTGCTTGTTTCAATCCATACAATGACCTTATCAACTTGCACACTTTGTGCTCATTCCCCGGAAGTACAAAACCTTCCGGCTGTTCCATATAAACCTCTTCGTCTAAATCACCATTGAGAAATGCAGTCTTAACATCCATTTGATAAATAACCAAGTTATTTATGGATGCTAACGCTATCAAAACTCTAATGGATGTTATTCTTGCTACAGGAGCATATGTATCAAAATAGTCTATCCCTTCTCGTTGCCTAAAACCTTTGGCTACTAATCTAGCCTTAAACGTTTGAATTGAACCATCGGTGTTATATTTTCTTCTAAACACCCATTTACATCCAATTGCTTTGGAACTTGGAGGCAAATCAGTGAGAACCCACGTATTGTTAGACAATAACGAATTCATCTCATCATCAATTGCTTCCTTCCAAAATGATGCATCTCTCGATTGCATCGCCTCTTTATAGGATTTTGAATCATCTTCCACGCTTAATACAATAGGTATTTGATTGAATACCTTTGTCCTATTACCTTCAACTAAGAACGTAATGGATTGTGATGAAATGAAGTCCGGATGTAAATACTTCTCCTTTCTAGCACGTTGACTTCTCCTAACCTCGGTTGGAGAACTTTGATTTTGATAATCAACACTAGAAGGATCATTGGAGAAATCTCCAACAATAGGTTCATTCAAATTCTCACTCGTTGAACTTTGATTTGAATCTGTTCTCAAGAATTTGTTCTCAAGAAATTCAACATCTATAGATTCAACAACCACATTAGATTCTAAATCTAGAATGCTATATGCTTTAGAGTTTTCGTCATATCCAATAAAGACACCTTTAAGAGCTCTTGGCCCCAACTTAGTCCTCTTCGGATCCGGAACTCTATAAAAGGGTAGACAACCTCAAACTCTAATACAACTTAGATTTGGTTTTCGTTTTTTCTATATTTCGTATGGAGAAACTTTGAACTTTTTAGAAGGAATTCTATTGTGAATATGACAAGCCGTCAACAAGGCTTCTCTCCACAAATTCTTTGGCAAACCAGAGTTTATTAACATTGCATTTAGCATGTCAACTAAAATTCTATTCTTTCTTTCAGCCAAAACCGTTTTGTTGGGGTGTGTAAGGAGCACTTTTCTGGTGTATGATACCATTCTCCTCACAGAATTGATTAAATTCAAGAGGAAAGTATTCACCACCACGATCACTTCTTAGAATTTTGATTTTTAATCCCGATTGATTTTCAACTTCCATTTTATAGACTTTGAACATGTCAAAGGCTTCATCTTTATGCCTTAGTAAATATACATAAGTATATCTAGAGGCATCATCAATGAAAGTAATGAAATATCGATTGCCACCTCGGGTTAAAAACTCCGTTCAATTCACAAATGTCCGAATGAACAAGTTTTAAGAGTTCAGTTTTCCGTTCTACTTTCGGAAATGGTTTTTTTGTCATCTTAGCTTGTATGCATACTTTACATGTTCTTTCATTTTCATCTTTACAAGAAATTAAGGTATGCTTAGACATGAACTTAATAGTAGTATTACTAACATGTGTAAGTCTATCATGTCACAATGAAAAGGAAGAATCAACAGAGTAAACAGAAACCGCGGAATTTTTATGATACTTAATTTAAACATCCCGTCGCAAGCATAACCCTTGTCGACAAAGATACCATTCTTGAACAATATAATTTTGTCCCCCTCCATTACAATCTTGAACCCACTCTTACAAACTAGACTAGCAGAAACAAGATTCTTAGAGATCTCAGGTACATGTAGAATGTTGACCAATAACAACTTCTTTCCAGAAGTAAAGTCTAACTCTACACTACCTTTTCTCAAGACTTTTGTGGCGCTGCGATTTCCCATAAGAACCTGCTGACTATCATCCACAACATGATAGGTCTTGAATAGATCCTTGTTGTTGCATACAAGCACTGTTGCACCCGAATCGAACCACCAATCACTTGTGATTTCGTTCGTAGTCATATGCAGTTCCGTTACCATGCCAACATGCAATCCGGAGACCATTGCAACCAGTTGATCAGTTCCAATGTCTACCATATTTGCATTGTTGATATTTTGGGAACTACCACCCTGTTTTTGTTTCTTTCGAAACCAACAGTCCTTCTTGAGATAACCTTTCTTGCCACAATTATAACATCTCTTGCCTTTCTTGGATTCTGCTTTGTCTGTGGATTCAGAAAAATCGGAGTTTTTTTTTTGTTTCCAACCGAACTCCTTGTTTTCCCTTTGACATAATGCACTCTAGGTGCATCGTCAGAGACATGTCTCTTTACAAGACTCCTTGCTCTTCTTCAATTCGCAAATGCTTTTGAAGTTGTTCAAGGGAAAAGGATTCAGTTGAGTGTAGTAATTTCTTCCTGTAGTCATTCCAACTAGGAGGAAGCTTTGTAATTATCCCTCCTACTTGTAACGCCTCAGAAACTTCTACACCCAACTCTTTCAGTTTGGACACAATGACCTGCAACTCGTGCACTTGGTTCATGATTGACAAATTTTCAACCATTTTAAAATTAAAATACTTCATTACCTGGAATTTATCCGCGCCTTGTTTCTCGTTGTTGTACTTGAACTCCAAGGCGTTCCATATCTCCTTTGATGATGAAGTTGTCGTGAACAGATCGTAGATACGATCTGACAAGTTGTTGAGAATATGCCCACGATACAGCATATTATCTTCATGCCTCTTCCTCCAAGCGGCTTTGACCTCCTCGGAGTCCTCTTCTTTAGGGGTTGGTAAATTCTTCAGATTTAGGTCGAGACAATACCCAATCTGAAGCGCAGTCAGGAGGAACAACATCTTGCCCTTCCACCTCCGATAGTTGGTGCCATCGAAACGATCAAGCTTCATGCTCTCTTGGTTCAAGAATGTCTTTGAATCCATCTCAAATATTCCTTACGATTGATACGAAAAATAGGAAACAAGACAACAAAAGAGAAGAAGTATGTTAAGAAGCTTGGCTTGAGGCGTGAGAATCACTTTTCGTAAGGAATATTAGAAGACATCTTGCATCCAAGTTTAAGTTTGCATCATATATTCTTCTTTCTACTCAAATTCACTCTTGTTCTTGAAAGTTCATTGAATCTCAATCCTATTTGCTGAGGATTAGAGATTGTTGGCTGTTGTATCCTAGGAGGAAGTTTGCCTATAACCCTGCAGCATCTAGTGGGGGCAAATATTCCTTACGGAAAGTGATTCTCACGTCTCAAGCCAAGCTTTTTAACATACTTCTTCTCTTGTTTGTTGTCTTGTTTCCTCATTTTCGTATCAAGTAATTTATCAAATTAGTGATTGATCTGATATGGTAGCGATGCATGCCCATTTGTACCTATTATGGTCATGAGCAGTGCACAAAAAAAGAAACTGAGAGAAGATTCAAATTCGAATCCGTGAATCAGAAAACATTACTCAGCAACTAAACTTTAAGTATACGAGACGTTATTACAGGGATATCACAATACTTTGACTGGATGATTTTCTTCCGATACAGCAGAACATGATAGTTCAAATCTAATGTAAACCTTAATATATAAATTGCAACACTGCTTCCTATATTGGTCCCTCTTCTTTCTTGTATGCTATTAGTCGTTTTTGAGTTTCCTATAACTGTTGAAATTCAAAGAAAAATTTATGAATAACAAATGGGCATGGGCATGGGCATGGGAATGGACATGTGTATGTGATTACTTATTTTAGAAAAATATGTCCAGCCAAACAAGTTTCCACGAAGCAGCATTTGACATAAACACACTTGAGGGGTAATGATCAAATCCATTGCTCAAGCTTTGCCAATGTATGCCCTGTCATGCTTTCAAGTTATCAGACTTCCTCTTAAATGACACACACTCGATTACAAGTAATTAATGTTGATCAAATGGTGAAAAGGAAAGATGAATACAACGAATTGCGTGGAATAAATTAACCAATACCAGGAAGATGTGGGTTTGGGATTAAGGAAAATTAACATATTTAACCAGGCTTTCTTAGCTAAACAGGTATTGTCTATACCTACAAATACTTCTGATGGGGTATGCCCAATTAGGTCTACCAAATAAAGGTTCTTAATCACTAATGTAAACTAACTATAGAATGGGTCCTCCACCTTTAGATAAAAGGAAGCTCTCTTGAATCCGACCTTCCTCCCTATCTCTCAGTTTCACTCACATATTAGCTTGGGCATCAGAGAACCGTGAGAAATATCCTCTGTGCCCATGGTAACCCCTAATTCTGGGGGTGTACAGGATTCGGTCCGACCGGTTTTTTGGGCATATTACAAACCGAACCATGTGTACTGGTTTAGAACTGGTAAAACCAAAACCCGATCGAAACGGGTCAACAAACTGTTTGACCGGTCTGGTTGGTTTAGTTTGGTTACCACCAACTTTCCTCACCACAGCCTCAGCCTAATCACCAATATACCTCACCACAGCCTCAGCTTAACCATCAACAAGCCACATTACAACGTCAATATACTGAATCTCAGCCTTCTCCTCAACATACTCATCTCACTTCATTCAATAATTACTCAAGTGACCAACAAATACCGATCCACGAGTCATCTATTGACCCTCCACACAATGCTAGTGATCCAAGATCAATCCCTATCAACTCTATTAATATAGAACTTCCTATCACAAGACCTCACAGAAACAGACATCCCCCATCATACTTGCAATAATACCATTGCAGTCAAGTCTCAAACCAAGCTCTAGCAACAAAAGATCCAACCAGAACATCTCCACATCCTCTGTCTAAATACCTAACATTTGATATGTTAACACCTAAATTCAAAGCATACGTTTTAAACATTAGTGCATGCACAGAACCCAAAACTTATGGTGAAGCAGCAACCTCAATTGAGTGGCAGAGGGCCATGGAAGCCGAGATAACTGCTCTGGAAGAGAATAAGACCTGGGTACTAACATCGTTGCCACCAGGAAAGAAAGCCGTAGGCTGTAAGTGGGTGTATAAGATAAAACATAAGGCTGACGGGACAGTAGAAAGGTTTAATGCAAGGTTAGTTGCAAAAGGGTATACGCAACAACTGGGTGTAGATTACCAAGACACATTCTCACCCGTAGCAAAGATGAGTACAGTGAGAATGTTGTTGGCCATGGCTGCTAGACAAAATTGGCACGTGCATCAGCTAGACGTAAATAATGCATTTCTACATGGTGAGTTGCACGAAGAAATTTATATGGTGCCACCTCCAGGACTGGTTTTACCACGAGAGGGAATGGTGTGTAAGTTGCAGAGATCTTTATACTGGTTGAAGCAAGCGAGTAGAGAATGGAATGCAAGACTTACAGCATTCCTGGTATCAAATGGCTTCATACAATCTAAAAATGACTACACCTTGTTTACGAAGAGAACGGAAGGCTCATTATTGGTGCTTTTGGTGTATGTGGATGACTTGATTTTAGCTTGTGATGACTTGAGGGAGATTGAATGGATTAAGGAAGCATTGCACAGGGAATTCAAGATTAAAAATCTTGGTGATCTGAAGTTTTTTCTGGGCATAGAGGTTGCACGGTCAAAAAGGGGGATGCTGATTAATCAAAGGAAGTATGTGTTGGAATTGTTGGATGAATTTGGATTTTCAGAATGCAAACCTGTTGTCAGCCCGATGGAGATGCATCTAAAACTTACTCACAATGATTCACAACCATTTGAGGACATTGCCATTTACAGAAGACTCATAGGGAAGTTGATTTATCTCACTATTACTAGACCGGATATCTCATTTGTTGTGCAGAAACTGAGCCAATTTCTTGATTGTCCCACGCTTAATCATTTAAGAGCAGCTCACAGAGTACTGAGATATCTAAAGGGGACCATTGGACAAGGGCTGTTACTACCTAGTACTGGAGACTTGAAATTGAGAGCCTTTGTTGATTCGGACTGGGCTAGATGTAAAGAGACAAGGAAATTTGTTTCTGGGTATTGTGTATTTCTTGGAGAAGCATTAATTTCTTGGAAAGCTAAGAAACAAACCACGGTGTCACGGTCTTCAGCAGAAGCGGAGTATAGGGCTATGGCGTCTGCTGTGTGTGAAGTGCAGTGGTTACTCTATCTAGGCAGTGACTTGGGACTGGAGGATCAAGAACCTGTGGAGATGTTCTGTGACAGCAAGAGTGCACTTTACATAGCTGAAAACCTAGTTTTTCATGAGCGTACTAAACACATTGAGATAGATTGCCACATTGTGAGAAACAAAGTACAAGAGAAGGTGATTAAATTGATGCCGATAAGAACACAATTTCAGCTTGCAGATTTGTTTACTAAGGCGTTGGATAGCAAGCGCTTGAGTGAGCTTTTGGTGAAGCTTGGGGTGTGCAATATTTACAGCAAGCATAGCTTGAGGGGGGGTGTTGAAAGTATAGTAAGTTCGAATGGAGAAGAGCGGGCAGAAGGCACAATTGGGATGTTGAGTGATCACAGTCGTAGTCGTGGCAATTCGAGCAACAACTCATCCCAATCGTTGAATGAGAAGTTTAATCCACGGTGTTCGTTGGTTGCGTGGTGAATTGGAGGATCTTGAGGTGTGATCATATGGTGAGTCGAAGGAGTAGTGTGCGGGAAGCAGGAAGTCCAAGGAAGAAGAAGAAGTCTGTTGGCGGGAGAATTAAATGGAGTGAAGTTACCTATTGGCCCTTGAATAAGTTCCTGATGATAGTTTAGAAATAAGGACACCTTTGTAATTTCATGCGTATTTCTGTTACAACCGCCTCTTTCCTCTGTTTATTGCTTCGCTGGGTGTAATTTTTCCGGAATGAGAGAAAATCTTTTGAGCAGTTATCCGACTCTCTCTCTAGTTGCTTCTCTCTTCTCTCTCTAGTTCATTCTATTTTCATTTCGGTTGGTTTAAGTCCGCAGACTTACATTTTTGATTCGTGTTGTATGATGTTCACGGCGTGATCAAAGCCTTGAACACCTGAGTTGCTCAATCCTTTGGAAATTAACATGGTATCAGAGCTTTTGATCGAGTAATTGATGAAATTTGGTACGTTTATGGCTTCGAATCAGGCATCTCCAAGCAGTGCTAGCTAGTCTCCAGTGAATGTATCACAAGGTGCAGCTACGATTGATCCATCCGAAGATCCACTATATATCCATCCTGGAGACAGGCCCTCGCTAGTACTCGTTCAGCCATTATTGGATGGCAACAACTATCACGGATGGAGCAGGATCTTTCGTAGAGCTCTTGAATCGAAGAATAAGGTTGGCTTCATCACAGGTACCATTCCTAAACCTATGGAGACTAGTCGTAGATTCGCTACTTGGACAAAAGCGAATAACATGGTTGCATCTTGGATTGTCAATTCTGTTATCCCGTCCATTGGACAAAGTGTAATGTGGTTTGATAATGCTTTAGACATTTGGAATGATTTGAAACATAGGTATGGTAATGATGTCTTTCGATTGTCTGATTTACAAGAGCAGTTTTACGCCACTAAGCAGGGAGATAACTCAGTAACTGAATATTATACGAAGCTTAAGGTCCTTTGGGAGGAATTAATGGTGCTGAGAGCCATCCCTAATTGTGTGTGTCATCGGAACCAGTGCACCCGCCGTAGTCTACTATGAGAACTACGAAGCGTCAAAGCGGATAAAGCGTACATCATCTATGACGTAAGATAAATCAGCGGAAACGTCATAAAATTTAAAACTTCATCGTCAATAATACAACCAGAAAATGCAGCGGAAATAAAAGGTGTTTGTTCATCTAGCTATTATAAGTTCCAGAACAACATTATAACACTGAGTTTCCAAACTTAAAGAAAATAGTCCAGCATCTATCTATTCCCATGTCCGTCATCCCATTGAGCCCACTCGCCATCGTCTTCGATAAATATCAACTCATATTCAGGGTCACCTGAAAAGGAATAAAGTAATTGTTCTTAGCAAAATTATCGCCAGCAAGTAACCCGTCTATACACCTTACGGGATCACACACGATGAGTCACCAGTGTATAAATCATTGCCCAAAATAAGGTGCTCGGGTTAGCAAGTAGCATCTTTATAAGGATTCCTCCAAGCAGATAAAGCACATAAACGATACACGGATACGAGAATAAACATGTACGAAAACAACATATCATATAAACAAGTCATAAGCTAACCACGTTTCTTGCATATCAAGTCTTATGCCTCGTGTATCATGATGCATGTACTTCTTTAAAATCACACACAACACCCATGCATGTGTCTTCTTTCATAAACATGTCATGCGTGTCACTTAACTAAACATTTCATCACACTTCATATCATATTCTTCGCGTAGCAGAACTTTATATACTGTGGGTGATCAGTCCACAGCAAACAGAACTTTATACCCCGTGTTGAAAGGTCCACGGCCCCATATCATATAACTTTATACCCCGTGCTGAAAGGTCCACGACCCCATCACATATAACATATATCCGTGCTGATAGGTCCACGGCCCCATAAAATACTTTATACCCTGCTGTTGATTCATAGGTCATGCTTTTATACCCTGTTTTCACAGGCGTGACTTTTATACCCTGCGATCAACCAGCAGCCATTTTGTCTTTCGAAAACTTTAAACCTTTCTTGTAAACACATGTTCTTTCGCAAAGCAAATCTCAAATCAAATGCAAGTGCCCATGTCATGATGCAGGATGCACATGTAACTTCGTATCAAACATGTAACACACACACACATACATCTTACATATCAAGTATACGGTCTTGCACCTCAAACAATCCATGTTCGTATCTTTCCAAGCCCATCCGTCTTACTAATTCACTCAGGATTCAATCTTATTCTTACTTGATCAAACTTACCATCTACACCTCAATTATACCTCAAATACCCTTGCATTTTATGTTCAAAGGAAGTGTATAAAGTTACTACACATACATAGGGCGCCTAAAGGGTCAAAAAGACTTCCAGTATACTTGGAACGCCACATGAGGCGCCTAAAGTGACATAAAGCGCCTATACTAGGCGTTCGAAGTGTTTGGGGATGTGCCGTAGACATTGAACGCCTACATGAAGTGCCTAATGTGACATAGAGTGCCTAATGTAGGTGTTCGAAGTGTACGGGGATGCTTCAGGACACATTGAACGCTACATTAGGCGCCTAATGTGATTTGAAGCACCTAATGTAGGTGCTCGAAGTGTTCTGACGGTTCTAAACTGCAGTTTTTCTGTACTGGAATGCTTCAGGACACATTAAACGCTACATTAGGCGCCTAATGTGACTTGAAGCGCCTAATGTAGGTGTTCGAAGTGTTCTGACGGTTCCAAACTGCAGTGTTTCTGCAGTAACTTCCACCCAACACCTTTCTTCTTCAACCCTTTCATGTTCAACCTTTCAAGGTCCATCTTAGCTCCTGGATTCATCATGCTTAACACACAACTAACATGATTTGATTCTTAAACAAGTAAACTAGTATCCACCCTAAACCTTCTGTCACCCACAACCTTCAATAGATATCTTCAAACCTTTCAACGCAACAAGTCTTACAACAATGTCAACATTCATCCTTCCACTCCCTGCAAACACACTCAAAGCATCTAAGGTGTAATCACCAAACTTAAGAACTTACACAAGGACAATGAACACATCACGTATAACACTCTTGTGGGCATATTTAACAACAAAGATCACAACATAATTATTTTCAGATATTGGTCCAAAGAACATAACTTTACTCAACAACAACAACAATTACACATAATAAAGCATTTAGCATAGACAAGTCAAAACTACTAATGTGTAATCCAAGTTTTCTCTTTGTAAGAACATAGGGCCTAAGGTAACAAAATTTGCGTAAAGCGTATAGAAAGATTACTTGCCTTTGTTTCTAGTTAATCTTACGGATTTACTGCAGATTTTCGGTAAAGATTGCACCTAGGTTGACCTTCTTCCTCCTCTTCTTCTTCCTTTCTCTCTCTTTTCTCTCTCTCTTTTCCTCTTCTCCAGGCGTTTCTTTTCCCCCCTCTTGGTGTACTAACCAACGGCTGATAATGGGGAGGTTATACAATTGTTGTATAACTTCCCCATAAGAAGTTGGGCAAACCTTGGTATTTGCTATAGTTCCCCTCAATTTACCCTTTGTGTCTATTTTCCCCCTTATGTTTTATTTAATTAAACTTCAGGACCTATACATTTCTTGCAACTAATAATTTAGTTGTTTTCTAGTCATTAAAAGCCGGACTAAAATGTACGGGGTATGACATTTCACCCCCCTTACAATAAGTTTCGTCCTCGAAACTTACGTACCTTAGTCAAAGAGCTGAGGATATGTAGCGCCCCAACCCGATACCGTTATCGGAACCAGTGCACCTGCCGTAGTCTACTATGAGAACTACGAAGCGTCAAGCAGATCAAGCATACATCCTTCATAATGTAAGATAAAACCAGCGGGAACGTCATAAAATCTAAACCTTCATTTTCAATATTACAACCAGAAACTGCAGCGGAAATAAAACTGTTTGTTCATCTAGCCAACATAGGTTTTAGAACAACATAATAACAATAAGTTTTGCAAACTTAAACAAAATAGTCCAGCATCTATCTATTCCCTTGTCCATCGTCCCATTGAGCCCACTCGCCGTCGTCTTCGATAAATATCAACTCATAATCAGGCTCACCTGAAAAGAAGATAGAATGATTGTTCTTAGCGAAAACTTCGCCAGCAAGTAACCCGTCTATACACCTTACGGAATCACACACGTCGAGTCACCAGTGTATAAAACATTGCCCAAAAAATAAGGTGCTCGGGTTAGCAAATAGCATCTTAATAAGAATTCCTCAAAACAGATAAAGCACATATATGTACACAGATATGAGAACCATCATGTATTAAAACAACGTATCACATAGCAAGTCATAAACTAGTCATGTTTCTTGCATGTCAATTCTTATGCTCCATGTATCATGATGCATGTACTTCTTTAAAATCACACACAACACCCATGCATATGTCTTCTTTCATAAACATGTCATGCATGTCATTTCACAAAACATTTCATCACTTTACATATCATATTCTTCGCGTAGCAGAACTTTATACCCTGTGGGTGATCAGTCCACAGCCATCATAACTTTATACCCCGTGCTGAAAGGTCCACGGCCCCATTACATATATCATATATCCGTGCTGAAAGGTCCACGGCCCCATTACATATATCATATATCCGTGCTGATAGGTCCACGGCCCCATAAAATACTTCATTTTCCGTGCTGATAGGTCCACGGCCCCATAACATACTTTATACCCTGCTGTTGATTCACAGATCACGCTCTTTATACCCTGCTTTCGCAGACGTGACTTTTATACCCTGCGATCAACCAGCAGCCATTTTGTCTTTCGAAAACTTTAAACCTTTCTTGTTCTTTTGCAAAACATATCTCAAATCAAATGCAAGTACCCATGTCATGATGCAGGATGCAAAAATAGCTTCATATCAACATGTAACACACACACATACATCTTGCCTATCAAGCATACGGTCTTGCACCTCACACACTCTATGGTCGTATCTTTCCAAGCCCATTCTTCTTACAAACTCACTCAAGATTCAATCTTATTCTAACTTGATCAACTTACCATCCTCACCTCAAATATACCTCAAATACCCTTGCATTTTATGTTCAAAAGAAGTGTATAAAGTTACTACATTTACATAGGGCGCCTAAAGGGTCAAAAAGACTTCCAGTATACTTGGAACACCACTTGAAGCGCCTAATGTGGACATGAAGCGCCTATTCTAGGCGTTCGAAGTGTTCGGGGATGATTCAGGACACATTGAACACCACATGAAGCGCCTAATGTGACTTGAAGCGCCTCATGTAGGCGTTCGAAGTGTTCTGACGGTTCTAAATTGCAGTTTTTCTGTACGGGAAAGCTCCAGGACACATGGAACGCTACATGAAGCGCCTATAGTGACATGAAGCGCCTCATGTAGGCGTTCGAAGTGTTCTGACGATGCCAAACTGCAGTTTTTCTGCAGTAACTTCCACCCAACTCCTTTCTTCTTCAACCCTTCCAGATTCAACACTTAAAGATCTATCTTAACAACTAGATTCATTATACTTAACATACATCTAATCATGAATTGATGCTTAGTTATGCCTAACAACACCCACTCTAACTCTTCAATCATACACCACCTTCAAAGGTCATCATCAACAATACCCAACACAACAAGTCTACAACAATGTCAACACTCATCCCTCAGTTTCCTGCACTTACTCTCAACGTCTAAGTGTAGACAATCAACATAAGAGTAGAGCAAGACAATAAGCAAGTCAAAATATACACTTTATGGGCAAGCTTGACAACAACAAAGCACCACACAACTATTTTCAGAATTATGGCCCAAGGAACAAGACTTTACACAATTAGCAACAAGACTTACATATAACAAAGCATTTGAAATAGTCAAGACAAGAATACTAATGTGTGATTCATGTTTTCTCTTTGTAAGAACATAGGGCCTAACATATCAAAATTTGCGTAAAGCGTATAGAAAGATTACTTGCCTTGGTTTCTAGTTAATCTTACGGATTTACTGCAGAATTTCAATGGAGATTGCACCTAGGTTGGCCTTCTTCCTTCCTTTTCCTTCCTCTCCTCTTCTTCTTCCTCTTCTTTCTTCTTCTCTTTGCTCCTGCGGTTTTCCCCTCTTATTTTTGATGGTATAACCGTCCCCTAAGGCTGAGATGGGGAGTTATACTAAATTTTGGTAACTCCCCTATCTCCTAGTAGGGACTACTTTGATAATTTACCATACTTTCTTTTAATTCTACTTCTAACCCCTTTCTTTTGTTCTTCTATGTTTTGCGTAACTAAGTCACATTACCTACATAATCAATTAGGTTGCATTCAAGGTTGACCTATGTATCGAAAGTTGCGCTTAAAAATCACGGGGTGTAACATTCCACCCCCCTTACAAAAAGTTTCGTCCTTGAAACTTACGTACCTTAGTCAACGAGCTGAGGATACTTCTCCCGCATTTGTTCTTCGAGCTCCCAAGTGGCTTCACGTTCCGTGTGATTGCTCCATTGAACCTTTACATAAGGGATCACTCGCTTCCTCAACACTTGATCCTTTCGGTCCACAATTTTCACGGGTACTTCCTCATATGTGACATCGTCCTTGAGTTCCAAAGGTTGAGCTTCAAGTACATGACTTGGATCCGCCACGTACTTTCTTAATTGTGACACGTGGAATACATTGTGAACTTGCGCCAACACCGGAGGTAATGCCAACCTATATGCCAAGGCTCCTACCTTCTCAAGTATTTCATAAGGACCAATGAATCGAGGGCTTAGCTTGCCTTTTACCCCAAACCTCATGACGCCCTTCGTAGGTGATACCTTCAAATAAACTTTTTCCCCCACGTCAAAATCCAATGGTCGTCGTTTGGAATCTGCCCAACTCTTGCTACGGTCCTGAGCCGTCTTGAGTCTTTCCCGAATGACCTTCACCTTCTCTAACGTTTTCTCTAATAGCTCAGGTCCAGTAATGGTCCTCACGCCCACTTCGTCCCAATAAATCGGAGACCTACATTTCCTTCCATACAAAGCCTCAAAAGGAGCCATATCAATTGCGCTGTGGTAACTATTGTTATAAGAAAACGCCATCAGCTTTACCATTCCGTCCCAACTCCCTTTAAAATCCAGCACGCAAGCTCTTAGCATATCTTCCAAGGTTTGAATTGTCCGCTCGGACTGTCCATCAGTTTGGGGATGATACGCCGTACTCAAACTTAATTCCGTACCCATGGCTTCTTGGAATGCTGTCCAAAACTTAGATGTGAACCGTGAATCTCGGTCGGACACTATACTTACCGGGACTCCATGCAAACTAACAATATTGTCCATATATAAACTCACTAACTTGTCAAGAGGTGCTTCACTTGAAACGGGTAAGAAATGGGCAGACTTTGTTAAACGATCCACGATAACCCAAATCATGTCACATCCACTTCTTGTCTTTGGTAAACCAGCTACAAAATCCATTGTGACATGTTCCCATTTCCATTCCGGAATTTCCAACGGCATCAACAATCCACCAGGCCGTTGGTGTTCCGCCTTGACTTGTTGACACACCAAACACCTCTCTATGAATTCCGCAATATGTCTTTTCATCCCAGACCACCAATAGTAACGCTTGAGATCTCTATACATTTTGGTACTACCGGGGTGTATTGATAACCTCGAATTATGAGCTTCTTGCAAAACTTCTTTCCTAAGTTCGTCAACATCCGGGACACATAATCTTTCCCTAAACCATAAGCTCCCATCCTCTTTGGTCCGAAATCCTTCAACTTGACTGTGTTTCACCCTTTCCATTATCTCACTTAAAGCCTTATCTTTCTTCTGAGCCTCCTTTATCCTATCAATCAAACTCGGTGTGATGGTCAATGCTGTCAGGACGTTCACCGTGGATTCCACCAAATCCAAACCAAATTCCTCCATCTCTCTTTCCAATGGTGATTGTCGTGCATGGCTGAACTTTCTACTTAAGGCGTCGGCTACCTTGTTAGCCTTTCCCGGGTGATAATGAATAGTTAGGTCGTAGTCTTTTAGCAACTCCAACCACCTCCGCTGCCTCATATTCAATTCCTTCTGAGAGAACAAATATTTTAGACTCTTATGATCCGTGAATACCGCGCACTTCTCTCCATACAAATAATGCCGCCAGATCTTCAAGGCGAACACAACCGCGGCAAGTTCAAGATCATGTGTGGGATAGTTTTGCTCATAAGGCTTTAGCTGTCTTGAGGCATATGCGATGACTCGTTCGTTTTGCATTAAAACACAACCTACAAACAAGGCGTTAGTCTAAACTTAATGGGTATACAAGATCATAACCTTATACTATAATTTACGTACCTAACCCGTTCTTTGACGCATCACTATAAATCACAAATTCATCCGTTCCAGAGGGTTGAGCCAATACTGGAGCTGTCGTTAGTCTCTTCTTAAGCTCCGTGAAACTTTGCTCGCATTCCGCCGTCCACTCAAACTTGGACTTCTTTTGAGTAAGGCGACTAAGAGGTACGGCAATTCTCGAGAATCCCTCAACAAATTTTCTGTAATAACCTGCTAGACCCAAGAAACTTTGCACTTCGGTGACGTTGGTAGGTCTAGGCCATTCAGTTATGGCTTCCACCTTCTTCGGATCAACAGCAATCCCCTCTTCTGATATCACGTGACCCAGGAAAGCCACACTTCTTAACCAGAACTCACACTTGCTAAACTTTGCATAAAGTTGTTTCTGCTTCAAAATGCCTAGTACAATTCTCAAATGCTCAGTGTGAGTTTGCTCGTCAGGAGAATACACAAGGATATCATCTATGAATACCACTACAAACTTATCCAACTGTTCTCGAAAGACGGTATTCATAAGATCCATAAAAGCCGCAGGGGCATTTGTCAATCCAAATGGCATCACCAAAAATTCATAGTGGCCATACCTTGTGCGGAAAGCTGTCTTTGCGATGTCCTCGGCCTTCACTCGCAGCTGATGATATCCTGATCGAAGATCAATTTTCGAAAAGATCTTGGCACCTTTGAGCTGGTCAAATAAATCCTCAATTCGTGGAAGGGGATACTTATTCTTGATGGTAACTTTATTCAACTCTCTATAATCGATACAAAGCCTCATGCTACCATCTTTCTTCTTTACAAACAAAACAGGCGCTCCCCATGGCGATACACTAGGGCGGATGAACTTCTTGTCCAATAACTCCTGCAGTTGCTCCTTCAACTCTCTCAGTTCTGCCGGAGCCATTCTATAAGGAGCTTTAGAAATAGGTTCTGTCCCTGGAATCAAGTTGATCTCGAACTCAACTTCCCTCGGGGGTGGTACTCCTGGTAAATCTTCCGGAAACACATCAAGGAATTCATTGACCACTGGAATTTGCTCAATAGACGGTACCTCCTGAGTAACATCCATGGCATACACTAGAAATCCCTCAGCACCTTTCCTTAATGCCTTGCGCGCTTGTGCAACCGACACGTACACCTTTTTGGGTACCTTCTTTCGTTCCGCATCTCCTTGAAATATTACCCCCTCCATCTTAGCATTCTTGATTGTCACTTGCTTCAACCGACAATCAATATTAGCGTGATTCTTGGCTAACCAGTCCATTCCTAATATGACATCAAAGTCATACATCTGAATAGGGATCAGTGTGGCAGGGAATGTTTGTCCTTCAAACTCCAATTCACAATCCCGGTACCGATGATACGAAACCATAATCTGATCTCCGGCCGCTTGAACACGATACGGAGTTTCTAACCACTCAGGCAGACTACTCAGGTGTTTAGTAAATCTCTTTGCTACGAAGGAGTGGCTTGCGCCGCTATCAAAGAGCACGTTGGCAGGTACCTTATTTACTAAAATCGCACCTAAAGCCATATCAAGTTATACACGGAAAATTAAGCACATAATACTCAATTCATTAAATATTTAAACTTAGTTTTAATGGTACCTGCTACTACGTCGGTAGCCTCCTGCACATCCGTATCCGTCATGAGATGTACACGGGCATTTGCTTTAGGCTTCGCTCTCGGCTGCTGAGCCGCCTCTCCAGGATTATTTTTCTTCATCTCCAGGCAGTCCCTAATCATGTGACCCACTTGACCGCATCGGAAACATGCTCCAGCCACTTTCCTACACTCTCCAACATGGTTCCTGCCGCAATGTGGGCAAACTCCTATAGCCTGCTGAGCTACTTGATTCTGGGGTGGCAGTCTCTGAAAATTCCCAACTGGCCCTCTCTTCGGAATCTTGACCCAACGTCCGGGTCTTCCACCAACTCTCACATCCTCCCTTGGTCGCTTGCCTCTATCAGACCCTCCTGCGCTAGCTGCTCTTGCCGCTACTCGGCGGAAATCACTCTCAACACGGAAACACGCATCTAACATATCCTCATAAGTTTTCATCCCCGCATTCACTATCGCTGATTGTATCCGCGAGTCCAAACCCCTCTCAAACTTCGTCATCTTAAGACGATTATCAGACATAATCGCAGGGGCAAACTTACCCAAAGCATGGAAACGATCCGCGTACTCTGACACCGTCATCCTTCCTTGCTCCAATCGGTCAAATGCTCTTATCTTGTCCAATATTGCAGTCTCCGGTACATAGTACTTAAGGAACACATCACAAAACTGAGTCCACGAGATCGGTGGGGTCATTCTTAACACCATTCCTTCCCACCATTCGCCGGCCTTGCCACTTAGAAGGGGTGTGGCCACCTCAACTTTTATCTCATTCGGAACTTGCACCAGCCGGAAACATTTCTCAACCTCAGCCAACCAATGTTGAGCCTCTTCAGGATCCGTACATCCACCGAACTCCGGCACCCTCATCTTCCTCATCTCTCCATAAAAGAACCTGATGTTATGCTGTGGCGGTGGTGGAGGCGGAGGCTGATGCTGCTGCACATACCCTTGTGCAATGACCGTCAGCGCATCAGTGAGTACTTGGGGTAAAACCACTTGTGGTGGCTGGTTCTCCTGTCCATTGCCAGAGTTTCCTGTGTTATCTCTTCTTGGAGGCATATTTCACTGAAAGGTTAACATTTCATTAGCATTCAGTAAATACAAAAAGGTTACTGAAGGCTCGAATGCGTACTAATAGGTGAGGTGTGTAGCATAACTATTAATACAAAATTAGATGATAAACGCGCTCGCACACACCCAACCCGTATCATACTTAACCACTAAAGAGATCAGTACTTATAACCAAGGATCAACCTTAAGGGAGAATCATAGCTTAAGAGTCTAAAAGATCATGAACTTAAGTTTCCGAAATAGATCTGAAGCCTAGTCTCTGATACCACCTGTAGCGCGCCAGCCCGATACCGTTATCGGAACCAGTGCACCCGCCGTAGTCTACTATGAGAACTACGAAGCGTCAAGCAGATCAAGCATACATCCTTCATAATGTAAGATAAAACCAGCGGGAACGTCATAAAATCTAAACCTTCATTGTCAATATTACAACCAGAAACTGCGGCGGAAATAAAACTGTTTGTTCATCTAGCCAACATAGGTTTTAGAACAACATAATAACAATAAGTTTTGCAAACTTAAACAAAATAGTCCAGCATCTATCTATTCCCTTGTCCATCGTCCCATTGAGCCCACTCGCCGTCGTCTTCGATAAATATCAACTCATAATCAGGCTCACCTGAAAAGAAGATAAAATGATTGTTCTTAGCGAAAACTTTGCCAGCAAGTAACCCGTCTATACACCTTACGGAATCACACACGTCGAGTCACCAGTGTATAAAACATTGCCCAAAAAATAAGGTGCTCGGGTTAGCAAATAGCATCTTAATAAGAATTCCTCAAAACAGATAAAGCACATATATGTACACAGATATGAGAACCATCATGTATTAAAACAACGTATCACATAGCAAGTCATAAACTAGTCACGTTTCTTGCATGTCAATTCTTATGCTCCGTGTATCATGATGCATGTACTTCTTTAAAATCACACACAACACCCATGCATATGTCTTCTTTCATAAACATGTCATGCATGTCATTTCACAAAACATTTCATCACTTTACATATCATATTCTTCGCGTAGCAGAACTTTATACCCTGTGGGTGATCAATCCACAGCCATCATAACTTTATACCCCGTGCTGAAAGGTCCACGGCCCCATTACATATATCATATATCCGTGCTGAAAGGTCCACGGCCCCATTACATATATCATATATCTGTGCTGATAGGTCCACGGCCCCATAAAATACTTCATTTTCCGTGCTGATAGGTCCACGGCCCCATAACATACTTTATACCCTGCTGTTGATTCACAGATCACGCTCTTTATACCCTGCTTTCGCAGACGTGACTTTTATACCCTGCGATCAACCAGCAGCCATTTTGTCTTTCGAAAACTTTAAACCTTTCTTGTTCTTTTGCAAAACATATCTCAAATCAAATGCAAGTGCCCATGTCATGATGCAGGATGCACAAATAGCTTCATATCAACATGTAACACACACACATACATCTTGCCTATCAAGCATACGGTCTTGCACCTCACACACTCTATGGTCGTGTCTTTCCAAGCCCATTCTTCTTACAAACTCACTCAAGATTCAATCTTATTCTAACTTGATCAACTTACCATCCTCACCTCAAATATACCTCAAATACCCTTGCATTTTATGTTCAAAAGAAGTGTATAAAGTTACTACATTTACATAGGGCGCCTAAAGGGTCAAAAAGACTTCCAGTATACTTGGAACACCACTTGAAGCGCCTAATGTGGACATGAAGCGCCTATTCTAGGCGTTCGAAGTGTTCGGGGATGATTCAGGACACATTGAACACCACATGAAGCGCCTAATGTGACTTGAAGCGCCTCATGTAGGCGTTCGAAGTGTTCTGACGGTTCTAAATTGCAGTTTTTCTGTACGGGAAAGCTCCAGGACACATGGAACGCTACATGAAGCGCCTATAGTGACATGAAGCGCCTCATGTAGGCGTTCGAAGTGTTCTGACGATGCCAAACTGCAGTTTTTCTGCAGTAACTTCCACCCAACTCCTTTCTTCTTCAACCCTTCCAGATTCAACACTTAAAGATCTATCTTAACAACTAGATTCATCATACTTAACATACATCTAATCATGAATTGATGCTTAGTTATGCCTAACAACACCCACTCTAACTCTTCAATCATACACCACCTTCAAAGGTCATCATCAACAATACCCAACACAACAAGTCTACAACAATGTCAACACTCATCCCTCAGTTTCCTGCACTTACTCTCAACGTCTAAGTGTAGACAATCAACATAAGAATAGAGCAAGACAATAAGCAAGTCAAAATATACACTTTATGGGCAAGCTTGACAACAACAAAGCACCACACAACTATTTTCAGAATTATGGCCCAAGGAACAAGACTTTACACAATTAGCAACAAGACTTACATATAACAAAGCATTTGAAATAGTCAAGACAAGAATACTAATGTGTGATTCATGTTTTCTCTTTGTAAGAACATAGGGCCTAACATATCAAAATTTGCGTAAAGCGTATAGAAAGATTACTTGCCTTGGTTTCTAGTTAATCTTACGGATTTACTGCAGAATTTCAATGGAGATTGCACCTAGGTTGGCCTTCTTCCTTCCTTTTCCTTCCTCTCCTCTTCTTCTTCCTCTTCTTTCTTCTTCTCTTTGCTCCTGCGGTTTTCCCCTCTTATTTTTGATGGTATAACCGTCCCCTAAGGCTGAGATGGGGAGTTATACTAAATTTTGGTAACTCCCCTATCTCCTAGTAGGGACTACTTTGATAATTTACCATACTTTCTTTTAATTCTACTTCTAACCCCTTTCTTTTGTTCTTCTATGTTTTGCGTAACTAAGTCACATTACCTACATAATCAATTAGGTTGCATTCAAGGTTGACCTATGTATCGAAAGTTGCGCTTAAAAATCACGGGGTGTAACAGGATGCTTCTCCCGTATTTGTTCTTCGAGCTCCCAAGTGGCTTCACGTTCCGTGTGATTGCTCCACTGGACCTTTACATACGGAATCACTCGCTTCCTCAACACTTGATCCTTTCGGTCCATAATTTTCACGGGTATCTCCTCATATGTAACATCGTCCTTGAGTTCCAAAGGTTGAGCTTCAAGTACATGACTTGGATCCGCCACGTACTTTCTTAATTGTGACACGTGGAATACATTATGAACTTGCACCAACACCGGACGTAATGCCAACCTATATGCCAAGGCTCCCACCCTCTCAAGTATTTCATAAGGACCAATAAAACGAGGACTTAGCTTGCCTTTGACTCCAAACCTCATAACGCCCTTCGTGGGTGATACTCTCAAATAAACTTTTTCCCCCACATCAAATTCCAATGGTCGTCGTTTGGAATCTGCCCAACTCTTATTGCGATCCTGAGCCGTCTTGAGTCTTTCCCGGATGACTTTCACCTTCTCTAGCGTCTTCTCCAATAGTTCAGGTCCGGTGATGGTCCTCACGCCTACTTCGTCCCAATAAACCGGAGACCTGCATTTCCTTCCATACAAAGCTTCAAAAGGAGCCATGTTAATCGCGCTGTGATAACTATTGTTATAAGAGAACTCCATCAGCCTTACCATTCCATCCCAACTCCCTTTAAAATCCAACACGCAAGCTCTTAGCATATCTTAGAAGGTTTGAATAGTCCGCTCGGACTGTCCATCAGTTTGGAGATGATACGCTGTACTCAACCTTAATTCCGTACCCATGGCTTTCTGGAATGCTGTCCAAAACTTAGAGGTAAACCGTGAATCCCGATCGGACACTATACTTACTGGGACACCATGCAAGCTAACAATATTCTCCATATATACATTCACTAGCTTGTAAAGAGGTGCTTCACTTGAAACGGGTAGGAAATGGGCAGACTTTGTTAGACGATCCACGATGACCCAAATCATGTCATACCCACTTCTTGTCTTTGGTAAACCAGCTACAAAATCCATCGTGACATGTCCCCATTTCCATTCCGGAATTTCCAACGGCATCAACAATCTACCAGGCCTTTGGTGTTCCGCCTTGACCTGTTGACAAACCAAACACCTCTCAATAAATTCAGCGACGTGTCGTTTCATTCCGGACCACCAATAATATTGCTTGAGATCTCTATACATCTTGGTGCTACCAGGGTGTATGGATAGCCTTGAGTTGTGAGCTTCTTGCAACACTTCCTTCCTAAGTTCGTCTACATCAGGTACGCATAATCTTTCTCTAAACCATAAGCTCCCATCCTCTTTGGTTCGAAATCCTTCAACTTGACTATGTTTCACCCTTTCCATTATTTCATTGAGGGTCTTGTCATTCTTCTGAGCCTCCTTTATCCGATCAACCAAACTTGACGTGATAGTCAATGCTGTCAGGACGGTCACCGTGGATTTCACCATATCCAAACCAAATTCATCAATCTCTCTCTCTCTAGTGGTGATTGCCTCGCATGGCTGGATTTCCTGCTTAAAGCGTCGGCTACCTTGTTAGCCTTTCCTGGGTGATAATGGATTGTCAGGTCATAATCTTTTAGCAACTCCAACCATCTCCGCTGCCTCATATTTAATTCCTTCTGTGAGAACAAATACTTTAAACTCTTATGATCCGTGAATACCGCGCACTTCTCTCCATACAAATAATGCCGCCAGATCTTCAAGGCGAACACAACCGCGGCAAGTTCAAGATCATGTGTGGGATAGTTTTGTTCATAAGACTTCAGCTGTCTTGAGGCATATGCGATGACTCGTTCGTTTTGCATTAAAACACAACCTACAAATAAGGTATTAGTCTAAACTTAATGGGTATACAAGATCATAACTGTAGCGCCCCGCTCCCGAGCCCTAGCCTCAGGAGCAGTGCACCCGCCGTATCTCACTAAGGAGAATACAAAGCGTCACATTAAATCAACTACACGTCACCATAATAACGTAAATCGATGTCAGCGGAAGTGATAAACGAAAAATCCTCGATAAAATGATCATCATCATTAACACAATGTCTAAAACTTTCTAAATCAATATAATAGTCAAATGTATGTAAACACTAATCCCGAAAATACATAACATCGAATATCGAAATAACTGTCTCAACCAACCCTCGAAAATCTTTTCTAAATATCTTAGTCTCGAAATCTCCCGTCTCGATCTTCTATGGTATACCAACTCCGGTGTAAGCATACCCTAACTCCTCATGCCTGCAAAACTGGTGAGTGGTGGTGTGAGCCAAAATCAACGGGCTCAGTAAGCAACCTACATATACTTGTTACAGAAATCATACATGCAGAAGCAAACACACATAACCTTTACAGTTAACATACATGTTCTTAGTCCACAAATAATTTCACTTAATTATCTTAACAGTTAACACTTCAAAAACACAAAATAAATAATTCATCAGTTCAACCTCAATTATCGTGATGCATGCTCTTCCTAAATATGACATACACAGCAACCAAATAATCACATAACAAAGAAGAGAATAACACATACCAATCAAGTAGATAAACTGCGGAAGGTAAGTCACTCCATATAACAATGCGCAACTTTATGATGCATGCTCAATCAACGTGTCACACGCAACAAGAATCATGTCATGCAATATGCCCCTAGCCCTATATGCAATGCATGCTCCCGGGTCCTAAATCCGGCGTCGTGATCTCTAGCCACCACTTGCCGTTTGGACACCCACGCCCTATAGACGCAGTATGTCTCATGACCCCGGTGCCCTATAGACACGGTAAGTCATCCCGATACCCACGCCCTATAGACGCAGTATACCTCATGCAATGCACGTGCCATGAATGCAAGAGCATACCATACGAAATCTGGCATATCCATACTCATACATATGCCCACGCCCATACACGTGCATATATACGTGTATGTATACCCTCACACATCCACATACATATACAATACGCATTGAAATCGTACAACCTACATACACCCAGTTTACATCCATGTCACACATATACACACAACTCACATATAGAGAAAATCCAATTACAGATATGCAACAAACAACACACTAATGCATGATAAACATAACAAGCACAAATAGACCACTTACCTCTGATGCATGACAACATAACGAGCACAGATAGACCACTTACTTGAATCCGGTATTCACTTCTGTCTCTTCTAGGCTCGAATCTAAACAATTGCAGTATAAAATCAATACTAATAATAAAGGTTAAATTGACTTACTTAAAATAATTAGTTCATAGCTTTACATTTTTTTCACTATTTGTCATACCTACATATACATATTCGCATGCTTATCACTTATCTATAAAAATTACACTGTATTTTATATATATTAAATACCATTAATATAACATATACGTGCACAGCAGCCTTAAACCCATTTCCGTAACCTTAACTCATGGCCCTGTCTTTTGTGAAATTCACCATCATCAATTCTTATTATATTACCCTTGAAATTGTCCCACCCTGCTTAATGTATATACCCATACACCAACCAATACTATGCTCACCTTACTATCCATGGAACGTAGCAACAGCACAAGGTTTGATTCCAAGTAGTGGTGGCCATGTCACCCTTACATATGTATATACTGTCAGGCGCAACATATATACATGTATATTAACAAACATATATTTACAAATCTATGCATTTTGTACACCTCTTTAGCACATTTTTCATATTTAACTTTCGCTGCCCCCTTTCCAAACAGCCGAATTCCAAATAACATGCATAAAAAAAATATTCTTTTACATATATATTCGGTTATCATACCTATGTACACACACATGTATATATACACATCAATGTATGCATTCACATATACTTATGCACGATCCATGTTTTGATACGAAAGTACAATTACGGATTTCACAAATTCATAATAAGTACATAAATGATACTTACCTTGGTCCGTTTATATTATACCATTATCCGACTCGTGTCCCGTTCAACCAAACTCCTCTTTTCCTTCACCCAACAAAAGTCGGCTGATATCTTCATAGATATTGTAGGGTTTATTTGGTGTGTGTATAAGTATATATAAATCTATAGGAAAAGCTCGGGTTTGGATTTATTTCTTTGGTTTTTTTCTTCCTTTCTTTAACCCCTGAGAGTGGCTACTAATTAAGGGGGAGGGGATGCTGAGATTTCCTTGGTGGTTGGGGGGCGGCTGGAATTATTGTGGAGGGAAAATTGGTTTGCCGTCAACTGAGGGTGGGGAGAAGAGTGTTAGGGTTTAAATTGAGTATGTGTATATATATATATAGGTGATAATTAGGTTTAAGTAATTTCCTTAGTTGTTTAGATTTAGGACTTCCCAAATTTTTATCTAATCAAATGCTTATCCTCTAATTCCAATTAGGATAATGATGGTATTATATTTTATTTATTATTATTATTATTATTATTATTATTATTATTTTTGTTGTAATTATAGTGCTCTAATTACGACATCTGACATTGTATATAACAATTATATATTAGTATAGCACAACAGTCATTAATTATCTTTATGTTATTTATTAAGCAATAGTATTGTGTAGATGTTTTTGTCTTTTTTTTTTCTACTTATCTCATCGTTATACATGCAGTTTTGATGCGTGATTATACAGTTGTACATTTATGATTTTATGTTTTATCTTATATTTTGTATGAAAATTACGGGTCATAACAATAACCTTATACTATAGTTTACGTACCTAAACCGTTCTTTGACGCATCACTATAAATCACAACCCATCAGTTCCTGAGGGTTGAGCCAATACTGGAGCTGTCGTTAATATCTTCTTAAGCTCCGTGAAGCTTTGCTCGCATTCCGCCGTCCACTCGAACTTGGACTTCTTTTGAGTAAGGCGATTGAGAGGTACGGCTATCCTTGAGAATCCTTCAACAAACTTCCGGTAATAACCCGCAAGACCTAAGAAACTTCGCACTTCGGTAACATTCGTAGGTCTAGGCCATTCAGTGATAGCTTCTACCTTCTTTGGATCCACAGCAATCCCCTCCTCCGATATCACGTGACCCAGAAAAGCCACACTTCTTAACCAAAACTCACACTTGCTAAACTTAGCATATAGTTGTTTCCGTCTCAAAATACCTAGAATGGTTCTCAAATGCTCAGTGTGAGTTTGCTCGTCAGGAGAATACACCAGAATATCATCTATGAATACCACTACAAACTTGTCTAACTGTTCCCTAAAAACGGTATTCATAAGATCCATAAAAGCTGCAGGGGCATTTGTTAATCTAAATGGCATCACTAAAAACTCATAATGTCCATATCTTGTGCGGAAAACTGTCTTCGCGATGTCCTCGGCCTTTACTCGCAACTGATGATACCCTGATCAGAGATCGATTTTAGAGAAGATCTTGACACCTTTGAGCTGGTCAAATAAATCCTCGATTCGTGGAAGGGGGTACTTATTTTTGGTGGTAACTTTATTCAACTCTCTATAATCGATACAAAGCCTCATGCTACCATCTTTCTTCTTTACAAACAAAACAGGTGCTCCCCAGGGCGATACACTAGGACGGATAAACTTCTTGTCCAATAACTCCTGCAGTTGTTTCTTCAACTCTCTCAATTCTGCCGGAGCCATTCTATAAGGAACTTTAGAAATAGGTTATGTTCCTGGAATCAAGTTTATCTCGAACTCCACTTCCCTCGGGGGTGGTACTCCTGGTAAATCTTCCGGAAACACATCAAGAAATTCGTTGACTACTGGAATTTGCTCAATAGACGGTACCTCTTGAGTAACATCCATGGCATACACTAGAAATCCCTCAGCACCTTTCCTTAAGGCCTTGCACGCTTGTGCAACCGACACGTACACCTTCTTGGGTACTTTCTTTCGTCCCGAATCCCCTTGAAACATTACCTCTACCATCTCAGCACTCTTGACTGTCACTTGCTTCAATCGACAGTCAATGTTGGCGTGATACTTGGCCAACCAGTCCATTCCCAATATCACGTCAAAGTCATACATCTGAATAGGGATCAGTGTGGCGGAGAATGTTTGTCCTTCAAACTCTAATTCACAATCCCGGTACTGATGGTATGAAACCATAATTTGATCTCCGGCCGCTTGAACACGATACAGAGTTTCTAACCACTCAGGCAAACTACCAAGGTGTTTAGTGAATTTCTTTGCTACGAAGGAGTGGCTTGCGCCGCTATCAAAGAGCACGTTGGCAGGTACCTTATTTACTAAAATCGCACCTAAAGCCATATCAAGTTATACACAAAAGATTAAGAACGTAAATACCTAATTCAATAAGGATTTAAACTTAGTTTTAATTGTACCTGCTACTACGTCGGTAGCCTCCTGCACATCTGTGTCCGTCATGAGATGTACATGGGCATTTTCTCTAGGCTTCGCTCTCGGCTGCTGAGCCGCCTCTCTAGGATTATTTTTCTTCATCTCTGGGCAGTCCCTAATCATGTGACCCATTTGACCACATCGGAAGCATGCTCCAGCCACTTTCCTACACTCTCCAACGTGGTTCCTGTTGCAGTGTGGACAAACACCTATAGCCTGCTGAGCCACCGGATTCTAGGGTGGGGGTCTCTGAAAATTTCCAACCAGACCTCTTTTCGGAATCTTGACCCAACGTCCGGGTCTTCCACCAACCCTCACATCATCTCTTGGCCTCTTGCCTCTATCAGACGATCCTGCACTTGCTTCTCTTGCCACTACTCGGCGAAAATCACTCTCAACACGGAAACACGCATCTAGCATATCCTCATAAGTTTTCATCCCCGCATTCACTATCGCCGACTGTATCCTCGAGTCCAAGCCCCTCTCGAACTTCGTCATCTTAAGACGATTATCAAACATAATCGCAGGGGCAAACTTACCCAAGGCATGAAAACGATCTGCATACTTCGACACCGTCATCCTTCCTTGCTCCAATCTGTCAAATGCTCTTATCTTGTCCAATATCGCAGTCTCCGGTACGTAGTACTTCAGGAAAACATCACAAAACTGTGTCCAAGAGATTGGTGGGGTCATTCTCAACACCATTCCGTCCCACCATTCGCCAGCCTTGCCACTTAGAAGGGGTGTGGCCACCTCAACCTTTATCTCATTCGGTACTTGCACTAGCCGAAAACATTTTTCCACCTCAGCCAACTAGTGCTGAGCCTCCTCAGGATTAGTACATCCTCCAAACTCTGGCATCCTCATCTTTCTCATCTCTCCATAAAAGAACCGGATGTTATGCTGTGGCAGTGGAGGAGGCGGAGGCTGATGCTGTTGCGCATACCCTTGTGCAATCACCGTCAGTGCATCAGTGAGCACCTGGGGTAAAACAACTTGTGGTGGCTGGTTCTCCTGTCCATTGCCAGAGTTGCCTGTGTTATCTCTTCTTGGAGGCATATTTCTTTGAAAAGGTTAACATTGCATTAGCATTCAGTAAATACAAGGGGTTACTGAAAGCTTGAACGCGTACGAAGGGGTGAGGTATGTAATCCAACTATTAATACGAAATTAGATGATAAACGCGCTCGCACACACCCAACCCATATCATACTTAAACACTAAAGAAATCAGTACGTATATCTAAGGATCAAACTTAAGGGAGAATCGTAACTTAGATGTCTAAAGATCATGAACCTAAGTTTCCGAGATAGATCTGAAGCCTAGTCTCTGATACCACCTGTAGCGCCCCAGCCCGACACTGTCATCAGAACCAGTGCACCCACCGTAGTCTACTATGAGAACTACGAAGCGTCAAAGCAGATCAAGCGTACATCATCTATGACGTAAGATAAATCAGCGGAAACGTCATAAAATTTAAAACTTCATCGTCAATAATGCAACCAGAAAATGCAGCGGAAATAAAAGGTGTTTGTTCATCTAGCTATTATAAGTTCCAGAACAACATTATAACACTGAGTTTCCAAACTTAAAGAAAATAGTCCAGCATCTATCTATTCCCATGTCCGTCATCCCATTGAGCCCACTCGCCATCGTCTTCAATAAATATCAACTCATATTCAGGCTCACCTAAAAAGGAATAAAGTAACTGTTCTTAGCGAAATTATCGCCAGCAAGTAACCCGTCTATACAACTTATGGGATCACACACGACGAGTCACCAGTGTATAAATCATTGCCCAAAATATGGTGTTCGGGTTAGCAAGTAGCATCTTTATAAGGATTCCTCCAAGCAGATAAAGCACATAAACGATACATGGATACGAGAATAAACATGTACTAAAACAACATATCATATAAACAAGTCATAAGCTAACCACGTTTCTTGCATATCAAGTCTTATGCTTCGTGTATCATGATGCATGTACTTCTTTAAAATCACACACAACACCCATGCATATGTCTTCTTTCATAAACATGTCATGCGTGTCACTTCACAAAACATTTCATCACACTTCATATCATATTCTTCGCGAAGCAGAACTTTATACCCTGTGGGTGATCAGTCCACAGCAAACAGAACTTTATACCCCGTGCTGAAAGGTCCACGGCCCCATCACATATAACATATATCCGTGCTGATAGGTCCACGGCCCCATAAAATACTTTATACCCTGCTGTTGATTCACAGGTCACGCTTTTATACCCTGCTTTCACAGGCGTGACTTTTATACCCTGCGATCAACCAGCAGCCATTTTGTCTTTCGAAAACTTTAAACCTTTCTTGTAAACACATGTTCTTTCGCAAAGCAAATCTCAAATCAAATGCAAGTGCCCATGTCATGATGCAGGATGCACATGTAACTTCGTATCAAACATGTAACACACACACATACATCTGACATATCAAGTATACGGTCTTGCACCTCAAACACTCCATGTTCGTATCTTTCCAAGTCCATCCGTCTTACTAATTCACTCAGGATTCAATCTTATTCTTACTTGATCAAACTTACCATCTACACCTCAATTATACCTTAAATACCCTTGCATTTTATGTTCAAAGGAAGTGTATAAAGTTACTACACATACATAGGGCGCCTAAAGGGTCAAAAAGACTTCCAGTATACTTGGAACGCCACATGAGGCGCCTAAAGTGACATAAAGCGCCTATACTAGGCGTTCGAAGTGTTCGGGGATGTGCCGTAGACATTGAACGCCTACATGAAGCGCCTAATCTGACATAGAGCACCTAATGTAGGTGTTCGAAGTGTACGGGGATGCTTCAGGACACATTGAACGCTACATTAGGCGCCTAATGTGATTTGAAGCGCCTAATGTAGGTGTTCGAAGTGTTCTGACGGTTCTAAACTGCAGTTTTTCTGTACGGGAATGCTTCAGGACACATTGAACGCTACATTAGGCGCCTAATGTGACTTGAAGCGCCTAATGTAGGTGTTCGAAGTGTTCTGATGGTTCTAAACTGCAGTTTTTCTGCAGTAACTTCCACCCAACACCTTTCTTCTTCAACCCTTTCATGTTCAACCCTTCAAGGTCCATCTTAGCTCCTGGATTCATCATGCTTAACACACAACTAACATGATTTGATTCTTAAACAAGTAAACTAGTTTCCACCCTAAACCTTCTGTCACCCACAACCTTCAATAGATATCTTCAAACCTTTCAACGCAACAAGTCTTACAACAATGTCAACATTCATCCTTCCACTCCCTGCAAACACACTCAAAGCATCTAAGGTGTAATCACCAAACTTAAGAACTTACACAAGGACAATGAACACATCACGTATAACACTCTTGTGGGCATATTTAACAACAAAGATCACAACATAATTATTTTCAGATAGTGGTCCAAAGAACATAACTTTACTCAACAACAACAACAATTACACATATAATAAAGCATTTAGCATAGACAAGTCAAAACTACTAATGTGTGATCCAAGTTTTCTCTTTGTAAGAACATAGGGCCTAAGGTAACAAAATTTGCGTAAAGCGTATAGAAAGATTACTTGCCTTTGTTTCTAGTTAATCTTACGGATTTCCTGCAGATTTTCGGTAAAGATTGCACCTAGGTTGACCTTCTTCCTCCTCTTCTTCTTCCTTTCTCTCTCTTTTCTCTCTCTCTTTTCCTCTTCTCCAGGCGTTTCTTTTCCCCCCTCTTGGTGTACTAACCAACGGCTGATAATGAGGAGGTTATACAATTGTTGTATAACTTCCCCATAAGAAGTTAGGCAAACCTTGGTATTTGCCCTAGTTCCCCTCAATTTCTCCTTTGTGTCTATTTTCCCCCTTATGTTTTATTTAATTAAACTTCAGGACCTATACATTTCTTGCAACTACAAATTTAGTTGTTTTCTAGTCATTAAAAGCCGGACTAAAATGTACGGGGTATGACACACTTGTCTTTCAATATGGGGAGTATAGGTTTCAAGCTTGATCACCCTCAACCCACAACGGGCTGCCCCTACCCACCCTCCCATAGTCAAACAGTCCAGTCAAAGGCCCCTGCCGGTCAACGCCACCGGCCATCGCCGGTCCGCCGCCGCCGGCCATCCGCCGGCCGGTCACTATTCTGACCGGTCAAATTTTTTCGGCCAATTTTCCGACCGGCCACCTTCGATACCCATTTCGATTCCAATACGTTTCAAACACCATTCCCACTTTAATACCAAACAAATATGACTTTTACGCCCAAACTCATATACTGTCAAACTCATACCGATTCCGATTTCGATACGCAAGTACGAACCAAATGGCCATGAAGATTTCCCCGGTTTCTTGTTGCTGCCAAGCAGATCTGGAGAATGTTGTAATTAACTGATATATTATGATATTGTTTGTTATTTAAAGACACAGGACGATGTATTATTACCTCCATAAGTTTTAAAACCTTTACCTGGAATGGAAGTCATTTTTCGCCTCATAACTAAAATGTGGTAATTTAAGTCCTCATAAGAATGTCATGGTGACGTGTCTTGCTCATCTTTCTACTAGTGAAAAACAATTAGCGACAAAAATAGTGTATGTTTAGTATAGTCTCTTGGATTTGATATGCTCATACGTATAGTGTACGCTACGTGTGACTTAAGTTACATATCAAACACGTGTGGACTTATGTATGTTATATATTATATGTTACTAATGTTACATAATATTTGTACGTATCCATACGTTAAGTGATCACTGTGGTATATTAGTGGATACACAGTGTAATCTGAATGGACCACTAAATGTGTAGACAGTCATACGGTTATAGTCCTTGATGGTAGGACTCGTAAAGTCGAGACCGTATTATCAATGACATCTGGCCCCTGAGGAACAAGAGCCCACGAGTATTCTTATCGAAGTGTTTTAATTAAGATATTTAATATATATATATATATATATATATTAAACATTTCCGTTACATATTTATTAAGGAATTAAAATATGTAACAGAAATATTCATTTCATTTAAATGGAAAATTGATAACGGAAATTTATAGTTTCGATCGGTTACCGCCATTATTTTGAAGAAAAACGGCAGCCATTAAAACCATTTATACATTTCCATCCATTTCATTACTATATATATATGTTGCGAAGCAAAGAGAGGGCAATTTTTATAAAAGAAAAAAAAGAAACGTGAAGTGCTGAAGCTTTGTTTTAAAAACGAAGTGGAAGCTGATTGCCTTCCATTCATACATGGCTAAAGTTTCTTTTAAATTGCTGAGTCTTGGGCATACATATATATTTTTTATATATAAAACACAGGGGAAAATACACTACATATTCTCTCCATCGGAATAGTAGTGGTAGTTGTTGATATTTTATTAGTGGATTCAACAACTGTTGGGTTTGTGCAATCCCTTGGAAGACACAATTGTCACGCGTGTCAACTACTACAGCGTTAATCAACGGATCAAGGTACACTTTCGCATTTATTTATTTTGTTCTTGTGTTCTCTTAAGCGATCCTCGGGCAATGAGTTTACTATGTAAAACTAACAAGTGGTATCAGAGCCACGCTTAATGAGAACACAACGCTGTTTTTATTTCATCGTTGACACTATGAGTGATAAAATATATATATATATATATATATATATATATATATATATATATATATATATGAATTTTAGGCTAGAATTACTCTTCTACAGTTCACCTTCATCTCATGTGAAACATGAAAATTTAGGCACAAGTTCATATCTTTGTGTATATTCTATTTAAAATGTGGTTGTTTCACTTTTGGGATATGTAGACATGTGTATTTTGAATTACATGTGCTTATGTGGTGAAAATTTTTTGAGTGACAACGATAACAGAAAAGTGATGACATTTTATTCAATTTGACTGTCTTTGATGATGGTTGCAAGTTGATTTATACATATATCTATGTCTAGATGAAACTTTTTTTCAGTCTCCTCCTCAATAAGAAGGCGTTGCATCAACATTAAGCCCTTTAGGAGGATAAATGCAGTAACAGATATGTTGGCATATGCCCACACACTCTGATCTGATGCTTTATTTTATTTATTATACTTACATTTTAAAGGTGCATTTTACGATAAGTGCAAGTGCAGCAAAGTTTTTTTTTTAAAAAAAAAAAAGTCTGCAGAACGAAATTAAAAGAAAAAGCAGCTTTTAGTTGCTGTTTGCTTAAATCTCTTTTATTTTCGGTTGTTGCTTTACTTTGCTGAAGCATTGTTTTATCACTTTGCACTTGCAAAGTTCACTTGTATTTATATATATTAATGCAAAAAAAAAAACGTTATTTATCAAAAAAGAAGATTGATGGCTATTAATTTTGGGGAAACGTTTCATTTTAAAAAAAAAGAATAAAGTTTACGTTTTATTCATTTAACCATTCAATTTGATTGTTAACGTTTCAGTAAACAAATGCTCTTCATAATCCATTTGTTTAACATCAACCCAGGATTGACTGGACAGTCTGACCAACAGGAACTCATTTTGATAATCATTATCAATCAAATATATTTGTTTGTGATAGATGAATAATGAAGTTGTGATAAATACATCGTGCACATGGTTCTGTCTTAGAAAACCGGTTCTTAAGCGAGACCAACTACGGATAGTGACTCTACCGGTGGCCTGGGAATTGTGTGGAATGACAATACTATCTAGATTACTTGGTATTGCTGAATCGGTTCATTTCAGACCTTCATAAAGTTTCATCATTCGGTTATGTCACAAGCGGCATTGATTGATAAATCTTCATTGATTTAAGAATTATCAATGAGACGCTATTTTCTTGATTTTGAGAATTTTAGTGGCATCTCAAAGTTTGAAGAAAATGAAAGGGTTCAAGCAGGCATATGTCTGGATGCATACATTACGGTCAAACATAGATCTTCATGTTAGTCAATAAACTGCAATCGTGTATAGAACCATAAGGATACGCATCTTAGCAAATGTATGGCTTTAATGTGATCTCTTTAAAGTGTGGCAATCATATCATCGCATGTGCAATTGTTAAGTTTGTGACAGGTGTGTATGTGCTTCGCACAACTATTAGTCGGCCCAAATGAAGACATAGTTGTCGAAGTCACATATATCACATTGTAGTAATTGAAAAAGTCCGGCGATAATAAGGAAATACGTGACTAGTTCATCGGCCCAAAAGAAGGTGACTACTTTACGTATGGTGTATTGTTGCATCAATTTCTATGCCCCAGTTGTTGGACAATGTTAAGGAGACTCCAAAGAGCACTTAACATTGAAATATTTTTGGATGATCGAAGTGTTATATACTTGATTTGAATTTAAGTTATATTGCAGTTGATATTGACTTATGTGTTGTTTTGTTCTTTGTTTTTTTCACGGGGGTACAAATTTTATGATCCCACTAGCAGAACTATATTTGAGACAAATTCAGCACAGTTCCTTGAGGATATCTCGATTCCGGGGGGAAATGGTTTGCATCAGCAGATCACTGAATTAGATGAAGATCATTCTGATAGTGTAAATGTGAATCGAACCAATCATTGGTGAGATTCTACTAAAGACACGCATCTAACAATCTAATCCCTAGTAGTTCTGGTCCACAAGAGCCTATGGAACTCATTTTTGATGGACGAGGAACTACTGATGCAGTTGAGGAACCATTCATACCTGAAGAACATGTACCACTAAGATGATCCTTTCGTTTTGAGTTACATCAAATGGATGTTAAAACTGCTTTTCTAAATGGTGACATCGACGAAACCATATACATGGTTCAACCACCTCGTTTTGAAGTGGGAGACCCTAAAAGAATGGTTTATTGACTTAAGAAATCCATTTATGGACTCAAGCATACGTCTCGACAGTGGCGTTTTAAGTTCGCACAAGTCATTACCTCATTCGGTTTTGAGGAAAATCAGGTTGATGAATGTGTGTCCCACAAGTTTAGTACTGCGATATCTACAAAGAACAAAACACTACATACTGACGTATCGGAAATCTGAAAAATTAGAGATCATTGGATACACAGATTCCGATTTCGGTGGATGTCAGGATAGCATGAAGTCCACCAGCAGCTACATCTTCGTGCTGGTAGGAGGTACTATCTCATGGAAAAGTGCAAAGAAATCGCTAGTTGCATCATCTACCATGGAAGGTGAGTATGTATCATGCTACCATGCTTCCAGCGATATGGCTTCGCAACTTTGTCACAGAGCTGCGTAGTGTAGAGACTATTCAGAGACATCTGAAAGTCTATTGTGACAATAACTCTGTGGTGCTATATTCAAACAACAACCGGAGTTCGTCTAAGTCGAAACACATAGACATTAAGTATCTGGCTATTAAAGAGATAATTCAGAATGGTCTGATTTGCATTGAGCACATAGGCACAGATCTTATGGTGGCTGATCCCTTGACCAAAGGGGTAATACCTATGGTGTTTAATGGGCATGTGGCTCGTATGGGTATTAGTACATCTAAAGATATTCAGCTTTAGTGGGAGCCTGTTGATTACATTTGGTAATGCTTAATTAAGAACATTGTTTCAGACATTCATTATAATGTACACTACAGTTTAAGTTGTACTGCAGTTTCAGGATTGTACATTCTTTGCGACTTTCATTCTGAATTCTGTCGATCTCATTAAGTAGGACCAAGTTGGAAATTGGCATGTATGATCATATAGCATGTAATTTCCACACTACACATCCATTTTAGCATCCATGTCATTCAATTAATGTTGGTATCATGATTCATGATTCGGGACCCGTCACCCATAAGTGTGGCGACGTACAACTTGATTCTCTTATTGGCATTGACTAAGTGGACCGGAATAAGTTGATTACACTATTGGTCATTCAGTAAAGGAGCTCAAATAAGTAATATAAACATAAATAGTCCAAGTGGAAGATTGTTGGATTTGATATGCTCATACGTGTAGTACACGACACGTGTGACTTAAGTTACATATCAAACACTTGTGGACTTATGTATGTATATATTATATGTTACTAATCTTACGTAATATTTGTACGTATCCACACGTTAAGTGATCATTGCGGTATATTAGTGGATACGCAGTGTAATCTGAATGGACCACTAAATGTGTAGACAGTCATACGGTTACAGTCCTTGATGGTAGGACTCGTAAAGTCGAGACCGTATTATTAATGACATCTGGTCCCTGAGGGATAAGAGCCCACAAGTACTCTTCTCGAAGTGTTTTAATTAAGATATTTAATATATATATATATATATATATTAAACATTTCCGTTACATATTTATTAAGAAATTAAAACAGGTAACGGAAATATTCATTTCATTTAAATGGAAACTTGACAACGGAAATTTATGGTTTCGGTTACCGCCATTATTTTGAAGAAAAACGGCAGCCATTAAAACCATTTATACATTTCCATCCATTTCATTACTATATATATATGTTGCGAAGCAAAGAGAGGGCAATTTTTATAAAAGAAAAAAAGAAACGTGAAGTGCTGAAGCTTTGTGTTAAAAAAACGAAGTGGAAGCTGATTGCCTTCCATTCATACATGGCTAAAGTTTCTTTTACACTGCTGAGTCTTGCGCATACATATATATATTTTATATATAAAACACTTTCGAGGGGAAAACACACTACCTACTCTTTCCATTGGAATAGTAGTGGTAGTTGTTGATATTTCATTAGTGGATTCAACAATTGGTGGATATGTGCAATCCCTTGGAAGACACAGTTGTCACGCGTGTCAACTACTACAGCGTTAATCAATAGAGCAAGATACACTTCCGCATTTATTTACTTTGTTCTTATATTTTCTTAAGCGATCCTCGGACAATAGATTTACTATGTAAATCTAACATAGTCACATTAGCCCTTTACACTAGCTCATAAATTTAACATAACGATTTATCATTAAACCACCCGTTTGCAAGCAATATTGACACTTGAGAAAAGTTCTCAAAACAAAAAAACACAACAGAAGACTACCCAGAATCACCATCAGAAAAATCAGTTTATACAACACCACCATTATGATGGTAAACCACTTGCCACGTCCTTTTAATGCTAATCACATGTCAATGTATACTTGGTTTACTTAACCCAGTTCCCATAAGCCAGAGAGCTGTTAAAAACTTAAAATATCTAATATTTATTGTAGCATTTGTAATGAAAATGAAATCATTTCGAAACTTCACTTCCTAATCCTACCAAAAGTGTCCTAATGGAAGTTAACTTTGTCAATCAAAAAGACCTAGGACATCAATAATCAACCATTTAGTCAATCATGTCGTTTTCGGAAAGATCTAGTATGTTTGGGTGTTTCTGCACTATGGAGTCTGGAGAGAGAAATATGAGGATGGTTGATAAGGCAATATTCTAGGACATTCCCGGGGATCTGGGTCGTGGTGCGGGAGGGGGGAGGTGAGGCTGGTTGGTGGTGTTGACCGGAAGGGAATGAATTAGTCTAAAGCTATTCACTTCTTATGTCTGAATATTTTTACAAGATAATGTATGTGTAGTAGAAAGCTGTCTAAAATTGAGTTAAAGGATTGCTGATGTAAGAATTCCTGATTAAGGGAAATCTTTGATAATTTGGTTGTAATTCTAATCTGTAGAGATATGATTGTAACCATAATTTGTTTAGATTGATTTAGATTGATTTGTCATTGATTAGGTTTCATTTTTACTAATGTAGAAAAAAGTGTATACTAATGTAGAAAAAAGTGTATAAATTACAGTAGAACAAGTGTAAGTATGGTATGAGAAATATACTGAAAATTACAGAAATTTTTCTGTTTACGCCTGTCAATTTGCCTTCTTCGTTCTTTCTTTATCATGCACATAGTATCCCAGTGTTCGTTGGCTCAGAAATATATCTCATCATTGTCAAATCTTAACCGTTAGCTAAGTATATCTGTCTTACCTGAAGAGGCTCACAAGAGTGTGCTTCTTTACTGCCTGTATTTACCTTTCCTTTGATCTCAGCCAAGATCAGAAGTGTCTCTTTCCTATCAATCCAGTCTCTACAAAAACAGCACCATGTCACAAACTCCAGAAGCCACAGAACCGAGACCTGGAACCTCAAAAAATAAACCAAACCTCCCTGCAAACTTTGATTTCACCAAACAATTTGCAAGATACTTGCAGCAAAGCATGAACATACCACCCGCTGCACCGGCTACAAGTCTAACTTTGAAGGTTAAATTAACCAACAACAAATACATCATCTGGTGTAGGCTTATGAAGATTGCACTTGGAGTTAAGGGAAGGAGCTCCCATATCACGGGGGTTCCTCCATCTTCCATGCCAATAGATCCTGCCTACCCTACATGGGAACAACAAGACCAGTTAGTATTCACGTGGCTTATTGACATCATAGATGACAATCTGGTCAATAATGTATCCAGATATTAAACTGCAAGGGCATTATGGGACGGGCTGGTAGTAACATACGAGTCATGTAGTGACCCGTTACAAATTTTTGATCCGCACAAACAGTGTTGCACAATCAAGTAAGGGAATAGACTGCTTGAAGCTCTCTGGGATCGATTCCAGGGGCTTTGGATGTCCATAGACACTCTGGACCCAAATCTCATGGAATCTCAAACAGATATTGCTACATACGCAAGGAAGCTCCAGGAACAGAGGCTCTATCGACTGCTTTTAGCAGTTGATGAACGATATGGAGATACGAAGAAAGAGATCCTCAAGCAAGAGCGCAAGCCCACAGTTGAGACTGCATATAGTGAGCTTCGGCGCTCAGAGGTACAGAATGGAGTACTCAACATGCACCCATCAGATCTGACATCATCACTTGGGGTTGGACAAGGGTTGACCGCAAAAGGGCCACCAGAATACAACAGACAGCGAGGGACGTAGCCACCATGCTCAGGTCAGCCATCATGGCGTGATGGTAAAGAACGGACTCAGGAATGCAGCCATTGCAAGCGCAAAGGCCACACTTGTGACAAATGCTTCAAATTACACGGGTACCCAGAGTTGTGGGAAGAGTTCAAGAAGAAGGAAGGGGAGAAAAGACAGGTTGCACAGGTTATTGCAGGTAGCAGCATAAGAGAGACACATGAAGAAGACAGGCAGGAGAAGAGCAAACGGCGGAAGGTACAATGGCTGGAGGGGACTCTAAACCTAAGCCCCTTAATTCCCCTTGGTCTAAAGAAATTACATGTTCAGTCCTTGGAAATTTTTTTAAATACTGTACCGGGCTCCTTATCTTCTGGTAAAGCTAAATGTGTCCCTGCAGTTTTAAAAGCTCCACCTAAAGTCCCAAAAAATCAGAATACTTCACCAAAACCCTTAACTTTATCCCCAAATAACGGTTTAGCCCTGAACTTTTCCTTGCATTCTCAATTGCCTCGGTCCTCCCACCAAATAACCAATCCAACTCCATTACCTTTATACCACCTAACCATATCCAATTTCTAGTAGATTTTTGATTGTGGTGCTACAGATATCATGACCTACGATCCCGCAGATTTTGTCACACATACTAGACCAACTAAAACTGTCGTTGAGATTGCCAATGGAGAATCCATCCCAGTTGTCGGTGGTGGTTCCATTTTTATCACCCCTACCGTGACCCTAAAAAATTGTTTATATGTCTTCCTTATCTACTAAATTAATGTCTGTCAGTCACATTACCAAAGAATTAGACTGTGTTGTTATGTTGTATACTATTTTTTGCCTCTTGCAGGACATTCATACAGGGGCAATCATTGAGCGTGGTACTGAGTACCAAGGGATGTAATTCGTTGATACTGTTGCACAACAGGGATAGTATAATCTTGCCACCGGGACAGCTAAAAGGCAAGTATGGTTGTGGCATCGCCGGTTAGGGCATCCATCATTCTTCTATTTGAAGCATTTATTTCCTACTTTGTTCACTTTCAAACCCCAATAATTTTCACTTTGATACTTGTCTCCGGGCTAAACAAACTCGGGGCATCTTATTTGGCCAATAACACTCGGGTTGATCGTATGTTTGTCTTAGTTCATTCTGATGTATAGGGCCCTTTTCCATATACTACTACTTTTGGTTTTCAATATTATGTGATATTTGTCGATGATTTCTCTCGCATGACATGGTTGTATGTTATGAAACATAAATCTAAAGTGTATCAAAAATTAGTTCATTTTTACCACATGATACATACTCAGTTTGACACAAAAGTTCAAATCCTTTGATCCGATAACAGGGATGAATATCTTGATCAAGGTCTAGGACAGTTTCTCTGGGACCAGGGTATTATCCATCAGACTTCTTGTCCTCGCACTCCTGAACAATATGGGGTCACCGAGCGTTGTAATAGGACCCTTCTTGAAATGACTAGAGTTATGATGTTAGACTCTCATATTTCGATGAGTTTTTGGCCAGAGGCAGTATCCACAGCCACTTATCTCATAAATCGCCTATCATCCAAAACCTTGAATTATCAAATGCTCATTCACACATTATCTACTCAACATACCATTCCTTTGATTTTTACTCTCCCTTCGCGAGTGTTTGGTTGTACATTCATTCTCCATATCCCCAAACACGAATGGACTAAACTTGACCCGTGCTCTGGAAAATGCATATTTGTCGGTTATACCACTATTCCAAAGGGCTATCGATGCTATAATCCTTGAACACACCGCATACATATTACCATGAATTGTGTCTTTCTTGAGACCGAGTATTGTTACATCTCCCAATCTCGGGTTCAGGGGAAGACCACCTCAGATGATGGAACCCTAGATTGGCTGGTATCACCGCATGCTTGTCCAACAGCTGTTCCAACACAGCACTCGACATTGTACAGCCCATGGTTCCTGTACCGACTAATGATTCCTCACCAATAAATGGAATGCCAGAGGTAACAAATTCTAATACTCTTAATGAACAGTCTATTTCTTTGAGTGATGAAATTGATGTTGGACCGTTCACCTGCAATAAACACCACTAGATGGGGGGTGAATAGTGGTTAGCGGAAATTACACTACAACCCTTTGTCAAAATCCCCTTTGAAAACAGAATCTGAAACCACCTCAGATTCAGAACCCTTTTTACAAAAATTCACAAATAATTGTACACAACTCCAAAAATTATGAAACTTTCCAGAATTTAACTTCAATGAGTTAACAAGACTCTGTCCAAAAAGCATACAAAAATAATATCGTTTGGTCCTTCAAACAAATAAAAAGATACAGATGCTCAATCTGACAGAATTGGACAGAATGTTTCTGATTTTGCAAAACGTGTTTCTCTTTGAATACTCAACTAAAAAAGTTGATCTTTATATCAAAACACTCCTTAGGATGTGTAGATGAAGTTTCCAAAAGGCCCTGACCTTAAACAACTCTTGAAAAATACAGAATTTAAGTTTTCTCAAAACTGGTCAGATTGCAGCCAGATTGGAGCAGTTATCTTGCAATGACTGAGAGACTAACTTTCCCTTGCTCAAATCAAGTGATTCTTGTTGCAAATGAAAGCTAACAGTCTGAAGTATAACTCCACCAAAAATCACGAATTTTGAAAGTGTTTACCTATTTTTTCAAAACGTGAAAATTTGTGTGAAATCTGTAGTGAAAAACGAACAGAAAACATAAAAATGTAAAGAAGACAATAACACCAAGAATTTATCCTGGTTCGGTCAATGTGACCTACTCCAGTCCCAAGGAACACCTTTCCTTGGATTTCACTATGGTATGAACCAAATTACAGCAAGAACCAAGCTTGATCCTTGGGTTAAACACCAACCCTATTCAAGACTTGGATGAACACCTTTATGCAACTCTTGGTTGCAACACCTCTATCACCTATTGATGTAGCCTTATAGATTTGGCTAATCAATCTTACAAATAAGACACAAGAAGGTGTGTATAGTGTAGCTGGACAACAACTAGAAATGGAACACCTTAGCTACACAAAGTATGAACGAAAATATGAGAAGAGAATAGCAAGACAACAATCTTCAATTTTTGCTTTCAAGTGTGTGTCTTCTCTTCTTCACCTTGCCTTCTATTTATAGAGTGAATTGATGGCATATTCCCTCCAACTTTTAGACCATGTGATGGCTGAGAATTTTGAATTAAAACACCTCCATAATCATCTCCAACAACCTTGTCTCCATTAACTTCAAATTTGAAATTTCAAGTTGACAACTTTTGCCAATTAGCTTGCTTTTGGTTTGTCTTCTTGTCTCCAACTCATAAAATAAGAAAAACATCATCTCCACCTGTATAATCACGTTTTGGAGGCTGTGTATATGTATACCAACTCAGATTTTTGAGGAGAAATCAACAAATAATAGTTGACAAGGTTATGTCAACATATAATATCAAAATTCTCATTTCTCCTTGACATATTGTGATGAATCTTGCACCAAGGACACCTTGTAATCTCTGAAAGATGATGATTAAGAACCTCCAATAACATATATATAAGAGTCTTCAAGAGAAAATAGAACGTGACATCGAATACCGTCACATATCCCGATACCGTCGATAAAATCATCAAATGAGAGAATAAAATAGAAAACCACCAAATAATCTTCAAGAATATACTAAATGAACTCCAGAATGAATATAATAAGATACTCAAGAGATTCCTTGAGTAAAAATACCGAAACTGTCTTCGGGGGTAAAATGACCAAAATGCCCCTAGTGAGATAAAACTCCAGAAATGACCCCGATGGTCATAATTAAATATAATAACACCTTCTTGATAATAAATAAGATGATAATATCTTCTTGAATCATATTCACCATGTCGAGTACCTACAAAACTCAAAATACCACTTTTGCCCTTTTTGGTAAGTTGTAGAAACTTCGAGGGCATATTAGTCACAAGATATTATCATCATAAAAATCACATAATCACAACATGATAAACATATATAAATCATGTAAAAATAAAAACAACTATTTTATCACATTTTAGAAAAATATTTCTAACAACCCTAGACATCGTGTCATTCAACTCTTTCATTTATAACACCATATGTGACATTTTTAAGTATTCATCATTTAAAATCATGACTTTGAAATTTATCCAAACATATTTCTCAACAATTGACACTAACCTTGTCCCCAGCTATCCATGTCTTCCCTTCCACCCTGTGCAGATTCCTCCCTTGATCGTCCAGTTGCACCAGAGACAAGTGAGCAATGACAGGGACGAACCTTACCACCCCCGGCTAAGCGAGGAGTTCCACCCGAACGATATTCACCGACTCAGGAATCCAAATCATCCCGGTACCCAGTTCATACATCCATGAATAGAGTATCAAAACATGCTCGAGGCTTTTTCGTGTCTCTGTGCTCAGAAAAAGTACCACGAACAGTAGAAGAAGCCTAGGCTCAACCGATGTGGAAAGAATCTATGGAAACCGAGATGCTTGCATTAGAAAATAATGAAACATGAGAGAAATGTGTCCTTTCTCCTGGAAAAAGACCTGTCGAATGTCGGTGGGTGTTTACGATCAAGTATAAAGCTGACGGGAGTATTGAAAGATATAAGGCCCGTCTAGTAGCTAAAGGATATACCCAAACCTATAGGATTGATTATTCAGAGAATTTTCACCCATGGCCCGGATAGATACTATCAGAGTATTATTCTCTATTGCTGCAACTCACGGTTGGCCTCTTCATCAGTTTGATGTGAAGAATGCGTTCTTACATGGTAAACTAGAAGAAGAAGTATATATAGATCCTCCTCCAGGGGTCTCCACAGGATTTAAGGCCAAAGAAGTGTGCAAGATAAAACAATCTCTGTATGGACTGAAACAGTCACCTCGTGCGTGGTTCAACAGGTTCACTGAGGTCATGGGACAAGATGGTTATCGGCAAAGTAATGCAGATCACACATTGTTTGTCAAAAGAAGGGAAGGTATGATAACATGTCTGATACATAGATGACATGATAATTACAGGAAGTGATGCTGAAGAAATTGTTCGTCTCTGGAAGCACTTGTTACGAAATTCGAAATAAAGGATCTTGGAAGATTGAAATACCTCCTGGGAATTGAAGTCTTGAGGACAGAGACTGGGATCTACATAGCCCAAAGGAAGTATGTCCTAGATCTACGTGCAGAGATAGGGATGCTTGATTGTAAACCCTGCGATACTCCTATGGCAGTAAATCATAAGTTGGAAGTTATTGAGGGAGTACCACCTAAAAATAAGGGGTAGTATCAATGTTTGGTTGGAAATTTGATCTATTTGTCTCACACATGGCCAGAAACTGCTTATGCAGTTGGTGTGGTTAGTCAGTTCATGCATAGTCCTCAAGAACACCATATAGATGCAGTTACACGTATCTTGAGATATTTGAAGTACAAACCTGGGAGAGGCATTGTGTTTCGGAATAATGGACACCTTGATATTCATGCGTATACTGTGTAGGATCTTCAAGGAACCACTAGAAGGGGGGAGGGGTTGAATAGTGGGTGTGGAAAATATGATGCTTAAAATTGTTTTAAACCAAAAACCCAACTTCTGAAAACAGTTTCTGTTTTCAGGACCATTTCTGAAACGTTTTGAAAACTAGGTTGCAGGTCTTCAAAAATTCTGAAATTTGGAGAGAACTTAGTCTCAGATGTTCTGAGTATCTCCTAAAAATTTCAGATTAAAATTCAACCTCTAAGCCCTTGAAAAATTGTTGGTGGTCAAATTGCGCAAATCTATCAGAAACGGTAGTCTGATTTGAAAAATTAATTCCTATTTGTCCGTAACTCCAAATGCTCTGAAAATTTGACGACTAACCCCTTATTAGTTTTATTTAATTGGTTTGAAACAGTTTTGAAAAATTATTTTGGGAAGATAGTCAAATACGTTCAAAGTCTCAACCTTTGCAAGCCTGAAAATCAGACTGCACTAGGCTCAGAACTTTACACGTTTGGATGACTTATCCTTGTCCAAAATGGTTGAAACTTGCTCCAAATTAATCTTAAGATGTGTGGCTATGATTCTGGAAAGTTTTATGATTTTTGAAATTCGTTTACTATTTTTACCAACGTGGTTAAAAACGATAAACAGTGCTGAAACTGAAAGTAAGTGCTGAAAGTAAATAACACCAGGAATTTTATACTGGTTCAGTTAAAACAACATACTCCAGTCTTCGAGGACACCTTCCTCGGTTAGCACTAATCACAAAACACAAAATAGCACCTTACCACAGGGTTGATGGAGTTACACACCAACTCCAACCCTTTACAAAACTTGTATAAAAATACAACGATCACGAACACCACCACCTTGCAAGTGCAAGATTGATCACACCTTGATCAATCTTTTACAACAATAAAGAGAGTATGTGGTGGTCTATATGAAGCCTTTTCAAATATATGAATATGAGTACAACATCTTTTAGAGAGAAGAAAGAAAGAAGTATAGAAGAAGATGATGAAGACCACGTTTTTGGCTCTTTGAATTGTAAGACTTGTCTTGTCTTTTGTTTGCTCTCTTCTTTCCTTTTTATCATCATATGGCCGCCCCCTCTAGACTTTTCTTCCTCTTGAAAATTATCTTCTAAGTCCTTGGAAGAGTGTATTGCATCATTTTGACATGTCCTTGCTTACTTGGCAACTCCTCATTGGATGATCATTAAGTTATTGCTTACTTGGCACTCATTGATTGGATAGATGTTGTCATCATTTGATGACTGATGAATCTGAAATTAAACCTTAGAAACATGTGCCAATTAGCCATAAAATTATTTCCATAAAGCATATAATCATCCCATATAATTAGCAAGACAAATATCTCCAATTCACTATCATAAAAATTGTCCATATACTCCTTTACATGCTGAAATTTCAGCATGTGTAACATACACATTTTATTCAAATTATTGCCAAGTTTACTTTGATTTATTCCTTGAAAATAAAGAAGAAATCAATCATCATTTAGTACATAACATTCTTATCAATTTTGGAATAAAGATTGATCACCAATAGGGCCTAGAATTCGCCCAAGTACATTCCCACATATGCTGAAATTTTCAGCATGTGTGATATTTGAAAATATCACTTTATTTATTTCCGTAAAATATTCAAAACATTGCCATAACATATTTCAATTAATCCACATGATTCAAGATAGTAAAATATGGCTCATTAAGAGCAAAAAATCGGCCAGCCATAGACAACACATGCTGAATTTTCAGCATATGTCACAAATGTGACAAATTTAAAATGTTACCTTTTGTAGTTCCTTTCTTTATGTCACCAACATTGCATGCTTCATTCTTGGCCAATCAAGATGCCAACAAAGCTCTACGTATGCTCCAACATGATGATTTAGGCATGTGATGAAGATTGTGCATGTGCTAAATTTTATTTTTGCAAACTTTGTAAAATAGTACACATATAATTATACACATATGGTATACTCCAATCAGCCCTTAATTGATTTTTCTAGAACACTTTAGAATGTATGAAGTATGTAAAAAGTGTCTAGATACATGTTATATGCCATGCCAAAATTGTTCCATGTGTCGTGTACGTAGAAAACCGAATTCTCGACGTTTATCAATTACCCGATTTTTCTCTAATTAAATTCCAAATTTGTGCACATGTTATATATATTATGTTATACATAATATACATAAATTAAACTTTAATATTCAGCACTTAGGCTGATCTAAAGTGGCGCCTAACCATGTGACAAAATTGAAATTGGAATTTCCACAATTTAACCTTAATTGAGGGTGATTTGTGTGTCAACATAAAATGATTTTATGGCTGCACATACCATGTAAGCCACGAAATTTGTGGCCATTTTTGAAGTATAGGGGCTGGCCATCTATTTATGGCAAGTACGTGATACGTTGGCGAAGTTTCGATATTCACCCGATACGACAATTTTTGGTTTAGAACCTTTTAACGTGTCGTAATAAATTTGTCATCACCATGACTTATATCATATGATATAAGACCTGAATATACTCATAAATATGAATTAAGTATAGTGGTGTGACGTTAACGTACGTACGTAAAATATATAACGTGTCGGTAGTACGTTGGAATATATGTGTATGTGCCTTTTAAAAAAATCTGAATATATATATATATATATGTGTGTGTGTGTGTGTGTGTGTGTGTAGGAGGGAGTAGGAGACTTTCCTTTCTTCAACTTGTTGCCTTTGTGCCTTTTTCAAATATGGCTTTCTTTAATGAACTACTTAGTTCAATTAACTAAGTACTTCACTTAATGAACTAGTTTAGTTCATTAATGATGGCACCTGAAAATAGTTCAACCACAACAAATGCTTGTCATTTGATGTAAGCTTTAAAGCTTCATGGCTCGTTAGTACGACAACATTATATATGAACTATATAAGGCAAGTTTTATGCAACAACGTGTCATGTCATGAAATATGTCATGCATTTCTTTAATACACGTTATTTAAATCATGCAGTTTGAAATCACTCAAACCCCTTTTTCTCTACATACTGATGCTGACTGGGTTGGTAATTTAGTAGATCAGAAGTTGACTTCTGGGTATTTTACACTTGTAGACGGGAACCTGGTGACATGGATGAGAAAGAAACAGAAGGTTGTGGCTTTTTCTAGTGCTGAGGCAGAGTTCCGGAGGATCACAAAAGGAATAACCGAGATACTATGGATTCAAAAACTATTTAGAGACACTGGGTTGCCTGTGAATCTACCTACTCCTTTACTATGTGACAATAAAGCGTTTATTAGTATATCTGAGAATCCAGTCCATCATGATCGAACCAAACATATAGAAATTAATCGACATTTTATCAAGGAGAAATCGGAAGGAGGGGTGGTTGAATTATCGTTCGTTCGGTCAGAAGATCAGTTGGCAGATGTATTGACAAAGGCAGTTAATGGAAGGAAGTTTGAAGCCATTATGTACAAGTTGAACATTATTGACCCCACTGTACAACTTGAGGGACTATTAGAATCCCTCATTAAGGGGAATCTTTGATAATTTGGTTGTAACTGTATTTTGTAGATATATGATTGTGACCGTAATTTGTTTAGATTGATTTGTCATTAATTAGCCATTGATTAGGTTTTCTTTTTACTAGTGTAGGAAAAGGTGTATAAATTACAGCATAACAAGTGTAAGTATGGTGTGAGAAATATATTGAAAACTACAGAAATTTTTTTTGTTTGCCCCTGTCAATTTGCATTCTTCGTTCTTTCTTTATCATGCACAGTTGATTCAGTTTGCATTTGATATTTTGTGTGGGTTGTATGGTGATGTCTTACAAATCTACGAAGATACTAGGTTCTTGATTTGCATCATTTACGAAGCTCTTTGAAACTAGAACCGTAGAAACACCCGGGATCAAGGTATGACTTCTGCAGTACAAATCATTGTGTAATGAATGGTAATTTGAGTGACAGATAAATGTAATTGCCTAGTTAAAGGCTTAAAGCACGCTTGAAAATTTGATGCAACCACCTTTCTCAGGAGCTCTGACTAGTGAAGAAAAAGACAGACAGGGAAAATATATTTTCTAGGGGAAAAATATAACCGAAATTATTATCTAGTGGTGCTAATGTAAGTGCCATCTACAAATATTGCAAGGAGGAAATAACAGAAACGAGCCAGCTATAGTATGGCCCTTGTTAGTTTCGAAAAGCTTGATCTATTCTGTTGTGGGATGAAGAACAAAAATGTCAAAATGTGAACCTTGTGACGATTGTTATAGCTGATTGCTGGCCTGTGATTCATGTTGAAGATCTTACACAACATAGTTTTTGTACTTTTCACTAATATGCTAGCACACGGTATTTCTATTATTCTGTCATCTACGTATGTACATATGGAGACGGGAATCTCTCTGGAATCAAGTTCTCTATCTCTTGATATAGAGATAATGTTCGTCCACCTCTTACCATCTCCAGACCCTAGTGATAACTCTTACTCTCTTCAGACCCTAGTGATAACTCTTGTTGTTATAATATACTGGATGTTAGTTGTAAACAGCTTGAACCGTTCATACCTTCATATCAATCGATCCCGAGGCAAAACCATGAGAATGTCCTAATCAATGGGTGACTTGCCTCTTCAAATTGAGAAAAAGGTTTATTTAAAGTTTTCTACCCCAAACATCAAATAATGGGGATTGATTTAGAATAAGAAATACAAGTGAAACACCATATACGGTAACATCCCAAAAAAGGGATATATGCAAAAGAGCTTGCCACATGGCATTATGATCAGAAATATAAGTGAAAGACCATAGAGGAATCTTGATTCATAAAAAAGATCGTTTATTTTTCAAATGGGATTCGAACTTTTGTTATCAGAAAATGCAACTACCTCTACTACTAGGTCGGATTAAATAGGCATTCAAAATAAAATGTTCAAAATAAGAGATAAAAGTGAAAGAACCTAAAATATGGGATCGCAGTGCACTCATAAATGCAAGAGCAGACGCAAGAGTCAAAGTGCACTAGCCTGTGCTCCTTTGTTTACACAAAATAAGAGACGCCGGATCGTTTCGTGATCTGACGTATGCAGTCTTACCTTATACTTTTGTGTAAGAGACTGTTTCTGCAGCTCAAATATGTAACATCAAAGTCACCTGTTGATGCAAGCCTCGCTCTCGTGACGAAAGAGACGAGGCAGCAAAAGAGATTGAAAGGCATAAAAACTGATCACTTCATTTAAGGTCGCCTTCCTACCCTCCTTGAAGTTTCATAACTTAAGGAACTGGGTATCTACCACTTCCATTGTATTCATCTACATCTAACAAAGCTGAGGTAATAGCAGCAGATACTTCCACACTTCCACACGCGCGCACACACACTCCCTCCCCTTCCCACTCCAACTTTAACTGTTGAAGTGCATCATCATTTGCATCTAATACTTTCTACCAGAACCAGCAGGAATCCCTATATGTTAGTTACATGAATAACAAAGGTACTATCATAACAGACACAACTAAGAAAACAGTCGAGATTCATCAATACTAAATGTTCATAAAAGTTAACTTATTTCAATCGCCAAATACAGATCCTCACAAGAAAGCAACCATGATAGCATACAAAAGCCTCAGTCTTAAAGTAGAGAAATACCCTTTGGGACTGCTCAGTAGCAAAGGAAAACCCAAAGGACACACTTCCAATACCTTGAAAAGAAGAAAGATCACACACGAACAAAAAACACTACCTAACCGATACTGATGGACAGCTATAGAATCAAAATTTCCATCAGGATCACAAATAACTCGACAGGATAAATCACCAGAACTAGTACTAATTCCGCTTTGCTATAACTGCAAAATTTATGGGCAAGCAATGTTGAGGGGCGCAACAGTTGTTGAAGGGGTTTCATTCAGCAGGGGAGCATCGTCCATCCAAGCAATCGCTTCACTGCAAGCTTCAAAATCGAAGAAATCAAAGTCAAAATCGGTCAAAGCAACATTGTCATCATCTTGCAGATCACATAATGGTAAGTCCTCAAGATCACCGATAACAAAATCTTCCATCGGCTGCACAAATTCATCACCGGCCGAAAGAGAAGCTAGCTCCAGATATCCCACGTCCATTCCAAGGCCAATTTGAGCCATTATATCCTCATCCATCAGGATCTGCATATCAGAAAGGTTCTCTGCCACTTTAGCTTGCAGAGCATTTTTCATCTTTTCCTCGCATTTGTCATTAAATCCCCCGGAAGCCGAACCAGAAGCTGAAGATAAGGTATCCATCTCAAGAACTGAAGACGGAGATGTTTGCGACATTAAACTTCCCACAGTGACAGAATCCTCCAAAACGCAAGCCGTAGCAAGAGACTTCTTGTGTGTCTGTGAAGCCACTGCTGAACTAGAGTTATGATCTCCATTGTTTCTCCTCGCACTCTTTTCTGAAGATATTTGACTAGCCCTCGCATCAAATTCAAGACGTTTCAGATCATAAGCTCTAGCAGCCTCCTCGGAGGTATTATAAGTACCCAACCATATCCTTCTCCCTTGAAAAGGATCACGAATTTCAGCTGCCCATTTGCCCCATTTTCTTAGCCGAACACCTTTAAATTTCTTTGGTTCACTACACTGCGGCTGACTCGCGATTTCAACTAAACCCTTCTTCCTAGTACTCTTGTTCTCCCCATTGTTACTATCCTGACTAGAATTTTCACTAATTTCGGGGGCTTTCGGCAGGGACTTAAAGGCTTGAACGGGAAAATTAACCTCTGAAACAAATCGTTTCGCCTTTCTTTCAACGGTAAATTCGTCATCCGATGAATCGGTAGCATCAGGGTCGTTACATATGATCCGAATCTTTCTAGTGGGTTTGGTGGTTTCTGAAATCAACTTCTGCATTTTGTTCATTTTTCTTCTGCTTAATCCTAATGGTCTCTGATGCTCTCTGCGTCCCATTCCCCCTCAATTATCTTATCCCACCAAATCACCAAAAAAACATTAATCAAAATTTCTCAAAACTGTAAATTTCCGCAAACAAACAGGAGAAAAACAAAGCTCAATAAAACGGAGAGAAACAAATCAATAGCCGTCTGAAGAACAAGAAGTGTGGATATCCCGGTTTGTGAGATACCCCAAAACATTCGACACCAGAACTAGTCCTGCAAATAGAAATTCAAAAGAAAATAAAAAAAAATTGATGTTTGGGGTAGAAAACTTAATCAATCTAAAATATTCGAGAAATCCATGCACTCAAAAGCAGAGCTTAAACCTCTAGGGTTTAAGAAAGAAAATTAAAGAAGTTACCTTTTCAGCCTCAAACGCATTGAAGCAGACGGAAATGGAAGGAAACCACTCTGCTGCTGATTAAAACAGCTGAGAAATGGTAGATTGCAGACACCCAAAATCAAAACTGAAGCCGAAAAACTAGTCCAGTTGAGCTTCGATACCAAAGCCCCAGTACTCTCAAAAACCAATTGAAACCTTCCCGACATAAAATCTCTTCTCCCTTTCTTCTCCTTACCAGAGCCTCTCTTCTTCTCCTTACAAAACCCAAAACACAGAAGGAAAATGAAAGAAAATCCAATCAAGAAGACCTATATAATCAGCGAGAAGCAGTTATAGATGTATGATAAATGTAAATAAGCACCAAAAAAGATAAACCGATCAGTTGGGTAAGGATGAGAAATCTGAGGCCAAGATTTGGTTTGTTTGGGCTTGGCTGCCTCTTCTTTGAAAGGGTAGAGAAGAAAAGTTATAGGCGGGTGATTTTATCGAACTTGAGTTGGGATTTTAGACCACTTCTGCAGAGGGCAGTGACGACACGTGTAGTGTAGAAAGAAGGACAAAAGGAAAAGGTTTTTTTACCGGCAAGAACAATTGACCGGACCAAACGCAGATCTCAATGTAGTGTGGAAAAAAGAAAAAAGGCAAAACATTTGCTGGGTGTGCACCAATTTTAAGGATTGAGATCCTACAACCCCCAACTCCTCACCCCCTTTGGGACCGCCTGCCACGTGGCAAACAGGGGGTGGTGAGGCTGGGTGCGGGTCAGCACCCAGCCTCACCACCCCCTGTTTGCCACGTGACGGGGGTCATTTAATACCACCTTTGAAGGGGGTCAGGAGATCCTCTCCCCAATTTTAATACCCCATTAAATGTTTCCCATTGGAAAACGGGAGCCCATAAAGTTCAGAAACGAACTGCTTTGGAGCTACATGTCGGACAAAAGACCAAATTTTTTGGGATCATCCACGTCTCATTTCTAATAAAACATTATTGAGAATGTAAATCAATAATTCAAGAGTCTCTTAGGTTAGGGGATTTTACATAAAGACTCATATAATGTCTCACCGCAAACTAGGTATTCTGTCCAGCAGCAATAAAACATTCATACTGTATGTCTATAGAATCAAACCATATATTTTTTAGAACAAATACAACTCGAATACTAATTTAACTATGATTTAAAACTTTTGGAGCTATATTTTGGGTTTGAGAAAATGTTGAATTTTAGATACTGGTCTCAGTTTAGTCTATGATGGAAGGGGTGTAAACGTAGACTTTCTTTTAAGACATCAAGCCTTCTACATTCTATGTGGAAGGTTATTTGAGTAGATGTGAAACATATCACATTTATGTACTGATGATTTTATGAATTTTAAAAGACAAACTTGAAAGAGACATATCATGTTGACAAATTTAATTCGAATTAATCCACAAACCTAATTTTTAAAAATGTGTCCTATTTTGCAGGCTAGTGGATTTGAAACATCCTATTTAACAGGTTGGTATGTTATTTATGGTTTTGCAGATGATGTTTGATGGATCATTTTTGACTTTAGTGTGTTGGACGGATCAGCCTGTGTGCTTGGTGGGTTTGATCTAAGTTTGACTTAACCCATAAAGATCAAACCAAGATCAAATCAAGATCCGCAACCACAAACAAAATCGGAATTATATCAGGTTGACGAATTGTGTCTAAAATCGACAGTTCTAACTAGGTAATATCATTTATATTTTTTACAAGTGAAGACCTTCGAGGTTAAAATATGTATAAAAAATATCAAACTCAATCGTATAAGTCTTCACTATCCACCTTTTGAGGTTTTGAAGAATGTAGATTCATGAGTCAAAAAAATAATCGAGATCCAAAAATACATTCTAGTGGAAAGTTTTGCGGGTGAGATCACTCCACTCCATTTTCCCTCACTCGTCTTCTCATCGTCCGTCACGTAACAGTAGAAGAAGTTGATGAGGCTAGATGAAAGATGACCAGTAAGGAATGTATGAAAAGATATGGAGGTCACGTGGCCAGCGGTGAAAAGAAAGATGAGAGAAATTGTGATGACCTGATCCCACTCAAGTACTTCAAGGCTTTCCAACAGAATCTATAAATAGTCTGAATCTAAATTTTTAACAGGATTGAAACTCCTCTATTATAATCTGACCAAAAGCGTTTTCGCTCGTCATATACTTTTCCACTAGATTATGTCATCTACGCCACATTCTTATTTTTAGTTAACCAAAAAAATAACGTACTTCAATGGCGTTATTAATTTACTTTTTAGTTAAATGCGATTACACATACTTATGTAATTACAGTTAGTGATGAGCCAAAAAATACCCCTCGTTAGTCAACAACGGTCAACGCTGAAGTAAGGCGCAAAAATGGTTAAGTATGGAGGTCGGCCTGGAGGCTGACCAGGTCACGTGCGGACAAACAGTTCATCTCGGCCACAGGGCCCCATCACCATCTCGGCCATACAGTCTCAATGCTCCCTGGGGGCTAAGGATCTCACCTCAGTCTAAAGGTCTCACTTAGGCCTAAGGGTTTTTAACTCGGCCTCAAGGCCTCACCCCGGCCAGCAGTTCCATCTCGGCCAAAGGGTTGGGCTCGGCCCCGTATCCGATCTACTGACTGACCTCGGACCATCTTTAGTGGCGTCAGCCACGAGCATCATGAAAGGCCCACCAATGCTTTTCGAAGTCGGCCACTTTCATCTCGGCATGCTGACCCCACATCATCAGCCATCTCGGGCACTTCTGAGTGCTTCTAGAAGACTTCATCTCGGTTCTAGGAGTTTACCCCAGGTAAGTCTACCAGGTGAAACTCCCAGCCAGGTGTCCCAAGCTAGCTTATTCAGCTCAGCATCGAGCCACGTGGCGAGCATGCAAGAGCAAGAGTCATCCGACTGACCTCCTTGCCTGTCACGATATTCGAGCTCTGCCCATGCATTGGCCCAAGCCGCCATATGAAAAGGCCGAGCAGCAGGAGAGAGAAGGACAAGTAACAACAAACACTGAAAAACGACACGCCAGTAACTCATCTTCTCCACAGTGAAAACGCAGGTTTTACAGAAAACCTCAATTTACTAAACCTTCATCATATATAAATCTCTCCTTAAAAATGGCCTTGACTGACTTGAGCGTCGGAGGGTATTACCCGGGGCCATAGACCCCGGGTCCCCTGACCCTTTCTCTTTGTGTAGGTCAGCAACTCGCTCACTAAGGACAATTGACGGAGTTCTAACGGCACCACATCAAACAAATACTTGGTGATATAATCCGACATCATCATATTGGCGCTAGAAGGAGGGCCTGAACCTCCGTCACTTGAGTCTTCCTAATCGCACTATTTAAAGCTTTTGAGTCAGCTCAAATGGAGAAAGAAGTCCATGAAGGACTAGGAGAGTCATCAAACCTACACCGTCGTAAAGACACCCGCTCTGCTCATCCTGGACAGGATTCCAGGAGGCCAGAGCCGGAAACGAAGAAGGTCCCGGTGGTAACCGCGGATGAGAGAGAGAAGGCCATGAAGTATGTGGCCGAGAACCTGGACGTGTTCGAAGCCGTGGTAGAGCGGCTCAAAGGGAAGCGTCCAGAGATGGAATATATGGAAGAGGATTCTACCTCTTTCCACCCAAAAGAGAAGACCCAACGACAATCTTCTCATCACCCACAGGGTTTCATGGCAGATGCAAGACGTAGTGGTGACAGAGCCCCTACAGTGGAGTCGGTGCCTATACCCAGGCAGCGCCTGGGTGTAAGGTCCCGATCTTTCAAGAGTGTTCGACAGGAGGCTGACCCTCGCAGGCCGAGGGACCGACCTGAAGAGCCCAGACCTGAATATATGAGGGTGGTCCAAGAAAGCCCATTTTCTTGGGACATCGCGGAGTATTTGGCACCCGATAACTTTAAGGTGCCAAAGATGGATACCTATGACGGGACGTCTGATCCAACTAATCATCTTTTTCAGTTTCAGACGGCCATGAGCTTAAAGAATATTCCAGATCCGCTACGCTGCAAGACCTATCCTATGTATTTGCGAGGAAAGGCAAGAAGGTGGTTCCAGGAGCTCCCACCTCAGTCGGTGGACTCCTTTAGACAGTTGGCGCAGAAGTTTAAGTCTCAGTTCGTTTCAAGTGTGCCGTTCATAAAGAACTCTTCACACCTTATGACTTTGAAGCAAGGTTCGGAAGAATCTGTTCTGAAATATATGCAGCGCTTCTCAGACGAGTCACTGCAGGTCAGTGACCGGAATGAAGGAGTGAAGGCCGCTGTGTTTATCAATGGTCTCAGGGCAGGTCATCTCTTCTCTCAGCTTGCAGAAGAGGGACCCACCACGTTGAGAGAATGTCTTGAAAAGGCGCATCAATTTGCCTGCGGGGAAGAGGCAAATCGCCTAAAGAAAGAGGCCGAGCAAAGTACTCGGCAAGAAACTCGGCCCAGTTCCAAAACGGACCGACATGAAGACAAGCGTGATCGACACAGTGCGTTCGATCGCCTTGGGAGCCGAGGTAAACGAGGTAGAGAAGGTCTGCCCCTACTGGCCTCAAAAGATAGAATTTTAGCTGTCATAGAAAGAGATGGCTTAAGAACGGACCCGAAGCCTCTGGCAAGGTCCCAGAGACAAAAGGGATCCGAAACTGTATTGCCGATATCATCGTGATGTCGGCCATGACACTGAAGATTGTCAGCAACTGGCCCAAGCGATTCGGAAGCTGATTGAGTTGGGGCATTTGAAACAGTTCTATGACCCACGCTCACGACTCCATAATCGTTTGAGTTTTCGAAAGAATCCTGGAAAGGATAAGTGCCGACCAGAGACCCCACCAGCGCATCCCAGGTCAGATGACGATGGGGACAGAGACCGAGAAGAGGCCGCAGTGCAGCCTCAAATTAACTCAATAATTTACACTATCTCTGGAGGGTCGCCTCAGCAAAATCAGAGAGAGCCCAATACGTCAGGAACGTCATCTGGGCCTCCCTCAAAAAAGCGAAGGTTAGCCCGAGAACTAGTTTACGGACCAGAAGATTTTATTCCAATAGACTCTAACAATACGGGTCTAGTAATTGGACTGTGTATACATATGGCACCGGATAAAATCGTAGAAGTACGGAGAGTGTATGTAGATACTGGGAGTGTTGTGAACATTATGTACTATCATGTATATAAACAGTTGGGTTTGACAGATTCCCAAATGACTCTAGTAGCTTCTCCCTTATACGGATTCACTAGTACGCCTATTCGGCCAGCTGGCCTGATCACACTTAGTGTCAGCTTTGGCAAACCCCCGGCTTACCATTGCTTAAGGATGGATTTCGTGGTGGTTAAAGAGAGGTCGGCTTATAACATTCTTTTAGGCCGACCAGCGTTGGTAGCTCTGGAGGCTGTAATATCCCCCTTGCATGTCAGCATGAAGTTTCCTACCCCAGGTGGAGTAGTTACTTTGCAGGGAGATATTCCTATAGCCCAAAATTGTTATGCAGTGGCTATCCAAGGGAGTGGGGTCGTCCAGCAAGTTGTTCTGGATGATCTCATTCCCCCAGCAGATGAGCATTTACAAACAAATGACGCAGTTCAGGAATTCATCCTGGATCCAGGTCGGCCAGAGAACACAATCAAAATTGGGACCTGGATGCCAGCTGAGACTTTGGCTCAGCTCCAGAACCTGCTAAGGGAATTCGCAGAAATTTTTGCTTGGACAGCAGAACATATGCCTGGAATCCCGACTTCCTTAGCAGAACATCGGCTTAATGTGGATCCTCAGGTCAGGCCCATTAAGCAGAAGAAAAGAAACTTTGCCCCAGAGAGGAACAAAGTGATAGCAGGAGAGGTCGAGAAACTCCTGGTGGCAAAGTTCATTGAAGAAGTCTTGTATCCGAGTTGGTTGGCCAATCCTGTAGTGGTTCCCAAACCTGACAAGACTTGGAGAATGTGTATAGACTACAGCGACCTGAACAAGGCGTGCCCAAAAGATTGTTACCCCTTGCCGAAGATTGACAGGTTGGTGGATTCCACCTTGGGGTTTGAGGTCTTTGACTTCCTTGATGCTTTTAAGGGCTATCACCAGATCATGATGGCAAAGGAAGATCAGGAGAAGACTTCTTTCATTACAGAGATGGGCACTTATTGCTATGTCAGCATGCCCTTCGGTTTAAAAAATGCCGGGGCCACCTATCAGCGTTTGGTCAATTCACTGTTCCGAGATCCAATTGGCCGAGTTATGGAAGTTTATATTGATGATATGTTGATCAAGAGCAGGACTCTTGACCAGTATATCTCAAACCTCCGAGAAGTGTTCGGCATCTTAAGGGAATCCCGAATGAGGCTGAACCCAAAAAAGTGTACCTTTGGTGTACGTACAAGGAAGTTTCTTGGATATATGGTTTCCAAGGAAGGGGTACATGCCAACCCGGCCAAGATTGAAGCCTTAGAAATCATGCACCCACCTCGGAATGTCAAAGAGGTTCAGAGGTTGATGGGCCGAATTACTGCCTTGAGCAGATTTCTTTCTAAGTCTGCCGAGAGATCATTACCCTTCTTCCAAATCCTGAAGAAACGAACCGCCTTTCTCTGGGATGACCAATGTGAGAAAGCTTTTGATGGCCTGAAAGCACACCTGACTGAGGTGCCTATGCTGACGTCTCCTCTACCTGGGGAGACCTTGTATATATACTTGTCAACCTGCCATGAGGCAGTAAATGCAGTTCTGCTCAGAGAGCAGGATGCAGTTCAAAAACCCATTTATTTCGCTAGTAAGATTTTGCATGGAGCTGAGGTGCGATATCCAAATGACGAAAAAATCATCTTAGCATTGGTAGTGGCGGCAAGAAAGTTCCAGCCTTACCTTCAAGCTCATCCTATAATTGTGGTGACTGATCAGCCCTTAAAGCAGATTTTATCTCGGCCAGACACTTCAGGCCGAGCTGCTAAGTGGGCAATGGAGCTTGCTGAGCATGACATCAATTATAAGTCACGCACTTCCATTAAAGCTCAAGCTCTGGCTGACTTTCTAGCTGAAGGGATTTCTGTAGAAGAGGATCCTCCTCCAGCACAAGGATGGATCTTATATGTAGATGGGTCTTCCTCAAAAGACGGAAGTGGAGCAGGGCTCCTAATAATTAACCCAAATGAGGAAGAGATGGAGTACGCCTTGTAATTTGACTTCGAGGCCACTAATAATGAGGCCGAGTATGAGGCCCTGATAGCGGGGTTAAGTTTAGCTCGTAAACAGGGGGCACAGCAAATAACCGCCCGAAGTGACTCACAGCTCATAGTTTCTCAAATTAACGGAGACTATGAGGCCAAGGAGGACAACATGAAGCGGTATTTGGCTAAGGTTCAACACTTGAAAGGAATGTTTGAACGCTTTGTGATCGAACATATCCCCAGGTCGGCCAATAAACGAGCCGACGCATTATCTCGGCTAGCCTCATCTACCTCGGCCACAATTGGGAAGAAAATTGTTGTAGAGTTGGTAAAGCATCGTGCCTTTGATGGAAATGAAGTCTTGCAGCAAGACTATCATGATACTTGGATGGACGAGATATTTACCTATCTACAACATCAGACCCTGCCTGAGGATAAATCACAAGCTCGGCGTCTTCGTCTGAAAGCTTCCAGGTACGCACTCTTTAACGATCACTTGTACAGAAAATCTTTCTCTCAGCCGTGGTTGCGGTGTGTACCTGAGGACGAAGGAGATTACATTCTTCGTGAAATGCACTTGGGCATATGTGGAAGTCATTCTGGAGCACGTTCATTGGCCCGCAAGTGCTATTTGGCTGGGTATTACTGGCCCACAATTCGTAAAGATGTAGAAGAGCTGGTCAAAAAGTGCTCATCATGTCAAGCTCATGCTCCAACTTCTCATTTGCTTAGTCATGAAATGACCAGTATTTCCAGTCCTTGGCCGTTTGTGCAATGGGGTATGGACTTAGTGGGGCCTCTACCCCGAGCTCCCGGCTCGGTCAGATTCTTGCTGGTAGCGATTGACTACTTCACTAAATGGATAGAGGCCGAACCACTGGTCACCATAACTGGGGCCCAAGTCAAAAAGTTTTTATGGAAAAACATTATTTGTCGATTTGGCCTACCCCAGATCTTGATCTCAGACAACGGCAGACAGTTTGCTGAGGATCCGGTAAAAAGCTGGTGCCTTGACTTACATATCAAGCAACGCTTCACCTCAGTAGCTCATCCTCAGTCAAACGGCCAAGTAGAGCATGCCAATAGAATCATCAAGGATGGTATGAAAAAGAGCCTGGATAAAGCTGGCACAAGTTGGGTCGAAGAATTGCCCAGCGTACTATGGGCTCACCGGACAACTCCCTCAACTTCAACAAATGAAACTCCTTTCTCACTGGTATATGGCACAGAGGCCATTATTCCCGCAGAGATTGGTTCTGCTTCAAATCGAGTGGATTGCTACTCAGCTACTGATAATAATCAAGAACTACGACTGAACTTGGATGATCTCGAGCAGAAAAGAGACCAAGCACGCATCCACATGGCTCAGTATAAGAACTTGATTTCCCAGCATTACAATTCCCGAGTATGTTCGAGATCTTTTCGTGTGGGAGATCTGGTGATGCGCGACAACGAAGTCAGTCATGCTGTCTCGGCAAGAACCTTTAATTCTAAATGGGAAGGTCCTTACCACATTGTTGAAGTATTTCCGATGGGAGCCTACAAGTTACAAACTTTGGAAGGACGAACTCTTCCACGGACTTGGCACATTTCTCATCTCAGACTTCTGCATCAATGATGCAAATTGTAACTATTTTTGTATATCAATACAAGTTTTTCTGAGGTATCTTTCAAGAATCAAGTATCCAAGCAAAGTCCGAGCACTGTGGAATGCTCATTTAAGACCTCGGCAGGTCCGAGGCAAATGCCCGCTAAAGGGTACATTAAGACCTCGGCAGGTCCGAGGCAAAAGACCTCGCGGTCCGAGGCAAATGCCCGCTAAAGGGTACATTAAGACCTCGGCAGGTCCGAGGCAAAAGACCTCACAGGTTCGAGGCAAATGCCCGCTAAAGGGTACATTAAGACCTCGGCAGGTCCGAGGCAAAAGACCTCGCAGGTTCGAGGCGAATGCCCGTTAAAGGGTACATTAAGACCTCACAAGTTCGAGGCAAATGTCCGTTAAAAGGGAATATTAAAACCTCGGCAAGTCCGAGATGAAAGACCATTAAACGGCAGATCAAGACCTCAGCAGGAATGAGGCAGAAACTTGTTAAAAGTAAGTGTAAGACCTAGGTAAGGCCAAGGCATTTGCTCAAAAGAAAAACAAGACCTTAACGTGTCCGAGGCAAAGGTTAAAGAAATGATTCATAAAACTTTAACAAATCTGAGGGAAGAGTTTGTTGAAGAAAAGACTTGTGCAAGCAAGCCTCAGGTTTTCTCTTACGAAGGCCGAAGTGAAGTTAAGTAAGGCATAACTTTAAACCAAGTCAGAGCCTGATCTGAACAAGACAAAGTTTATACCAAACTCACGAATGATCTAGTCCAGCTCAAGAAACAGGTTCATTCTGACTTGAAGACTTAGTTTAATTTCAACAAATTTGATCCAATTTATTAAGACTAACATGAAAAGTTAGCAGTGATAGTATTGAAGAGCAAACTCAATAAAGATGCTGAAGACAAAAGAAATATTTGAGCCAAAAAGTTAGAGATTTCATTGATTGAAACATTGAAGTACATTTTGATGCCTTGTCTACAAAAAGCAAAACAAAGAAGAGCCCTACAGCCTAATCGTCCTTATCCTCATCCCTCAAGTCAGCTCCATCAACAAATTTTTGGAATAATTCTTCAAATTCCTGAGCTGCGAGGGGATTGTAGAGGCCGGCAATACGGCGGTCTTCTCTGTTCAGATCTGGATGAGCTTGAGCACAGGTATCGATGGCATTTTTCTGGCCGACCTCCATGGCTGAGCCTTGAATCAAAAGCAGATTCTCTTCAAAAAATCTAGACTTCCTGAAATCTTGAAGAGTCTTGATCTCGGCGTCCGTCAAGTTTTGGCGCAGCAGATTAATCATCTTCTGATCAGACTCGATTCTCTGCGCCATCTCAGCCATGTTCTTCTTCAAGAACTCAACCTCATTGAGAGATTGAGTGGAAGCCAGCTCAAGGTCAGCCACTTTATTCTCCAACTCATCCACCTTAGAGTTGGAGGTGGCCAACCTCGTCTCAGCATCTTCAGCTTTCTTCTGGAGTTGGGCGGTTTCTGCCTCTAACTTAGTGACTCTCTGGGTCAGCTCGGCTCTTCTCTTCTCAGATTCTTCAAATTGTTCTCTTGAAGTCGCCAGCTCCCCAAGAAAGTCTCTGCTGCGAGTAACCAATTCCATCCCCTGGCCTCGGATATATCCAAAAAGATAGTGTTAAAAAGAAGTCCACTAACAAAATAAGTAAAGTACTCAAAAGGAGATTTTCTTACCAGAGCAAGATTGGACATATAAGCATTGGTCAGGGCCGCGAAGTCAGTTGCCCTGAATCTCTGAAGATCCCGAGGCAAGATTGCTGCTCTATTAAGCCTTTCGGCCGCAGCAGGGTTCTCAGCAGAGTCCCCTTCAGAAAACCCAATCAAGATTGGGTCTTGAACATTACCTGGCTGAGGCAAGATTTCCTCAACCAGGTCAGCAGTGATCATCTCCGGGGGCTGAGATGGCCCCGGATCACGTCTGCTAGAGCCTTCACCCCGTTGTCTCTTCCGGGGGCGAAGGCTGGAACCTTCACCAGCGTCTGCTGGGATCTCAGATTCAGTTGGAGCCTGGGGCTGGACCTCAGCCTCAGGCTCATCGTCAACAATGGTAATTGGCAGAGATGAAAAGAAGCAAAAGCAAGTCAAAATCCAAACAAGTGTTAAAACACTTAGAAAAATTTCTACACATGGAAAAAAGTTTACCTGGTTCAGGCTCTGCCACTTCGGGCTCAGTAGCAACACTTGGGGATGGGGGCACTGCCGAGGTAGAGGCTCCCCCAGAGCCAAGAGTTGCCAGCCTTCTTTCTCTCCGAAGCCTTTTTCTGGCTTGATTCTCAGCTATTATCTCAGCGCGGGTTATGGGACCAGCCATTGCTCCTACATCTAGAGTTAAACAGTTAGACACTACCAAGAAGAAAATAAAAAATGCTGAGAACAAAAAAGGTTGCAATGACCACCTCAGATAATGGTTAGCTGGTCTGGGGAAAGAGCTCGATAGTCATCACCAAGAGCCGAATGGGCTACATCGGCGGCCATCCAGACCTCATAGTCCACCTTATGCCAGTCAATGACAATGGGGGCTGACCGAATTCTGTCTGCTTCATCGCAGTACTCCTGGCTCGGCAACGTATTTTGAACTCTGTCGTGCTTCCAGACAGTCCCGGTTGGCAGCTCATATCTTAAAATATAAAAGAATTTTTCCTTCCACCCCTTATTGGAAGAAGGAATATTGACGGCAAAAAGAAAATCAATGCCAGACCTTCGCTTGCTGAAGTAATACCAGCTGTGCGAGGTCTAACATGCAAAAAGAGCTCGAAAAATAGTTGTGTTGAATGGAAACTCAATGAGTCTGAGAAGAAGAATTTAGCAAAGAATAAGCTTGAAGCCATTTGGCTGAATTTGAGGAAGCTTGAGCCCATAAGCCCGCATAACACGGGTAACAGGCTCAGGAACAGGAAGGCTGAAGCCCGACTTAAAATAGTCTTCGTAGAATGCTTCATAATCCCTCGGGGGATCAAAAGCAGTCTGACCAGACAAAGGGAGAAGAGGTTTAAAACGATTCCTATCGATCTTATAGTATCTACAGATCCTCTCCAGGTCGGCCTCGATCAAAGTCGAAGTCGTTTCCTGGACCATAGGAGAGGGCCGACCTCTCTCCAAAACACCAGAAAATTATGAAGGGTCCCTCGTGGGGACCGGAGGGTTTATAGACACCGGAGCGGGGGCAACCCTAACTGGCTCCGGCGAAGAACTAATTATGGTCAGGGCTCTGCTGGACTGAGCAGAATCCCCAGTGGATTGAACCAGAGTACCGATAGGCAGATCATCGGCAGAGGAAGACCTGCCGGACGGTGACGGAGAAGCAATGGCCTCTCCGCTTCCGGCGGCGTAAGAACCGCCCTCAGAAAGGTTCTGGGAATCATGGGATGAAGAAGACATTATGAAGATGAAAGGAGGACTTACAGAGAATTCGAAGGAAAAAGGACACCGGAGGAAGGACAGGACAAAGGCTGAGACTCACCGGAATCAGGAAAACTCGCCGGAGAAGAAAGAAGAATGCCGGAGTGAAGGAATGAGAGCAAATAAAAAGTGAAAATGATCTGCAGAAGACCTATTTATAGGGCTTCATCTCGGCAGCCCAAGCGTCGCCTGAAATAAATGGTCGTCGGTTCGTGAAACGGCAGAATTCAAAAAGCTGCCCAACTGACGCTTCGTGCTCTGCGCGAACAGTAAATGCGCAGACCGAGCCAACCAGAATCAGACACGTGCCAGAATAGACAACGTGACAAAGAATCTAGTCAGAATTAACTGATCAGTTCGGCCAGAAGCTATCATTAGTGCATCGTACATTGTGTCCCTAATAAGTACGTTAAGCGGCCTAATTAGATCTTGACACGTCATCAGGGGAAAGACAACTCGGGAAAAATCTGAGCAGACTAGCCTATCCTTTCAGTTCAACTCGGCCAGACTAATCTGGAGGGCAAGTGATGAGCCAAAAAATACCCCTCGTTAGTCAACAACGGTCAACGCTGAAGTAAGGCGCAAAAATGGTTAAGTATGGAGGTCGGCCTGGAGGCTGACCAGGTCACGTGCGGACAAACAGTTCATCTCGGCCACAGGGCCCCATCACCATCTCGACCATACAGTCTCAATGCTCCCTGGGGGCTAAGGATTTCACCTCAGTCTAAAGGCCTCACTTAGGCCTAAGGGTTTTTAACTCGGCCTCAAGGCCTCACCCCGGCCAGCAGTTCCATCTCGGCCAAAGAGTTGGGCTCGGCCCCATATCCGATCTACTGACTGATCTCGGACCATCTTTAGTGGCGTCAGCCACGAGCATCATGAAAGGCCCACCAATGCTTTTCGAAGTCGGCCACTTTCATCTCGGCATGCTGACCCCACATCATCAACCATCTCGGGCACTTCTGAGTGCTTCTAGAAGACCTCATCTCGGTTCTAGGAGTTTACCCTAGGTAAGTCTACCAGGTGAAACTCCCAGCCAGGTATCCCAAGCTAGCTTATTCAGCTCAGAACCGAGCCACGTGGTGAGCATGCAAGAGCAAGAGTCATCCGACTGACCTCCTTGCCTGTCACGATATTCGAGCTCTGCCCATGCATTGGCCCAAGCCGCTATATAAAAAGGCCGAGCAGCAGGAGAGAGAAGGACAAGTAACAACAAACACTGAAAAACGACACGCCAGTAACTCATCTTCTCCACAGTGAAAACGCAGGTTTTACAGAAAACCTCAATTTACTAAACCTTCATCATATATAAACCTCTCCTTAAAAATGGCCTTGACTGACTTGAGCGTCAGAGGGTATTACCCGGGGCCATAGACCCCGGGTCCCCTGACCCTTTCTCTTTGTGCAGGTCAGCAACTCACTCACTAAGGACAATTGACGGAGTTCTAATGGCACCACATCAAACAAATACTTGGTGATATAATCCGACATCATCAGTTAGGATTTAAATCTTTAAATTCATTTGATTTAAATTAATCTGACTTAATATAATTGATATAGTAAATAATCAATATAGATATTATAAAAGATTTATTGTGATACTAATTTTAATATCAATGATATGTTTTTTGCTATGAGAATATTGTGTTTTTCAAATGGCATTATTATTTTATGCATAAGATATTACTTTTGAATAGTGGAAAAGCAAGAGAGAGAACGAATATCAAGTTGACTTTGTTGGAAACTATTTAGGTCAAAAACCACAATTGTGATCATGGTATCAAACGCTAACCAAAGTAGTTCACATCTGTTTCAAAAAAAAAAAAAGTAGTTCACATCTTTTTTATGCATTGAATATACTATCTCCACATAGTGAACCATACATAAAAAGAATACAACATACCACACTGTAGTACATGTGAATTATAGACTACTAGTATAATGCACATAAAGAATAAGGCACTATAAAAATAATAGAACCTTGCATTTGTAAATAATTGAACCCAATTCGTCCTAGTTTTATTGCTGTAAAAAAATTCTCCTTGTCTTGGGGCTTCACCCTTGTTATAAGTGGAAAAAAAGGTAATAAAAGAAAATAAATAAGATATATGATTACAATTCATCAACTTGTTAGATGATAATTATGAAAAGAGATAGATACATACTAGGAATGCTAAAGATACATATATACATATATTTATATTGGAAAAGGCCTAAAAAAGATTAGGAAAAAATTCTGATAAAAATTAAAAACCTAATAACATATAAATAGGTGATGAGATTCTCCAACCCAAAAAAAGGAGAAGAAGAAGAACCACCTTGATAAAAGAAAAGAGGGCACACATCTATTCTCTGTTCGTTCCAAGCGATTGGAAGAGTTGAAACGTTTAACTGAATCTACTTCATCAACAGAAGAGAGTGAGTGCGCCGAAAGCCAGAGAAGGCAACTTGTGAAGTGACCTTAACTCGTGAATGGATTCGATAGCATGTAAGTCTGATTTATACAGTTAGAGGGGAGATAGTGATTAAAGGAAATTGCTAGACTAGACTATTCCCTGCTCGCTCCTACTCCACTTGCTTTCTTTTTCATCTTACGTATCTTTCTGTTGATTCAGTCGGTCACAGTTCAGTGAGTGCTCTACCGGTACCAGACATACTTTAAGCACATCTATTTGTAGTTTCTAGACCGGGCAATGAGGTTTATGCTACTACTTGATCGCATTCTAAGCTATCAAGCTACTAACTGGAGAAAGCACATGCCATCGCCATCAAGAGAGACCTAAGGCCAAGGGCGTGCATATAGCACAAGGAGTTCGCATGAAGGATCGAAGTATTTTGGCATATAGGTAAGATCTCTTTGGATTCTTTAAAATTTGATTAGCTTTCATCACAATTCATTATTTAGAATTAAAAAATTCATTGACATATACGAAATTGTTGAAAGCACTGCATTCAGTTTTAGCTTTAGACGTATTGCATTAAAATTATTTTGGAAGTTACGGGATTAAAATATTTAAGAGAGATAAACTTTTGTTGGAAAATAATTTGGTTTACGGAGATATGGATTATATAAAATAAATAAATGAACTGCTTAGAGTGGAGAATCAGTTGGTGGATTAGGAATTGCAACAGATTATGAGAAATATTTCATTATACAAATCGGTGGCTGCTATAGTTATTTGCTATTGTTATTTGTTCTATTTTATTAGAAGAAAAGAACAAACTGTGTAGCGCCCTGCCTAGAACTAGGGTTTCGACATGGTACACCCACCGTACTCTACTACGAGAATACAAGACGTCAATACTGTACATGTGCATGTCGACATGAATCGTAAATCGAGATAGCGGAAGCAACATAAAGATAAACATACAACATGCATAATACTATAGATCATCTAAAATGCGTACAAATCATAATGTACAATGTCTCAAAATAATCTAAGTATATCATGATCAAAATCCAAAATATCAGGTACATAGCCTACATCTCCGCTCACAGATACTCTAGTCGGGGTACGTCCTCTAAGAGTAGCGGACCAATATCCCTGTTATATGCAATGTGATAAGGCAAGTATGAGCGATAAACATAATCGCCCAGCAGGTAATCCGTCTAGATACGTCATGTGGATCATGCATGAGAGATGGGGTAATAAAATAACGATACGTAAATAAAGAACATAACATTTCACGTCTCCAACATTAATAAATAAAATGCATCACATAAATGTAATTAAATACAAGTAACAACATTATTAAAGTAACCATGCTATATTATGAATCTCTATACTAGTCATGGAAATGCGATATTCTCACGATGCGATGTCATAAACGATGCCATGAAAATTCTATAACGATAAACGATAAAACAAACCAATGTAATAAATTGTCTGTACATAGTAAAATCATACCGATGCCATGAACTGTCCGTACACAGTAAAAATCAAACCGAAATCATAAGCTATCCGTACACAGTAGAATGACACCGAGGCCATGAACTCTTAAAAACATTTTGTGTAATGCAACATGTATGCAATGTCACTATTCAGCATATATAATCACTCAAATAATCTGCATATTATGATATACTAACCACTTACTACCTATGCACTTAACTTATATACATACATATACATACATATACGTATATATATGTATGTATGTATACATATCTATATACATACATACATATATATACGTATATATGTGTGTGTATGTGTGTGTGTGTGGAAATGACCATCTTGACTGAATACACCTATATATACATATTCCGGCTTTCCTTTTTATATAACAGAATTCTTTTCTATATTTAATCTCATGACTATTTCTTTTCATATCCAACATATTTATTTTTATTACATGTCATAAAACTTATTCTTTCACTTCTTTTTACCATGATGGCCGAAAATTATATATGCATATAGATCACATGAATCTTTTTCTTTTTCATCTCTTTTACTTATATCCTATTTTGATGTGAATTCCAATTTTACGTATATTTTGTTCCATCAATATAATGTCTTGTAAATCCTCATAAAATACATAACAAATCAATTTATGAACTTATGAAAATGAAGCAAATAGGCATGAAAACTCTACTTTGGTCGTGTCATATACATACATGTATACATATGAAGATTATCAAGAAACATCTTTTGTGAACTAAAATCTTATATATGGATATGATTGCCTCATAACATGCTAAATCAAGAACATAAAAGTACATGAGAACCAAAATCATAAATAAATACATAAGTGATGATCTTCACGAGAACATATGAACACATACATAAACATGTATCTTCATATCATGTATCTTCATGATATGAAGATACACTTTTCTTAACATATCATGTATCTTCATTTCCTTTCTTTAACTTTTGTATACATCTCAAGAGTGTTCATTTAATTTTAGTTATACATATATGCTCATTTTATCCATGTTTGACCGTGCATATATTTGTACATATACCACCATTTTTACACCACATATGAACATAGCTTGTACATACTCTTGATACTAAAACATTGAACATACATCATGGATGATCCATTTTGTATGAACATAAATACTTAGATCTTTGGAAATCCATGAAGGATCTAGAAAGAATATTTGCCTATATCACTTAACCTTTATATAAAAGTGAAGAGATTTTCACTCGGCTTGAAGAAAATCTTTCTCTTCCTCCCCTTATGAACCCACGGTTAGTACTAAGAAAATGGAGAGTTAGTATGCAACCGTGAAAATGAATAAATGGAAGAAGAATAACCTAACATAGATGATGTTCTTACCTTAATGATCCTTGGTTCTTGGCTCAACTAAGCTTGATCTACTTAGTTCTTGGATGAAGGAGTATGTTATGGCTATTGTTTGGATGAATGTAGGAGATGAAGAGAAGAAAATTTTCCTCATTGGTTCCTCTTCAAACTCACGGTTTTGGGGTGTAAAGGGGGCTTGGAGACTTTTTTTTCTCTTACTTGAAGGAAGAAGAAGATGTTTGTTGTGTAGTAGGAAGTGAAGTGTGGAAGAAAGAGAGGAATTGTCCTATAACTATAGACAATTTTCGGCCAAGAGGGAAAGAGATGGAAGGAGGAAAAATGGAAGAAGTTGAGTGGTTGGGAGAGGGTGAGAAATGAAGGTTGCTTGGAAGAAATGATGGAAGACTTCTTCCATCTTGTCCTAGGCCTACATGGCCGAATTTTCTTCTTCCTTTTTCTTTTTTATTTTATTACAAATATCTTATATATATAATTTCTTTTTCTTTTATTTAAGTGGTGTAAATACATTGTGTCATGCTTTTGTTTTGTTTTAATTTATTCTAGGGTTTAAGTTGTTACATATCCGTCTTGTTTTAATTCTTATGACGAGATCGTAATGTTCCTTACCGAATTTCGTCGCATATTGATATTTCATATGTTTGAATTCAAGTGAAAAATGTATACGTATGTAATCACAATAAGAGATACTATCCAAGTAGTGAAATTTTTCAGGACGTAACAAACTGGCTGCCCAAGAGAATTGAACTCGGATGGATAGAGATTACATGGAATAGGGCCACCACTACCTAAGAGAAAATTTACTAATATGGATCAGGACCTTATTAAATAGTTCACATATAATGCTGGAAATAAAAAAGAAAAGGCGTTCAAGCAAGGATTCAAACACTGGTCATGTTAGTATGAAGCTGAGGGCAGTACTAGTTTAGCTGAGTCAACTTCTAATATAAATTAGATATGAAATATTATCAATTCTCACAAGCTGTAGTAGATTTATAAAAACATATCATAAGTATTAATTAGTAGATTTAGTTAAAGTAAAATATAATGATCAGGTTGTTCAGTGATAACCTTTATTATGAAATTGTTTAGGTTTGAGTGAAGATAAAACAAAAAAAATTAGTATTTGATTTGAGGTAAGTGGTGTAACTCCCTTTTGAGTATTTGCAGAAGTGTTTTTAAGAAATTATATTTTTACATGTCTATTTTGATAGTGAATTAGATCATACAGAAGTATATTGCATTTTTTGAAGTATGTTCTTTATGTGAAAGTTTATTGATGATATGTGTTTTTAGAAGTTTTGTGCTTTTAAATGAATTATAATAGGGTTGCATTACTGGTCAAATGATGAAAGTGTATGTTATAAGTTAAATGTTCTAACAAAGTTCGCAAGAGAGTTGCTGGAGAACCCAAAAGATGGGGGTTTAGCCCTATGCCCTCGTCTCATGGTGCGGATCCATGAGCTTATCTAGAAGGTGTTCTTCCAAACGGTGGCGAATGCTATAAGACAGTTAAGAACGAAAAAAATAAAAGTATTATATATAATGTTTAAATATAAGAAATTTAATGCTTCGTTTTACTTCATATCATGAAGGTTGTTATTATTTCAAAACTTGTTTCCTGACATACATGATCCCACAAAAGGTGGTTAGATTACGTACTGAGCACGTTTTGCTCACACCACAAACTTACCATTTTTGAAGATGAGAGAGTATGAGTATATTTACATTGAGGAGGATGATGAATAGGATGGTAAATGAGCTCAGAAGATAGTCTCAAGATTTGATTGTTTACTAGGTTTTTGAACTTGGTTCGTAAGAGTTATAATTTGAATGTTGTTGTAGCTTATTTCAAAAATATGATATTTCTTTTAATCGAGGATTATTTAGATATTATATTGGATGGTTTTAGTTATTTTTATTTAATGTATTTGTTTAATTGGAGGGACTTAATTATGATGTCATATGAGGAAGCCTTGTACTTCTTTGTAAGGGACACGGCGGATGTGACGTCTTTGGTCTTATGGCTCAGGGCATGACATTTATAATGGTAGCAGAGAATGGTTTTAGATCTAAGATGTGATCATAGTTGTTAGGGAATGATTTATTAGTGAAGCGATAGTTACTAAGAAATGATTTATTAAGGTTATGATTTATGTATACTTTAGAATATATTTTAAAATGCATATAATTCAATTTGGATTATGCTTCCAGACTATTTGAGTAATATTGTCTCGTGCATGTTCCTTTACTTGAAAACAATGGATGAAACCCCTTGTATCATTCTACTGTCTTATAGAAAATACCTCTTTGAAGAAATAATAACGCCCTTAATCAAAACAAGAATGTCTTTTTACAATAATTGATGAACACGATAATGCAGTTTGTGCAAGTGCTCCAAGCAGTCCAAAAAAACTCACAACCTCAGAATGAGACTAGGTCTATTACAAGGGTATGAAGAGGGTACATTTGCCTACGTTTGATGACAATTCTGATCCTGATAAAGCTGAAAAGTGGCTAAGTGAAGTAGAAAATAATTTATCTCTACTTCAAGTTCCTGAAGAGATGAAACATTTGGGGATCAAGCCCTTTTTTGGCTAGAGAGGCTGATAAGTGGTAGTCGACTACTGAACCGAATATCCAAACACTGATCACATGGACTAAGTTCAAAGCTGAATTCCTTAAATTCTACTTTCTGTCAACAGTGCCTTTGCAAAAGATTGCTTTTGAATCTCTAAGACAAGGGCCTAACATGACTATTGTTGATTATGAGAATCAATTTAATACCCTTGGTTGTTTTGTGTCTTCCGGTATGGGTGATAACGAGCTAAAGAAGGTGAAGTTTGAAAGGGACTTAAATAATCGTATAAGGATTAGGGTGGTGAATGCAAATGCTTAGAATTTTTCACCATTATTTGATACTTGTTATAAAGCGGAAGGTGTTATCAAGAGAAGGGATGAGGAAAGCAGTGGCAAGAGATCGAGAATTGATGAAACAGTGCGCAACCAAGGGAGTGAAAAATCTAGAAGATGGGCTTGAGTTGATAATAGGAGAGTAAAATAGACATTCAGAAGAAACAACAATACTGGTATACCTAAATGTGTTATCTGTCATCGCCCACATCCTATTGAGTGCCGATTTAGAACTTGCGCATGTTTTAATTATGGAAAACTGGGACATCAAATGAAGCACTCCACTGAACCAAGAAAGAAGCAAAATATGGGCACTCAGGAAAACAGAGATAAACATAAGGGAAATGCAAGGGTCTATGTCATGACTGATGCAAAAGCTAAGGAGAAAAATGAAGTTATTTCAGCATTTCTTTAATAAATAAAAGTTATGTGCGTATTTGTTTTATAGTGTACATTTCGTTCTGTTGCTAAGAATGTCAAATACTTGAGCAATCATCATTGTGTTAGGGACTCTTTTGGTAAATAAAATTCTTGCAATTACTTTGTTTGATAGCGGTGCAAACCATTCTTTTATTGTCAAGAAATTCTTTAAGTACTTGAGAAATTGTCTAGAGTGGTTAGAAAATTCTTATCGTGTCATAACTGCTGGAGACAAAGTGATTGGTACAAGGATTGCGAAGTAGAGCTTGATGATCATATATTTGATGCTAAATTGATACCAACCCAAATAAATGTTTTAACGTGACAATAGGAATAGATTGGTTGGCTAAATACCATGCACAGATCGACCATCGAAGAAAGAAAGTGATTTTTAATGATCCCAGAAAGGAAGGATTCTGCTTCGAAGGAAATACGAGAATAAATAAGGGTTGTTAGAAAGTGTACTTGACCCCTATGAAGGAATGCAAAGCGCTTAAGAAAGGAAGAAAAAGGATATTTAGATTATGTGGTGGATACTGAGAAACTGATTCCTTTTATCGATGATATTGTGGTTGTGAATGAGTTCAAAGATGTCTTGTCTGAAGAATTACCTGGTCTACCTCCTGACAGGAAAGTTAAGTTTGAAATTAAACTGGCACTGGGAGCTGAACGTATGTCAAAGGCTCCATACGAATTGCACCTGTAGAAATGAAAGAACTGAAGGAACAACGGCAAGATCCGTTGGATAAGAAATTCATTAGACCCAGTGTATTGCCTTAGGGAGCACATGTTTTGTTTGTAAAGAAGAAGGATGAGAGCTTAAGGCTATGCATTGACTATCGAGAACTCAACAAGATCACAATTAAGAACAAATATCCTTTTTCACGAATTGATGACTTGTTTGATCAGCTAAAAAATGCGAGGGTGTTTTCTAAGATTGATTTGACCCGGATACCACAATTGAGAATCGAAGAGGAGGATGTTGTTAAAACAACATTCTGAACAAGGTGTTGTTAGGAAATCCGACAAGATCACTGCAAAAACGCGCAGTGGAAAAACAAAACTTGATCTCCGATTTCCTACCAAGGATCCATGTTGTTCGTTTAATTCGATGAAAAAACTCATAAATTACCTCAGATTCGAAATCTGCAGATGAAGGAGGTGCGAAATCGCAAACACCCTCTGTCGATATCCACACGAATGCTTCCATCCGAAGTGCTAGCTCTTGAAACGGCGCAGCTGAAGAACTCGGCTTTTCTCAAAAAATGAGCTCTTTTTTTGTTTCTATGATTGTTGTGTGTATTCACTATACGAAATTCACCAGCATATATAGATATATGTAGACATCAAATCCGATTCCAAATCGGATTAGTCAATGCCAATCAAAATCCATATCAGATGTGGATTCTATCAGGATATTCAAAATCCATATCAGATAAGTTTTTTTTATTAAACGGAGATTTTATAAATGATAAGCCTCACTTTTGGCGGAGGAAAACCATATTACAATCCTCAGAGTATGCGAATAAATGAAATAATGAACTAATGATAACATATCTCCAGTCATATATGATATGCCGTATTAAAACCTTGCCAGGTAAAACCACCCTTGTGGATAAAACCCTGGCGAAGGAAAAAGCGTACATATTTATACGGCTGTCATTGATATGTATTCTCTCGTTATTATCCGATAATACATATATATAATAATCATAAAAACAAAAATAATATTAATAATTATTAATATCTAATATTAATATTATTAATATTATTAATATCAGCCCATACGCATTCTTGTGTGTGACCCGATAGGCCCATATTAATTGGCAGTCGATTAAATCTCCATTAAACCAATAAGTCGTAATTGGTCTCTAGCAAGACATTACGACTGTCCAATTAATACGAGTAAAGTCCAACTAGCCTAATAATGGTACATGCATCAATCCTTTTGTCACACGATATCTAGTTTGAACATAAGTCATGGTCAGCATCATACTTATATTATTCAAGCATATGATTACTTGATTTCTAAATAGACTGATAAAACAAATGAAATTGATCACACTATCAATTCATTTGAGCATGGCCATGCATTTCATAGTCTCACTAATCGAGGGGCCTAAAGATATCTCTCTCAAAAGAGAGGGACGAATTCTATCTTGATTGTTCAATATCCTCTACATAATTTCTATCATACTCAATCATGACCTTTATTATTATCTAGTTACGGATAACATTAGATCATGTCAAAATATAATAGTCCTTACATTGGAAACTATGAAAATCTCAAGTCTAAGGATTAAAACATGACTATCATGAGATTTACTTATGACGCTAATCCATGTAGTAATCTCATGATAGGTCTATCCAATACAATATTCCCTAACAAGTATCTATGAGATTGATTTGTATCACCATACACATAATCATCTCATGATTATCAAATCAATAGTCATGCTGGTTATAAATTATTTTATCTCTATAACAATAATGAACCAGAGACATATATCATAATTGTGTAACATACTAACCAACAATAATGATAATAAAACCTCTTTATTAATAATAAATGTATAAAATAAAACATCCAAATCATGACCTAGGGCACATACACTACCAGGTGTGGGCACAAAAAATTTTTGATTATGCCTTTTGGATTAACTAATGCACCAGCGACGTTTATGGATCTGATGAATACAATGTTTAGGCTGCAATTGAATAAATTTATGGTAGTGTCCATTGATAATATTTTGATTTACTCTCCAAGTGAGAAGCACATGTAGAATACCCGATAAAAGTTTTGGAATCCTTACAGGAAAAGAAGCTTTATTCTAAATTCAGCAAATGTGAATTAAAGCTCAAGAGTGTAACATTTTGGGTTATATAATTTCTAAGCAGGGGATTTCTGTTGATCCGAAAAAGATTGAGGCGATAATTATTGCCTGTACTGACCAAAGTTACTGAGGTAAGAAGTTTTTTGGGTTTAACAGGACATTATCGTAAATTCGCAGAAGGATTTTCAATTATAGAAGTTCCATTGAGTAAGCTAACCTAGAAATGAGTGAAATTTCAGTGGACACCGGAATATGACAAGAGTTTTAAAGAATTGAAAGGAAAGTTGACTTCTGCTCCCATTTCGGCACAACCTTCTGGAACAGAAGGTTTTGTGATTTATAGTGATGCTTCGAAGCATGGTTAGATTCTTAATGCAAAATGGTAGAGTTATAACATAAGCCTCAAGACAACTAAAACCATATGAGAAGAATTATCCGACACATAATTTGGAATTAGCAGCAGTAGTATTTGCTTTTAAAATTTAGAGACGTTTTTGTATGACGGGAAACGTGAAGTATACATAGATCACAAGAGCTTGAAGTATTTGTTTACACACAGAAACCTCAACATGTGACAGCACAGATGGTTGGAGTTATAGAAAGATTACGATTTGATCATAAACTATCATTTTGGAAAAGCAAATAGAGTGGCAAATGCTCTAAGTTAAAAGACTAGTCACTCTAAACGACAGAGAAATGGATGAATTAGACCTTAATGTTGTGGAGACTACTGCGAACACCTCGACAGCATTAGCTATATCTCCAACGTTGATGGAAAGAATAAAGGAAGTCCAAAAGAGTGATGAAGGTATACTTAAAATCATAGAAAAACTCAAAGATGTAAATTAAAGGGTTTTAAGTGAATAATGATGGTAGTCTTTAGTACCAAAGAAGATTATGCATGGCTAAGTTAGATGATCTTAAAAATTAAGTCTTGAAAGAAGCTCACCATTCGCACTTATCGATTCATTCAGGAGCAACCGAGATGCACAAAGACCTTAAAAAAAACTACTCGTGGAATAGAATGAAAAGGGAAATATCTAAATATGTAGCAAAATGCTTGATATGTCAACAAGTCAAAACAGAACATCAAAAGCCTGGAGGATTTCTTCAACCATTGGAGATTCCTGAATGAAAGTGGAAACATATTACCATGGATTTTGTGGTTGGGTTGCCAAAGACCAAGAGTGGAAATGACACGAATTGGGTTATTGTTGATCGATTTACTAAGTCTTCAATTTCTTTTCTAGCAAAGCGGCAATGGAGAAGTTAGTGGCAATGTATGTGGATGATATAGTAAGTTTGCATAGAGCACCAATAAGTATTATATCCGATCGAGACTCAAGATTCACTTCACGGTTCCTGGACTATATATCAAGAGGATATTGGTATGGATTTGAGGTTGAAAACTGCCTTTCACCCTCAAACTAATGGTCAATTAGAAAGGATAATCCATACATTGAAAGATATATTGCAAGCATTCGCTTTGGATTTCAAAGGTAATTTGGAGAAATTGGTGAAACTCATGGAGTTCTCATACAATAGTAGTTGCCATAGTGCGATTGGTACGACACGATTCGAGACCCTTTATGAAAGAAGATACAAGTCTCGGCTATATTAGGATGAAGTAAATGAGAAGCTTATCACGAGACTTGAGCTTGTTGAACAAATACTAGAAAAGATCAAGATCATTCGAGATGGGCTCAAGGTAGTTCAAAATATAAACAAGAGCTGGGTAAATTCTAAAAAATGACCATTGGAGATTGCTGCGGGTGAAAAGTCTTACGGTTTCCCCCCAACGAAAGGAATAATGAGGATTGGAGAGAAAGACTAGTTAAGTCAGAGGTATATTGGACCTTATGAAATACTTGAGAACATTGAAAATTTGGCATATCGTTTAGCATTATCTCCAGCGTTATCTCAATTACATAATGTTTTCCATGTTTTTCAACTTCGGCGTTATGTCTCCAACCCAAATAACATCCTAGAAGCTTGACCACTAAAAGTAAAAAAGTGATGTAATATACGAAGAACTACCGTATGCGTCTTGGATAAAAAAAGATCAAGTGCTGATGAGAAGAGTAATTCCATATGTAAAAGTTTGATGGAGTAACCATTCGGTGCGAGAAGGTACATTGGAACTAGAAGAAGATATGCAATAGAAGTACCCAGGCCTTTTTGAATAAGGTACGCAAGTTTCGAGGATGAAACTTTTTGTAAGGGGTAGGAATTTTATGCCCCGAACATAAAAATGTAATAAAAGAAAATAAATAAGATAGATCATTACAATCCATAAACTTGTTAGCTGATAATTATGAGAAGAGATACACACATACTAAGACTGGAAGTATATATATATATATATATATATATATATATATATATATAGTTATATTGAAAAAGGATTGATCAGATTAGAAATGGGATTCTAGTAACAATTAAACACCTGATAAAACTACAAAGAAAATAATCTATAAATAGAGAATGAGATTCTCAACCCCAACTAAAGAAGAAGAAGAACCACGCTCAAGGGCGTGCATATAGCACAAGGAGTTCGTACGAAGGATCAAAGGATTTTGATGTATATGTAAGATCTCTTTGCATTCTTTAAATTTGATTTAGCTTTCATTACGATTCATTGTTTAGAATTAAAAAAATTCATTGAAATATACGAAATTGTTGAAAGCACTGCATTCAGTTTTGGCTTTAGACATATTGCATTGAAATTATTCTTCAAGTTGAGGGATTAAAAAGAGATAAAATTTTGCTGGGAAATAATTTGGTTTACGTGGATAGGGATTATATAAAAATAAGAATAAATGAGAACTGTTGCCAGAATGATGTTAGACTAAATGGAGAATCGGCTGGTGGATTAGGAATTGTAACATAATAGAAGAAATATTTTTTATACAAATCAGTAGCTGCTATCGTTGTTTGTTCTATTTAATTGGAAAAAAACTGGCCACCCGAGACAATTGAACCCGAGTGGATAGAGATATTATGAAAGAGGGAGCGGACCACTAGGCTAAGAGAAACTTTCTTAATATAGAGTATGCTCATTTATTAAATAGTTGACATACAATCCTGGAAAGAAAAAGACAATTCAAACACTGTGTTAAAATATGAATTGTTTTGATGAATTTAAAAGATGTTTGAAAAAGATTAAAAAGGTATTTCATACTTTGAAAATGAAACAAAATGAGAAAAACACACTGTAAGACATACATCTATTATATTGATCGATCTATATATACATCAGTCTCGAAAAAATGAGACATAGATCGATTTATATAAGACTGCTCAAAAATGAAATGTCTCTGTCCAACATCGACCTCTCATGTTGGATCACATCGATTGATCTATAAGAGATTAGTCTCTAAAGTTAGAGACATTGATCAGTCGATGTGGTTAATGTTCAAAATTGAAACCTCACTATTCAACATTGATCTCTCATTGTGAAGAAGTCTATAGATCGATATGTACATCAATCTTTAAAAAAAGAGACATCGATCAATCGATGTCAATAAGATGCAAAACTGAAACCATACTGTAAAACATCGATCTCTCAATTTGAAGACATTGATCGATCAATGTGACACTAGTCTCTAAAACAGGAGACATAAATCGATCGTTATCACCCAAAATTCAAATTTTTGTAGTCATTGCAAACAAATTCAAGGAAGATTTAAAGTGTTTTTTCTCTCTAATCTTACACAAATCTCTTGTAGACTTCCTCCGAACATCTATAATGCTTTCTTGATTATTGTAAGCATGTCTAAGATATTCTAGTGTAGCTATGGAGCATTATATCAGACTATAGAGTGGCTAAAGACTATTTGACATCTTCAAGGCATTTGATTGAGTTGAAGACTTTATGAAACCTGCAAAAACGTGGCTCACATCCTTTATATATTGAAGAAGCTCAGATGAGACATTTATATACTTTCATTCTCTTCAAGCTTCATTCCTCATTTTTGTAAAAAAAACTCTCATATGTAGAAAAGTGCTTAAAGCTCATTAAGCTCTTGTAACTTGTTTCCATTATCGTATTGTGAGAGTAAATATCTAACACAATAGGAACATACATATTTGGTCTCTTACATGTGATTTAGGCTAATAAGAAGGTATAATTTAACTACGTGAAACCCACTTGGTGAAAGTTCTTTAATAGAACTTTGTTGAAGTTGTGAAGAAGCAAGATGTAGTTCTTTCTTGTGCAATAAGTAGTAACTGTTGTTGTTGATATTGCATAAAGTATTTGCGCAATAAGCTGATGTTGTTATAGTTGATGTTGCACAAAAGTGTCTGTGGAATAAGTTGTTGCTGCTGTATTTGTCGCTTGCATTAAGTGTTAGTGTAATAAGAAAGTTATTGTTGAAAATTGCCTAGCACTCTATTCACCCCTCCCTTCCCCCCTCCCTCCTTTAAAGTGATTTTCACAATCCTCACACACTGGTTATGTTAGTATGAAGTTGAGGGCACTACTAACTTAGCTGAGTGAACTTTTGGAAATTAGAGACAAAATATTATTAAGTCTTACAAGCTGCAGTAAATTTCCAATAATGTATACTAAGTATTAATTAATAGATTTGGTTAAAGTATGATATAATGATGAGGTTGTAAAGTTACAACCTTTATTATGAAATTGTTTAGATTCGAGTGGAGAACGAAGTAAAAATAGAGTATTTGATTCGAGGTAAGTGGTCTAACTCCCTTTTGAGTATTTCTGAAAGTGTTTTTACGAAATTATATTTTTGCATGTCTATTTGATATTATTAAATTGGAACTAGTTTTTTGTGTTTTATGAAGTATGTGCTTTACGTGAAAGTTTATTAATGATATATGCTTTATGAAAGGATAAGTGTTTGTGCTCTTAAATGAATTTATATTGGTGCCGTATGACTGGTCAAATGATGAAAGTTTATGTTATACGTTAATTGTTCTAACAATATTTGCAAACGAGTTGCTGGAGCACCTGAAACAGGGGGGAGTTCAGGCCCATGCCCTCGTCTCATGGTATGGATCCATGAGCTTATCTAGAAGGCGTTCTTCCAAACGGAGTACTCTGGTGAATGATATAAGTCAGCTAAGAGTAGAAAAGTAAAAGTGTTATATGTAATGTTTAAATATGGAAAATTTGATGCTTTGTTTTATTTGATTTTATGAAAGTTTCATTATGTCGAAATTTGTAACCTGACATACACGATCCAACAAAAGGTAGTCACATTACTTGCTAAGCACATTGTTTTGCTCACATCATCACTTACCATTTTTCCAGATAAGAGGGACTATGAGTATATTTATATTGAAGAGGATGATGAATGAAGATGGTGAATGAGTTCAGAAGATAGTCTTAAGATTTGATTGTTTACGATTTGTTTGAACTTTAGTTAGTATTTATAGATTTATTTCGCAAGGGTTATTATTTGAATGTTGGTGTAGCTTCTTTCAACGATGTGATATTTTTTTTATCAAGTGTTATTTGGATATTATATTGAATAGTTTTAGTTATTTTTGTTGAATTTATTTGTTTTATTGGAGGGACGTATTTATGATGTCATATAAGAAAGCCTTATATTTATTGGTAAAGAGTGTGACGGATGTGACGTCTTAGGTCTAAAGACTCCATACATGACAACTTTACTCCTCAGGTTTAGTCACTTCTCGGACTCATTAATGAATAATTGATTCTACAGAGTCAAAATTGATAACCACAAACGTTTCTCATGTTATCATCATTTGTTTGCATATTATCGTTTATTCTGACTCATTAATTACATACCTGAGCTGTATAGTTATCAAGTTTGAATGCGTAAAAAAAAGTCTCATTCGATGTCAAACTGATAAAGTAGAATACTTGTGTTGCATTTCATTTTGTCGTTTAATATTTTTACACTTAAATTAGTACAATAATTGTAAATTGATATAAAAAAACGTTATATTACATTTGTCGAAATTGATGAATTGTCTTCGATCATGAAACTAGTCAATGCATTGATGGGGCAATCATACTTCTTAAGTTAGTTAAGACTATGATACTGGTGATCAAAAGATGATGAATAATTTCCACCTGCATACAAATTTTTTTTTTCCTCAAGTGATACATAAATAAATAAATAGGGGTTGTATAACCTTTCATCATTTGGATCAAAAGGTTAACTTCAGTATAACTTTTCATCATTTGGATCCAATCCCACATGTATAGAAAAAGAAAAGAAAAGGTAATACCAATTTTAAAACTGTTTATATGACACTCTGTGAGTGTGTTATATTTGCAAAAGTTCATGAATTTGCGTCGGCGCCACTTGTATTTCTGGCATTTCTCTTTTGGAGGAGATCGTAAAAAGTGTAACAAATTATGCAACCGTGATCGCAGGTGATAAAATTGCCACATATTACCATCTTCAATCAGGTTTTTTTAGGACCTCAGGCGCTACCAACCCTCCCAAAATTAATTGGTGATAGGAGATGCGTATACCCTAACCTTATAGTGCATTCAACACACACAAGAACTTACGGCATTCGACTGTGACTTGGCTCACACGGCCGACGCGCTGCGGGACAATTGTTACGCTCAACAATCTCCCCCTCATCAATTGCTCCCGCTGGAAATCGAACCCGTGACCTTGGCTCTGATACCACTTGTAAGACCTGTATAACATCACTAGAAGGGGTTGAATAGTGAGTGCAGAAAAATTTGGTTTTTAAAAAATTTTGGACAAAAACCACACTTCTGAAAACAGATTCTGTTTTCAGATCCTGATTTGATATTTAAAAGACCTAGTTGTAGACCTTCAAAAATTATGAAATTTGATGAGAATGTACTCTCAGATGTTATAAGAGACTCAAGAAAATTTCAAATTAAAACTCCACTCCTAACCCCTTGAAAATACGTTTTTGATCAGATTGCCAAATCTACCAGAAATTGTACTCCGACTTGAAAACCTTATTCCTATTAATTGGTGACTCCAAATGGTCTGAAACTTTTATGACAAGACCATGAAGATATGTATTTTAGTGGGTTGATACAATTTTTGAAAATTCCTTTAGGAAGTATGCCAACCACGTTGATGTTCTCAACCTTTGCAAATCTGAAAATCAGATTAAACTAGTCTCAGAACTATTAATGTTTGATTGATTTATACTTATCCAAATAAGCTGAAACTTACGATAAATGAAAGATAGGATATATTTATATGTCTACGCAAAATTTTATAATTTTTGAAAATCGTTTACTATTTTTACCGTTGGAACGAAATCAATTCAGAATATTGGAAACTGAAAGTAAAGTGCAGTAAAGTAAGAACACCAAGAATTTTTTACTGGTTCGGCTAAATCAACCTACTCCAGTCTTCGAGGACACCTTCTTCGGTTATCAATAAACACCAAAAACACCTTACCACAAGGGTGGCTAGATTTAAACACTAACTCCACCCTTTTACAATCGAAACAAACAAACAAATCAATCACGAACACCACCACTGATCGAATGAAGGTTTGATCATACCTTGATCAACCTTTTACAACAACGAACGTGTATGGGTGGTATATTCAAAGCCTATATAATATGTAGAATATATGAACAATATGCGTGGGAGAAGAAGAAGAAGAAGAAAGAAAAGGAGAAGAAGAAAGTAGTATGGCTTCTTGCATTTGAGAGAATGTGAGTTGTAGCCTTAGCCTTGTTTGCACTATCTTCTTCCTTTTATGCACACTTGGCCGCCCCCTTTAGGGCTTTTTCCTTCTTGAGAATTCTCTTTAATGTCCTTGAAAGATTGCCTTGTGTAGAGACGACACCATCTTGCTTACTTGGCGCAACATGATTGGAAGGATGACTTGACATTGCTTACTTGTCACTTGTTGATTGGTCCAATTTGTCATCCTTTAATGAGCTGTAAATTCTACAAAAAAAACTCACAAAACATGTGCTCAAATATAGTCAAAAGATTACCATATTATCACATTTCAATCCCTTGGATTTGGGAGACAAATTGAGGACAAATTGATGATGAAAATCCCCCACTATGAACAGATGTTGAAAATTTTCAGCATATGTTTTTCTTTTGAAATCTTTCCTTGTGTGGTACCCTCTTCAACGTCACCAATCTTGTGTGGCATATTCTCCACCAATTGAAATGCCAAATAAGCTCTACCTTTGCTCCAACAAGATGTAGTAGGTGTGGGTATAGGCTGGACATGTGCTGAAATTTCATTTTAGTAAGCTTTGTCAAACAATACACAATATTTACACATATATGGTAAATAATAATCAGACTTATTTTGAATTTTCTAGAACATTTTAACATGTCTTGAATGTGTAAAAAGTGTCTAGATACATGTTACACCTATGCCAAAAAGACGTTTCATGTTGTATGTTCGTAGAGAACCAAATTTTCGACTTTCGTCGATTACGCAATTTTTCTCCGATTAAATTCAAACTTCTTGCACATTTAATATATATTATGTCCCACATAATATACATAAAATAAAGTGTATATCTAGCTCAAATGGCTGAGGTAAAAATGCCCATGTGTAGTAGAGAAGATTGAATTTGAATTCTCCACAAATCTAGCCTAAATTGTGGGTGATTTGTGTGTGCCAATATGAAATGACTTAGTGGCTGTTTGTAACATGTGAGCCAAGAAATATTTGACCGTTTTTGAAGTATATGGGCTGGCCATCTTTATATGGCAAGTACGTGACATGTCGGTGAAGTTTCGGTAGTCACCCGATACGACAATTTTTGGTTTATGACCTTGTAACATGTTGTTATAATTTTGACGTCACCATGGCTTATATTATGATATAAGACTTGAATATACTCATAAATATAAGGTGTATATAGTGGTGTGACGTCGACGTACATTTGTAATATATGTAACGTGTCGGTGGTACGTCGGAATATATGTGTATTGTGTCCTTTTAAAAAATACGGATATATATATATATCATATGAAATGGAGTGTAAATGCATATGGGGAGAAGACTTTTCATTTTCAAATTTGTTGCCATATAGCTTCCATCAAATATGTCTCCATTTAATGAACTAGTTAGTTCACTAACTTAAGCATTCCACTTAATGAACTAGTTTAGTTCATTAATTGTGGCACCTGAAAATAGTACAAAGACAACAAATGTTTGCCATATGATGTAAGCTTTAACGCTTCATGGCTTGTTAGTACGAAAACAATATATATAAGCATATAAAGCATGTTTATCACATAAACGTGTCAAGTAATAATTTATTCATGCATTTCGTAAACACGTATCATTTAAATCATGCATTTGTAAATCACTCACACCCTTTTTCTCAACACTCTTGATAACATACGTCAGCCATTGACTGTTTTTTGTATCATCACCTTTGTGATATTTGCACTACAGTTGGGGTCTCTTTTCTATCTTGGCTCCGGCAATTGCGACAGGTACGTCCTAAGTCTATCCATCTCCATAACAATAAGGATCTTTTATTTTGAGGCAAGTAAAGGTGAACCTTACTTACCTCGGCCTCTTAGACGATGAAACGTACTTCAGTTGTCTTGAGTCTTTGGGAGCCTCCTTCTTGGACTCACCTAGACTCAGGTTTTAGTAAGCTGACTCAGCCTTTCCCTTCAGTCTGCTTGCCCCTTCACTTCGAGCAATTTGGTGGGCTTTTTTCAAACAGGACTTTAGAGATTTTAGGTTCTTCTTGGCTAATTGGGAGAAGAGGCGATTTGGCCTTAGCCCGTCGTTGGTAAAGACAACAATCATAATTCCATCATTACGATTCCTGACCTATAAAGACTCAATTGTGAAACGCTATATATATTGTAAAACTTACTCGTATGGCTTCTACCTCAAAGTCATCAAATATGAAGATCTTTTAACGAAATGTTTGCAAGACACAAATCGTGCATTGAACCTTTGGTCCAGTTGTCAAAGTAATATACGCACTGAGATAGCAACTCTTGTAACCATCTCTTGGCCTTTCCCCTCAGATATACAGGAAAGGTTTTGCACATCAGCGGGTTATAAACATTCTTCAAACTCAAAACAGTCTGAAATTAGAAGAGATGATTCATAGGATGAGAGATGCCATTATAAATGTCTATTTTGGGTGTCTTGAAACCGTTCGGAGCCGCATACTTGCCAATTTCTTCAGAAAAGAGGCTTTCTTTCACTACCTTTGTATACTCCGGGGCTGTGTGAGGATGACTTATCCTCAAATCACCTCTGTCGTAGCATGGTAATGGTGCACATTGTACGTATTTGGAGTGGCGTGACTTCACTCTCAAAGGCTTCTTCATCGGGGGGCAAAGGTTCAATATGTGGCTTCTTGACTTCACCCCTAGAGTCTGTCATAATTTCATACCTTAGGCAAGAGGAACATTCTTGAGATCCTTGCCTCCCTCGTTGGTCATAAGGAAGGTTTTGAGCAGCATGTGGGGCCTCTAGAGCCTTGTCTTTGATTTGTTCAACCAATGTCTGAAAGACATTTGTATTTTGAGCCACATATTTCATATTTCGATCACATTCTTCATGGGTGACTTTTTGAGCAGTTTTTGAATGTCCAACCTGCCCATCAAGGCCCTGCTCTGACGGACAGTTGGGATCTTCTCTCTGTCTTTGACAGTGAGAAGATTCTTCACCTTCATATTAGGTAATTTTACCCATTTTGGAGAGACTTTATGTGGGTTTTAACAAAGACAGATAGGAATTAAGGCCTGGGTGGCTCTCCTTTTGCCGTTAGATTGGTGAAGTCAGATCTTCGCATAGGACCATGGATATCTTAACAATTAAACTAACAGTAGTTGTTAGAGAAAAACTTGCACCAACAATAATGTCAGAGGCTTTAGAGATTTACTTTAGGAAAATTCATCTGTCCATCAAGTCAGATGTGAAAAATACTATAGTTGGAAGTGTTTAAGCTAGAATGTTTTAGAGAAACATGTCTATGTGTCATTTGACTGGTGTATTTTTTGGTTGGAGTCAGACATAGTCTACTGTTAAACTTTTTTGTGTCTTTTGCATGGTTTAGACATGAAATACATGTTGAGAAGCTATAAGAAAGTATCAAATACACTACTTTATTTTGGATGTTCGACTTTAACTACTAAAATAAAACTAACAAGAGCAACGGCGTGGAAGTTTGGTGAGTTCTCGTAGCCTTGAATCAAAGTAGACTTTGTAAATAGTGCGTTGACTATTTGTTTTCATGACTTTTAAATGAGACGAGAAGACTCGCTTCCGGGTGGAATGGCGTGACCGTGAACGGACAACATATGGTTTTGGGAGTTGCCCTGTAGTATACAACAACAACATTATCTCTTTGTATTAAAGGCTCCCGCTTATAGCGATTCGGATGTACGCAATCATATCCATGTGTTAGAAACACACAGAGGTTGTTTCCGATTACTCATAATAAAAAATACGTCAAGTTGTGTCGATCAACTGTTACTTTACAATATAAAAAGCGCAACCAGTTTAGTAACATAAGACAATATACTGGTAGAAAAGATTTTTGATATCACATTTCTTAAGAAATTATACAGGTAGAAAAGATTTTTGATATCACATTCCTTAAGACATTAGGTAACATTAAATTATGTATATATCATGTTAATAAAAATTCACTTCATCTTGTTTTCTATGAGTTGGTTTAGAACATAAAAAATCTTATAGAATATTTTTTTTTCTTGAGGGATTATAGAATATATGAACTTGTATAAATATCAGTTGGAATTTCTAAGACAAAGTTACAAAATCGAATAATACATATTGTATCGTTTAACCTTAAATTTTATATAACTAATATGTAATAAGTAAATTTTGTAACTTAGAACTAAAAGATTTTTTTAAATTTAATTTGAACAGAATGCTCTTTTCCTTTTAAGTTTGGTCTCAATTGTACCTGAACATGAATAAATATCTATCTAAAACCAATTTAAGTGATAGCTTGAAGTCTTTTCGAACAGAAGGGTATCTAATTAGAAAGATTTTGTTTTTAAATATAAGCAGAGAATGAATAGAAGTCTAACACATTTTACGCTATATCATGAGTTTGATCATTAGAATATATTTCTAGTTTGGCATTCGAGTTGTATCAAAATTTTTGAATAGTTTAGATAAGATCAATCTCTAAATAAATTCCGGTTCAGATCAAGGGAGGCTAAAGACGAGGTAAAATATGAGGCCTCCAATCACGCGGCGCCACATATACAAACTGCTCTTTTTAAAAAACGAAAAATTTTTAAACTTCTTCTCTTTTTGTACATGTGGCGGGTGATTGGAGAACTCATATTTTGCCTCATCTATAATCTCTCCTCATCTGAACTAAATAAATTCACCATAAAAACTTGACTATTATAATTCAAAATTTAGAACCAATCAACCTACTATCGGCCTTTGTCAATAATTCAATAATATTCGTGAAATACCATTAGCCAACAATAAATACACTGTTATAAACTCAAGCAAGTATAATAAAGAAAAAAGAGAAACAAGAGAAGTTTGTATCTCAAAGGTCTGTCTTTCATATATGATATGTGGTCCTATTTATAGGACTCAATGGAGTGAAGATAAACTTGGACAAACCCTTTTGAATATCTACATCTAATCTGATATACAAAAGAGATTCGTAATACTTTGGATATCCACATCTACTATAACGTCTATCTCTACAATGTATATCAACATCATGTTTATCTTTGATATTCCAGTATATCCATAACACTCCCCCTTGGATATCCAAACTTTATAAAATATGCCTCATTAAAACCTTACGAAGAAAAACCCAGTGGGATAAAAACTTGGTCGAAGGAAAAAGAGTACATATTCGTAAAAATCGGTAAGTGTGATACACTGCCTCGTTAAAATCTTGCCAAGAAAAACCCTGTGGGATAAAAAACTTGGAAGAAGGAAAAAGAGTACAGTGTGCATGTAGTAATCACACTCCCCCTGATGCTGGCAAGAGATCTTTGAGTCGACGCATTCCAATGTTGTAGACCATCTCTTTAAATGTAGTCGTTGGTAGTGCTTTCGTAAACAAGTCGGCAAAATTCTGATTCGATTGTATCTGCAGGATATTAATATTGTCGTTCTTCTCGAGGTCATAAGTGTACAAGAACTTTGGTGATATATGCTTCATTCTTCTTGGATGTAGCCATTTTCAACTTGAACAATACATCTTTCATGATCCTCAAACATTGTTGTCGGTGTCTTCAATATGCTGAATCGCCGACATCAACCAAATGTATTCACAGCTTGCTTCATGCAATGTCAAAATCTTATAATGATGAAGACATGATTGTAAATGTCTGTTTCACTTATCTCCATATTATGACCGCATCAAAACATATCCATTTTGTGGTCCTTTCTTATGCGAGTCAGATAGATAGCCAGCATCAGCATAACCCACTAATTGTGTAGATACTTTCCTTGAGTAGTATAAACACTCGTATGGTGTTTCAAGAAGATAAAAATGTGTTTGACATCATTTCAATGTCTTCGTGTTGGTGTTGAACTATACTTTCTCAATAAATTCATTGAAATGCTATTGGTATCAAAATTCGCAAGATACTTTAAAACACCAACAACACTAAGATATGGTACTTCAGGACCTAATAATTCTTTGTTACCTTCTGGTGTTCGAAATGAGTCTTTCGATTGTACCACGCTATGACTACTCAAAGCTCGATCTACAGGTAGAGAGAACATTTGATCTTCTCAAAGTTTTTCATTTCAAACTCTTTAGTGATACAACTAGAGGTTTTAGTAAGCTCTTCAGGAGTTCCAACAAGATTTAAATCATCAACATATACATCCTGCCAGATTGTTTTAATCCATATAATGATTTCTATAATTTGATTGAGTATAGTTCATTGATCCTCGATTACATGCTGCAGGCAATTTAAATCCTTCTGGGATTTTATATCATCATCTTATAATTCATATGAGTAAACGATAACTTCATTCATTAACCGCATATCAAGGTTTAAGTGACTGCTAGGCTGACTGAATAATGTAATATTATGGCATCAATTATCGGGGAATATGTTTCATCATAGTCAAGCCAAGTTCTTTGTCAAAAACCCATTTATATCCAATATGTTTGATCCCTTCAGGGGTTCGACTACAGGTCAAATAATTTGGAATGTGACTTTCCCTTCAAGGGTCTACGGGTCCAAATGCTTTGCGACTTTCCCTCCAGGGGTTTGGATTGCATCTTTATATTTTTTGCCAATGATTTCTGTGTTGACACTTTTCAGTTAACATTGGTTCATGATCCTGATTCATAACTTCACAAGCAATCCTTCAATCAAAACTTGATCAATAATGATCATTTGTCTATCCTAATTTTCTCTTATAATTCAAAGAGATCTTTTCAAAATTGTGTTCACTTGCTTCTTCGGGAGCAACTTGTTTATTGATTTTTAGACTGATCAGTTCTTATTTCTATAGCGCTTTTAAGTTGTGAACATATAATCTCTTGTTGAGTATTCTCTTCTGGAGTATTATTTGTACCACTCTCTTTCGAGAGCTTTTATCTTTTACACCAACTGGGCGTCCACGTTTTAGACTTGTTTTTGGTATACCATTATCATGTCCTTCAGAGACATCAAGTCGAATCGGCGTGTTCATCGCCAAAACGTGGGATTTTGTTATCATTTTACTTCTTGCTCGCATTGAGTTATTCGTGTGTTAAAATGAGATAGTGAAGGAACGTTCCATGTAATTTCACGCCGTTCTTCAGGAACCGGCACTTTCTCTCCCCCTAACGGCGGGAAAACTAACTCACCAAATCAATGCTGATGCATGTATAGTTGCATGTCTCCAAGCTTATGTGGATAAATTGGTCCTTAAAATCAAACGTGTAGCAATCAGTTGTAAACGTTTAATAAATGACACTGTTGGGCCATTTTAAGTGTGCACACTTGCAACTGAATGCTCAACGCCAATCTCAAGACATACAATAATCATTGAAAGCTTGGGATTCACATGTATTATCAATACTTAATAAATTTAATTAGATAATCATATAATCTGAGCAAGAAGCTTGACAAAAGCTAATAGTCTTTTCGATAGTAAACTCACATGAACAAGCAACACACACAAAATCATGAGATAATGTAATCTTTTTGTTCATAAAAGAGTTTCTAGAATCTTCCGGTTCTTTAAAGAGTATACATGTGAGTGTTGTACACTTGTACGTATCATTATTCATCTGGGTGACCAAGTCGATTATGTCATAAATAACTTCGGAATATCGAACTTCTGGTTCATCACAATATTATATTCGACTGGATGTATAGTCGCATAATACAATTCAGATGAGAAAATTGGGAGTTTTTCTTTAACAAGCTTTTGGCTTGAATAATTGACTATAAAAATTTCATATTCCCCTCATTCATGGTTCAATATGAACTCCATTAAGGCGTATATCTTTTAAACTCAATAGTTTTCTTTCAACTTGGTGGGAAATGATGCCATATTGACCAATACATGTATCACCCATTAATAAAATGGTTGCTCTTCTGGAGCCCTCAATCGATGTCGTAGTACTCGAATTGGTACTAACATTTGCTTTTGCCAATTAGAGCTCTTCTGGAGCCCTCAGTCAATGTTGTGTGTGTCGTTCCACTGTCAACTAGACATATGCCCATATCATTCACTTTGGATGATATGTTAATATCAAAATTAATTTTGGAACATCAACTCAAAAATAGTCAATGATGTTTCTTCAAGAAACACTATTCATATATTAATCAATGTAATGTTACCAACCTAGGCAAAATGCACTAGTTGCTCTTGTCTTCTTCTTGAGCCTTTTCCTTGTTTTACCACTTCAAGGTTTAAGTTCAATCAATAGCATGAATAATAAGATTTGGATACAAATAAACTTGACATCCAAAACAGATTAGTATAACATTCAAAATACTTCAAATAATGCATAATCTAAATGGGCGTTCTGTATATATTATATATATATATATATATATATATATATATATGTGTGTGTGTGTGTGTGTGTAATGGCTTTGAGTTTTATCTTTGGTGGGTCTTAAGTAGGGAACCTCACTTTTTTCCACAAGAGCCATGCACAAAATAAAATCTTTTCCCTCAAATTGTGCAGAACCAAGCCTTAGGAAACTCAACTTTTCAAGGATATTCTTGCTGTTGGAGTTGAGAGAGCATATTGAGAGACGGGAATTACAACAAAAAGATGTTCTTTTCCTGTCAACAAAGTTGCATTCCTTTGCCGACAGCCACAGGATATGACCATCAGAAGGATGTATTTTCTGACATAACCCTGAACTCTTTCAATAGTTAAAAGAGTGATTTAAAACCTGAACTTTGTCGAACTTTACTAATATAATAGATCAAACTGTTTTCAAACAAAAACTATAGGCATGACACTTTTCCGCTTTTCATGCATCACATATTTCATGAGAATATTAAAACTAGAATGTGAAACTATTTCTGTTTCCAAATTCAGTACCTATCTGAAGTTCCCAGTCAATCCTCACACTCCTTGAATTTAATTAGACTTCACACTCGCCGCCTATTTCACTCAATCTCCTCTTATTTCCCGTTCCAGTTAACCATTTGGTTAACTTTGAGGATTCAGTGGAGACAACACAAAATAATGCAGTACAGCTTATAGAAATCACAAAGCCTATATTATGTCATAGTTAAATTTGATTGGAGTTTCCTTGAAGCTGTTGAACTAGTTGACAGGCATACCACAAAGACTCCCAAAGTTATTTATCATATAAGCTCAGTCAATGTAGCTTAATAGCATTACAAAATTAAGCTTGTTAATTTCCCTTGTTAAAAACCCCAAACAACTAGAGGTGGAAAGTACTTATTTGGGACAGTCCCGTTCTCCCTTTTTCCTTTCACCAAAAGCAACATTTTTTTTTGGCCCCTCTTCTTTGCATCGAAGGCACCTCATATTCTTTGCAAGGTTCATATAATTACATCTACAACAAATGAGATGAACAGCAGTACGTAGAAAACAAATGAAGTGTCTACATATAAAAAGCTACTCTGGAAAATAGAGAGAAACTAGCTGGGCAGAGTAAACTTCATGACTCCAGTGACGCACACGACAACTATTTTCACAAGACAAGTTGCCAGACGCTAATGGAGGGAAATTGCATGGCAGATAGAAATGATGCAGCCCATTCCAATCAACAAAAATGTCAGCTCCAGTCTCTTTTACAAGCACAGGATTATGGATTATTCTACTTGAGGAGTTTTCTGCAATGACTGTATGGCATAAAATCACATTCTTTTCAAAGAGTCACAGGAAATGACTATAAGAAGGATGTACTTTCTCTAAATTTCTTTAATGCACATGTTGACATTATCTGATCCTTTTCATCAATAAGAAGTGATCCAAAGCCTTGGACTTTGACAATCTTCACTAGAAAAAAAAAGATCAAACTGTTGTGACAAGAAATAAACATGACGTCTTTCCAAGTTCATCCATCACAAATTTCAATGAAAACATCCCAATTCTGAATGTAAAAGGTAGGATCTGCAAGGCACCACTAGAAAGGGGGGTTGAATAGATGGTGCGGAAAGTGTGCTTTTTAAAATTTCTTTAAACTTGAACAATTCAAGTTCTGAAAACAAATTCTGTTTTCAGGACCTGTTTTAAAACGTTTTTAAAACCAGGTTAGAGGTCTCCAAAAATTATGAAATTTTGAGAGAACTTAGCCTCAGATGTTATGAGGGTCCCCTAAAAATTTCAAATCAAAATTCAACCTTTAACCCCTTCAAAAACCGTTGGCACTCAGATTGTGCAAATCTGCCAGAAACGGTAGATGGTTTTGAAAAGTTAATTCCTATTTGTGTGAATGTCCAAATGATCTGAAAATTTGACCAATAACTCCTCACACACTATATTTAAATAGGTTGAAACAGTTTTTGAAAATTCTTTTGGGAAGTAGGTCAAACACAACCAAAGTCTTAACCTTTGCAAGTCTGAAAATCAGACTGCACTAGTCTCAGATCTTTTGATGTTTGACTGACCTATACTTGTCCAAAAGGGTTGAAACTTGTGCCAAATTAACCCTAGAACGTTTATGTATGTTTCTGGAAATTTTTATAATTTTTGGAAATCGTTTACTATTTTTCCGAACGTGAACAAAATGGATAAACAGTGCAGAAACTGAAAAGTAAATGCTGAAAGTAAATTGCACCAAGAATTTTATACTGGTTCGGTTATAAACAACCTACTCCAGTCTTCAAGGAACACCTTCCTTGGTTCACACTAATCACACAAACACAGTACACCTTACCGCAGGGTTGATAGAGTTACACCTAACTCCAACCCTTTACAAACCTTGTATGTCGAGTACAATTCACACGAACACCACCACCTCGCTAGGATGAAGATTGATCACACCTTGATCAATCTTTTACAAAGATGAATGAATGGTGGTTTCTATGAAGCCTATTCAAGATTGAAAGAAGTAAAATACAATAGGCTTTTTACAAGAAAAGAAAGAAAGAAGATGTAGGAGAAAAGAGGCTTGGCACTTTGATCACTTTAGAATGCAAATCTTGGTGTTGTATTTGTTTGTTCTTCTCTTCTCTTCCTTATAGCATGTAGCCGTCCACCTCTATGCCTCTCCCCCTCTTGAAAATTTCCTTTTAAGTGCTTGAGAGAGTGTAAGACATCATAGTGACAAAGCTTTGCTTACTTGGCATCACTTCATTGGACCATCATTTAGTCATTGCTTACTTGGCACCTCTTGATTGGCTCAATGTAGTCATCATTTTATGACATGGAAAATCTGAAATAACCACTTAATATTTGCCAAAAAATCAACACACAATACATTCCATAAATCAAGAGATATTCACATAAATTGTGAGACAAAAATCCTTCCTATTCAAGTCATGAAAATCGGTCATAATGTCTTATTGCCATGCTGAAAATTCAGCATGTGCATCACTCAATTCTATTCAAAATAATACCAAATTTTCTTTGATTTTTTCTTTATAAAATGAATCACAAAGTTATGGTAAGTATTGCTATCACATGAGAAATGAACTTGGACACTTCCAAGCTCACAAATTCGGCCAGAACACCCTTCACACATGCTGAAAATTTCAGCATGTGTGATATGTAGAATATCACACTTTTATTAATTTAAATAATATTCAAATCACTTCCATAACTCCTTCAATTTATCCTTTAATGAAAAATTGACAAAATATCTTCCTTAGTCATGAAGAATTCGGCCACTATGTATGTAACATGCTGAAATTTTCAGTATGTGACATAAGAGAGTTATATGGTGAATACTTACCTTTTGTAGCTTCTCTCTTTGATTTCTCAACATTGTATGATTGATCCTTGACCAATCAATATGCCAACAAGGCTCCACATGTGCTCCATCTCAGCTGTATAGGCGTGTATACATGTATATGCATGTGCTGAATTTCATTTTTGCTAACTTTGTAAAATAGTGCACATTTAATAATACACACATGTAATATTCCAATCAGCCCTTAATTTAATTTTCTAGAACACTTTAAGATGTATATTATATGTAAAAAGTGTCTAGATACGTGTCACATCATGGTCAAGAAAAACGTTCCATGTTAAGTGCGTAGAAAACCGAATTTTCGATATTTATCGATTACCCGATTTTTCTCTAATTTAAATTCCAACTTTTGCACATGATATATATATTATGTTATACATAATATATATAATATATATTTTAAATTTCAGCTCTTGGCTGATTTAAAATGGTACCATAAACATGTGACAAAAATAAAATTGGAATCTTCACATTTTGGCCTAAATGTGGGGTGATTTGTGTGTGCCAACATGGAAAGTATTTTTGGCTAATCACACCATGTGTATCACGAAATTTTCATCAATTTTTGATGTATATGGGCTGGCCATTTATTTATGGCAAGTACGTGACACATTGACGAAGTTTCGGTATTCGTCCGATACGACAAATTTCGGTTTAGAACCTTTTATCGTGTCGTATTTAATTTGTCATCACCATATCTTATATCATATGATATAAGACCTGAATATACCCATAAATATGAGTTAAGTATAGTGGTGTGACGTTAACGTACGTACGTAAGATATATAACGTGTCGGTAGTACGTTAGAATACATGTGTATGTGCCTTTTATAAAAAATCTGAAAATATAGTATATATGTGTATAAGGCGTGTGGAATGAATGTGGGGAGGAGAAGAAGACTTTCCTTCCATAGCCATGTTGCCTTTGTGCCTTTTCCAAATGCATCTTCCTTTAATAAACTACTTAGTTTATTAAACTAAGTACTTCACTTAATGAACTACTTTAGTTCATTAATTGTGGCACCTGAAAATAGTATAAACTCAACAAATGTTCGCCATATGATGTAAGCTTTAATGCTTCATGGCTCGTTAGTACGGCAACATAATATATAAGATAAATAAGGCAAGTTATCATGCATACATGTACACTTGTGTATACTCAACGTTTATATAGATATATATATATTCAAATTTCTTATTTTGAAATCACTCAAACCCTCTTATTTCTACAATCTCCCCCTTTTGATGATTTTCAAAATAACTAGTGTACATGATTTAAGTGTTATCTCTCCCCCTTGAATTATGCACAGATTTGAAATTTGAATTTCGAATTTCAAATCCGGCTCCCCCTTGATTCATGCAATTAGGATCAATCAGTGATCTCTCTCTCCCTCAAATCTCTCTCCCCCTTAAATCATGCTTCTCTCTCCCCCTTTATTTTTGAAAGTTAATCAAAAGATTCCTGTCAAAAAGGAAAGTAAATCAAATAATATCGCATTAAATCACATCAACAGGAATCATGCCTAATTTAGAACGAAGAGATTCAAATGTGGCTTGATTTAAGGCCTTTGTAAATATATCCGCTACTTGTGATTCTGTGCGTACGTGATCTATGACAATATTACCATTGTTAACGTGATCACGAAGAAAATGATAGCGAACTTCTATATGCTTAGCCTTAGAGTGTAATACGGGGTTTTTAGACAAATTTATTGCACTCATACTATCACAATATATAGGAATTTTATTTACGGTAATTCCAAAGTCCGAAAGTTGTTGTTTTATCCACAACAACTGTGTGCAACAAAGGCTAAGAGCCATATATTCAGCCTCAGTAGTGGACAAAGCAACACTTGCTTGATTTTTGGAAAACCATGAAATAAGGGAATTTCCTATAAATTGGCAAGTTCCGCTCGTGCTTTTTCTATCTATCTTGCAGCCACCATAATCTGCATCAGTGTAAGCATGTAAGTCGAATGTAGAGTCCTTATCATACCAAATACCTAAGGTGGGCGTGTGCTTAATATAACGGAATATTCTTTTTACCGCATTTAAGTGTGACACCTTAGGTTGACTTTGAAAACGAGCACACATGCATACGCTAAACATAATATCAGGCCTACTAGCAGTTAAATATAGTAAAGAACCTATCATAGATTGATATAATCCATTATCAACGTCTTTACCATGTTCGTCTTTGTCTAATTTAGTAGTAACACTCATAGGCGTGGGAGATGGTTTCAGATTTTCAAAACTGAACTTCTTGATCATGTCATTTACGTACTTAGCTTGGCTTATATGAATTCCTTTACTCGTTTGCTTAATCTGCAAGCCAAGAAAATAATTAAGTTCACCAACCATAGACATTTCAAATTCAGCTTTCATACAATTTTCAAAATCTTTAACGAGTCTATGTGAGGTAGAACCAAAAATAATGTCATCTACGTAGATTTGAATAATAAGTAAATCTGATTTTTCTTGTTTCAAAAATAGTGTACTATCTATAGTACCACGTTTAAAATTATTTTCTAAAAGAAAAGTAGCAAAATGATCATACCATGCTCTCGGCGCTTGCTTTAGACCATATAGTGCCTTCTTTAGTTTGCACACGTGATCTGGATGTTTCAAATCTTCAAAACCGGGTGGTTGCTTCACGTATACTTCTTCTTGTATAAATCCGTTTAGAAAAGCACTTTTGACGTCCATTTGATACAATTTAAAATCTTTCATGCAAGCAATAGCAAGTAAGAGTCGTATAGCTTCTAAACGTGCTACGTGTGCAAATGTTTCATCGTAGTCTATTCCTTCTTCTTGATTATATCCTTGAGCTACGAGTCTTGCTTTATTTCTAACGACTTTTCCTTCTTCATTCATTTTGTTCCTAAATACCCACTTTGTGCCTATTATTGTCTTATCTTGTGGTCGTGGCACTAAATCCCACGCATCATTTCTAACGAATTGATTAAGTTCGTCATGCATAGCATCAATCCAAGATGAATCACTCAAAGCATCATGCACATTTTTGGGCTCAATTTCAGAAATCATAGCATGAAATTCATTTATTTCATCTGAAGTGATTCTTCTACGTGGTCGCACACCGTGAGTAATGTCGCCTATGATGAGATCTTGTGGGTGATCTCTATGCCATCTTGGTTGATTATTTTCTAAGTTATCATGCATTTCTATATGATCATGCATTTCTAGTGTCTCATTCATCTCATGCATATCAAAAGAATCATTATCTTCATCCAAAACGGGTTTCAATTCAAAATCATCGTCATATTCCTTATCTTTATCAATCTCTCCAAATTCATTGAATTTAACATGAATAGATTCTGTGATTTGTCTAGTGAGAGGATCATAACATCTATATGCTTTTGAATTTATGGAATACCCAACAAAAATGCACTCAATTGATTTGGATTCAAATTTATCTAAATTATCTTTTGTATTCAAGACAAAGCATTTGCATCCAAACACACGAAAATAATCAATCTTAGGCATGCGATCATTCAAAATTTCGTAAGGCATCTTATTTATTTTCTTTCTTATAGATAGGCGATTTACAATATAGCATGCACAATTTACGGCTTCCGCCCACAGAAATCTAGGCAATTTATTTTCGCAAAGCATGGTTCTAGCAATTTCTTGTAGTGTGCGATTCTTTCTTTCTACTACTCCATTTAATTGTGGAGTTCTAGGTGGCGAAAACTCATGTTTAATTCCTTTTTCTTCACAAAACGAAATCATCTCTTTATTTTTAAATTCACCGCCTCTATCGCTTCTTATTCTTTTCACATTTACGCCGTATTGATTTTCAAGTTGTTTAATTAATTTAGCGATTTCTACGGCGCTATCATCCTTATGTGCAAGAAATAAAGTCCAAGTATAGCGAGAGAAGTCATCAACAATCACGCATGCATAGTGACGCCCACCAAGGCTTGTAGTGCGACTAGGACCAAACAAATCGATATGCAATAGTTCTAGTATTCTAGTCGTGCTTATCTCATTTTTAGGCTTAAGTGACTCACGTGTTTGTTTGCCCTTTATGCAAGATTCACACAACTGAAAATTGTCTAAATCAAGCGTAGGCAATCCCCGTACTAGTTTCTTTCGTTGCAATTTTTCTAGTGTAGAAATACCTATGTGTCCTAAACGTCTATGCCACAAATTCACATTGGGTTCATTTGACATAAAACATTTAACTTTAGCGTCTACTACATCATCCATAGATAGCGTAAAGATATTTCATTCTCGTTTTCCTTTTAAAACGTTTTCTCCATTTTTATTTATTATATTGCAATAAGGGTGAGTAAAACAAACATTGAAGCCATTGTCAACAAATTGAGAAATACTAAGAAGATTGTAAGATAATTTGCTTACCAAAAATACGTTGGAGATTTGAAGTGTATTCGGATTGCCAATCGTACCTTTTCCAATGATCTTCCCTTCATTGTTGTCTCCAAAGGTCACGGATCCGCCTTTTGTGACCTTCTTTAATTTGGAGAACAGGCTCGGGTCACCCGCCATGTGCCTCGAGCAACCACTGTCAAGGAACCACTTTATTGATGTGTCTTTTGATGAGTGGTCTCCCTGCAATGTGAAAAGGTGATTTAGGTACCCTTTTGATTTTGGGTCCTTTTGAGTTAGTTAATCACCTTTTGGTAAAGGTACCTTTCGGTACCCATACTTGGGTGATCCTTCTAGGTCTATCAAATGGCAAGAATGTAGATGAAGGTGCGATATAGTATACATGTGGTGCATGTACTTTGGGTCTTTGCCCAAGGACTCCTCTATACTCATTATATGAAGGACGTTTGTGATATGTCCTTGTGTGCGTGTGCGTAGTGCGTGGATGATATGTATTTCGTGTATGCATTGTTCTTTTCTTCTCATATCTATATGGTACAACGTTATATTTCACATGATATGAGGGAGTGGGGCGTGTGGAAGGGGGTGATTTTTGCGTCATCTTAGACGCCACTTGATGCTTAGGGGTGTCTACTTTCTTAGACACAACAAACTTGGTTGGTTTGGTTGATACTTCGTTAGTATCAACGTATCCCAATCCAGTTTTGTCACTGTCATGCTTTTGCGATAATATGATGCGATGCAGCATGTTTGACCCTGTATCGAATTGTTTCATCATTTTCTCTAAGTCTGTATTCCTTGATTTCAA
>AP025062.1:27106855-27190477 GCA_036186865.1 Eustoma russellianum
AGATCTCGGTTTTTAATGCAGTGATGACACATGAAGACTCTTTCTTGAATCGCTTAATTGAGCGACAAGATTCTCGTTAGAAGATTCTAACAGTTTCTTGTCTTCAATTAAACGTTTCTTTTATTTTGCGAGAGTCTTAGTAAATTTATGTAATTCAAGATTGGTGTTCACAAGAACCTTACACTTGTCGCATGAAGAAACTTCCGTCTCGTAGATACAATTCGTTACATTTCCATACTTTTGATACTTGTCATAACTCATGTCGTAAACATACTGGAAAACATTGTCTTTTTCCTTGAAACATACTTTTCATTCATATGCATATGAACTTTTAAAACATGTAACGTGAAACATAACTTCTCAAACCTTGATTTCATGCAATGTGAGACTCGGTAGTATAAGGGTATCTTGGTCATACTACTAGTAACATCACTTACTTAAACAAGGTCTACTTGTCATACTAAAAAAATTGCACATCAATACAATCTACTTATCATGACTTAAAGAAATACTCTAACTAGGCTTCAATAATATCCACTCTCCACATATACTTCATAATGCATAACTTAAGTACCTAGGACATAAATTTCCTATTTCCTTAGCACACCATGTAGGAATCTCATAACTTACAAATTGACTTGCACGTAATAATCTATAAAACATAAGAATACCATTAACATGAAATAAAATCGTTATCATCATAACATTGTAATTGAACATGTATATATAAGTATATTAGTATGTATAATACATACTTCCATACATGAGAGTATTCTTTAAGAGTATAATGATACAAGTAAACATATATTAACATATCTCTTAAATAAATACATAAGTCATAATAAGGTTACACCTTTCGTATCTTATCGCATACACATATCATACTTATACAACATACACATAGTAAATTCATATTAGCAAAAAGGCCTAATGGCCGAATATATATAAGGTTTATACATATATACATATCATACATATGTGCACCACATAAACGTAAGATCATCATAAGAAGGTTCAGAGTCAGAGTCAGAATCAGATGATACCTCATTAGACGCCTTTGAAGCGAAGCAAACTTGAGCGGTCTCCTCTTCGGTCTCAGTTTCAGAGTCTGATGAGTCACTCCATGTGGAGGCCTTTAGTGCACGTTTCCTTTGTTTAGGATCTGAGATGGGTCTATTTTTGTTCCGCTCCTTGTCAGGGTACTTATTAGTTTGCTTTTCTTTGTTAGGGCAGTCATATGATAAGTGTCCGAGTTTGCCGCATTCATAACATTTAATATCCTTATCATTTGACTTGTTTTTGTTTCTCTTAGATGTAGTCCCCTTGTTTTTATTTCTAAATGATTTTCTCATGAATCTTCTTAGTCCTTTAGCCAACAGAATTAAGTCATCATTATCCGATTCGGAATCACTGTCATCTACGTGATCGGAGGGAGGGGAGACGTATTCATTTGATTTAAAAGCAATTGTCTTACCTTGTTTGATTGATTCCGATTTCCGAATAATAAGTTTGTTTTCATAAACTTTGAGTGAACCAATGAGTTCTTCCATTTTTATTGATTTAGTCTCCTTGCTTTCTTCTATAGCAGTCACTTTAGGATCCCATTCCGAAAGAAGGCTCCGCAGGACTTTCTGTACCTTTTCCTGCGTAGTAAAAGCCTTACCAAGAGACTCAAGAGAGTTATAGATGTTAGTCAAATGAAGATCCATATCTACAATTGACTCATTAGGCAACAACTTAAAAGACTCAAGAGTAGACATGAGCATATTAATTTTAGACTCTTTTACTTGACTTGTGCCTTCGTGTTTCATTTCTAAGATTCTCCACATTTCTTGTGCACTCGAACAATTCGACACATAACTAGACTCACTCTTACTTAAACCATTTAAGAGTAACTGCATGGCCTTAGCATTCATACTCAGTTTCTTTTTATCTTCACTAGTATATTATTGTCTAGTTTTAATAACTTCTAAAGTAACTCCGCCTACAGTGGATACATTAGATGGGACATATGGACCATCTTCAATTATTGACCAAAGATCTATATCTATAGCCATAAGAAAAAGTTTCATCCTAAGTTTCCATTGAATAAAAGACTCACCGTCAAAAAGTGGAGGCCTTTGGCTTGACATACCTTCTTGTTCGGTTTTGAGATTTGTGGATGCCATCTCACTGAATCGTTGGATTCCTTGTAGTGAGTATTCCTGCGCTCTGATCCCACTTGTAGGATCTGCAAGGCACCACTAGAAGGGGGGGTTGAATAGATGGTGCGGAAAGTGTGCTTTTTAAAATTTCCTTAAACTTGAACAATTCAAGTTCTGAAAACAAATTCTGTTTTCAGGACCTGTTTTAAAACGTTTTTAAAACCAGGTTAGAGGTCTCCAAAAATTATGAAATTTTGAGAGAACTTAGCCTCAGATGTTATGAGGGTCCCCTAAAAATTTCAAATCAAAATTCAACCTTTAACCCCTTCAAAAACCGTTGGCACTCAGATTGTGCAAATCTGCCAGAAACGGTAGATGGTTTTGAAAAGTTAATTCCTATTTGTGTGAATGTCCAAATGATCTGAAAATTTGACCAATAACTCCTCACACACTATATTTAAATAGGTTGAAACAGTTTTTGAAAATTCTTTTGGGAAGTAGGTCAAACACAACCAAAGTCTCAACCTTTGCAAGTCTGAAAATCAGACTGCACTAGTCTCAGATCTTTTGATGTTTGACTGACCTATACTTGTCCAAAAGGGTTGAAACTTGTTCCAAATTAACCCTAGAACGTTTATGTATGTTTCTGGAAATTTTTATAATTTGTGGAAATCGTTTACTATTTTTCCGAACGTGAACAAAATGGATAAACAGTGCAGAAACTGAAAAGTAAATGCTGAAAGTAAATTGCACCAAGATCTTTATACTGGTTCGGTTATAAACAACCTACTCCAGTCTTCAAGGAACACCTTCCTTGGTTCACACTAATCACACAAACACAGTACACCTTACCGCAGGGTTGATAGAGTTACACCTAACTCCAACCCTTTACAAACCTTGTATGTCGAGTACAATTCACACGAACACCACCACCTCGCTAGGATGAAGATTGATCACACCTTGATCAATCTTTTACAAAGATGAATGAATGGTGGTTTCTATGAAGCCTATTCAAGATTGAAAGAAGTAAAATACAATAGGCTTTTTACAAGTAAAGAAAGAAAGAAGATGTAGGAGAAAAGAGGCTTGGCACTTTGATCACTTTAGAATGCAAATCTTGGTGTTGTATTTGTTTGTTCTTCTCTTCTCTTCCTTATAGCATGTAGCCGTCCACCTCTATGCCTCTCCCCCTCTTGAAAATTTCCTTTTAAGTGCTTGAGAGAGTGTAAGACATCATAGTGACAAAGCTTTGCTTACTTGGCATCACTTCATTGGACCATCATTTAGTCATTGCTTACTTGGCACCTCTTGATTGGCTCAATGTAGTCATCATTTTATGACATGGAAAATCTGAAATAACCACTTAATATTTGCCAAAAAATCAACACACAATACATTCCATAAATCAAGAGATATTCACATAAATTGTGAGACAAAAATCCTTCCTATTCAAGTCATGAAAATCGGTCATAATGTCTTATTGCCATGCTGAAAATTCAGCATGTGCATCACTCAATTCTATTCAAAATAATACCAAATTTTCTTTGATTTTTTCTTTATAAAATGAATCACAAAGTTATGGTAAGTATTGCTATCACATGAGAAATGAACTTGGACACTTCCAAGCTCACAAATTCGGCCAGCACACCCTTCACACATGCTGAAAATTTCAGCATGTGTGATATGTAGAATATCACACTTTTATTAATTAAAATAATATTCAAATCACTTCCATAACTCCTTCAATTTATCCTTTAATGAAAAATTGACAAAATATCTTCCTTAGTCATGAAGAATTCGGCCACTATGTATGTAACATGCTGAAATTTTCAGTATGTGACATAAGAGAGTTATATGATGAATACTTACCTTTTGTAGCTTCTCTCTTTGATTTCTCAACATTGTATGATTGATCCTTGACCAATCAATATGCCAACAAGGCTCCACATGTGCTCCATCTCAGCTGTATAGGCGTGTATACATGTATATGCATGTGCTGAATTTCATTTTTGCTAACTTTGTAAAATAGTGCACATTTAATAATACACACATGTAATATTCCAATCAGCCCTTAATTTAATTTTCTAGAACACTTTAAGATGTATATTATATGTAAAAAGTGTCTAGATACGTGTCACATCATGGTCAAGAAAAACGTTCCATGTTAAGTGCGTAGAAAACCGAATTTTCGATATTTATCGATTACCCGATTTTTCTCTAATTTAAATTCCAACTTTTGCACATGATATATATATTATGTTATACATAATATATATAATATATATTTTAAATTTCAGCTCTTGGCTGATTTAAAATGGTACCATAAACATGTGACAAAAATAAAATTGGAATCTTCACATTTTGGCCTAAATGTGGGGTGATTTGTGTGTGCCAACATGGAAAGTATTTTTGGCTAATCACACCATGTGTATCACGAAATTTTCATCAATTTTTTATGTATATGGGCTGGCCATTTATTTATGGCAAGTACGTGACACATTGGCGAAGTTTCGGTATTCGCCCGATACGACAAATTTCGATTTAGAACCTTTTATCGTGTCGTATTTAATTTGTCATCACCATATCTTATATCATATGATATAAGACCTGAATATACTCATAAATATGAGTTAAGTATAGTGGTGTAACATTAACGTACGTACGTAAGATATATAACGTGTCGGTAGTACGTTGGAATACATGTGTATGTGCCTTTTATAAAAAATCTGAAAATATAGTATATATGTGTATAAGGCGTGTGGAATGAATGTGGGGAGGAGAAGAAGACTTTCCTTCCATAGCCATGTTGCCTTTGTGCCTTTTCCAAATGCATCTTCCTTTAATAAACTACTTAGTTTATTAAACTAAGTACTTCACTTAATGAACTACTTTAGTTCATTAATTGTGACACCTGAAAATAGTATAAACTCAACAAATGTTCGCCATATGATGTAAGCTTTAATGCTTCATGGCTCGTTAGTACGGCAACATAATATATAAGATAAATAAGGCAAGTTATCATGCATACATGTACACTTGTGTATACTCAACGTTTATATAGATATATATATATTCAAATTTCTTATTTTGAAATCACTCAAACCCTCTTATTTCTACATAAAATTATTCCCTTTAACGAAATTTGGTACCTATACGAAGATCACAGTGAATCATCGACTCATCAATAACAATGAGACTTCATACTCGACAACTACATCGCTATACCTCATCATATTTCCCTTTCCACTTGTACATTTGGTAAGCTTTGAGGGGGTTAGTGGAGATATTACAAAAAAAAAAAATGTGCATACCGCTTATAAACTTCAAAATGAACCCCCATAACATCACAAATTAACTTTGATGGGAGTTTCTCTTGGAGACTAGTTGCCAGCAGTACCAGGATTCTCTAATCTATTCCTCAGATAAGCTCAATCAGTGCGGCCTAATAGCATAAAACAATTACAACTATTTTCTGCGATAACATTTCAGAACTTGCTTGATTTATGTGTAACAACCTTAAATACTAGAGGTGGAGGCCATACTTGGGACATTACCAGTCTCCCGGTTTCTTTTCTGGTTTCCTTTCACCAAAAGAAACAGATTCAGGCCTCGGTTCTTCACATTTCAAGCACTTCATATTCCTCGTGAAGTTTAAGAAATTAATGCTTCATGCATGATAACAATTAATGCTTCAGACATGTTAACAGATCATGCTTCGGACATGATAAAATGATTCATGCTTCGGGCATGATAAAACGATTCATGCTTCGAACATGATAACAATTAATGCTTCAGGCATGTTAACAATTCATGCTTTAGGCATGATAAAACGATTCATGCTTCGAGTATGATAACAATTAATGCTTCAGGCATGTTAACAATTCATGCTTCGGGCATGAAAAAAATTTATCTGTATGGTTGCAAGCCATATACTATTCTTCTTCTTTCAAAATAAATATAGACTTCAGACTAGATTAGTTCTTTTATAAATATCTCGAATATAAGATAGAAATAGGTAACAAGGGAAACACAACAAATGAACAAATCATAATTCTGAAAAAATTTCGGCAGAAAAATCAGTCTCGAAAATTACCATTTCGGCCATACTTAGCAGTGTCCAAAACACATCTCTACCGTTCAAAACATACTTTTATGTGTTATGAGCAACCTGTCAAAATTTGGTGATGATCCAACGGTGGATGACGCGACAAATTCAATTTTTCCGGACCTGTGCAAGTCATCATTCTAAAAAGATTGAAGACGAAACCATCATTCTTAGCTTAGCCGGGGGTACGATTTGGACATTTCAGGTTTGTGAATTTTCCAAAACACAGGTGACAAACAAGTCAACCGTATGACTTGGTACAATTTGCACATGGCAGAGAGCGGATAAAAGAAGGTTAAGCAATTCGTGCTGATAATGTGTTATAAACTCAAGCAAATATAATAAAGAGAAAAGAGAAACAAGAGAAGTTTGTATCTCAAAGGTCTGTCTTTCATATATGATATGTGGTCCTATTTATATGACTCAATGGAGTGAAGATAAACTTGGACAAACCCTTTTGAATATCTACATCTAATCTGATATACAAAAGAGATTCGTAATACTTTGGATATCCACATCTACTATGACGTCTATCTCTACAATGTATATCAACATCATGTTTATCTTTGATATTCCAGTATATCCATAACATACACATCATTTTTTTTGATAAATACATATTATTCAACTCATTATTTATTATTCTTCATTAATCAAACAAAATAATGTCTATTTATCATTGACAAAACCTATCATTTACGTGCCTAAATCATTGCCACATGCGTAAGTAAGCTTCACATACAATTTCAGCATTGGCACACCCCACATGCATACCTAACCGTCCATTATGGTTTGAAATTTGAGCAAAATTTATCGTTTTGTTGAATTTTCTTGTGCGAATCTACTAGCACACACTAATACACAGCATGCCCTTTGCGTAAAAATTAATCATATATATTTGCATTCCAACTAACCAAATTGATTTTGTAGAACGTTCGTCCCACCTTACCTTCCATCTTTTCAAAGTTGACTACTATACGTTCGCTGCATTTTTTTAATCTTTTTTTTATTGTATTTCTAATTTGCATAATCTTTATTGTCTTTTTAAGTCTTCTAACCTTCTTAATCCAATGGGTGGGCGGGCTGGAGCATTGGGATGGGGAGCCCTTGGGTGGGAAACTTCTTAATTCTTCCATTCACATAGGATGAAAAGCATGACCTCTAAAATTGTCGGATCCTAATCCTACCAGTCTAAAAGTACCCTTTGTTTGGGTTTGTAGAAAAGAACATTTTTTTTTCTAATGGCAAAAGATCAAATTGTTACGTCCCGCACCCTCCGTAGAATAATTAAGAGATAAAAAAAAGGAATTAAATGAGATTAATGACGGTCAACCGTAATTAATTACGAATTAAATAATAGGATTAATGGGAATTAATTGAGGGTTTAAATATTGAAATTAATGAGGATTTAATTTTGAATTAAATATTAGGATTTATCCTTTACGATAAATAGGGAAATAGGGTATAATTTAGAAACTCCAAACTTTTCCCTAAATCCTTATTTAACTGACAAGCGTCAGTTTTCCCCCTCACAGAACAGAAGAGACGCCGCCCCCTTCATTCCATAGGCGATTTCCCTCTCCTTCCAACCCTAGAGAAGATAGCTTCAAGGTCTTCGATCCGTTCTTCATTCATTCTTCATTTCTTTCTTCGAGCAATCAAAGGCAAGTAATCTACTTATAAGTTTTTACGATTTGCGAAAGAGAAAGGGCCTATTTTGATATCAATTTGGATAACCATGCAGTAATTTCTCTATGTGAATCTACTTGTGAGATCTATGTGTTTTGGTTTGAGATTTGGCCATTATATGTTGAAATCTTGTTCGTTGATTGTTGTTTATATGAGATCATGTAAATCCCAATCCCTTGAACCCTACTTTGTTGATAATGGTGGTTGAAGGGAGGGGAGAGTGAAAAGATTTGATCTTTGGGTTGATTTGATAAGTACTTTGAGTGCTAGGCTTGAATCCGTGAATCGTATGCTAAAGATGTTGTCTTGGGTGATTTTAGGAGGGATTGATAGTGGGAAATAGGCTTGGAATGGTTTTGAAGGAAGTTGGGGTCGAATTGGGGGTTATTTCTGCAGTTTCTGCAGAAAATTGCAGAATGGTGTTCTGGAACGGAGACGTCGATCGATCGACGTCAGGGTATGACGTAAGTCGATCGATCGACGTATAGCAAGTGAGGGTATGACGTGCCTCAGAAGGACGTAGTTCGATCGACGTAGGATGAGTGAGAGTTCGACGTGCCTCAGATGAACGTCGATCGATCGACGTAGATTGAGTGAGAGATCGACGTGCCTCAGATGGACGTCGATCGATCGACGTCGGGGTATGACGTACGTCGATCGATCGACGTCAGTGTATGACGTCAACCAGTTTTGTGGGAAAGCAAGGGAAGAAAGAGGGAAGCTAGGGGATCCTTTGGGTGACCTTAGGGACTTCTTAGGACCTGATTATGACTAGTCTAAGTCTTGGGAACATGACTTAAGATGGTGAATCAAGTTTGGAGAATTTGAAGGGTATTCGAATCGGAGTTCAACGTGGATGACTTAGAAGGGTTAGGAGATGAACGTACGAGGTGATTGAGAGTTCAATGATGGATGGTTAGGGATACTTGCCTTAGGTTGTAAACCCTAGAATCAAGATTAAGGGTTGACGAGAGGGTTTAAGCCTAAAGTTATGATGTGTAAGTTAGTGAAAGCTTGTGTGTTACTTATACTTGCGCATGTGCACATGAACTACTTATGTGAACGAGATACGAGAATGAAACGAGGAGTCTTGCATCATGGCACTTGCATTTGCATATTGATTTGAAAAGAGATGTTCTTCGGCACAGATTTGCGAAGGTGACCTGCAATGTTAACCGGGATGGAAATTTAAGCCGGGGTGCATTGCAGGGCACAAAAGACTGTGACGTTAACCGGGATGGAAATATAAGCCGGGGTGCGTTACAGGGTATAAAGTCCTCTACAATGTTAATCGGGATGGAAATTTAAGCCGAGGTGCATTGTAGAGTTTTACGAGATCTGTGATGTTAATCGGGATGGAAATATAAGCCGAGGTGCATCACAGAGCATAACGAGCCTGTAACGTTAACCGGGATGGAAATATAAGCTGGGGTGCGTTACATGGTTACGAGTTACGAGACCGGACATTGTGACATGCATTGCACCGTTTTGAAAAGAAAGGGCTCATGCATTCGTGATTGTGTAGGGTAGTGCATATTTTGGCATGCATCACGAGAGTCAATGTGGCATGAATGTGAGTGTTATTTGATTGCCAATGAATTGTTATTTGCGTGCAAACTGCTGTACTTGCTTTATACGTTATCCGTTTTTATATTTGAAAGTTACAAGACATGTGCCCCACAATTCCCTTGAATTATATATATATATTACTCATGTCTTGCCATGTGTTGATCCCGTATGTCTTATAAGCGGGTTACTTGCTAGCGTTTTTCGCTAAGGGTACTGCCTTTGTGTTACAGGAGAACCCGAGTACGATATGATCTTTATTAAGGATGACGGCGAGTGGGCTGAATGGGATACATAGAGGCATGTTGGGAGCTAGATGAAACAGTTGTTAATTATTTAAGTTCTTTCATACACTTGAGGATTAGTTTGTTATTATTGTGACAACCCTTAGAGATGTTATTATCATTTGATGTATTGAATTGTTGGTGATGATTTAAGTTCGTGAGATATGTTTCCGCACTTGTTTCTCTTACGTCATTGCTGATGTGTATTCGAGAGATGAGACGTCTTGTAGTCTTCTCAGTAAGCTACGACGGGTGTACCGGTTCGGATTCCGCTGTCCGGGTCGGGGCGCTACAGGTGGTATCAGAGCCTAGGCTTCAGATCTACCTCGGAGACCTAGGTTATGACATGTAGAGTCTTAAGTTATGATTTTCACCCTAAGTTGATCTTTAGGTCTAAGTATGTGATCCTATACGTAAGTATGATTGGGATGGGTGTGTGCGAGCGTGATACAAATAAAAAAATTAATAAATGTTACTTTATTTAGCGTACAAATTCCCTCTTGTACAACGCATATGGGCCTTCAGTACTTACTTTTGGAATTGCTGAATGCTAATAAGCGTTGATTTTGCAGAAAATGCCTCCCAAGAGAGATAACCAAGGAAACTGTGGTAATGGGAACGAGAACCCTCCACCACCACCACCACTAGTGTTAGTACTCAGGCACTGATAGACGCTATCACAGTGATAGCGCAAAGCGTTGCTCAACAGCAGCAACCACCCCTCCTCTACCACCGCTTTGGCGGGACATAAGGTATTACACTAGGGAGATGCGAAGCGTGGATGTCCCAACCTTTGAGGGAACCACTCTGAGGATACGGCCCCATCGCACGCCGTGCTTCTCCAGGCCCTGATGTTAGAAAATAACTTACGATTTTTCCTTAAGACACAATCTTATACCTATGTGATGATTTGAACTTAAGGCGATGATCATGAACATAGGCACTGACCTCAGTTATAAGCGATGATTCTGAATATAAGTCACGATTTTAGACGTAAGTAATGATAGTGAGTACGAGTTGACTTTATACATAAGTATAGAATTAGTAATAGGTGTTGATTATGTACTAATTATGATGGGGAGATAAAACGCGATCTTAGAGGTAATAATGGTGATGCTAAGAACGATCCTAGAGATAAGTTATGATCCTAAACTATAGAGGGACAACGGTTTTGGACGCACGTACATCTAAGATACCCCATACAATTCTCCCTTATCTAAGGATGATCACAACTCTCTAAGTCGTGATCTTAGTAACCCTAGTTGAATAGTATATAATTGATTCGAATGAATTATGATGTCAATCAGAACATCCTAGTACAAACCTTAGATCCATATTACCGGGTCAGGCAATAACTCGGGCTACCTTACCAAAATTGCAATATAGTACTTGACACCATTAGGGTAAACTAGAGAAGGTCCATATTCTTACCTGGACGGTAATACCATAGTAGGCTTAGGTTTAAGTTGGGACCATAGGTACTAAGAAATGAATAGTAATAGTGGAGTAAATACTAAGGGAGGATTTATAGTAGCATGACAGAAATTAAGCAACAATTTATAAGCATTATGATCAGTAGAGTTTGTGAAAGATACTGTCAACGGAGTTTATAGTTTACAATTAAGATGTCAATTTTAGAATTACCAAAATAGGCCGATCCTATTAGATTCATTATCAATATTGATCGGTAGCGACATACGAGAATCGACGATATTTTACACTGTGGAACAATAGAGTGTCACAAAATCTTTTGCTAAGTGATGAACCCCTAGAAACATAGAGTTACTTGGCTTGAGTCGAGTAGGCTTGAAATTTCAAAGAAGCAAGCATGAACAAGTAATAATTGCTGTTCAGGTGAGATTAATTGAATTAGAATTAGCGGTTAAAATAACCCAGTAAAAAGTGCGATCGCTTAGTGTAGCGCACAGAAGTACGGTAAATGAGAATACCTTAAGACGAATAATATTGAATTGCCATGCTAGGATTGGAGTGTCTCAGCTAAAGATGTTATCATGAGTAGACGAACATTAGACCTATAAGTTACGGTACTTAGAAAGATTTATCCCTGACCGTAAGAGTGGATTATAGAAATTATACGAAGTATGGATAAATATGTTTCAAGCGGTTAAATATCTATACGTGAGCACGTACCCCAAGATATACCCTATATTTCAGAGATTTTTCAATTTTTTCCAAGTATTTTAACTAGTTTGCTTATTTATAGTCTGCTACCTTAACAATGTTGTATCTTCTTCCGTATTCGTATTCCAACCTGATGGAATTTCAACTACTACTGACAAACTCTGAAAAAAAATAGATACATTTAAAATGTTGATGATTTGAAGAGCAATATGTCTATATATTTCTTATATTATTTCACAAATTTTCGTTTAGCTAAGTTTATTTTGTTAAAATAATTTGAGTCGTCGACTATTGATATTACAAGCATTTTATTTTTGGAATTATCAACCGCTTACCATGAAGTTACCTAATTTTGCGAAACAAAAAGTAGTTTCAAAACATACATTTTTTTGAGAAAGAGATATACCATTTCCAAATTGTTCTATAAAACGCTACGTCATTGAGTTTCAAATGGTTTTAAGGCGGCCTTACTTGTAACACTTTTGTGAGTAGACTATACCCATATTTTGTTTTCTTGTTTGAGACATTCTTGCGAACAAGTTATTCATTACTTTTATAAGAGATCACGCGAAACGCCACTTGCGAAAACGATTTTATAATATTTTAGCTCAAAAAAAAATTTGGGTACTGTGTAAATAATTAAAGCTATGTTTTGAATTATAGCCACATGAGCTATATTTTATTTAGAAGCATGTACATGCATACATTTCGTATACTAGGCTTATGACGGTATCTCTAAGAAATTAAGAGCATGATCATAGAGCTAGATGATAAGTATATAAGAACTGTTTTTGAAGACTTAGTTGTGTTAGGAAGGGGTAACGGTTACCATCCTGGCATACGCAAGGACGTTAGTATGGGGAGTATCTAAGTGATAAACCATATGAGATAAGTTATAAATCAGGGGTTGTAGATTGCAATAAGTTGGGTGATACACGTCAAGTGGTGTAAGTGGAAGATTGTAAGCACTCATTATCAAGGACTAAGTAAGGATTGGATCGCATAAGGACTAAAGCACCTTGAGAGATGTTAGTATTGACTAAATTAAATCGTACTAAAGTACCACGTGTTTCGAAAAATATATATATGGCTTCAGGGATGAGTCTTGTGCGCAGGGCGTAAGTTAAAGATTCTGCTACCCATAAGAACTGATTTTAGAGGGTTGGTCAGGATGCCAAATATAAGTACGATATAGACTGACGATTAAGTCATGAAGCGAGTATATTGGCGGTACCCTTAAGGCCGATTCGAGAACTATAGAAGGAATAGGATACGATCTATTAGGCGGAGGACAATGGATTTACAAATTACATAGTATGCATACAAAAGGAATGGTTTGAGGAGTTAGTCGTGTATCAAGAAAGTAAAAATGGGAAATATCTCAGAATACGAAGGGATACTAAGTTCGGTCATTATCTAGATAAATGAATTATATAGGGCTATACTAAGTTATTCAATGCGTAGCACACAAGTTTCGAGGACGAAACTTTTTGTAAGGGGGGTGGAATGTTACGCCCCGCACCCTCCGTAGAATAATTAAGAGATAAAAAAAGGAATTAAATGAGATTAATGACGGTCAACTGTAATTAATTACGAATTAAATAATAGGATTAATGGGAATTAATTGAGGGTTTAAATATTGAAATTAATGAGGATTTAATTTTGAATTAAATATTAGGATTTATCCTTTAAGATAAATAGGGAAATAGGGTATAATTTAGAAACTCCAAACTTTTCCCTAAATCCTTATTTAACTGACAAGCGTCAGTTTTCCCCCTCACAGAACAGAAGAGACGCCGCCCCCTTCATTCCATAGGCGATTTCCTCTCCTTCCAACCCTAGAGAAGATAGCTTCAAGGTCTTCGATCCGTTCTTCATTCGTTCTTCATTTCTTTCTTCGAGCAATCAAAGGCAAGTAATCTACTTATAAGTTTTTACGATTTGCGAAAGAGAAAGGGCCTATTTTGATATCAATTTGGATCACCATGCAGTAATTTCTCTATGTGAATCTACTTGTGAGATCTATGTGTTTTGGTTTGAGATTTGGCCATTATATGTTGAAATCTTGTTCGTTGAATGTTGTTTATATGAGATCATGTAAATCCCAATCCCTTGAACCCTACTTTGTTGATAATGGTGGTTGAAGGGAGGGGAGAGTGAAAAGATTTGATCTTTGGGTTGATTTGATAAGTACTTTGAGTGCTAGGCTTGAATCCGTGAATCGTATGCTAAAGATGTTGTCTTGGGTGATTTTAGGAGGGATTGATAGTGGGAAATAGGCTTGGAATGGTTTTGAAGGAAGTTGGGGTCGAATTGGGGGTTATTTCTGCAGTTTCTGCAGAAAATTGCAGAATGGTGTTCTGGAACGGGGACGTCGATCGATCGACGTCAGGGTATGACGTACGTCGATCGATCGACGTATAGCAAGTGCGGGTATGACGTGCCTCAGAAGGACGTAGTTCGATCGACGTAGGATGAGTGAGAGTTCGACGTGCCTCAGATGGACGTCGATCGATCGACGTAGATTGAGTGAGAGATCGATGTGCCTCAGATGGACGTCGATCGATCGACGTCAGGGTATGACGTACGTCGATCGATCGACGTCAGGGTATGACGTCAACCAGTTTTGTGGGAAAGCAAGGGAAGAAAGAGGGAAGCTAGGGGATCCTTTGGGTGACCTTAGGGACTTCTTAGGACCTGATTATGACTAGTCTAAGTCTTGGGAACATGACTTAAGATGGTGAATCAAGTTTGGAGAATTTGAAGGGTATTCGAATCGGAGTTCAACGTGGATGACTTAGAAGGGTTAGGAGATGAACGTACGAGGTGATTGAGAGTTCAATGATGGATGGTTAGGGATACTTGCCTTAGGTTGTAAACCCTAGAATCAAGATTAAGGGTTGACGAGAGGGTTGAAGCCTAAAGTTATGATGTGTAAGTTAGTGAAAGCTTGTGTGTTAATTATACTTGCGCATGTGCACATGAACTACTTATGTGAACGAGATACGAGAATGAAACAAGGAGTCTTGCATCATGGCACTTGCATTTGCATATTGATTTGAAAAGAGATGTGCTTCAGCACAGATTTGCGAAGGTGACCTACAATGTTAACCGGGATGGAAATTTAAGCCGAGGTGCATTGCAGGGCACAAAAGACTGTGACGTTAACCGGGATGGAAATATAAGCCGGGGTGCGTTACAGGGTATAAAGTCCTCTACAATGTTAATCGGGATGGAAATTTAAGCCGAGGTGCATTGTAGAGTTTTACGAGATCTGTGATGTTAATCGGGATGGAAATATAAGCCGAGGTGCATCACAGAGCATAACGAGCCTGTAACGTTAACCAGGATGGAAATATAAGCCGGGGTGCTTTACAGGGTTACGAGTTACGAGACCGGACATTGTGACATGCATTGCACCGTTTTGAAAAGAAAGGGCTCATGCATTCGTGATTGTGTAGGGTAGTGCATATTTTGGCATGCATCACGAGAGTCAATGTGGCATGAATGTGAGTGTTATTTGATTGCCAATGAATTGTTATTTGCGTGAAAACTGATGTACTTGCTTTATAGGTTATCCGTTTTTATATTTGAAAGTTACAAGACATGTGCCCCACAATTCCCTTGAATTATATATATATTACTCATGTCTTGCCATGTGTTGATCCCGTATGTCTTATAAGCGGGTTACTTGCTAGCGTTTTTCGCTAAGGGTACTGCCTTTGTGTTACAGGAGAACCCGAGTACGATATGATCTTTATTAAGGATGACGGCGAGTGGGCTGAATGGGATACATAGAGGCATGCTGGGAGCTAGATGAAACAGTTGTTAATTATTTAAGTTCTTTCATACACTTGAGGATTAGTTTGTTATTATTGTGACAACCCTTAGAGATGTTATTATCATTTGATGTATTGAATTGTTGGTGATGATTTAAGTTCGTGAGATATGTTTCCGCACTTGTTTCTCTTACGTCATTGCTGATGTGTATTCGAGAGATGAGACGTCTTGTAGTCTTCTCAGTAAGCTACGACGGGTGTACCGGTTCGGATTCCGCTGTCCGGGTCGGGACGCTACACAAATATTTGTCTCCGAGTCCCTCACTGTCCTATTTTTATAGAGTTGTATAGAAGATAGTAAATCAGAAACTCAGCGGCCTCTTAAATTATTACGGCGTTGCCAAAAACCTACACAAAATGTCCACTGTAAACTTGTCCAGCAACCTTTTAATTAAATTAGACTGAATACAATGACATAAACCATTGCTGGCCTAGATAGCATTATTACACCACGCCACACGTATTCCGATTCTAACGTACAAATTTCTAGTTGCAATAGCTCCATTTTTTATTTGGGAAGTTTAGGGAACGATATGCTTCTCCCGTGCCAGAGCATGTAATATGCCGAAGGTCCCAACAGATTTGGATTGAACTCAAGAAGCATTCTCGGTAGCCGGTTTTAAACATAAATTCTTACATGATAGACGAGATGAATCTCACCAACTAACCTGCTTGGGAAAATAATGATAATAATGATTTTATCTCTTGTATTTGAACCAGTGTTTTGAAACATAGTTCTTAAACGTGCCAGTGACAATATATATAGATATAGATATATAACACAGAAGAACAAAATGCCTCATTGTTTATTGGAGGTAGAACAAAATGCCTCATTGTTTATTGGAGGTAGAACAGTAAGCACCTCCGGAATAAGGGTATGACCTTTTGGTCTCCAAGCAATAAATAGTTGGATCCCTTAAAAAGAGAGAAATTTCAAATTTTATTACAGTTTTAGTAATAAAAATATGGTTTGTTTTGGAAAAAATCTTAAAATAATTAGGACACACTTTCCGTCTTAAAAGTCCTTGGACACACTTAGAAGTGTCGTCTAGGAAGCAACCCTAGGAAGACACTGTCAACGCTTCTAAGGGATTAGATTCAAGCTCGAAAGGCTATTTTTGGAGGGTGAAAAACCACCTACGCCTAGACGGCTTTGGGAGACGTGCTAAGAGCTTTGACAGTACTATCATGTCCGTCCAACGGCCTAGACAGCCCTGCCATGTTCGCTCCACTCTATTCAGCACTCAGAGCATTAGCCTGTAGCTCCATTCACACTGATCCCATACGTTGATCAATGTTCAAGGAAAGGAATAAGGAAGGGAAAAGATGAGGAAGAGCTATTATTTTTAAGAGCTAACCATGCCTTCACAGTCGACAATTGAAGCCAATCTCATCTGTAGAAAACGTTGTTGAGATAGACGATAATCAACTCGTATTCACGGAGAGCTGGACCGACACAACAACAATAAAAAATGTGGTATGTGTAAATAAGTAGGCTACAATCGTAACACTTGTGCTAATCACTATAACTTCAAAATAATGTTTAGATTTTTGTACTCTATGTAATGTTTGTGTTAAAAAAAATAAATTGTTTCTATTATATGTAATGTTTGTGTTCAACAGATTTTATACCATTGTTACAGTGAATATTTCTATTCAATGTTTCTTTTTTATTAATGTTGTTCGCATTTTATCCTTTCTATGATGAGATTAGATGAAAGTTCCATAAATCTCTTTCTTGCAAGGACTAAGTTTTGTTAGTGTAAAGATCAATGTATTTTCACAATGTGGTTTCTTAAACTATCATTTTGAAAAGCTTTAAATTAGGGCTAGGGTTAGGGGTTAGCATTATAGTTAGGGTTACAATTATGGTTATGGTTTATGTTGTAATTTCAATTTAATAAATTCATTTGTACTATTATTCCAAGGTCATACTAAAAAAATAAATCATACAGTTAGTGTTTAATGTTTAGGATAGGGTTTAGGGTTAGGGTTTAGTTTTAGGGTTTATGGTTAGAGTTAGAGTTTAGTATTAGGGGTAGGTTTTAGAGTTAGAGTTTACTGTTAAGGTTAGATTTAGGGTTTAAAGTATAATTTCAATTTAATAAATCCACATGTAATATTCTTCTTTAGGTTGCACTAAGAAAAACAATAAATCCATATGTAATATAAACCATACCTATATTCATTTTTTTCGATAGTCATCAACGTGCGCCCGGTAAATTTATTATATGTTGTGTATTCTTAAACTTTTATGTTAATAAAACTGGACTCATTGCTAAACATATCAAACAAATGAACCTTTTTTCTCTTGCAAAATGCTATATTCTTAATGTCAATTTTATAGTTTAGGGTTTGTAGTTGTACGAGAGCCTGTCTTAGTGTATATATTTATACTTCGGGCATCCAGTCCCTTGGATGAACATGATAGGCTCGTCTAGACCCTTAGACAAACCTGGCATCGCCATCCAAGCTCTTGGCCGCGTCTGCCAAGATCGTTCAAGTCAGGGTGGTTTTGTAGCCACCAAAAACAGTCTTTCTGGTCCGAAATCAGCTTATTCATGGACGTATTTGGCAGTTCCATCCAAGGATGGCTTCCTTCTTTGGCGCCACTACCAAATACGTTTAAGTTATTTCAAGAATTTTCCTAAAACATATTATATTTCGTGTTTTTCTTATTAAAACTACCAAAAATTTTGAAATGTACTTTAAAAAAGCATGGAGTTCAAAATTAGACTTATGTAAATCGAACAAAAATGTTGAGATATGTCCACCCGTATTTCTTCTAGTTGCAAAAGGTTATACCTTAACTCCGGGTAACTTCACTGTCTCAGTCACAAGGAACTTCATGAAGGATGTAATTCGGAAACCCAACAGACTTCTAAATTAGTAAGTCTTTTACCAGACAACCCACACAAGGTGCCGACTGCATACTAGATCAGCAACCTTTTAACCTAATTGAGCCGGATACTATAGCCTAAGCCACTATTGTTATAAATACCAATATTACACCTACGTTGCACATGTCTTGGTTGAAATACGCGTCTCTCTAGTTATAATATTTTAAAACAAATAACAACTTAGCTATGTCATGGAAACACATGTATTTCTTAATCACATCACGTACGCAGAATAGTTTCCACGTGTTCCGGGAAAGATGATTTTGGTATAAAAAGAGCAGAAGAAAGAAAAAAATGCAAATACGACATAGTGCGAATCAAGTAATCATCAGCGTTTTATTATACGGTGATGAAGCCGGATCTTCACCAAGGGTCTAAGATGACCCGAAATACACTCCGTCAGTTGAATGGAATAAGATTGCTGGAATTGCTGCCTGGAAGTCCTGTACAAGGAAGCAGAAATCAGAGGACCCAGGGGTGTGACCCTGGGTAAAACCATCCGATGCTCAAGTCAGTTTGGGCCATTCTCACCGAGAATATAATTTTGTATGAAGAGTTTATGAATAATCTCACAGTTCTTGATTGAGGAAAAATTTTGTTGTGTTTGCTCTGGATGAAGTGAAGAAAAATGTTTTCGATCCCCTTTTTGGGTCTGCGTTAGCTTGCTTTTGTTAGTTTTTCTTTGTCCTCTGCTTCTGACAACGGATAAAACGTTTGCTTGGGACAGTAAGCCTATGGCACTATAGTCTGCTTATAAGACTGGTAGGTCTGCAGATGTGACTAGTAGGTCGGCTGATGTGACCTTGGCGTGTATAAGCTGAAGAGTGAGGTATACCTCTTCCTTGAATTGCACTTCTGCCTGATGGTCCTACAATTGATAGTAGCATTTCCCCTTTGCCGAAGTATTTCCCATTAACCGCACCTTTAGCCTCATAATTGAGCCGTTATTCTTCCTGTTTAATACCAGCGCAAATTCCAATGCCCCATAATCACTTTTTCGGCGGTTTCAGTAATCGAGAAAGGGGGGAAAACTGAACTGTCACCCCTTTTTGAATTTCAACTGAAAAGTTACAACTTTTCATTTTCCTTCTTATAAATAGGGAAATATGCCCTAATTCTTTCTTCTTCCTTTTCCTTTGCTCTGTGAACGTTACTCTGCTTTTCTGCTCCTCTTCCTAGTCTTCGAAGCCTATCTCCGTCCTTATTCTAGCGCTTTCTTCCAGCTCAGCCCTTCAATCTTCTGTAAGCTTCCCTTCTTCCTTACTCATGGCTTTTGTTATTCCATATTCTTCTTCTTCTGATTCCCAAAACAAATCAGCTCACTCTTATCCAGCTGATCTGGAGGGTGACCAAGAGGTCCGATCCCTCCATGAGAGGTTGGATTCCAGTGAGGACAACCGCCCTCTAAGGAGGTTGCGCCTCACTGGTGAACCTTCTAAGGTTACCTCCACCTCCTCTTCCATAATTCCCCTGCCGTCCATTAACAGGGGTTCACCTTCTTTAGCAGTACAAAGTTCAGCCTGCACTTTAAAGACTGCTGACCTTTCCCGCTTCTGTACTGAATTTAGCATAGATAGAAATACCTTTTCCCCAATTTTTCTTCATCCTCATCAAACTTCCTATGATCCACCCGCTGGGTATGAGGCAGTTTATGAAGAATACTTTAAATCTGGGTTTGACCTTCCTGTTCTTGGCCCTTTGTTCTACATATTTGATTTTTATAACCTTAAATTACCTCAAATCATGCCCAATGGCTTGAAGGTTATTGCCAGTTATCTGCTTTACCTGAGAGCAGCTGAGGCAAAATTTGACCTGGCCGTCTTCAGGGAGATGTTTGTGTGCAAACACAAAGAAAGTTGGTATTACTTTAGTAGGAGGCATCCTAATAAAGTTATCAACCACGCCATCAACATCCCCTCTTTCACTAAAAACTGGAAAGGTCGCTTCTTCTATGTCAAAGCCATAGGATTACCTGAAAGAAATTACTGGAAATCCGGCCCCGCAGATAACAGTAGGCCAAGCGAAAAATCTTGCGATGAAGCCTCGAGGTTACTGCATCTCCCTCAAGCCATCGACTGGAAAATGGTGAACAGGTCGGTTGTGAAGGCTGCCGACTGGGACCACATGTGGCCATCACACCAGTTTGAATCTCTTGGCTCCTCTGCCTTAGCCTTAATTCTGGGTATGTGCTCATGCTTTAAATACCTCTGATTTGTCTTGATGTTGCATATGTGTTTTAATTGATCTGCTGTTGAATCTTGCAGGAACTATAGTGTCTGAAAACCTCAGCAAGTTGAAGAAGCTGGTTCCCAAGAAGAGGAAGAGAGAGGACGGAAAACCCTCCTCCTCTGCTCAGCCATCTTCCAAAACTTCTCCTGAGGTGCAGGCCCTGCCTGCTCCTCCTGTTGTTCCTCCAAACCAAGGTAAAGGTTTTTAATTTTGATGTTGATTCCTTATTTGCTTTACTTCAACATTTTTAACTTGGTTTTTGTTGCAGCTAAAGCTTCGGTTGGCACCAAGCCTGCTGCAGCCAAAAAGCATGTTTAGGCTGCAGCTCAGCCACTGAAGAAAAAGACTTCTGAGTCCCCAGCCTTGCCCCCAAAACCTGCTGCAAAGGCTGGGGCAGGAACCATGAAGACTGCTCCTCCAACCAAAATCACCTTAAAGACTTCTCAAGCCAAGCCTGCTCCCCCTGTTGCGCCACCAAGTTCTGCTCCAGTCCCTGCTGCGCCAACTCCTGCTCCAACTCCAGTTGCTCCAGCTTCAGCTCCTGATGTGGGGTTAATAATTAAGGATCCAAAAGATGCCCCCACTAGAGGGGTTGTCTTGACTTCTGGGGAGGACGCTCCTCAGCGTCCTCATGGAAAAGCTCCATCTGAAGGAGAGCCCTCGCACCAGCACCGGTGTGCCTGGAAGAATCTGGTCTACTCTTTTTCTGATACCGCTGCTCATCTAGGAGTGGCCAGAAAATTGTCAGATCTTCCAGTGCTGCCCATGGATTGGGACCGCTTTGCCCACAATGACTGGGATACTACTCTGAACATATATCTGAGAAACATGTCCATGGTAGGTTTTCTTTAAAATTTCCAACTTTTTTGTTCAAGTTGTTGAAATCCTCATTTTAATCCCATATTGGTCATTGCAGTACCGAGTCCAAGAATGTGACATGCTCAGAAGAGCAGAAGAAATGCACAGCATGGTGGTCCAACTCTCTAAGAACAATGCTGACGTGAAGAAGGCCATGACGAGTTGGCAGAGATGGCAAAGCCTAACAACTCAAGGCTGGAAGAGATAGACACAGAGCTGAGCAAATTGAGGTCAGAAATGGACTCAATGAAGTCAGAAATGGACTCCTTATCCTCTAAAAATTCCAAGCTGAAGCAAGACAAAGAGGAGTCTGACACTCGGCTAGCAGTTGTGAACTCCCAAGTGGATGAACTGAAGGAAGTTATTACCAACGTTGAGCTGGTGTCCACCAAGACTCAAGCTGAGTTGGAGTTCTTCCAGAAGAAACTCAACACTTGTGAGCAAGAATTGTCCCATCTGAAGAGCCAAGTTGAAGTGGAGCAGAAGAGCAAGGATGATCTGGCCCAGCAACTTGAGGCAGAAAAGAAGAGCAAGGCTGAGCTCATCTCTCAAATTGAGCTTCAAACTGAAGAAATCAAGAAGTCTGTTGTTGCTGAGTTTAGAAAATCTTGTTAAGTTGTAAAAACGTTTTGATGATAAAAAGATGTTTTAAATAAGTTAAATTTATGTTTGATATTTGATGCAAGATGGGTAAATCACACTATGGCTGAGATTGGAACTCACTGGTTGACATCGATCTCTCAAGCTGGAGACATCGATCGATCAATGTCACTTCAGCCCCTGACATCGATCGATCGATGTCAATCAGAGAGCATCGATCTCTTAGCCAAAGGACTTCGATCGATCGATGTTGATTCAGAGAACATCGATCTCTAAACCAAGTGACATCGATCGATCGATGTCACTTCAGCCCCTGACATCGATCGATCGATGTCAGGCAGTGTCAAAAACTGTAATCTTCTGAGGACATCGATCTCTCCCTTCCAGGGACTTCGATCGATCGATGTCCCCCAGAGTTCAAATTTTCTGAATGCTGGAACAAAATCCAAGGGAGATTTATGATGTTTTCTCTTTCCAATCTTGCTCAAAATTCTTGTGGACTTTAACCCAACCTATTACATGCTTCCTTGACTATTGTATACATGTCTAAGATTCTCTACGGTATCTATCCAAGATCAAATCACTTCATAGGGTGGCTAGAGACTATTTGGGCATTATCTTGACATTTTTGAAGATGAAGATTTGGTGGAGAGCCTCAAAAATGTGGTGAACTTCATCTATAAATAGAGGAGGCTTGGATGGAGCAAATACACACTTTCAACATCATCTAGCTTCATTTTCCATTGTTGTATATTTCTCTCATACTTGTAAATTTGTTTAAAGCTTGTCTAGCTTTTCTTTGATCTTCATTATTGTATATTGAGAGAAAGAGAGTCAAGCACAAGAGGAACCATAAATATTTGATCTCTTGCTTGTGCTTAGACTTGTGAGAAAGTGTGAACCTTACCATATTTCTTCAACCCACTGTGAGAAGTTCTTGAGAGAACTTTTGTTGAAGTTGTGAGGAAGCAAGAAGTTGTTCTTGCTAAGAGCTGTAGTTGCTGTAGTTGCACAAGTGAGTTTTGTGCAAGAAGTTGCTGTTGTTGTGGCTTGCACTAAAGTATTAGTGTAAGTGTTGCTGTGGTTGTTCTTATTGTTCATAATAAGAAGAGTAGTTGTTGAAAATCCACTTTGGAAACAAAGTGGTAGTGGAGTAGAATCATTTACGATTCGAACCACTCTATATCCAGTGTACTCATTCACTACTTTTCATCTCCCATTCTTGCTCTGATTTTGAATATCTTTTTGAGTTGAGCAAACGAGAAAATTCCGTAAAATCAGCCAAACACTCTATTCACCCCCCTCTAGAGTGTATTTCGGACCTAACAATTGGTATAAGAGCCTAACCTTGATTGCTTGGCCTATCTTTGCAAGTAGCAAGGTTAAAGATCATGGCAATGACAACCTCAACCTCAGCCTCAACCTCTTCATCTCCTAAGCCTACTGCACTATTTTCCGGATCAAACACTAAAGTACCTATGTTTGATGCCCAAAATTATTCCTTGTGGAAATTTCGAATGATCAATCACTTGAAAGGCTGTAGATTTGATATATGGAGAGCTGTTGTCAAAGGAATTGAAGTTCCTATGATTAACAACTCAAAAGGAGAATCAATATTCAAAGATGAGGATGACTACACCGATGAAGAAAAGATAAGATTTGCTATTAATGGCAAAGCATTTGATATTCTCTCAAGTGCTCTCACCACCACCGAGCTTATAAGATTTCAAGGTCTTGAAACAGCCCATGAGGCATGGAAGAGGCTTGAAATGATACATGAAGGAACTGAGCAAGTAAGAATGGCCAAACGACTTATGCTCATGAAGGAGTATGAGATGTTCGGAATGAAAAGCGGTGAAAAGATTGAGGAGACAATCGATCGATTCACACGAATAGTGAATCAACTCTCCATGGTGGACAAGAAAATCTCAAATGAAGACCTTGTCTCAAAACTCCTCAACTCTTTGCCAAGAGAATGGACACCCAAAGTCACCGCCATTACCGAATCAAAGAATCTCAAGACTCTTACCCTTGATGAGCTATCCGGTAATCTTCTTACTCATGAAATCCTTATTGATGAATAAAATAGGATGAATCCTATCAAAGCCACACAAACATCACACAAAGGATTGGTGGTAGAGTCCGATGAATCGGATGAGGAAGTTGCCCTTCTAGTAAGAAAATTTAGAAGAATGGCAACTAGAAACAAAGCTCAAGCAAGAAAGTTTTTTAAGAGACCATCTAAAGAAAAGGAAGCAAGTGAAAATTGCTATAGATGTGGTCGACCCGGTCACTTCATTGCCAATTGCCACGTAAAAGAGCCGCAAAAGCAAGAGAAGAAGGTCTTTCCTCAAAAGAAGAAAGCCCTCAATGCGGAGGTAACCACGTGGGATGAACTTCTTTCGGAATCGGAAGGAGAAGAGAGTGAAGATCAAGGTGTTGGACTTGTTGCAATAGTTGACAATCCAAAGATTCAACATACTTGTCTCATGGCAATTGAAGATGATCTTGAGGTAAATTCTAATCCTTCAAATTTTCATGATGAAATAGGAGATTTGCAAGATGACTTTGAAAAATTAAATTTAAAATATAAGCATTTGAAGAAAGAGTTCAAGAAATGCATCTTAGAAAATAAGAGCTTGCATGACAAGAACATTTTAATGTTTCAAGAGCATGACATCATACTCACCATGCATAAAACCGTAGCTCTTGAAAATGTAGAAATTAGAAAAGAATGTGAGAAACTAAAGATAGACTTGCAAAGACTAACAAATGGCAAAAACAATTTAGACATACTACTTGGAAATCAAAGAATTGGAAATGATAAATCCGGTTTAGGATTTAATTCATCATCTTCTAAGAAGAAGGCAAATAATAGAAAAACACAACGAAATTCATCACCTTCTAAATCAAAGCATGTACCCACTTGTTTTCATTGCAATAAACTAGGACATGTGAAGAAAGCATGTAAAGCTAGATTTGGAAGCACATATATTTGGAAGCCTAAGGGTCGACAAACTAACCTTAAAGGACCCAACCATCAAAGGGTACCAATGCATATATCTTTTGGTTTTATAGGCTCTCAAGATAAATGGAGTAGCCAAAGAAGAAGGAATCAAATGGCTTATGGACAGCGGATGTTCAACGCACATGACTGGAGACAAAACGTTGTTCACCAAGCTCAAGCTCCAAGATGGTGGAATGGTGCATTTTGGCAATCGGAAAGCCAAAATCCTTGGACATGGAGAAATTGGTAAATCTTCTTTTACTATTAATAATGTATTATATGTAGAAGGGCTTAAGTATAATTTGATAAGTGTTAGCCAACTATGTGATGCTAATTTTCAAATTGAATTTGTGAAAAGAAAATGTGTTGTGAAAAAGAACGATAAGATTGTTTTTGAGGCTATACATACAAATGATGTTTACAAATTTAGCACACATGATTTGATATCACAAAATGTTTCTTGCCTAGTTGCTAAAAACGATTTGACTCAACTATGGCATAGACGACTTGGACACATTAGTTTTAAGAATTTCAAAGAGATTTGCAAAAATGAAAAAATCCAAGGTCTTCCAAAATTAAATTTCGAAAACCATGGCTTATGTGACACCTGTCAAAAGGCAAAACTTGTTAAAACAAGTTTCAAGCCCAAAAGTGAAATCTCCACCACCAAACCTCTACAATTGCTTCATATGGATTTGTATGGGGATATTGGTACGGCAAGTCTAAGTGGAAAACATTACACCTTTGTGGTGGTAGATGACTTATCTAGGTACACTTGGGTAATGTTCTTAGCTAAAAAGAATGATGCATGCCAAGAATTTATAAAGCTTTGTAAGAGATTAGAAAATCAAAGAGAGGACACAATTAAGGAAATTAGAAGTGATACAGGTGGTGAGTTTGATGGAGAATTTCAAGAATTTTGTGCATCCAAGGGGTATGGACACAATTTCTCAGCTCCAAGAATTCCTCAACAAAATGGTGTTGCGGAAAGGAAGAATAGAACACTTCAAGAAATGAGTAGAGCCATGCTAAACGAATTTGAGTTACCCAAATATTTTTGGGCCGAAACGGTAAATACCAATTGTCATGTGATAAATAGAGTTTATTTGAGACCATTTCTCAAAAAGACTCCTTATGAGCTTTGGAAAGGTAGAGTACCAAATATTGGTTATTTCAAGGTTCTTGGTTGTAAGTGCTTTAAACTTAACACCAAAGATAATTTGGATAAACTCGACTTCAAAGCGGATGAAGGAATCTTTATGGGTTATGCTCAAAATAGCAAGGCATTTAGAGTATATAATAAAAGAAGCATGAAAGTTGAAGAATCAATTCATGTCAAATTTAGTGAACTCAATGATGACAAATCAAACATTAATGATGACGATGATGATGATGAAATAATTGAAGTAAGCCATATAGAGAAATTTGAGAATCCAAAAGGTAGTATTGTTATTGACCTTAAGATTGAACCTCTTGAACCTAAGGTTGAAAATGAAGAAGTAGGAGGAGATACCTCAAATTTACCGGATTCATATAAGTATAAGAAAGATCACCCTAAAGAGTTGATATTGGGTGAAACTAGCCAAGGCATAATGACTAGGAGAAAATTCAATGAAAATGCCTTCATTTCACAAGTTGAGCCTAAAAACATAAAGGAGGCAATAAATGATGAAGATTAGGTATTGGCTATGCAAGAAGAATTAAATCAATTTGAAAGAAGTGATGTTTGGGAATTAGTTGCTAAACCTAGTGATCATCCTGTAATTGACACTAAATGGGTATTTAGAAATAAAATGGATGATAAAGGAAACATCACTAGAAACAAAGCTAGATTAGTAGCCCAAGGCTATAGGCAAGAGGAAGACATAGACTATGATGAAACTTTTGCCCCTGTAGCTAGGTTAGAAGCTGTTAGGATGCTATTAGCATATGCATACTATAAGGATTTCAAACTATATCAAATGGATGTGAAATCCGCATTCTTGAATGGAATAATTCAAGAAGAGGTCTATGTAGCTCAACCACCGGGGTTTGAAAATCATGATTATTCAAATCATGTTTTTAAACTCAAAAAGGCCCTTTATGGACTTAAACAAGCTCCTAGGGCTTGGTATGATAGGTTAAGTAACTTCCTACTTGAGAACGAGTTTTCAAGAGGAAAAGTCGACACTACTCTTTTTATTAAAGAACAAGGAAACCATCCATTGCTTGTTCAAATTTATGTGGATGATATTATATTTGGTGCTACTAACGATTCTCTTTGTGATCATTTTGCAAAATTGATGGAAGGAGAATTTGAAATGAGCATGATGGGTGAACTCAACTACTTCATTGGTCTACAAATCAAGCAAACTCAAGATGGAGTGTACATATCTCAAACAAAGTACACAAAGGATTTGCTCAAGAAGTACAAATTCGAGGATGGAAGAAGTGTGAGCACTCCGATGAGCACAAGTACAAAGCTTGACAAAGACGAAAAAGGAAAGCCGATTGAGGTAACCAAATATAGGGGTATGATTGGTAGTTTACTTTATTTAACCGCTAGTAGACCGGATATTTTGCATGTTGTGTGCTTATGTGCTAGATTTCAAAGTATGCCTAAGGAATCACATTTAGTTGCTGTTAAACGTATCTTTACATATTTAAAAGCAACCTTGAACTTTGGGTTGTTTTATCCCAAGAATGGTTGTTTTGATCTAAGAGGGTATAGTGACTCCGACTATGCCAGAAATCTTGTTGATAGGAAAAGCACATCCGGGACATGTCAATTCCTTGGAGATTGCTTAGTTTCTTGGTTTTCCAAGAAACAAAATAGTGTGTCACTTTCAACGGCGGAATCCGAATATATATCGGCCGCTTCATGTTGTGCACAACTACTTTGGATGACAAACACATTGAATGATTACAATGTTAAGTTTGATAAAGTTCCCATCCTATGTGATAATACCTCAGCCATAAGCATAGCACAAAACCCGGTTTATCATAGTAGAACAAAACACATTGAAGTGAGGCATCACTTCATAAGAGATTGCATTCAAAAAGGATTGGTATGCATTGAGTTCGTTCCAACAAATGACCAACTGGCGGATATCTTTACCAAATCCCTTCCCATTGAGACATTCGAATCAATTAGAGCAAGATTAGGAATGATTAACCAAGGTTTAAAGGTCAAAAATGCAGATCCTTGCATACATAGATCGATCTATGTGACAGTCAAAGAATCTGCTGCAAAAACAGACATCGATCGATCTATGTCTAGGACATCGATCGATCGAAGTCCCAGACATCGATCGATCGATGTCACACGGACAGGCCATCAAAATCTGCAATTTTCTCTTTCCTCTTCACTTTCTCTCTTCTCCAAAACGAAATCCCTAAACTCTCTCTGCAAAACCGAAGAACTTTGTTCCAAATACACCAAATTTCTCTGCTAAACTCAGAATTCTTGCGAAAAAACTCCATCTTTGATACAAATACAACCGTATTCTTCAAATCCATCTCCGAAATCCGAACCCTAACATCAAATGGCTTCAAAATCAAAACCATCTTCCAAAAGAGCAAGAACTTCACAAGAAGGTGAAGGTGAGGCACAACAATCACACCCTCAAGTTCCGACGGGGTCTAGAACACAAGGTGTGAGGAAGAAATCAACTGCATCTCAGAACACTGAGTTGAAGGAAACAAGGGAAAAGCTCACTCTCAACAACTTTCCATGGCTAAAGTCTTCAGATTACAAGGATGCTCTGAAAGAGCCAACAGGGATAGGTAAATTTGGCTACATCACTCTTAAAGCTCAAACATTATTTCATGAATGGGAACGCAAGAAAAGATCCACCATTCCACTTAAACTGCTCAAAATTGAAGACATTTTGAGAAATGAAGAGTTGAAACCAATCATTGATCGGTTTAATCATAAAAAATGGATACATATTTGGGATGTCGATCAAATGACAAATATGTCTACTCGATATACTAGGATGTTTTATGCTAATATGTGGGTAGAATACCAACATGGTGTGCCTTATGCCTTACATACATTGATAGATGGACAGTTGTTGATGTTTAGTTCTAAGACTATCAATGATTTGCTTGACTTTCCTGCTGAGGGTTGGGAAGACTTTGATCCATGGAAGTGAGATTCCTACAAGTATCAAAAATCTGAAAATGAAGTTAAATATTTTCTTGGATTTCACCCCACCAAAAATACAAATGACATGCCTTTGGTGTATAGAGTTTTACTTGCCATTGTCACTTTTTGTGTCAATGGAAAATCAGCTAAACTTCCGAGCAACTTGGATTTTTATATAGCTTATCGGCTTGCAAATAAAGAAGCTATGAATATTGGGGAGATTGTATTTGCAAATATGCTGGAAGCCATAACAAAGCAATCCAAGGCTCTTCCCTATAGCAATCTCATCTATAGATTGCTCAAAAAGGCTAATGTATTATTGGATGAAGACTATACTGAACAGATTACCAATAAGGATTATTACACCAAAGCTAACATCCAACAAATACATAAGTCTCGAAAGGAGGCTCAAAAACGTGGAGGACAACAAGAACAAGAAGAGGAAGAGCCGGAAGATCCCATCCCTCCACCGTCTCCTACCGAACCTCCCATGGCACCCTCCTCTCATCCATCACCACAACCACCCCAAAACAAGCCTCCACATCCCAAAAGGGCAAAGGAAAAGCCCCAATGACGGAAGGGAGTGGTTCAGATGAAGAGTTCGATGCGGAGGCCGAAATTGAAGACATTCGTGATACACTTGGTCAATGGGGAGAAGATTTAACTAAGGAAGCAGTCCGTATTGATGACTTGGAAAAGGACAACGTAAATCTCACAAAAGGGTCAAAAATTTAGAAACGGAGCTCACTATACAAAAGACCAAGTACCAAAAATTGAAGACAAAGCTTAAAGCGGCACTCTCCGGATTATGTTTCTCTTCTGATGAAGAGTAGTTATCCCCATTCCTTTGTAGCTATGGAGTAGTTTTACAAGTTTGAGTTTACCTATGTATCTCAGAAATTGGTATATTCCTAATGATATTTATCCTTCATTTTAATATCTCTTATGTTTTGATGCTTTCAAAAAGGGGGAGAAATATTTGGTTGTTGGCATGATTGTTTGGGCATTGGATTTGGCATGATTGTTTGGGCATTGGATTTACCATGCTTGGAATTGTTGGTTAGACATTGCTTGGTATAGTTTTGGCATGTTCTTAGTATGACACCATGCTTGGAATTGTTGGTTAGACATTTCTTGGTATATTTTTGACATGACACCATGCTTGGAATTGTTGGATAGACATTACTTGGTATAGTTTTGACATATTCTTAGTATGACTTGATATGATTTTTTTGGTATAGTTTTGGCATGGCATGGTTTGGCATATTAAATTAGCTATATTGTCTTAAGTTGGTAGTATGCATAACATGTTAGCTTTGAGAAGTTGGATGTGTCATGACATAGCATGAAGTCTCTTGGCATGATATCTTACATATTGAAATGATGAAAATGTGAAACTTGATGCATAGGTTGACGGGGAGCATGAACTAAGGGAGAGTTGTAAAATATCAAGTATAGTTGAAAATGTATCATGTAAAAACATCTTTTGAATCATGGTTTTGAAATCATCAAAAAGGAAGAGATTGTTAAGTTGTAAAAACGTTTTGATGATAAAAAGATGTTTTAAATAAGTTAAATTTATGTTTGATATTTGATGCAAGATGGGTAAATCACACTATGGCTGAGATTGGAACTCACTGGTTGACATCGATCTCTCAAGCTGGAGACATGATCGATCGATGTCACTTCAGCCCCTGACATCGATCGATCGATGTCAATCAGAGAGCATCGATCTCTCAGCCAAAGGACTTCGATCGATCGATGTTGATTCAGAGAACATCGATCTCTAAACCAAGTGACATCGATCGATCGATGTCACTTCAGCCCCTGACATCGATCGATCGATGTCAGGCAGTTTCAAAAACTGCAATCTTCTGAGGACATCGATCTCTCCCTTCCAGGGACTTCGATCGATCGATGTCCCCAGAGTTCAAATTTTCTGAACGCTGGAACAAAATCCAAGGGAGATTTATGATGTTTTCTCTTTCCAATCTTGCTCAAAATTCTTGTGGACTTTAACCCAACCTATTACATGCTTCCTTGACTATTGTATACATGTCTAAGATTCTCTAGGGTGGCTATCCAAGATCAAATCACTTCATAGGGTGGCTAGAGACTATTTGGGCATTATCTTGACATTTTTGAAGATGAAGACTTGGTGGAGAGCCTCAAAAATGTGGTGAACTTCATCTATAAATAGATGAGGCTTGGATGGAGCAAATACACACTTTCAACGTGATCTAGCTTCATTTTCTATTGTTGTATATTTCTCTCATACTTGTAAATTTGTTTAAAGCTTGTCTAGCTTTTCTTTGATCTTCATTATTGTATATTGAGAGAAAGAGAGTCAAGCACAAGAGGAACCATAAATATTTGATCTCTTGCTTGTGCTTAGACTTGTGAGAAAGTGTGAACCTTACCATATTTCTTCAACCCACTGTGAGAAGTTCTTGAGAGAACTTTTGTTGAAGTTGTGAGGAAGCAAGAAGTTGTTCTTGCTAAGAGCTGTAGTTGCTGTAGTTGCACAAGTGAGTTTTGTGCAAGAAGTTGCTGTTGTTGTGGCTTGCACTAAAGTATTAGTGTAAGTGTTGCTGTGGTTGTTCTTATTGTTCATAATAAGAAAAGTAGTTGTTGAAAATCCACTTTGGAAACAAAGTGGTAGTGGAGTAGAATCATTTACGATTCGAACCACTCTATATCCGGTGTACTCATTCACTACTTTTCATCTCCCATTCTTGCTCTGATTTTGAATATCTTTTTTAGTTGAGCAAACGAGAAAATTCCGTAAAATCAGCCAAACACTCTATTCACCCCCTCTCTAGAGTGTATTTCGGACCTAACAAATCTGAGTACTTTATAGATAATCTGCTGAAGATGCAAGGCTCTGTTCTTGAGATGGGACAAACTTGTGCCATTGAAGCTTGCTGCGAAGTCTATCCAGCCTTGGATAAGGATCATCCTCAACTTGCTGATCTTTACAACCCCGAGGCTGAAGCCATATTTGACAAACAACTTGAGCAATTCAAAGAGGGGGTTGATCTCAGAGAGGATGATGAGGAGGAGGAGTAGAATATGATTTTTCTCTTTTTGTAAATTTGTAGTTGTAATAGATAAATTCTTCAATGAAAATTCCATTTTTCTCCAACTTGTGCTCTTCTGCTTGTGAAGCTTTACTTGCTTTATTTTCATAATTTTTTGCAAGTATTTGTCTTCTGCTTGTGACTTTAGCTCTGCTAAAGTTAGCATTATCCTTTATAGCGTTTGACCTCGGCTCTGCCAAAGGTCTTTGTATTGTCCTCTGTTAAAGTATTGGACTTCGGCTTTGATCCTTAGCTCTGCTAAAGATTCCATTATTGCCTTTTTATCTCATTCTTGATGAATTTTTCCATAAGTGTTGAACTTCAGCCTTGACATTTGACTCTGTTAAAAATATTATGCTGCTTGACTGAACTGCAGCTCTGCCGATCTGTAACTTCGCAATTGAGATAAATTTCAGATAAAGTAAACCTGTTACTTGATCTATTTAGGCAAAATGAAGGAATCACATGTTTGCTCTGCCATAAAACACTGTTTTATTCAATCTTCAGCACTGCTGACAATTACATAAATGATTCACATTTCTTTCTAGCACTGCTAGTAGGTAATAACTGTGAATCCTGTCACAAAAATTTATCCCTCTATGGGCATTTGCCTCAGGCCTGTTGAGGTCTTGTTGAGTCGAGTCCTGCTCGGCCATCTCAGTCCTGCTGAGGTAAAGAATTCATTGGGAAACCTGTTTCACTGTGTTGAGTCCTGCTCAACCAGCTCAGACCTGCTGAGGTGAAATACATCACTGATGTAGAAGTCTCAAGTGAGCAGAATGCCAAGTCCTTGGTAAATTTTTGTCTTCCAAGGTTTGTATCTTGTAAGCTCAATTTGAACGCACCTCCATTATCCGATAAGGACCTTCTCACTTAGGATTAAATGTCCCGGTTGGTGCTGCAAGACTTGCTTCATTATTGCGCAGTACCAAATCTCCTATTTGATAAGATCTTGGTCGCACCCGAGAGTTATAGTACTGAGCAATTAAATTTTTGTATTGAGCCATGCGGACATGAGCCTGCTCCCTTTTTTCCTCCAGTTCATCCAAATTCAGCCGCAACTCTTGGTTGTTGGTTTCAGCAGAATAGTGATCTGTTCGAGTAGAGCTGGAACCAATTTCGGCTGGGATGACTGCCTCAGTGCCATATACTAAAGAAAATGGTGTTTCCTTAGTGGAGGTTGAAGGAGTAGTTCGATATGCTCATAATACGCTTGGGAGCTCCTCCACCCAACTTGCTCCAATCTTGTATAGACGTTTTCCCAAACCATCCTTGATTGTTCTGTTTGCCAATTAAACTTGTCCATTAGCTTGAGGGTATGCTACCGAAGTGAATCGCTGTTCAATTTTGAGCTCGGCACACCAAGTCTTAACAAGGTCATCAGCAAATTGCTTCCCATTGTCTGATATAAGAACTTGTGGAAGGCCGAAGCGACATATGATGTTTTTCCACAAGAACTTCTTAATTTGATTTCCCGTTATTGTAGTTAAAGGATCTGCTTCCACCATTTGGTGAAGTAATCAATGGCAACAACCAAGAATCTGATTGATCCTAGAGCTTGGGGCAGAGGTCCAACAAGATCTATTCCCCACTATACAAATGGCCAGGGACTTGCAATAGAAGTGAGTTCTTGGCTTGATAGATGTGACATTGGAGCACTGACTTGACATGCTTGGCACTTCTTAACTAATTCCTCTGCATCATGACGCAGAGTAGGCCAGTAATATCCAGGTAGCACTTTCTTGCCAACGAACGCGCACCAGAATGATTTCCACAGGTCCCTTGGTGCATCTTCCGAAGGATGTAATCTCCTTCGTCTTCATTTATGCACTTCAACCAAGGCTGTGAAAATGAATTTTTATAAAGGTGGTCGTTAAAGAGAGCATACCTTGCCGCCTTCAATCGAAGACGCCGAGCTGCACTTTTATCCTCGGGCTAAATTCCATGCTGCAAGAAGTTAACAATTTCATCCATCCAAGTGTTACGGTAATCAACTTACAGCACTTCATTGGCGTCATAAGCATGGTGCTTTACTTGCTCCACAACTATCTTTTTTCCCAAAGTTGTTGAAGTGGATGAAGCTAGCCGAGATAACGCGTCAGCTCTCTTGTTGGCCGATCTGGGGATATGTTCAATGCCGAAGTGCTCAAACGTTTGGCCGAGCTGCAGCACTTTAGCCAAATACTTTTTCATGTTTTTCTCTTTGGCTTCATAATCCTTGTTGATCTGGGAAACGATCAACTCCGAATCACTTCGGAAAATGATTCGTTCTGCCCCCAACTTTCTTGCGAGGCCTAGTCCTGCTATGAGGGCCTCATATTCTGCCTTGTTGTTAGTTGATTCAAAGTCAAAACGCAAGGCATATTGAAATTCTTCTTTGTTGGGGTTGATAATTAGGAGTCCTGCTCCACAACCATCTTTGGAGGAAGACCTATCCACATATAATGTCCAGTCTGTCGCTGGCTTAACATCTTCCTCCACGGATATCCCTTCAGCCAAGAAGTCTGCTAATGCTTGGGCTTTGATAGAAGTTCTTGACTTGTACTGGATATCATACTCTGCAATATCTATAGCCCATTTGGCAGCTCGGCCAGATGTGTCTGGCCTTGACAAGATTTGTTTCAAAGGCTGATCAGTGACCAGGACAATAAGATGAGCTTGCAGGTAAGGCCTGAACTTCCTTGCATCCACTATGAGTGCTAAGACTACCTTCTCAGCATTGGGATATCTCACTTCAGGCCCATGTAAGATTTTACTTGCGAAATAGATGGGTGTCTGCACATTATCTTGCTCCCTGAGCAGAACTGCACTTACAGCTTCTTTACACGTTGATAGGTACAAATAGAGCTCTTTTCCGGGCAGAGGTGAAGTCAACATTGGCACCTCAGCCAGATGGGACTTCAGCTCATCGAAGGCTTTTTGACATTGATCGTCCCACTGAAAAGCTGTTTTCTTCTTCAAGATCTAGAAGAAAGGAAGAGATCTTTCGGCTGACTTGGATAGAAATCTGCTCAGCGGTGCAATTCGGCCTGTTAACCTCTGCACTTCCTTTACATTCCTAGGGAGATGCATGTTTTGTAAAGCCTCAATTTTAGCAGGGTTTGCGTGCACCCCTACTTTGGAAACCCTATATCCCAAGAACTTCCCAGTGCGTACCCCAAAGGTGCACTTCTTCAGATTTAGTCTTATGTGTGAGTCTCTCAGCACAGTGAAGACTTCCCTTAAGTTCTGAATATACTTATCAAGAGACCTGCTCTTGATAAGCATATCATCAATGTAAACTTCCATAATCTGGCCAATTTGTTCACTGAACAAAGAATTGACCAGACGCTGATAGGTGGCCCCAGCATTCTTCAACCCAAATGACATAGTTACATAACAATAAGTACCTGACTCTGTTATGAAAGAAGTTTTCTCTTGATCTTCTATTGCCATGATGATCTGATGATAGCCTTTAAAGGCATCCAAGAAATCGAAGATCTCATGCCCAAGTGTTGAATCCACTAACCTATCAATTTTTGGAAGTGGGTAACAATCTTTTGGACATACTTTGTTGAGATCGGTGTAGTCTATACACATTCTCCAAGATTCATCCTTCTTGGGGACCACCACTGGATTAGCCAACCAGATTGGATAAAGCACTTCAACAATGAATTTTACAGCCAATAACTTCTTGACTTCCTCTTCAATGACTTTATTCTTTTCTGGAGCGAAATTACGCTTCTTTTGCTTTACTGGCTTTGCCAAAGGATCAACATTCAGTTAATGCTCAGCCAGATGTGAAGGAATCCCAGGCATATCTTCGGCAGTCCATACGAAGATAATTGCAAATTCTCTCAGCAGAACCTGCAGCTGAGCTAGCAATTCGGACGGCATCCATGTGCCAATCTTTATGACATTTTCAGGTCGGCTAGGATCAAGGATGAAGTCTAGCACTGCATCATCTGACTGCAAGTGTTCTTCATCTGAAGGTATAAGTTCATCAAGGATGACTTGTTGAAGTGCTTCATTTCCTTTGGTGGCAATAGCATAGCAACTCTGTGCCACTTGTGTATCACCTTGTATTGTTACCACTCCCCCTGGAGTGGGAAACCTCATGCTGATGTGCAGAGGCGATACAATGGCCTCTAATGCCACCAAAGCTGGCCTCCCCAAAATGATGTTATATGCGGACATCTCCTTGATAACCACAAAGTCTATCCATATACATGGATAAGCAGGGGGTTTGCCAAAATGCAACTGAGTGTGACCAGACCTGCTGGCCGAACTGCAGCTCCAGTGAAACCATATAATGAAGAGGTGACGGGCCTTATCAGAGAATCGGAAGACCAAGTGAACTGCAGCTCCAGTGAAACATTCACGGCACTGCCGGTATCCATATAGACACGTCGGACCTCCACAATTTTATCAGGAGCTAAGTGTATACACATGTCTATCACTAAACCTGTGCTGTTGGAGTCCATTGGAATGGGATCTTGTGGCCCATAATTCAACTCCTTTGCCATCTTGGCTCTTTTAGATGGCGGACCTGATGAAGTTCCTGAGGAACTGGGTTCACCTCAGCTTGCGAAAGGTGTAGAGATGGTATAAATAATGGTATTGACCTGGGGCCGACCTACAGCCCCATGCCTTCCTTGCTCCTCATCGTCGTCAGTCCTGCGATGCCGAGGTGGGGACTCTGTTCGGCATTTGTCCTTCTGAGGGTCTTTGTGAAAATCCAACCGGTTGTGCAGGCGTGAACGTGAGTCATAAAATTGCTTTAAGTGACCCATCAGTTGCTTGATAGCTTGAGCTAGTTGCCTGCAGTCCTCTGTGTCATGCCTGATATCTCTGTGATATCGGAAATAGAGTTTTGGGTTTCTTTTTCCCCTAGGCCCATTCAGAGGTTTTGGATCAACCCTCAGACCGTCTTTCTCCATAACGGCCAAAATATAATCTTTTGAGTTCAATAGGGGTAAGCCCTCCTTACCACCTTTGCCTTTTCCACCCATGCGATCGAACGCACTGCGCCGATCACGGTCTTTTCCTTCATTGCGCCGATCCTCCTTTTTGGAACTGGATCGGTTCTCTTGCCGAGCTCCTTGCTCGGCTTTCCTCTTCAATCTGTTTGCCTCTTCACCTCGGGCAAACTGGTGAACTTTCTCCAAGCACTCCCTTAAGGTTGTAGGTCCCTCTTCAGCTAGTTGGGAGAAGAGACGACCAGCTCGGAGCCCATTGATAAAGGCAGCAGCTTTCACACCCTCATTACTGTCACTGACCTGCAGCGACTCATCTGAAAAGTACTGCATATACTTCAGGACTGACTCATCCAGACCCTGTCTCAAGGTCATTAAGTGGGATGAGTTCTTCACAAAAGGAGTGCTGGACAAAAACTGCAATTTAAACTTTTGTGACAGCTGCTTGAAGGACTTCACCGATTTTGATGGGAGTTCTTGGAACCATCTCCTAGCCTTTCCCCATAAATACAACGGGAAAGTTTTGCAGCGCAAAGGGTCTGGAACATTCTTCAAACTCATTGCAGTTTGAAACTGGAAGAGATGATCCGTTGGGTCTGTTGTCCCATCATAAGTGTCCATCTTTGACACCTTAAAATTGTCTGGTGCCAAATACTCTGCAATATCCCAGGAAAAAGGACTTTCCTGGGCTGCTTGCACAAACTCTTGCATGTGCTCTTCGTAATAAGTTCTCGGCCTGCGAAGAACTTCTTCTTCCTTGGGTACGCTCTTCAAAGACTTTGACCTTACACTCAGATGCCGTCTGGTCAAAGGTTCTAACTCCACAGTTGGAGCTTTGAAACTGTGTCTTCTAGCATTCGCCATAAAACCTCTAGGCGGTCTAGAAGACTGGTTTTGTGATACTTCTTTAGGAGGAAGAGGTGGATCTTCCTCCATATCTTGCACCTCTGGCTGTTTTCCTTTGAGCTGCTGTACCACAGCCTCGAACATGTCCATGTTCTCTGTGACATATCTTATTGCTTTATCCATATCCTCCCTTGAGATTTCTGGAGTAGGATTAGGTGATTCAGGTACCTGAGAAACCTGTTCTGGGATGCCTGAACGTGTAGTAATGCGTCGTGGCTGGTTGGATGACTCACCCAAACCTTCACGACGACCTTTTGCCATAGAATGATGTTGGCTGTTTTGAGTTTGAACTTTTTACTCGACTAAGAGACAAGAATCCTTCTAGCGTCAAATGATGAAGCCGGATCTTCACCAAGGGTCTAAGATGACCCGAAATACACTCCGTCAGTTGAATGGAATAAGATTGCTGGAATAGCTTCCTGGAAGTCCTGCACAAGGAAGCAGAAATCAGAGGTCCCGGGGGTGTGACCACGGGTAAAACCCTCCGACGCTGAAGTCAGTTTGGGCCATTCTCACTGAGAATATAATTTTGTATGAAGAGTTTATGAATAATCTCACAGTTCTTGACCGAGGAGAAATTTTGTTGTGTTTGCTCTGGATAAAGTGAAGAAAAATGTTTTCGATCCCCTTTTTGGGTCTGCGTTAGCTTGCTTTTGTTAGTTTTTCTTTGTCCTCTGCTTCTGACAACAGATAAGACGTTTGCTTGGGCCAGTAAGCCTATGGTACTATAGGTCTGCAGATGTGACTAGTAGGTCGACTGATGTGACATTGACGTGTACAAGCTGAAGAGTGAGGCATACCTCTTCCTTGAACTGCACTTCTACTTGATGGTCCCACAATTGATAGTAGCATTTCCTCTTTGCCCAAGTGCAATGTTGACATTGGCCGAAGTGGTCTGAAGCGTAATACTTAGGCCGAAGTTGAGGTTGAAGTTGTGTGCCGAGGTTTAAACCTTGACATATTCTATGATAATAAACGGATGTCATGGGGCACAGCCGAATTATAGTTTAGCCGAGCAGCAATGTATGAATATTGAATTGTGGGAGTTATGCCGTTGACTGTTGTTGACTAACAGATGGCTATTTCTGGTTTATCATACGGGAACCTTTTGCAAGCAGAGGATGTAAATTTATGTGGTCATTGAAAATTCATTAGTTCCGATCATAACAATCTTTCTATACTATGCTACAAATGTTATTTATTCGATTTCTTGTGATTTCATCACTATTTCATCCAAATCTTGTTAGTTTACTAGGGGCTCATCTTGTTGGTGGGATATCTCAAAATCATATTTCATACTATTCACATAAAAGAAGTATCTCAAAATTATATTTCATACTTTTCACATAAAAGAAGTATCTCTGTAAGACATAATTATAAAAAAATAGTACCCCGTTCCTACAACATAATTCATATCCGTAATCATGGTTCGTGCTCATGTAATTATAACACTATCATGAGACTAAATTCCTAATTATAACTAAGAGTAAATAATTTTATGAAAAAATCTAACGAATAAAATATAAAACGTCTTCTGAAAGCAGAAAGCACACACTTAAGAAGATATTTGAATACTTTTTTGCAAAAAAAAAAAAAAGAAATTTGAATTACGATGAGTAGTAAGGTACTGTTTGGAGCGAACAGCTAAAACACATATTTCAATATATCGTGCAATCTAATAAAGTTTGAACTCAGTTTTTTTCTCTCCCATACTAGTTGCCTTACAAAAAAAAAAAGTAAGTTTTGCATACAATAATAACGTTATTTATAAAAATTGATTACTTCATATTAAGTAACTGATTTCAACGATTAGATGGTATCATAATAAATATGTCATATTATTTACTCCCTCAGTCCCAATTTGTATGGTCAAACTTACATGCACTTTCAGAAAATATTGTTAACAAACTGATTAATGCCTATACTTCCTACTTTGCAATGAAAAGCAACATTTATTTTTACAAACTGCTCACAACTAATAAAGATAATATAGTTATTTAAACACTTTTCTTTTAACATTTATATAATTTAGACAAATATTTTAAGATATTATAAAATAAAAATGTGGAACCGAGGAAGTATATTGCTAATTTAATGACTCATCTTTATAGACACACAATTATAATAAAAAATTATTCTATCTCTTTTCAAAGAAAAGGTTTGAATTTCCAACAAGAATAACCCTCACTAAGGTTTTAAATCAAATTCAAATCCATACCATAATGGATTTGATTCCTAACATTCCGAAGGATTTTATTCCTAAAATTCCGAATCGTAATTAAATGTCACTACAACAATAATTATACTCAATATATTTCAACAACAACAAAAACTATCGTTAGAATCTAGAGAAGGTGAGATACATGCAAACAATACATTCATCTCATTATAGAGAACTTGTTTCTAGTGAGACTCCTGTCTGTATATATATTTATATAGATGACATATAACAATAAGAATATAATGGGTTAGTATATTAGTGAAATAATATAATTTAAAAAAATTATCTTGTTTAAGGTTAGAAAGTTGTACGGAGAGGAGAGAGAGTAGAAGATCGACCAGTGTAGCAGAGTGACGAGTCTTGCTTAGATTTCCCGCCAAGAGCGCTTTTCCCGCCAAATGAGGTGGACCAGATGGCGGCTAACACACAGTCGCTGAGAGGGTTAGGATCTATTTACTCCAAATCTCTCATCGCATGTGTCACAGCGCGACACCTGGCAGTAAGGGTGAGTGGTGATGCTAGATGCGAGTCACCCTCACCTAGTCTCACCATCTACCTCTGCTGCCACGTGTCTGAAGCGTGGAGTGATGAAAAAGTGGGTGAGATGATCTCATTCCCGGTGAGACACATTGGTCCATTGACATTCTGCGTTCTGCTATCTGATCTTGGGCCCACCTCTACGTCAAGTGGGGCCTATTGGAATTTCTACGCTAAATTAATGCGATCTGTATTCTCTACTTTAGAAAAAATTAAATAAAATATTGAAGGACAATATCAAATCTTCTAATATCTTCTCCATATATTATAAAGGTAGATGGATAAAAAATCTCAATAAGCCACGTTGACAACTACTGCTTCTTTATCCCAAAAAGACGGCCCTCTTGTTTACAATTCGGCCTGTTTATAGATGTTGTCTTATTGGGCTTTCTTATTTATTTTATTTGTAATTTTTCTACATCACAGCCCAACTAATAACTGTACTCCTCGTCTAATTTGCACATCCAGAATATAGTTAATTTTATCCTTTTCTTGCACAATATAGTTAAAACTTCTTTATTTTAGTGAATACATTTTTTTTTTGAAACAAATAGACATTTTATTCATTCAAGTCTGCAACCGCAGCATCACATACAATAGGAGGGGGGTTTGGACCCCAAACCATTCCTGTCGAATAAGGCAAACCAAGACGCGCTAAGTGATGAGCAGGAAGATTTTTACAGCGTCTAGTAAATAGAACCTGACCCCTACCATGCAAAGACAACATCGTTTTACATTCAGTGAACAAGGAAAATAAAGGATGTGTGTCGTCTATCCGATTGTTTAAGAGCGCCACTGCCGTAGAGCAGTCTGACCATATTGTATAGGATATAAGACCTTCGGATGTAGCGTGCTGAACACCTTTATGTATAGCAAGAATTTCACCGTAAAGCACGTCGATGTTGTTAGGGAGATGAAATGATTCAGCCCATAGAATGTTGCCATCGGAATTTCGCACCAGCATCCCCGAAGCACGACTTCCATCTTCTCCACATGCAGCATCTACGTTGATACTCAGGTAGCTGCCTTGTGGTGGCTTCCAGCAGCCCAACTCCTTTCCTTTTAGATGTCCCCCCAGAGCGCTACCTTCTGAAGTTGTTTTCGACAGAATACTTGGCAGGAGAGCAAGGCTTTCATCAGTTATCTTCCGCACATTGGGTTGAGGATGACATTCGTTGAAGATAAATTCACATCTTGCCTTCCATATAAACCACAGTAAAAGGGAAAGCAGTGCCAATTTGTCTGTGCTTAGATGTTCACAGCACCATTGAAGGATGTCAGGCAGTGATCGGGTAATCTGTAGAATGGGAATATGCATCACGCTATGCCATAATTTAACAACCCATGTACAGCCAAAGAGACAGTGGTACACTGTCTCAACTTGTGTCGGGCATAACGGGCACTGCGATGTAATGTTAGGGAGTCGACTAGCAAGGTTCCCTCTGACTGCCAAAGCTCCTTCCACCAATTTCCACAGAAAAATTTTGACCTTTGGCATAGTAGGGATCTTCCAAATACGTTTCCAAAACAAATGCAGATCTCTTGGCTCTGAAGCCTCCCCGTTGCCAGCCTGAGCTTCACGATGCCTCACATAAATGTAGTATCCTGATTTGACTGTGTATGTTCCATTGCCATTGTGATGCCAAATCAATCTATCCGGAGTGACGTGATTAGCTAGTGGGATGGATTTTATAGCTTCTGCTTCGTGTGGCAGGAAAATTCTTTCAATTAAGCAGTCATTCCAGCCGCCACTTCCTTCGTTTATGAGGTCTGCTACCCTGCGCGCGGAAGTATTTTGCTGCATACACTGCGTAGGTTTGAAAGATGGAGGTAGAGGAATCCAGGGATCCTTCCAAATGTCGATGCTCCTACCATCTCCTACGCGGAAACGACACCCAAGCGTTAGTAAGGACCTCCCTGCCAAAATACTACGCCATAAATAGGAAGGTCGTGGTGTGACATTTGCAGTTAGGAAGGAGCCTGTGGGGTAGTATTTACTTGTGAGAACACGCGCCATCAAACTACTTGGCTGCTGCATGAGCCGCCATCCTTGTTTTGCAAGCATAGCTAAGTTAAACGCCTTCAAGTCACGAAAGCCTAGTCCACCTTCCTGCTTCTGCCGACATACCTTATCCCATGATTTCCACATAATTGAGCGATCTTTCCCCTTAGAGCACCACCAGAACCCACGTATGATTGATGTTAATTTGTCGCACACAGAATTTGGAAGCTGAAAGCATTGCATCACGTAAGTGGGAATAGCCTGCAAAACTGATTTTATAAGCACCTCCTTTCCTGCTGAAGATAAAAATTGTTCTTTCCAACCTGACACCTTTTTCCTCACCCTATCTTCAATATATTGGAAAATATGACGCTTAGAGCGACCAATCATATAAGGTAGTCCTAGGTATCTCCCATCCGTTGGGCCTTGCTGTACTCCTAGGGTAGTGCTTATCGTGTCTGCCAGGATGGGATTTGTGTCTTTGGAGAAAAAGGCATGGGATTTTTGCAGATTAATGGCTTGTCCAGAGATTCCACAGTATTGCTCTAGCACCCTCTTTACAGCACACGCCTGCTCAACTGTGGCTCTGAAGAATAGAAGTGAGTCGTCTGCAAATAGCAAATGTGTGATGTTTGGACTATCATAACCGAAGGACATTCCGCTCCAATTACCACTAAGTTCCTGTCTGCGTATTAATGTTGACAAGCCTTCAGCACAAATAAGAAAGAGAAATGGGGAAAGCGGACATCCTTGTCGAATACCTCTGGAGGGGACAAACATATCCGTGGGGTGACCATTTACAAGAACCTCAAAAGTTGCTGTGGAAATACATCGCATGAGCAGAGTAATGAATCGTATTGGAAAGTTCATCCTTTCCATGACTCTTCTAAGGTAGCACCATTCAACCCTATCGAAAGCCTTTGAGAGATCTAACTTTAAGCCCACATATGCACTTCTATACTGTCTCAGAGATTGCATATTGTGAAATGCTTCAATGGCTATGACTGCGTTATCCGTTATCAACCGGCCAGGTACAAAGGCACTTTGAGCTTCATCAATGACTGATCCAAGTACACGCTTTAGTCTATTTGCTAGTACTTTTGCAATCACTTTGTACACTGTGTTGCATAGACTGATGGGTCGGAAGTCCGATACTACCTCAGGATTTTTGACTTTTGGGACCAAACACAAGTATGTCTTGTTAATTTCAGAAATATTTTCAGTTTCATTGAGAAAAGAGAGTACACATGCAGCAACGTCATCTCCTATAATGTGCCAGCACTTATGCAAGAAGATGGCTTGTAATCCGTCTGGCCCCGGCGCCTTCGTACCAGGTAACTGCTTTACGGCCCTGTAAACCTCCTCGATGGTGTATGGAGCAGTTAGCATTTCAATCTCGTTTCCGTTTAGCGTCTGGAATTGGGCATCTGGAGGAAAATCAGGATAAGTGGCAGTTGTTTTAAAGAGCTTACTAAAATGTTCAAGTATCATACTTCTGATGCCATCTTGTTCCTCAACAATTGTTCCATCAGTAGCTCTTAGATGCGTAATTTCATTTCGGGATTTGCGAGAAGAGGCTTTGTGGTGGAAGTATTTAGTGTTTCTGTCGCCATCTTGTAGCCATTCCGCCCGAGATCTCTATCGCCAGTATAACTCTTCTAAGTCCTCCAAATGGGAGAGATCTGCTTTCAGCTTAAGTAAAATTTGGGGGGGTTGCTCAGTAGAAGCATGAAACCTTTCCATTTGTTGCCTCAATTTCTTAAGCTTTTTTGACAGGGCACCATATCTTCGATTGCTCCATGCTTTCAGAGAGAAGTAGGCTTCAGAAATAGCATTAGCAATGCCCCTAGATCCTCTGACTGGACTCCATGCATTTTCAAGGATATCATACGCCTCTTGGTCCTTCAGCCAGAAGGGTTCAAATCTACTAACGAATCCATAGTCTTGCTGAGCTGGGTGTTTGTACTCAAGCCGTAGTAGCAGCGCTAGGTGGTCAGAGCGCGTACCTATAACATGCTCCATGCGGCAACTGCAAAATTGAGAGAGCCACTGGCGCGTAGCCACCAGTCTATCAAGGCGTTTCTCAATATAGTTCCCTTCCTGGTGGTTGCTCCATATGTAAGGGTAGCCCACATATCCAATATCCCTAAGTCCGCATGAATCGAGGCATTCATGAAAAGCACGCAGATGAGAGAGATTTGAGGGTGCACCTCCACGCTTTTCATTCACATAGAGGGTTTCATTGAAATCTCCCCCACATAACCACGGAAGTGAATTCACATCCTTTAATCGTCTCAACAGCGTCCACGAATGAGCGCGCTGATCATCATATGGACTTCCGTAAAACCCTGTAAAACGCCATGCAAGACCAGAAGAATTCGTGATCACACTGTCAATATGTCCCGATGAGTATGATAAGATAGATACATCAAAGTGATCATCCCATAGCAAAGCCAATCCTCCAGATAAACCCTCCCTCTCAACGAAGAGACCTCCTTTGAGATTCAGCTTTGATCGAATAAACTCCATTCTCCTATTTACAGACTTGGTTTCGGAGAGGAAAACCAAGTTGGGTCGAGTAGTCTTGATAAGACTACTCAGGGATTTAACTGCCGCTGGCTGACCCAAACCGCGGCAGTTCCAACACAGGAGACTCATTGCTCCCGGCGGGGCTGCTTAACAGCCACCGCCGATATAACATCATCATCAGTGCCTACTATACGCTTGTTAGAATGGCTAGTATTGTTGTCCAAGTACCTCTTCCCATGTTCATTTGTTATGTTTGTAATGTCCTGCAGGACATGATGTGTTGCTGCATCATTTTTAGTTCCTCTTCGCTGCCATGTTTTTGCTCTCTTTATTAGGTTGTCCTCCCCAAGCACTGCTTGAACTAAAGCTGAGCTATCTGAATTGACGTCACTCACGTGGTCTCCTTGTTCTGTGCTATTACTTTGTCTCTTGTCCATAGTAAAAGAGGCTTTTGCGTCTGCTTCCAATCCGGTTCCTGACCCATCTATACAGTCCCAATCACCATTCTCCATGAATGCGTATTTACCCAGTGCACCGTCCTCTAGTTGTGGAACATTTTCTTTATGTGGCCCATGTACGTCCACTATTTCTATAAGATCAGATTTCTTTTCCATTTTCATCCATGCACCGTAAGGTGACGGGCCTTTCTTATCCACAGGAATGTCAGAGGATAAGGAAGGACAAGCAGATATGGTGTGGTCTAATAAGCCGCAATTGAAACACATGTGTGGAAGGTGCTCGTATTGAATGGCTGCTGTATATATGTCTGAGCCCACTGACGTTGAGGCAAGGCGTATAAAGCGGCGTAGAGGGAGATCGGTATCAATCAGGATATGAAATCTGAAGAATTTGACTCCAGTTGCAGAGATCTCACGAATCTGGATGGTATCTGTATTATTGAACTCAATCCCTAGTTTTCTGCCAACATTGGCGGTTACAACTTCACGTGGGAAACCGCAGATCGCAATCCAAAAAGGACACCATTTGAAATATATTGGATCTGTTTTCCATTCGGCCTTCCATGGACGTAATACAATTAGTGCATGATCAAATACCCAGGGTCCACCCGCGAGTATACGCTCCTGATCCTCTCGCGATGGAAATATGAATTGATAGAGATTACGCCCAGATCGAACCACTTTGAAGTCAGATACCCTCCAAGCATTACACATTGCGATCTTCAAACCCTTCACCAGAATATCTCTACGCGAAAGAAACTTACCTACAATACTTCGAGCGGCTTCGTCAACTCCAGCTTCAAAATCCGTATCGTCCACTAATAATATATTCCGCTCAAGAGGAGTAATCGATAGAGAGCCAAGAAGTTTGTTTATATCCTCATTCTCCATGGCTGAAAAAAGGAAAAAGGATGCAACCGCTCCAGACGGAGAAGGAAAGCCCCAGAGGGAGAGAGGCTCCAGACGGAGATATGAACTCTAATACGTATTAGTGAATACATTTGAGTGGCATCAATTTGAACATAAAGTCCAAGTAAAGAAAGTGAATTATGAAGTATAAATTTACGATATTACGTTTCTAAAAACTGGTAAGGTTGTTGATTTATAACTTTAAGGTCAAAGGTTCGAACCGTGAAACAGTCTCTTGCACGAAGTATATGGTAAAGTTGCGTATATCAGATCGCGAAGCAATCCGGTTCTTCTCTGGACCCTGCGCGAACACAAAAACCTAGTACACCGGAAACGCTCCTTTTTTATAAAAAACAAAAGAAAAAGGGTTTATTAAAAAAAATGAAGATTTATTGGATAAATATATTTACAATACCCGTATTCATTTCACATCATATATTCTTAGAAAACTATTAAAGACTAGCTTTTATGTAGTTTTACAAACTTCTTTTATCACATTTTTCATGATATCTAAGTTTATGAGATTTGAAATAGCTTCATCATATCGAATATGTAATCCACGATATTTGATAGAGCTAGAAATATTAGAATAGTTTGGCCAATATAAGAAGTAGATTCTATTCATTGGTAGAAGTAGTTGATTTACAATTTCTTTGTTTGAAGTTAATACAATGATCCATTTCCTCTAAAAAAATATGCACTAAGTTAAAGACTCGTAAGGAAACTATTTAAATGTATATCGTCTCCGGGACATATTTCAGTGGTTTCATGTATGGGGTTTCGAAAGGAACGTCAGGCCTTCGAACCTTGCCAAAGGCAAGAATGTTTGAATTCTTTCCAGGCTAACTGCATAGTGTGGGAGCACTATTGGCCCGTAGAATGACCTGATAGGCTGACGGGCCAGTCCGTCGGTTGTTCATTCCGTACCAATGGATTCCTTGTGTTGTCCCTGTTCTATGACAAACTTCTACTAGTTGGCCCTGAGAACCTGATTTACATCCTTATATACCTTGTGGGACCGGGGGTAACAGGTATCCTTACTGGTTGGGTCAACCTTTTTATTTAGATGCATATCATATTTTATAAATAAAAATAAAAAAGTGTATTCGTCACCACGTCCATCCAGAAAAAAAGTCTGCCACCTTTTCTTTTCAATGTTAACATGTATCTCTTCAGTCAAATTCATGGAATCTCGTATCTCATATTCTATCATATTTTATTCTATTCCGTAAAATTATTTTATGTGTCTTACAATTTCTCTAAACTAATATATATGCATGATTTTACTTATCCAATTATGAAATAAAAATATATATATAAGATATTTTACTAGAGTATCACTTCCTTCTACCTTACCTTTTGCGCTGTATACCCGGCCCACACCACACCACCCCACCAAAACAAGGGTTGGTATCTCCTCACCCCCACTTTCCTCACCCCTTTTGTGATCATGCAACACGTGGCAGCAAGAGGGGTGGTAAAGCTAAATGAGGGTCACCTGCAACTAGTCTCATAACATCCTCTTGCTGCCACGTGTCGTGCGGTCACGCGTTACCGTACGCCCATGCGGTGAGGGGATCTTATGCTCCAAAACAAGAAGGAAAAAAATCGATTTTTTTTATATGGTAAACGTATTTATCGGTATCACATTCATTTTCCAACCTAAATTTAAGGCTTCTTAATCATGTTTTCATTTACCACTAAAAATCATGTCCAGAGTATATAGTAACAACTTATATTCTTCTTCGCATCCTTCCCAACCCCCTCCCCACTCCCACCAGAAAAAGAATAAGAAAAAAAAGAAAATTATTTTACATACTAACAAGATCTTTTATTATCACATATCAGCATAATATAAATTTAAGGATTTTTAAATCATGATTTAATTATCAGTAGAAGTTTTGCCATATTCTATACTAACCTTTTATAATTCATCTATTTTTGATGAGCAAAACAATTGTGTATTAATAAGTTGTACTTTTAAATGTATCGAACAGCACTAAAAATAATCAATTTTCTAAATAGTACAAAAACATAACGTAGGATGAATTCAGCAGCTCTCATCCCCTTTTTTCGATACCTGAAGAATCCCCTGCCCTCTTAATAGTCAGTTTAATTATTTTCCATAACGTCATGCTATAGATGTCACGATAAGCATCTCTAATGTCATCAGTATCCTCTATATATACTACATAACTTGCTTTACCATATCATTCAGTGGGCCTAACTTGGGCATACAACAACAACATTACTCTCATTAGCTTAGAGACTCCCGCCTACAGCGGGATATGGGGAGGTCGGATGTACGCATTGGTATTTTATGGTAGTAGATATGAAGGTGGCATTTCGGCACACAGTAAGGCCCAGAGTTTTGGAACTCCTGAAGGAGGAACCTGGTCCAATGCCTAATGGTCTGGGCCTTCTATATGCACAAAATTTGATGTGGCCCGAGCAAAGCAATACAAACGAATCAGGATGGAGCAGTAACATGTGGCAAAATTTAGTATGGAGGAGATGTCTTCGATCTTGTATGTTTTACATTACCATTATAATGTATATTGTAATAGGAAACCGTACCAGATATGTGCAAGAAATACCATATCAGGATGTCTCGTTGCTGGACTGTTGAGAATTTGCACCACATTGGCTAATTTGAGAATAAAAAACGTACAGGTAGATGAGGTATTACCGACCATTACTTTGAAATTTTATGTCCAAATGAGTCTTTTTTTTTCATGTAAGCTTAAATTTTAACATAGTGTGAGAGCCCGGTTAAATATGGGTTGAACCTTGTCTGACCCATGATTGACCATTTATTGTATTTCTCTCGTTCAAGTTTAAATATTTATGAAAACCTACGTTGAGCAATTAAAATGTTAGATGTCTGCCTGTTTAAAAATCCCCCAAGTAACTTTAGCGTCGTACGGTTTTCTAAGAAAAAAACTACGGAGACCTGTAACCTTTTGTTATATTGCGGGATATTTCAGTGATTACAAGATCATTCAATTACACCGTCTATTTTGCAAGCTTATCATCTCAAAGTAGCTAGTGTTCAAGTTCTTAGCCTCAAGCTCCTTTCTTAAATGTTTTAAGTGTTTCTTCCATTAAATCCGTTAGATTATCACAAGTCTATTACAAAAAGTGAACGGACATTCTATTAAAGTTGTATCTGACTCCGTCAACGAGGAATATGGAGCCTAGGAGTATGTGGCTTTTTATTTCTCACATGATTTATTGTAAAGAGGACCTGTGACCTGAGACCTGCGACATAAAATATTGTTTATTGCAGGTTGGATGCATAGAGTTATGGAAGACAAGGTGTGATTCAATAAAGTTAATGGTCACATTAAACTAATGCTTTGGCTTACTTGGATTCGTTATACAGACATAAACCTAGGTCTCTGGGATTTAAGAAAAATGGTTTTTCAAATTAACAATGAAAGGTTTAAATAAAACTGGAAAATTTAATAGATCAAAGTATGTGAATGAGGTTAACAACGAGTAATTAACCTCGTAAGCTTGTCAGTAGTATAATAGCAATGAAATCATGAATGGCTTCTCCTTTTTTTCCTTGCAATTTCAATATTTTCTCCACCATTCACATTTTCCCCTGCAATTTCGGTTAATAATCAAAGAAAACAATTTCTGGGAAAACTGTATGTTTTCATTCATATTTTCTACGATACACTGCACCTACTTCTTATACAACTCATGGCCTACTCTATATGGTAAACAATCAATCAGCATAAATGTACAAATCACTATCTCTATAATTACGTCCATCAATATCCCTACAATCACGTTTCTTAATTACACAATCAATTCTATCTATGGTAAGTATTCTATTTTCTAACACTCACCCTCAAGTTGGGTCGGGGAGTCTTCAACGCCCAACTTGGTCAATGTCTCGTCAAACGCCCTTCCTGCTACAGCCTTTGTTAGGATATCCGCTAGCTGATCTTCACTTGGAATAAATGGTAGCTCTACCACTTTGTCCTCAATTTTCTCTTTTATGAAGTGTCTATCAATCTCCACGTGCTTTATTCGGTCATGCTGTACAGGATTTTTTGAAATACTAATCGCAGCCTTATTGTCACAAAAAAGCCGTGCTGGGATAGGAACATCAATACCCAATTCTGCTAGCACCTTTCGCAACCACAAAATCTCCATAATTCCTTTAGCTATCCCCCGAAACTCTGCTTCAACACCGGACAAGGCTACCACCTTCTGCTTTTTACTCTTCCAGGTAACAAGATTTCCTCCTAAAAGAGCAAAATATCCTGAAGTAGATCGACGATCAACCAGATTTTCCGCCCAATCCGCATCTGTGTATACCTGAATATCGAGATGTCCATGATTCCTGAACCAGATTCCTCGTCCAACTGTCCCTTTCAGATACCGAACAATCCTCATCACAGCTTCCATATGATGGCTCTGAGGCTTATGCATAAATTGACTCACTAGTCCTACTGCAAATGAGATATCGAGTCGAGTATGTGCCAAGTATACAAACTTCCCAACCAACCGTTGGTACCTTCCAAAATCTGCGTCAGACCTCCCTTCCTCATACTCCATTTTCTGATTTGCTAGCATTGGTGCCCTTGTTGGTTTGCAATCAACCATACCTACTTCCGCTAGTAGATCCAGAATATACTTTTGTTGAGAGATAAAGATCCCATGCTCCGATCGATCAACCTCAATCCCTAGAAAGTATCTTAGATCCCCCAGATCCTTCATCTCAAACTCTGAGAACAACTGTTCTTTTAGCCTGGTCACCTCCTTGGAGTCATCTCCCGTGATGATCATATCATCGACATAAATTATAAGGCATGTTATTCGGTCCCCCTTTCTTTTGATAAACAAGGTATGGTCGCCATTGCTCTGCTTGTAATCATGTTTCCTCATGAAGCTTGTAAACCTCTCGAACCAGGCCCTCGGAGACTGTTTTAGCCCATACAGAGATCGTCTGAGGCGGCACACTTCATCCTTAGTAAACTCTCCTGCAAACCCTGGTGGAGCACTCATGTTCACTTCCTCCTTCAATTCTCCATGAAGAAACACATTCTTAACATCCAACTGATGAAGAGGCCATGACTTCGTAGCTGTTATAGAAAATAGAACCCTGATAGTGTCGAGTTTCGCCACTGGTGAAAAAGTTTCTGTATAATCAATACTATACGTCTGAGTATATCCTCTCGCAACCAACCGAGCCTTATACCTCTCAATACTTCCATCAGCTTTGTACTTGATCGTGTATACCCATCTGCAACCCACCGGATGCTTCCCTGTTGGCAGGTTGACCTTCTCCCAAGTGTTATTTTTGTACAAGGCACTGATTTCCTCCTTCATGGCTGCATACCACTCAGGCTTACTCATAGCTTCTTCAACTGTCCTGGGAATCGACTCCTCACATACTGATAAATAACTTTTTCCACTTTTGATCTGATATCGGGCTCCTTTCGACACCTTTCCTGGTGAGTACCTTACTGGGGGTTTTCCTCTGTTTTGTCTCGGAGGCAGCACTCTTCCTGGTTCTGCTGTCATTACACAATGATCTTGAACAGTTTCATAGACAACAAGAGATACAGGAAATGGACTAGGAAAATTATCAGTAGGAAGGTTATCAGGGATGTGAACAAAATCGGAGACTGGTTCTGGTAAATGGTTTACCTGGTTCTGTAAGACGTCCGCTGAAGAGTCACTGGTAGGATCAGAAGTCAGGACTATACCTTGGTCAGGTAAAGTACAGTCGGCGTCACCTACTTGCCGTGTTAGAACCGCCTCCACCTGACTATGGTTATGAAGCAAATCGTAGGTCTCACCATAGGTCTCCCCCTGAGGCCCATGAGTGGCTGAATAGAAATATTCTTGCTCAAGAAAGGTGCAATCCATGGTGACATGGATGCACCGAGTACGAGGATTATAATACCGATACCCCTTTTGAGACATAGCATATCCCACAAACACACATTTATCAGCACACGCATCAAGTTTCGTGCGTTGGGACGAGGGAATATGAATAAACACAGTGCACCCAAATATTTTAGGAGGGAGAGTAAGGACTGAAGGAACTGTCGAGTGTTGAGTAAGTAAGGATAAGGGGGTACGGTGATCAAGTATTTTAGTGGGTAAGCGGTTCAGAAGGTAAGCAGCCGTGGCAACGGCCTCTGGCCAAAAACTTTTTGGAACATTGGATTCGAGCATCATGGCTCGGGTCATTTCAAATAGAACACGATTTTTCCGTTCAGCTACACCATTTTGTTCAGGGGTGTGAGAACATGAAGTCTGGTGTACAATACCATTATCAAGACAGAATGTTTTGAGGTCATTATTGACGTATTCTCCGCCATTGTCAGACCGAAGAATTTGAATTTTTGTATGAAACTGAGTGCTAACCATTTTATGAAAATGCACAAACTGGGAGAAGACATCAGACTTATGTTTCAGAAAATAAACCCATGTCATTCTGGTAAAGTCATCAACAAAAGTAACAAAATACTGAAACCCAAGAGTCGTAGGGTGCGGGGAGGGGCCCCATACATTAGAATGAACCAGACTAAACAACTGTTTGACACGTGTATTATTGAGTTTATAAGTAGACCGAGTGTGTTTAGCACGAAAACATGTATCACACGGTAATGTAAGTCCAGACGGAACCAAAGAAGGAAATAAAATTTTCATGTAACCTAAGGTGGGGTGACCAAGACGACGGTGCCATAACCAGAGTCGGTGTTGAGCAGTCCCGGTGGCAAGATTGGACCGGCCCTGTTGTACAACATCTGCTACAAAATATAGTCCGTCATTCTCAATGCCACACCCAATGATCTTCTTCGAGCGAACATCCTGTAGTAGACAAAACGAAGGATACATTAGTGCAACACAATGTAACTCATGGGTAAGTTGGCTGATGGATAACAATTTAGTGGAAAGACCAGGTACATAGAGACAATTATGCAAATTTAAGTCAGAGTTAATTGAAATGGTCCCGCCTCCAGAGACTGGTATCAAGGTTCCGTTGGCGGTTTCAATATGAGTCTTGGATGGAGTGGTCCACTGAGTAAAGTCTTGGGGGTCATTGGTCATGGTGTCTGTTGCCCCACTATCAAGTATCCACGTGTTTTTTGAGGTTGTGGATAAGTTATGGGCCGGTTTAGAATTATTTGAGTGGGTAAGGGTGTGACTGTAGTTTTGGAAAAACGGGGGGGGGGTCTGGTTTAAGGTTTCAAGTAGTTCTGGGGTGTGTACTTGCGATTCTGAAACTTGAGAGGCTGAACCGTGAGATTTGGAAGTTGAAGGGCTGAAAACGGGACTGCCAGAAATCTGGAGGGCTAAACCTGTTGAATATGAAACTGAGGGGGTACATTGCATAATATTAAGGGGGACATTTTTGTCCAAACAAGTAAAGATTGGGTTGGGGTTAAAAACCCCAACCCTTGTACCTTCTTTTTCAGCTGCCGTTTCTGAGAAACCCTCTCATTCTTCGTTTTGAGCAATTGCAGCTGCAGCTGTCCCTCGTCCCTTGCCTCCTTCAACCTGCTTCCGTTTACCCTCATACAACTCAGGGTATCCTACTATCTGGAAGCAATTCTCCCTGGTGTGCCTTCGTTGGCTGCAATGAGTGCAGACAAGGGCTTCCTTGTCTTCGACCTTGCGTCCACCAGATTTGGAGATGCCTCTGCCTCTCCCAGTTCCTCGATCTTGGCCATGGCCTTTGGTAGCTGTGATTGGTGTTGCCAGGCCATGGTCTATCCCCTGTGATGAATCTTCTGAGGGGATCCTCTGCAAAACTGCCGTCCTTTCTTCTGCCCGACGGACCTCTCTGTACGCTGCTTCCAACGTGGGTAAAGGTTCTCTTTTTAGAAAATCATTTTTTTCATTGTTATATTTCTCATCAATTGCTGTCAAAAACTGATACAATCTTTGAGCCTCCATTTTTTGGTTGTGAGTATTGATGTCCACTGAGCAGTGCATAGGATTGGGCTCTTGTGCATCTATGGCTGTCCATAGATCCTGTAGCTTGCTCCATACTGACTCAACGCTGCCACCTCCTTGTCGGACTAGACTTGCCCGTCGATGAAGGTCGTATACCCTCAGTGAATCGGCCCCTGATCCATAAGTTAGAGCCAATCCATCCGATAAGGCTTTAGTAGTGGGATATCTCGTAACATTAACCACTAAAGATGGTTCAAGGGTTTGTATTATCCAGGTGAACACAGCATTGTCTGCCTGTTCCCAGTTTGGAAATTCTGGATCTGTTGGTTGGGGTGGAGGAGGAACACCTGTTAGGTGATGTCTCCTCCCCCTCCCAATAATGGCACGGAGAACCAAAGGTGCCCACACGGCATAGTTGCTGCCGTTTAGCTTTACTGAGATGGACAAATTCTCAGTATGAATCTGTACTGCTGAGACCTGATTTGTATTTGGTGTTGATCTTGATGGTGTGTTTTGCAGGATGTTAGCCACCTGCACTGCTAAATCTGTGAGGCTGGGAATTTTTGGTTCACTGGCTTCTGGGTTTGACATTTTCTTTGGACTGGTAAGATTGCAGTATTCCTGCACTGGTTACAGCCAAAACGGCTGAGATTGGTATGGCCGGGAAAGGTATGGCCGGTAGGTAACTCGGGCGATGATGAGTATTTTTCTGAGTCTATACTCAGAAAAACATTTTCAGGGTAGGATGAACCTCGCTCTGATACCATGTTAATAATCAAAGAAAACAATTTCTGGGAAAACTGTATGTTTTCATTCATATTTTCTACGATACACTGCACCTATTTCTTATACAACTCATGGCCTACTCTATATGGTAAACAATCAATCAGCATAAATGTATAAATCACTATCTCTATAATTACGTCCATCAATATCCCTACAATCACGTTTCTTAATTACACAATCAATTCTATCTATGGTAAGTATTCTATTTCCTAACAATTTCAATATTTTCTCCACTTTCATTAGGTGCTCGAACTTGGATGGCAGCTAAATGTTTGCCTTTTACTAGATTTCTGATTCTGTTGGCAGATGACAATTATATGCAATAACAAGCACATCCATAAAATGTGAACTTAACTAACAATGACTAAATTAGGAACCTCTATTGAAGTTGTATTTGGTTTCGTCGTTTGGTGCTAGAAGGAGGGTCTTTTAAGTGTTGAAGCTTTGTTTCCTCATTTTATGGACTTTATTTCTAAACAATCATGGTGGAAATACGATGTGCATGAGGTAATGTTCGAGAAAGACTCGAGAGAGTTGAAGATCGACATGCTAAAAAGTTCGTTAGTCAACAAATGCTATCACATCACTCTCCGCCACTAGATGGAGCTAATCTGTCTGAGATTACTCAAGGTGGTGTTAATAAATTGGAAATAAATTGAAATGGGCTAAGTTGCAAACTGTGGTTAGCAACGTACTTTGAGTTGAGTTATAATTAGTTTTTATTAATGACAAGTGAAAACTAATAAACTCTTGATTATCTACGTAACGAGCATATGACTTTAGGGTTTGAAATCACTCAATTGCGATACCGGGTGAATGAGAAATCAATGCTCAAAGTAGGGATAACATAATTTGAAAGTCGGTTGCTTAATCGTAATTCAAATTAGAAAATCGGTTACTTAACCGTAATTCAAATTTGAAAAGTGGTTATCTGATCTAACGGTGACAATGTGATCCGATGGTTGTGGTTAAACTGTCAATTAACCACCCTAATCGTTTTTTCTCTATAAATAGTGGCCTAGCTGACCTCTCTAGTGACTCACTCAGAATCCGATTTTCTCCTCCTCTGCATACACGTGCTCTTCTTCTCTCTTCTCTTTCTACATTTTGCATCAAGTCCGAGAAGTTCAGGGCATTTTACAGGTTTATAGAGTTCATACGCTGCAGTTCGGCTCGTCTGAAGTGACTTCCGTTGTATCCTGGAAGACGATTGCTCTATCCGGTTGGGCACAGTATACCAGAGCAATATGTCTTAAGGACAGAGTCCTAGACTCACCTCGGATCTCTACTCAATTGAGCTGTGAAGGTTACTGCCAAGCTGAGCTCTGGTTTTTGCTGAGCCTAGCTGACTGGGGGAAATCGCAGCACTATTGTTGTACAGTGTTGCTGCGCTGAGCTCTGCTGTTTGGCTGAGGACATTCGTTGTTCCATAGCATTACCATGTTGAGCTCTGCTCGGCTGAAGCGGCTGGAAGCACAACTATTGGTTATTGTGCTGAGGTGCCAAGGTTGGCAAGTCGGTGATCAACCCATAACACAAATACAATTGCGTTGACTGGACTGGTCTGATATGTCTGATCAGTCTGACTTTAGTTCAGCTCGGATGGAAGGCTGATAGCATAGAACCACTATTATGAAGTGCTGTTCAGTTCAGGTTGGTAGGTCGACTGACTGTTCAGGACGCAAACTCAATTTCGCTATCTAAACTGTCTTGACTCTGCAGATCAGTCTAACCTACCCTGAGCTCGGCATGTCGGCCATTACTGTACGGAAGTCAATTTTGTCTAATTTGAATGATACCCAACAAGTCTTAAGACGTATTCCGTTTGATTCTGTACTGAATCCAGTTTGTTTCCGACATCTTATAGAAACTAAAATGGAGAACGCAAGCTCTAGCTCGGTTCGAGGCACAGACATACACAATTCTGACCCAACGACACCAAATTTTGCGGTGACAATGCATGCTCCTCCTGCCCAGGGTCCTGTAGTGGTCCAAGTGGAGAAACCATAGATGTTCAGTAGGAGCTTCGTCAAACGCTGACTTACAGAAGATGCTGTTCTTCATGACTGCCATAGGGTTGGCTATATTTCTGACCGAGGACCCACCTGTGGTGGATCCAGTGGAGGACCAAACCTAGAATTTGCAGAACAAACTTTCTGTTGAATCATGGAACTTCAACAATTATGTTTGTTTTAGCCATATTCTGAGTTGTTTTAACAACTCCATGTATCGTTTGTACTGCACGTATAAAACTGCAGTCTTTGTGGCAGGATTTGGAAAAAAAATACCGTACAGAAGATGCCGGCAATAAGAAATTTATTGTCGCCAAATTCCTGGATTTCAAGATGTTTGATTCTCGTATTGTTGTTTCTCAAGTTGTGGAACTTCAGGCCTTGATAGCCGAGATGGAAGAGGAGGGCATGTTGCTCAGTGAATCTTTCGTGGTGGCTGCAGTGATTGAGAAGCTACCTCTTTTGTGGAGGGAATTCAGAAGCTATCTCAAGCACAAGAGAAAGGAGAAGACATTGGAAGATCTGATTATCCGACTTCACATAGAAGAAGGCAATCGCAGATCTGAGAGAAAGCCACAATCAAGCTCTGGCCAAACCAAGGCCCATGTTGCAGAGGCCAAGAAAAAGAAGGGCCAACTTGGGGTGAACAAGAAAGGCAAATAGATAGCCAAGAAGTTCACTGGGAAATGCTACAACTGTGGCATTCAGGGGCATGTTAGCAATGAGTGCAAAAAGCTCAAGAAGAAGCAGACCAAGGAAAAGGCAAACATCGTTGATTCTATGGACGATCTGAACCTCTATGCAGTGGTCTCAGAGTGCAACGCTGTAGGAAACATGTGTGAATGGTGGCTCGATACTGGCGCTATGAGAAATGTCTACACCAGTAGAGAGATGTTCACGGAGTACCAGCCCGGGAACAATGAGCAACTTTACATGGAGAACTCGACCTCATCGAAAATTGAAGGCGAGGGCAAAGTTTTTCTGAAGCTCACCTCAGGGAAGCATCTTACTCTGCAGAATGTGTTGCACGTCCCTGACATTCAGAAGAATTTAGTATCTGGATCTCTTCTAGTCATGCATGGTTTTAGACTATTGTGAGAATCCAATAAAGTTATTCTTTCAAAAAATGACATGTATTTGGGGAATGAGTACTGCTGAATAGGATGTTTAAATTGAATGTCATCATTATCGTACCCAAAAGAGACTTGCCCACAGAGGCTAATAATAATGCTTCCTCTTATGCTTACATGCTTGAGTCTTCTTGTTTATGGTATTATCGTTTGGGACATGTTAATTATAAGTCAATGCAGTGAATGGTTAATCTTAACTTATTGCCCAAATTAATTTTTGATAATAAAAAATACCAAATATGTGCTGAAGCAAAAATGGCAAAGGAGCCATTTCCTTCAATAGAAATGAACACTGAACCTTTAAATTTCATTCACACTGATGTGTGTGATTAGGTAGTAAAAAGTATTTCATAATTTTTATCGACGATTGCACACGATACTGTTACGTTTATTTGCTAAGTAGCAAAGACGAGACCCTTGATGCTTTCAAGGACTAGAAAAATGAAGTTGAGAATCAACTTAACAAACGAATTAAAGCAATTTTTAGTGATAGAGGTGGCGAATATGATGCACTGTTTAATGAGTTTTGTTCAGAATATGGCATTTTTCATCAAACGATTGCACCATATTCACCTCAATCGAATGGTATTGACGAATGCAAAAACTGTACTCTAAAAAAGATGATGAATGCTATGTTGATAAGTTTGGTTTACCTCAGAACTTGTGGGGGGAAGCAATTCTCTCAAGCAACGTCATTTTAAATAGAATTCCATCGTCGTCATGGAGTCAAGGAATGCAGTGTTCTTCGAAGATGTCTGGTAAGCGAATGCGTGAGGCGACTCCTCAAGGAATTGAGGAACTTTGTCAAAGCAAGCGCGCCAGAATGCCAATTTCGTTTGGACCAGATTTTCTAACCTATATGATAGAAAATGAGCCAAGGAACTTTTCCGAGGCAATGTCAGCTCCAGAAGCTCCGTTCTAGAAAGAGGCAATTAACAGTGGGATAGAATCGATTCTTCAAAATCACACATGGGAGTTGGTTGACCTTTCAACTGGAAGTAAACCACTTGGTTGCAAGTGGATTTTCAAGTAGAAAATGAAAGAGGATGGGTCTATTGAAAAGTATAAAGCCAGGTTGGTTGCTAAAGACTATCGACAAAAGGAATACTTTGACTTTTTTGACACCTGCTCACTAGTAACTAGGATCACTTCTATAAAGGTGCTAGTTGCTATTGCTGCAGTCTATAACTTGAAAATCCACCAAATGGATGGAAGACTGCTTTTCTGAATGGTGAATTGGATGAAGAAATTTATATGGAACAACTCGAAGGGTTTGTGGTTCCAGGACAAGAGTCGAAAGTCTGTAGACTCGTTAAGTCACTATACGGACTTAAGCAAGCGCCTAAACAGTGGCACTTGAAATTTGATCAAGCTATGCTAGCTAATGGTTTCAAGATCAATGAGTGTGACAAGTGTATCTACATTAAGAACACACACAATGCATATGTTATAGTATGTCTCTATGTAGATGACATGCTGATTGTGAGTAGTACACAGGACATCATCTTAAACACAAAGAAGATGTTGATAAAAACTTTGATATGAAGTATATGAGAGTTGCCAACGTTATTCTAAGAATTAAAATTTCTAGGATAACCGAAAGACTCGCGTTGTTACAAACTCAATATATTGAATCTTTTCTAAAACATTTCAATATGCTTGATGTGAAACCGTGAAAACTCCACTCGACTTAAGTGTACACTTAAGGAAAAACCGAGGCGAGCCAGTAACTCAATTGGAGTACTCGCAAGTAATCGAAAGTCTGATGTACATAACGAATTGTACAAGGCCAGACTTAGCATGTTCGGTGAACAAGTTGAGAAGGTTTACCAGTAATCCAAGTGATGAACATTGGAATGCTCTGAATAGAGTAATGAGATACTTAAAGTATACAATGAATCTTGGATTACATTAATCAAGATATCTAGCAGCGTTAGAAGGCTATAGTGATGCCAACTGGATATCTGAAGTAAAGATTCTAAGTCCACTAGTGGATATTTATTCACTGTGGGTGGAGGTGCTGTGTCGTGGAAATCCACAAAGCAAACGTACATAGCTCGTTCCACGATGAAAGCGGAGTTTATAGCACTTGATAAAGCCAGGGAAAAAGCTGAATGGTTTCGGAATTTCCTAGAAGATATGCTTTACTGTCCTGAGTCAATCGCTCCTATCAACATACACTGTGATAGTCAGTCGGCTATAGGACGAGCAAAAAACAGCATCGATAATGGTAACTCTATTCGACACATGCGTCGGAGACATAATACCATCAAGTAGTTGATCTCTAACGGCGTGATTTCTATTGATCACATAAACTCAAAGGAGAATCTTGCGAATCTGCTTACAAAAGGCTTGCCTAGAGATCAGATGTCAATTTTGACAAACGGAATGGGTCTAAAATCTATAATGCATGAATCTTTGTAACGGTAACCCAACCTTGTTGACTGGAGATCCCAGAATCTTGGTTCAACGGGACAACTAAGTTATGGAGTTCAGTGAGCACTTACCCATTCTGCTAAATAAAAGTGCTGTTTGCAAAAAAATGAGGGTAAGCTGAGGCTTTTAATGGTTCTTATATCTTGATATGTCAAGTGGGGTATGGCAGAATCCTCTTGATAGAAAACACATGTGTAAGTGTGAAGTGTGGCCGCTTCTATGAGAATTTTGTAAGGCCAAAGTTCTTTAACACACTTTCTGAAACCAGGCAGTTTATGGCCAAAACGAATAAATCATAAGAACCAAAAAAGGTGTTAAAGAAATGTTGTGTGAATACTGTTCTCTAGGTTCACACTAAAGGCCGGTTAGTTCAAGACATTAAGTTCATTAATTAGCCGAGTGGATCCGATAGTATATCACTAAGAAAGGTTCAAAGCCAGAAGCTACCTCTTCTGATGCAACATTTTCTTGTCTAACTTCTCGGTAGAGTCTGCATAAACACTTGCATTAATTCCCATTGATGTGGGGGATTGTTGGAGAAATTGGAAATAAATTGAAATGGGCCAAGGTGGTTAGCAACGTACTTTCAGCTGAGTTATAATTAGTTTTCATTAATGACAAGTGAAAAATAATAAACTCTTGATTATCTACGTAACGAGTAGATAATTTTAGGGTTTGAATTCACTCAATTACGATACTGGGTGAATGAGAAATTAATGCTCAAAGTAGGGATAAAATAATTTGAAAGTCGGTTGCTTAATTATAAATCAAATCTAAAAATTAGTTACTTAATCGTAATTCAAATTTGAAAATTAGTTACTTAACCGTAATTCAAATTTGAAAAGTGGTTACCTGATCTAACAGTGACAATCTGATCCAACAGCTATGGTTAAACTGTCAATTAACCACCCTAATCGATTTTTTCCCTTATAAATAGTGGCCTAGCTGACCTCTCTGGTCACTCACTCAGAATCCGATTTTCTCCTCCTCTCCATATACGTGCTCTTTTTCTCTCTTCTCCTTCTACATTTTGCATCAAGTCCGAGAAGTTCAGGGCATCTTATAGGTTCGTAGAGTTCATACGCTGCAGTGCCGTTCGTCTGAACTGACTTCCGTTGTATCTTGGGAGACGATTGCTCCATCAAGTTGGGCACATCATACCGGAGCAATACGTCTTAAGGACAGAGTCCTGGACTCACCTCAAATTCTACTCAGTTAAGTTGTAAACGTTATTTCAAAGCTGAGCTCTAGTTTGTGCTGAGCCCAGCTGACTTGGGGAAATCGCAGCACCGTTGTTGTACACTATTGTTGTGCTGAGCTCTGCTGTGTGCTGAGCTCTGCTGTTTGGCTGAGGACATTCGTTGTTCCACAGAATTGTCATGCTGAGCTCGCCTCGGTTGAAGCGGCTGAAAGCACAACTGTTGGTGGTTGTGCTGAGGTGCCGAGGTCGGCAGGTTGGTGATTAGCCCAGAACGCAAATACAATTGCGTTGACTGGACTGGTCTGATCTGTCTGATCAGTGTGACTTTAGTTTAGCTCGGCTGGAAGACTGATAGCACAGAACCACTGTTCTAAAGTGCTGTTCAGTTCAGGTCGGCAGGTCGGCTGACTGTTCAGGACGCATACTCAATTGCGCTATTTGAATTGTTTTGACTCTGCAGATCACTCCAGCCTACCCTGAGCTCTGCAGGTAGTCCTTTACTGTACAGAAGTCAATTTTGTCTAATTTTAATTATATCCAGCAGGTGGACCATACACCCATGAGAAAATATTATGTTCCAACACATCCTATTAGAGCATTATGGCTTGTTGAAAGCGGCAACTGAAAACCTCTAGCAACAAAATCTCAATAGTGCTGGACTTTCTAACGGCCCTCTACTGAGAAGGCCCACAGCATTGCCCGCCGCATGTCTTGTACTCTCCGTGGCACAGTCTTCTCATCCCTGTCCACAGGTCAGAGAGTCCGTTAGAGCTGGAAGAGATGATCCAGGAAAGAAGGCAAGACAGGCGGAGCTACAGATGAACAACCAAGACCCCCTATATATGGTTGGCAGGATCGTGGAAGGAAAAATAAATTTTGCATTAAATGGTCTATGTTTGGGCCCAATGACCATCTGAGCAAAGGTGTGTTCAATGAGGCCTTGTAGCAAATAGTCATCCCACATTCACGCTACAATGAAACTATGTCCACAAGTCTTTTTGTACATGGTATTGACAGTTTCACAGCTCCTTCTGACTTTAAGGTTCCCAAGATAGACCAATATGATGTGACTACGGACATCACATGCCATTTGTTTTTGTTCAAGACATCTATGAGTTTGAAGAATGTTTGGGATCCTCTCTGCTGCAAAACTTCCCCTGTTACAATGATAGGAAAAGCTCAAAGATAGTTCCAAGAGCTACCAGACGAATCTATGCACTCCTATTGCGAGATAGCTGATATGTTCCAAGCTCGTTTGTTTTCTCCAAGTCTTTTGTGAAAAATTATGTGTATCTCTTGTCCACAAGGTAGAAACTAGATGAGCCTATGTTGAAGTATATGCAATGATTCAATGATGAATCTGTGTAGATACATGGACAAAAAAGGGTATCTTCGCAGCGAGGAAGCAAACAAGTTAAAGAGAGAAGTTGATCAACCCTCAAGCAAGAAAAATGATAGCGAGCAAAGTAAGAAGAAAGATGAAAGGAAAGGACCATTCGAACGTTTCAGAATGAAGGAGCTCTTGTAGGATAGAACTATCTTCCTTTCAATGCACCTTGAGCATAGATCGTTACACTCTCAGAAAGCATATGACTCATCAAGTAACCTTCGCAGGTACATAGACAAAAAAAAGTAAAAGAAACTTAAGCTTCCTAGGTTGGAAAGTTATCTCTGGATTCCAACTTCCTCCTACCCTTGATCGCTGTACGGGTCCAGACATTACCTAGGTCTTCAATTTGATCTAGGTTGTACAATAAACTGGTTGTTCTCTGACTACTCTTAACTTTCTCAGATCTCACACCATGACCATACCCTTACCTTCTCTCTCACTAGAATTGTTACTGAAAGATGACATAATTACAAGAAAAAAATCGAAAACTTACTGGGATTTAGGTTACTTTGATGGTTTCAAGGGGCAAGTGTTGACAATCCCGGATTTCAAGGAACCAATATAGAAGGAACCGAAATTGCAGGGATGTGCATAAATTAGGAAAGATTTGTTTTTATTGTAATTGATTAGTTACCTTGTATAAATCTGTAAAGACTCTATAAGTTGACATGCAAGTACTGTGTATACACACACAAAAATATTCATACGAAATATACGAAAAAATTTCCCCTTCGGTTTTTGGTTTTGTTTTTGACATGTTATCAGATCAGGTTCCAATCAAGTGGACCTAATCTGATTTTGTGAATTGTTTGGCTCAGAGGAGTATCTCATCATTGCCATTTTTCCTCTGACCAAGTGGTGTCTGTTTTTTGATCTTTGGTGATAGGCTCAGATCAAAGTATCTTCAATTGCCATCATTCCCTTCTTTCTCTGATCAAGTGTTACCTGTTTTGATCTGTAGTGATAGGCTCAGATCAAGTGTCCTCTTTGCCTTCATAACTTGTCTCGACTAAGCTGCTATCTCTGTCCGAACCAATTTTTTCCTTTGTCTGCAAAAATAACCAAAAATGTCACAAATACTGGAAAACGCAGAAGCCATTCTAGGAAGTTCAGAAACCAAACTAAATCTCCCTGCTAATTTTGATCTATCAGAAGAGTTTGCAAAGTTTCTCCAACAGAGCCTGAATGTTCCAGCATCAGTACCCGTCCAGTCGTCAAACCTGGTATTAAAAGTAAAACTTACAAGCACCAATTATCCACTATGGAGTAGGCTCATGAAAATCGCTCCTGGAGGCAGGGGGAAGAGCACCCACATTACAGGGTTCGTCCACCCCCTGCCAACTGACCCATTATATCCAGCGTGAAAACTCTCTGGGATGGATTGTCGGTTACATATGGATCAGGAGGTGACCCACTGCAAATTTTCGACCTCAATAAACAATGTTATATAATTAAGCATGGAAACCGATCGCTTGAGACATTATGGGACCAATTTCAAGGATTGTGGATGACTATAGACTCTATGGATCCGAATCCCATGGAGTCTCCAAGGGACATAGCCATCTACACAAAAAGGTTCAGGAACAACGATTATATCAACTGCTTTTAGCAGTTGATGACTGTTTTTCAGATAGGAAAAAGGAGATCTTGAAGAGGGAGCTAGGACCTATGGTTGAAATGGCATACAATGAGCTACACAGGGAAAATGTATAGGAGGGAGTATTGTCTGCAACCCCATCAGACAACCAGTCATCATAAGGTGTTGGGCAAGGTCTAGCAGTCAAATCACCAAACCAAAGAAACCAGTCAAGAACAACAGAAAATCCAACACCACGCTCAGGAGGCCAACCATCACGGCGTGGGGTGGAAGCTAAAACCCTCATGGAATGCACCCACTATAAAAGGAAAAGACATACCAGAGAGAATTGTTTCAAAATTCATGGATACCCTGAATGGTGGAGGAAATTCACGACGAATGGAAAAAGCGCAGTGGCTCAGGCCACATAAAGAGAAATTGACAGCAAGGTGCCAAATACAGGAGCCATTCGCAGAGAAAAAGATGCGCAAGAAGGAACAGCAATGGCAGCCGCAGGGACAATGGCGGCAGAGGAGGGAACCGCAGCAGGTAAAAGGGTTGGGGATCCATTTAAATACCCCTCAATAAAATTACTCCCTAGATCCCTGCATCCAATTGCAATGTTATCACTGGTCCTGAAGGTTCTGGAAACACTGCTTGGACCCTCAGTTCTCTAAAAATATCACTTGAGCCCCCTGTTTTTTTAAATTGTTCCCTTGACCCTTCAGTTTCACCAATAATTACAGATATTCCCCACCAAATGCCAAAATTGCCTCAACAGTCCAAATGTTATCTCACCCAAGACACATCTCAGTGGATCATTGACTGTGGTGCCACATATACAATGACCAATGACCTTTCTGACCTGATTACTCATACATCACCTCTTAAGACTACTGTTGAAACTGCGAATGGTACCACTATCCCAGTTATTGGAGGTGGATCCATTTCTATCACCCCTACTATTACACTTAAGAATTGTCTATATGTCCCATCTTTGTCCACAAAATTATTGTATGTCAATCAGATCACTAAAGAATTGGAATGCATTGTTATGCTGTATCCTAATTTTTGTCTTTTGCAGGACATTCGTACGGGGGTGATCATTGGACGTGGTACTGAGCGTCGCGGGCTGTACTATGTTGATGCAGTAGCGCAACAGGGACAGTCTAATCTTGCTACCGGGACGGTTAATCGACGGTTATGGTTATGACATCGCCAGTTAGGGCACCCTTCATTTGGTTACTTACAACGCCTATTTCCGGCCCTATTTACTTCCCATAATAATATTTTTTCTTGTGATACATGCCTCCAGGCAAAACAGACTCGGGCATTTTACCCTTCAAATAATACACGTGTTAATCATATGTTTACTTTGATTCACTCTGATGTCTGGGGGCCTTCCCGTACAATAAACAACTTGGTTTTCAGTATTACGTTATTTTTGTGGAAGATTTTTCTCACATGATCTGGCTATATATTCTGAAACATAAATCAGAAGTCTACCAAAAGTTCGTCCATTTCTACAATATGATCCACAACCAATCCAATACTAAAATCAAAATCCTTCGCTCTGACAACGGAGGGGAATATCTTACTGGGGACATGGTTCAGTTCTTTCACCATCATGGTATAATACACCAAACCACATGCTCCCATACTCCTGAACAAAACGGAGTTGCGGAACGAAAAAATCGTATTCTTCTTAAGATGATACGGGCTATGATGTTTGAATCCCATGTCCCGATGAGTTTTTGGCTAGAGGCTGTATCTACTTCCACTTATCTTCTCAACCGCCTACCCAGCAAAATCCTTGATTATAAAACACCACTTCAAATGCTATCTACGCAGCACGATATACCCTCAATTTTTACCCTACCTCCAAGAGTCTTTGGCTGTACCGTTTTTATTCATACCCCTAAAAACGAACGAACAAAGCTTGACCCATGTGCTGAAAAATGTATCTTTGTTGGTTATGCCTCATCTCAAAAAGGGTATCGATGCTATAATCCTCGCACCCATCGTATCTATGTTACCATGAATTGTGTATTCCTTGAGACCGAGTACTATTACCTTTCTCCATCTCGGGTTCAGGGGGAGTTCCCGTATCCTAATGTTGGAACCCTCAATTGGTTAGTACCACAACCTAATTGAACGACAACTGTTCCAACACAGCAAGTAGATGACGCCGACTGTGATATAGCTCCCAACACTATACCACCTGAGGCACCAGTACCATCGCCCGCTGCATTGTCTCCAATGAATGAACTACTACAGGTAAATGATTTAGATACGAATAATGTGCAGTTCAATTCAGATTGTCTTACTCCCACTGAGTCCACTGAGCCACACACACCCACTACAAATAATATTCCCATTATAGCCTCTAATACCCCAGAAACAAGTGCCGATGATAATATTGTTATTGAGCATCAGCAGGTCAAGGTGTTACCCCCCAGAACAAAGCGAGGAATTCCTCCCTCACGATACTCTCCCACTCAAGTATCAAAAACCTCAAGGTACCCAGTAAATACATCTTTAGATGGATTATGTGATTTAGCTCAAGGTTTTTTTGTAGCTTTGTATTCAGAACAGGTACCACGGACTATTGAAGAAGCTCAGGCCTAGTCTGAATGGAAAAAGGCCATGATAACTGAAATGGAAGCCCTGAAAAAAAATTAAACTTGGGAGAAGTGCATCCCACCCAGTGGAAAAAGGACAGTCGGTTGTCGATGGGTTTTTACAATCAAGCACAAAGCGGATGGAAGCGTCGAACGGTATAAGGCGAGACTTGTAGAAAAAGGGTATACTCAGACATACGACATTGATTATTCAGAAATGTTTTTGCCAGTGGCTCGTATCAATACAATCCGGGTACTATTCTCTATTGCGGCAACCCAGAATTGGCCTCTCCACCAGTTTGATGTCAAGAATGCATTTTTACATGGCGACCTGAAAGAAGAAGTGTATATAGATCCCCCTTCGGGTTTCTCTGCTGGGTTCAAGCCAAGGAAAGTCTGCAGGTTGAAAAAGGCTCTATATGGACTCAAACAGTCTCCTCGGGTCTGGTTCGTAAAATTCACTAAAGTAATGAAACAAGATGGGTATCATCAGAGTAATGCTGATCATACGCTATTTATCAAGAAAAGAAAAGATTTGGTAACCTGTCTGATTATTTACGTTGATGATATGGTAATCACTGGAAATGACACTGAAGAGATGTTTCGTTTCTGCAAACATTTGTTCACCAAATTTGAAATGAAGGATCTTGGAGGACTGAAGTGTTTCTTAGGAATCGAAGTTCTAATGTCAGAAGCAGGGATCTACATATCACAGCGAAAGTATGTCTTGGATTTACTAGCCGAGGTAGGGATGCTCGACTACAAACCCTGCGACACCCCTATGGCTATGAATCACAAGTTAAAGATGGATGATGGAGCACCACCAATGGATAAAGAACGGTATCAGCGATTGGTTGGCAAATTGATCTATTTGTCTCATACACGGCCTGATATTGCTTTCGCAGTAAGTGTAGTGAGCCAGTTCATGCATAGTCCACAGGAACATCATATGGATGCAGTAGTATGTATCTTGCGCTATCTGAAGACTACACCAGGAAGGGGCATTGTGTTTTGTAACAATGGCCACTTAGATATACAAATACTGATTGGACAGGCAGCATATCAGATCGGAAGTCTACTTCTGGATATTTTACACTTGTGGGAGACAACCTTGTGACTTGGAGAAGTAAGAAGCAAAAGGTTGTTACTTTGTCTAGCGCTGAAGCCGAATTTCGTCGCATTGTGAAAGGGATTACTGAGATATTGTGGATTCAAAAATTATTTAAAGATATTGGGCTACGAGTAAATCTTCCTGCACCTCTGTTTTGTGATAATAAGGCGTCCATCAGCATATTAGAAAATCTGGTGCAACATGACCGAACCAAGCATATAGAAATTGATCGACATTTTATCAAGAAAAAACTGGAAGGAGAGCTGATTGAGTTACCTTATGTTCGGTCAGAAGACCAATTGGCAGATGTGTTGACCAAAGCAATCAATGGGAGGTCTTTTGATGCTATTTGGTGCAAGTTGAACGTTGTTGACCCCACAGTTCAACTTGAGGGGGAGTGTTGACAATCCCGGATTTCAAGGAACCAAAATAGAAGGAACCGAAATTGTAGGGATGTGCATAAATTAGGGTAGATTTGTTTTTATTGTAATTGATTAGTTATCTTGTACAAATCTGTAAAGACTCTATAAGTTGACATGTAAGTACTGTGTATACACACACAAAAATATTCATACGAAATATACGAAAAAACTTCCCCTTCGGTTTTTGGTTTTGTTTTTGACATCAAGGTCATGGAAAACAAGATTTTTTTTGGTAAGAGAATCAAAGAAAATTAAGATGAGAAGTGTGCTAAAATCAATACAAGCCATGGATATTTACAAAGATGAGAGGATGAGAATCAATTTCTAATATAACTGCAAGAAAAATGTTTGCGTAAATCTCTAAAAATGTGTGAGCGTTTCTTGCACATTCGACGGCTGTAATGGTAAAAAAAGTGTGAACATGGGGCATCCAAGTCGATCCTCTCGAGATCCGCAGCTGGACATGTCCACAACAGCAAATCTAGAGACATTTGATGTTGTAACCGTAAAAAAAAGAAAAAGAAATTTAAAAGGGAAAAAAAGAGTAAATAAATAATAATTAAATTAAATTAAGTTGAAGTTTAAAATTTGATTTTTTTCGGAATATGTATATATATTGATTAATGGAATTAAATTGAGTTTATCATTAAAAAAATAAATAACCCTATCCTAAGAGATCCCAACAAATCCTCCCCAATACCCTCCCACTTCCCTTAATTTTCTCACCTTATCCCCTCCATCAAACTTCCCCCCCAGGCGATATTTTCCCCATTCCCCCATTTCATTTAACCGTCTTTTTTTCCTACCCCAACACACTCACACGACAACAAATTCAAGAAAAAGAAAAAGAAGAGAAGAGAGTGGAAGAGAGGGAGGGGCAGACGCAGTAATAAAGGAGAAATGAGAAGGAGAATTGGTCACACACATCAAATTCAATTTTGCTTAGGATCAGTGCATTGGTATTCAAGAGGTAGGTTACCCTCCCCTCTGTCAGATTGCTTTGGACTCCCTCGTATTCTGTTTTGGGAATTATTTGATTATCACTGCATGTTTATCTTTTGCATTTTATTATGAATTCTTTATGTTTTAGTATGGACATTGCATGAATGGCCTTAGATATAGATCACATAGCATGGAAATAGGTTGGATTGGGTACAGTTCGTCGAAAAACGAGTCCGGAGGCTACACGCGCAGCAGCCCACGCGCGCCCTGAGCGGCGCGTGCAGTACACGCACTGAATTGTCAGATGCGTTACAAAGAGGGCGTCGAATGGAGTACAATGGAATTGGTTTGGGGTAAATCGGAGTTCAAATGAAAAAGTTATGGATTTTTGAAGAAATTATAATTTAAAAGAAAAACAAAAAAAAAGCATCAGGCCTAGCGGCCGCAGGGCCAGCAGGCCAACTCTAGCTGGCAGGCCGCTGTCAAACAGGCCAGGCGAAGCCCATATGCCTGCTGCATAAAAAAAGTGTAAAGTAGAGGCGGGCTGGAAGGCCAGCCGGTTGGCTGCCTCCTTAGCGGGTTGAGCCTGCTGGAATTAGAAGCCCAGAAAATGCGGAAAATAAAAAAAAAGTTGCTGCTGGCAGGCCGCAGAGAAGCGGGCCTGATAGAATAAAGGGCCGGACTGAAGCAGTTAAAGGGCCAGGAAGAAAAAAAATGACAAGGAGCCCTACAATAATAATAGTTAAAAAAATTATTGAATAGTGGCTATTTGATAATTAATAAAAATGAAGAATTCAATAAATGAAAAAAAAGAACTGGGTGCCGGGACTTAATAAATTAAATATATATATATATATATATATATATATATATATATATATATATAATTAATGCTGAAACTTAATAAAATAAATATATATATCATTAATTAATTTAATTGAACTAATAATGTTTTAAATGTAAAATAAAAAAATTTAGAAACCCATTAAATAAATTAAAGTAAAAAAAAGTAAAAATAGTAGGGAAAGATAAAAATAATTAAATAAAAGATTTAAATGCTTGAGAGCCTAAGAAAAATAAAATAATGTGTAGAAACCTAAAATAAAGTGTAGAAAGATAAAATAACGATAGAAGATAAAATACATAATAAACCCCACGCAACATAGGGTAACTACGCAATATAGGTAGTACGCAACATAGAACGGAGCATGCAACATAGGTGAAACGGAAGTGTGAAAGCGTGACGTATTCACGGCACGAGCATTGCATTTGGCCTATGAGCCGTGTGGTCCTACGGGACGTGTGGCCTGACGAGGCGTGTGATGGGTGTTGGTAATAATAGTTACCTTCACCTAATAGGACCCGGAACATGCATAGCATATCATGGAAAAGAAAGAGCATAGCGTGTGATATTAAATGACTGCGTGTGACACAGAGATAGAAGTGCATGCATCATGATGTTGCGCATTGCATTTGTTATTGTTGTGATTATCAATGACCTTGTTATTAAGTTGTTTCAGTGCTACGTGTCGGGATACGGAATCGGGTTGGGTATGTGTTATTTATTTATTTATGCTTTGATGCTTTATTGGTTTATCTGTTGTTGCTTTACATGCTTTATCTGCTTACCCGACTCAGTATGTGACAGTCCCTTTTCGGGAGAGACGGGTAACCTACGAGTGACTCCCATCACTCACCCCCAACCTTCCCTCCACAGGTGAGCAGGATTATGAGTGTATACGATTATCGAGGGTGGGACATATTACGCCTCCTCCCCTCCACAGGTGAGCAGGATTAAGAGTATATATGTTTATCGAGGCTGAGAAGAGTGAGCTGGGCTCGAGAAGGGATCTTGTTGACCGAGAGCTTGTTTCTTGGGATAGTCAGATAGACCTCCACCTAGGTTTATTGTTTGATCTTAGTATTTCATATTTGACTTAGCGGATTTCGTCAACCCTTGTACTTGATGTTATTCTGATGGATTTAATTTAATTAAGATGTTTCTTTTTTTAATTATCGTTTTCGCTAAAAAAATTCTACGTCAGATCTGACGTGCAAAGAAGTTTGAACGACGTTTTGTAGTCCTCGTAGTAGGATACGACGGATGCACTGTTTCCAATGCTAGGGCTCGGGAGCGGGGTGCTACATTTGACGAGGGATAAATGATACGTAATTTCTTGCCACTAACTTGCATGTGCACTAGGCATAATTGTAGAGTGGTAGACAAGAGGATTGTCGATCCCACGTGGACTAATTTTAAGTACCAAAACTATTCTTTTACCTTAATTGAAACATAATAAATTAAAATTTAATAAAAACAAAAGTTTAATATTAATTATCTAATGCAAAACCTACTAATCAAATACTAAACCTTAACTTTTCCTGTTAAAGTTCTTAACTAGTTAGGATCCAGTTGAATTCTTTTATAAAGAGTACTATCAATCCTTAAAGCAAGAAAATAAGAACTTTCGACTTTGGCATTAACTAGTTAAAAAAGAATAAGAACTTAGCATAAATTAAGTCGATGGTATCCATCAAATTCATATATAATTGCACTGTAAAACATCAGACGAAGAAAATCAAGGACGAAATTAATGTAGATTAGTTCAAGTTGCTTTCTGCCTGGGACCCTCGCCTTATGTTGCTTCCGTATGCAGGAGAAAGGGCCCCTGCTATGGTGCGAGCTTCTCTGCTACCTCGTAAACCCTCAATCGCGTCTAGATGCATGTGTTGTCCTCCCTCTTCTCTCTGAGATAAGATATCCTAACCCCCACTTTCCTCACCCCCTTTGCAACCATCCGACACGTGACAGTAAGGGGTGATGAGGCTAGATGACTGTCATCTGCATCTAGTTTCACCATCCCTTGCTTCCACGTGTCGGACGATCACAAAGGGGATGAAAAAAGTGGAAATTAGGGGATCCAAACCCCTTCTCTCTCTTCTTTTTTTTTTCAAATTTTCGATTGATGAGGGAACTTAGAGAAAAATTGGAGGAAAATCTTCGGGAATAACTGTAGCGCCCCGCTCCCGAGCCCTAGCCTCGGGACCGTGCACCCGCCGTATCTCGCTAAGGAGAATACAAGGCGTCAAATCAATCTCTTACATGTCAGAAATGACGTAAAAAATTTTCTCGCGGAAACGTAAATCATAACTTAAATTAATTCCAATAATCGTCATTACATTACTGAATAAAAAATTCTGATAATGAAAGTAATAAAGAAGTCTGTGAAAATCCCCAAAAGATAACTACGAAAAATCAGCTGCAGCGTCCCCCTCGTATCCTAGCTGCAGCTATCAACCAGTCCACTCAGCTATGTCCGTCCTGTCCTCAACAAAGATGTGCTCATAGTCCTCATCCGGCTCACCTGGGAAGTAGGGGTGAGTGACAGAAATCACCCAGTAGATGCCCGCCTCAAACAAATACAAAACGTACATACCGAAATGATATAACCACATAGCACATAAACACACTATAACATGCATAAGATAAAATAAATGCGGTAAGTAAAGCACTCCACATAAAATGCGCAAGTACATGATGCATGCTCAATCAACGTGTCACACGCAACAAAGTCATGTCACACATAATGCCGATATCCATACCGTGCAATGCATGAACCCGGGTCCTACTGAGTGGCTGCAGGTCGTACACCCCACAGTCACCATACTGAGTGTGTGTGGCCGCACCACTGCACACCATTCTGAGTGTCGTGGCCCCGCCACCGTACACCATCCTGAGCGCCTGTGACCCGTACGTCACTACCCGCCATCAATGCAATGCACGTGCCATGAATGCAAAAACACAATCGCCTGGGGCCCGCAAGCCCATCCTCACAAACTCCGGCACTCAATATTTAGTTTTGTAAATTTTACAAATATTGAAAAGTTGTTATTTAGAATTACCCTTATTTTTCCTCAGATTGTATTAATTTTCTAGAATTTTCTACTAATTTTCCCTATTTTTCCCCTATTTAATTCTATTTATCAATAATTATTTTTAATTATTTACATTTAACCAAAATTCAGAAAATAAGTGGAAATAATTTAATTTTAACCTTCTATATTTTCTGGAATTTTTTTTTTTTTAGAATTTTCTGATAATTAAATATATTTTTTTAGAATTTTAAACTAATTTTAATTAATTATTTTTTATTTATTCATTTCAGAAATAAATTTTCAAATTTTTTTTTGTTTGGGCTGGCCTGCTACCTGGTCCGGTCCGCTGGCCATCCGGTCCGGTCCGGCAGCCTGGCCGGTCCAATAGCATTTTCCTTCTTTTTTTTTTTTAATTAAATTCTATTTCCTTCTAACCTCCATAAAATCTTTGTTTTAACTCCGATTGACCTCAAACTAGTTGCATTGGACTCGTTATAACAAGACGCATCGTTTGGAAGTGGACACGTCATCACGTGTCCGGACGCGCCGTCAGGGGCCGCGCGTGGGCCCCACGCGCCACCCCTTGAAACGCGTCCGTCAGACCCGTTTTTCGACTTCCATCCCAATCCCAACCTATTCCGGGCTAGATGAACCTATTCTAAGGCCAAAACACAATTTTAAACAACTCCAATTATGAAAATTTCTGATCTTTTGGATTAATTTGAGGGTATTTTTAATCTAACACAATCTTACCACCAATTCCATACACATGCACGCATGTAGCAGGCATAAATAAATCATCTCATGCTTTGTCATATAAAACATATGCAAAATTAATATCTTATACAAATAAAAACAACGAATCACATAAATATACCATCAAAGCATGCATGGCTTATACCCGTTTGAGGGGGAAGAGGCACCTACCTTGGAAAAACAATTAATTCGCGTAAAATAAGGAGAAAGGTGGAATTTTGGGGAAGAATGGTTAGACCCTTTCTTCTTCTTCTTCTTCTTCTTCTTCTCTTTTTTTCTTTTCTTTTCTCTCCTCTCCTCTCCTAGCTTGAAACGTTTTTTTTGTTGTTGCAGCCGACGTTCTTTGGTTGGAGAGAGGAGAAAGTGTCGTTTGTGATGAGGTAGGGGAGAGAACTTAGGTAGGGAAGGAATTTGGGGAATAGGATTTGATTAAATTTGATTAGATTTGATTAGTTTAAATTTTCCCTTTTAGATTTCAATTATAACCAAAAGTTATCCATTGACCCTCACCTTTATCTACACGTCACACACATCACATAAATATATATATATATATTACTTATTTACTTTTTACCTTTATATTATTATGATTATTATTATTATTATTTTAAAAAATCACGGTTGTAACATCCTACCCACCTTACAAAAAGTTTCGTCCTCGAAACTTGACGTAACTTATTCGAAGAGCTGTGGATATCTCTCTCCATATGCTCCTCGAGCTCCTAGGTCACCTCGCGCTCAGTGTGATTTGTCCACTAGACTTTAACATAAGAGATGACCCCCGTGTCTCAATACTTGGTCTTTGCGATCCATGATCCTGATAGGAGTCTCCTTATAGGTTGTGTCCGGTCGAATTCTCAACGGTGGCGCATCTAAAACATGGCTCAGATCCAGAACATATCTCCTCAGCTAAGAAACATGAAATGCGCTGTGAACCTGAGCCAAGATAGGGGATAACGCTAATCGGTAGGCCAAGGTACCGGCTCTTTCGAGTACCTTATATGGACCAATGTAGCGAGGCCTCAGCTTACCCTTCAAACCAAATCGTGAAACCCCCTTCATAGGTGACACTCTCAAGTAAACCTTCTCGCCCACAGCGAACTCTAAAGGGCGCCTCATTAAATCTGCCTAACACTTGCTTCTGTCTTGCGCAACCTTGAGCCTATCACGTATCAACTTTACTTTTTCTCTAGTTTGTTCGACCAACTCAGGACCGATAATAGTACGCTCGCCAACCTCGTCTTAATGAACAGGGGGACCTGCACTTACGTCCATAGAGCGCCTCAGAGGTTGCCATGCCGATGACACTATGGTGGCTATTGTTGTAGGAGAACTCAATTAGCTTGATCATACAATTCCAGTTCCCTCTGAGGTCTACTGCGCAAGCCCTCAACATATCCTCAAGAATCTGAATCGTCCTCTCCAACTGCCTATCAGGTTGGGGATGAATTGCAGTGCTCGAATGTAGTTCTGTCCATTACATATATCAGCATACACGAGTTTAATATGTTTTGTCATTTTAAATTGTTAATTCGTTAAGCATGTTTGATATAGACATATAATATGTTGTGTATCCTTATGCTAAACGCATGTATGACTTACGTATCATATGTAGCTCATGAATTTATAATCGTTATCTGCATTTTGTCACGTGTATTATGTTTATATTGTTTGTTAGTTGAGTTTTAAGCGGTACACACACTATGCGTGTTCAATTTAGTCTTTGTTTATTGTGATCTCTCTTTTTGTACTTATATTAGTCATTATTGATAGTTATTTTTTTTGTTACCTGTACTCTATCTTTTTCGTATAGCTTATCCTATTGTTGTATAAATATCGTTGTATATATATTTCTGAAGGAAATGCATAAATGCTCTATAATTTATTTGGGTGTTCAAGTTGATAATAAAAAAAAAGAATTTTTTTAAGTTATTTACATTTTAATCTATTACCATACTGTCATGCAATACTATGTTGTTCCTAACTCGTAATTACATGATTTTCAATTGTGTATGTTAATGATTTGTTTTAAAACCAGTAGATGTATGCCTATTTCGTAACCCATGACTTGTATGAAAAGTATTTGTGTTATTGTATTGTGTTGTTTGTTGTCGTTATATATTATGATGTTTATTACTGTTTTGTTGTATTAGTTATATTGCAGTATCATTGAAATAGTTGTATGTATACTTGTGCATATTTACTTAACGTCGTTTAGTTACTTTTGTTTCGTGTATCTATTTGTATGATTTCTTAAATTGACTTATTTACGTTATTAATGTTGTAACAAATTGTGTTTGTCTATATGCCTCTTTATTGTTGTAAGAGACTGAGTGTTATCTCTCTCTTTTTTTTTGTAGTGGTCATTTAGTATATATACCCCTGCCTTATCGTACATCTTTTATATATTCACTACTCCTACGTTGTTATCGTATTCTACATATATTGTGAGCTTTTACCCATTACTTCGTACTTTCATGTTGTTGCTTGTATGTATAAGTATATGTGTATATAAACATTTATTATTTGTCTTTCACACTTATACTGTTTGTGTTTTGTGTGTTGATAACATTATATGGTTAATAAGTTGATTGGTTCATTACAGCTCACAGAGTCATACTGCTGTAAGGGTGCACACATTTTTTTTGGTAGTTAGTATGTTTTGTGCATATTATTTTTATGTTAGTATGTTACAACAACCTGGTAAATTCTCTTATATATATTTTTTTTTGTATGAAACGGAAAATTTTATTAAGCTGAAACCTCACTTATGGCGGAGGAAAACCATATTACAAAAGTCAAAGTATGTGAATAAATGAATTAACGAACTAATAATTTCATATCTCCAGTCGTATATGATATGCCGCATTAAAACCTTGCCAAGTAAAACCACCCTTGTGGATAAAACCTTGGCGAAGGAAAAAGCGTACATATTTATACGGCTGTCATTGATATGATATAGATGGAACATTGTGTACAAATGAAGATGTGCTGCAGGCGGATGTAGTAACAATTTGAGGCTGCAGGCAGTGTAATCGTCAACATTTGATCTTAGTTGCCCTTTGTTGAACCAACCCTCGAAGTGTCCATGGAAAATTTGATGCCACCGTGACAGACGGATGAAAGGATGCACTTGGTCCATATATATGGTAGCTGCCACAGTTGTAATCTCGCGCGGATGAAGAGAACATATTAAAAGAGTATAAAGCCCAAAAGTAATAAGCATAAACAGAATGCCAAAATGCATACCCAAGTCGCCTTGACTAGGCAGCCAAGGCGACAGTGTGTAGATTCCAGCAGTAAAAAAATTGGAAGTATCTGCTTCTTGATATAATCCGATGATCCAGCAGTATAGTCCTCCGATCGCCAATGCGAAAATAAAGTTGTGATAAATGCGCCAGTATGATGTCCAAGTCGCTCCAATGAAACAAGATAGCATGTTATATTTATGTAAGAAACCGCGTAAGTCATAGAAAAAGGGATGTATAAACATACCGTGCCTGCCTGCAGCCCAATGGGTGCAGGCAGGTGAGGCAAAACAGCGCCAATCCATATGGAAGACCGTAAATGTCAAGGAACTCTTAAATGAACAGATGTGAGATCTAAAGTGACCGCCGTCCTGACCAAAGATGGGAGAGTAGTCGAGGTATAGTATGTCGTCCTTGGGTATAACATTGCCTGCTGTGCTAAGTAATGTGCTGCCATATTTGCTTCGCGATAAATATGACTGCTAGGGAGCCGATGAGAATGAACTAGATCAAGAAACCAACAAAGATGGGCATTCCCATGGATGGCATGAGAATGCATGAGCCGATCAGTCAGTTGGGCGCAATCTGACTCGAGGGTAATTGAGCGATAAAACGGAAGGAAATAAAGAAGACCAAAAAGTGCAGCTTGGATCTCTGCATGAAGAGGAGTGCATTGCGGGAGTCGGAATGAGATTGCTCCTAGACATAAGCCTGTATGATTACGTAATATGGCATCGCCTGCTGCAAAGTGCCGCCCCACTGCAGCATCCACATTTAGTTTCAATCGGCCCGACGGTGGTGTGATCCAACGAACTATGACTGGTCGAGGTGGTCTAGGGGGAGGAAGCCAACTGAATATCTGCCTTGGGTAGGTAGAAAATTTAGAGCCTACTATTCTTTTGTGCCACAGATTAATATCATAATGGATGGATGATCGTAGGGAAACTGTTGTAAAAGTTGTTTTGTCCCCATATACCATGGAAGTATAAGCACACCAAATGTTGTAGACTATGATGGCGGGAATCACTATTTTATAAACCCCAATAAGAGAAGAAAGAGATGACCGATACCACCATGCAAGAAGATACTGACGTAGTTGGAATGAAGAAGGAAGGGGACAATGCAGCTCACTTGCAAAATAATACCATATATATATATATGGTGGTTAATTTAATTAATTTAAATTATATATTTTTTTTCAACTCATTATTTTTTTGCACTTTTGTGGTGTTTATTGTTCATGTTGTATTTGAATTAGTAAATTTTATTAGGCATGGAGTGGTGGTATGTGATGGTGGGGCAAGGTATTGGTTTTGCAGATGTGACTGTGATTTTACTATTAACGACTTAAGTAATTTTGTTTATATGTAATGGTAGTTTATTTTGATTGTGACGTGCATGAGTATGGTGTGCATTATGTTGTGTTTGTGCACCTGATTTTTCTTTTATGTGGCATATATATAATTTGTTGAATTATGTTGCTGTATATTCATAGTTCATTATGTTATCTGATATCTCTTTCTTTTGTACCGTGTTATGTTTCTTTGTGTAGTTGTGTTGGATTTTGTATGGTTGATGTTTTAGTACGTGTTTGATATGTGGAAAATATGTCGTTAAGGTATGTTGTATTGATCAATGTGTGTATATATAGTTAATTAGCAAAATTTTGTATTATGGTCTTGTGTTTAAGTGTGTTTTTTTTGGCTCAGCGAAACTTTGCTGAGACCAACGGTCCACTCGAACTTCGCCTTCTTCTGCTTCCGTCTGCTCAGGGCACCAGTATCGACGAGAATCCTTCAACAAATTTCCCGTAGCAGCTGGTCAAACCAAGAAAACTCCTTACTTTAGTCACCTTGGTCGGTTAGGGCTATTCAGCAATAGTCTTAATCTTATTCGGATCCACTAATGTCCCCTCTTTTGAACTTACGCGTCTTAAGAAAGTCACGATTCTGCTGTGCAACTCTGATCATTTATCTCTGACTGACATCTCCTGTGCTGATAATGAGTCATTTATACATGGTCGCCGACGGTTGAACTCTGTTATGACGGCGTCAGTCTCCCTGACGTCTGCATCAGTCCTCACGTGGATCTGTGCACCGATCCTTCCTTCCTTTTATGTTGCTCCTGATTCTGTTGTGATGGTGGCGCCGGTCTCTGCTCAGTGCTCTCTCTCGTAAAATGTCCCGGTTGTCGCACTCATACTTGCATAATCCCCCTACACTAACTTGAGTATGGCATCCACAATGAGCACATGGCGGCGGTGGCCGTGCTCTCCTCCGCGGCCATACTTTCGTCACGTGCGGTCCTGTGATTATTAGCGGCCATGTCGTATATCTCCGACTTATGCGGTGAAGGGTCATCCTGATCATCGAATTAGAGACATCCTGTATTTCCCCGTAGTGGAACCTCAGATCCGGTGGCGCGGTGGTGGAAGCCGCTGGTTCAACTGCTGCTGCCGTTGTGCCAAAATGGTGGCCAAGGTGGCAATGGTGTCGGCCAATGCATGGAGGATGACCCCCTGATCTGGGTGGTCATTACCACATCCACTGTTGCCTCGTTTGCTAGAGTGCTCACTACCCGACGACATTTCCTTGAATTTCACATGAAATTTGACAAGAATTCGGATTGAACAGGAGTAATCGAGGGATTTGAGCATTTATGTGGCTCATGCGAATGGTCGGAGGTATAACGATAATTAAGTAGGAAAAGCTCACCAACGGCACACACCTCCCATAACCCGATCATAACTTAGGTCTAAGATCATATCTTAAGTCTACTTTGTTTATTAGGGGTAAAATCGTAATTTTACAAAAGATCGTAACTTATGTCTAAGTGATCTAATTAATCCTGCGTTTCCGAGGCGGATCTGAAGCCTGGGCTCTGATACCACCTGTAGCGCCCCACTCCCGAGCCCTAGCCTCGGGACCGTGCACCCGCCGTATCTCGCTAAGGAGAATACAAGGCGTCAAATCAATCTCTTACATGTCAGAAATGACGTAAAAATTTTTCTCGCGGAAACGTAAATCATAACTTAAATTAATTCCAATAATCGTCATTACATTACTGAATAAAAAATTCTGATAATGAAAGTAATAAAGAAGTCTGTGAAAATCCCCAAAAGATAACTACGAAAAATCAGCTGCAGCGTCCCCCTCGTATCCTAGCTGCAGCTATCAACCAGTCCACTCAGCTATGTCCGTCCTGTCCTCAACAAAGATGTGCTCATAGTCCTCATCCGGCTCACCTGGGAAGTAGGGGTGAGTGACAGAAATCACCCAGTAGATGCCCGCCTCAAACAAATACAAAACGTACATACCGAAATGATATAACCACATAGCACATAAACACACTATAACATGCATAAGATAAAATAAATGCGGTAAGTAAAGCACTCCACATAAAATGCGCAAGTACATGATGCATGCTCAATCAACGTGTCACACGCAACAAAGTCATGTCACACATAATGCCGATATCCATACCGTGCAATGGATGAATCCGGGTCCTACTGAGTGGCTGCAGGTCGTACACCCCACAGTCACCATACTGAGTGTGCGTGGCCACGCCACTGCACACCGTTCTGAGTGTCGTGGCCCCGCCACCGTACACCATCCTGAGCGTCCGTGACCCGTACGTCACGACTCGCCATCAATGCAATGCACGTGCCATGAATGCAAAAACACAATCGCCTGGGGCCCGTACGCCCATCCTCACAAACTCCGGCACTCAATATTTGGTTTTGTAATTTTACAAATATTGAAAAGTTGTTATTTAGAATTACCCTTATTTTTCCTTAGATTGTATTAATTTTCTAGAATTTTCTACTAATTTTTCCTATTTTTCTCCTATTTAATTCTATTTATCACTAATTATTTTTAATTACTTAAATTTAACCAAAATTCAGAAAATAAGTGGAAATAATTTAATTTTAACCTTCTATATTTTCTGGAATTTGTTTTAGAATTTTCTGATAATTAAATATATTTTTTTAGAATTTTAAACTAATTTTAATTAATTATTTATTATTTATTCATTTCAGAAATAAATTTTCAGATTTTTTTTTTGGTTTGGGCTGGCCTGCTACCTGGTCCGGTCCGCTGGCCATCCGGTCCGGTCCGGCAGCCTGGCCGGTCCAATAGCATTTTCCTTCTTTTTTTATTTTTTTAATTAAATTCTATTTCCTTCTAACCTCCATAAAATCTTTGTTTTAACTCCGATTGACCTCAAACTAGTTGCATTGGACTCGTTATAACAAGACGAATCGTTTGGAAGTAGACACGTCATCACGTGTCCGGACGCGCCGTCAGGGGCCGTGCGTGGGCCCCACGCGCCACCCCCTGAAACGCGTCCGTCTGACCCGTTTTTCGAATTCCATCCCAATCCCAACCTATTCCGGGCTAGATGAACCTATTCTAAGGCCAAAACGCAATTTTAAACAACTACAATTATGAAAATTTCTGATCTTTTGGATTAATTTGAGGGTATTTTTAATCTAACACAATCCTACCACCAATTCCATACACATACACGCATGTAGCAGGCATAAACAAATCATCTCATGCTTTGTCATATAAAACATATGCAAAATTAATATCTTATACAAATAAAAACAACGAATCACATAAATATACCATCAAAGCATGCATGGCTTATACCCGTTTGAGGGGGAAGAGGCACCTACCTTGGAAAAACAATTAATTCGCGTAAAATAAGGAGAAAGGTGGAATTTTGGGGAAGAATGGTTAGCCCCTTTCTTCTTCTTCTTCTTCTTCTTCTTCTTCTCTTTTTTTCTTTTCTTTTCTCTCCTCTCCTCTCCTAGCTTGAAACGTTTTTTTTGTTGTTGCAGCCGACGTTCTTTAGTTGGGGAGAGGAGAAAGTGTCGTTTGTGATGAGGTAGGGGAGAGAACTTAGGTAGGGAAGGGATTTGGGGAATAGGATTTGATTAAATTTGATTAGATTTGATTAGTTTAAATTTTCCCTTTTAGATTTCAATTATAACCAAAAGTTATCCATTGACCCTTACCTTTATCTACACGTCACACACATCACATAAATATATATATATATTACTTATTTACTTTTTACCTTTATATT
>AP025062.1:27190487-27310818 GCA_036186865.1 Eustoma russellianum
TTATTATTATTATTTTAAAAAATCACGGTTGTAACAATAAGGTCCGTCCACCCCTGCTGTTAGTCGTGTGTTTATGAAAGGGATTTAGTCTGGTTATCCTGTTTCAACTCAGATTCTTTTCTTAATAGAATTGAAATACGATTGAGATAGATCTCCATGACATTTGATGTCAATTGGTTTTTTCTTTTTTCTTTTGGCTCCAATCATATCTTGAAATCAACTTCAACCTTTAATCTTCATATATATCAACACCGTCGAATATTATATTTTTTACATATCAAATAAAAACACATATAGTTCAAATATGATAAGATAAATTAAAGATATATTTATTTAGCTAACGAACATAGAAATTAATCTCATTTAAATAATAAATCATTTAGGCTCAAAATATGTAATTAATTTAGATAAAAATCAATAGTTTCTAATTATTTTGATGAAAACTAAAAATGTCCATTAATTCACTTTTGAGCCAATAAAGTGTGCAAAATCAAATTAAATGGTAGAAAGTATAAACATATATAAATATGAGTTATATCGATAAACCCAATCACATGCGGCACTCTCTAATTAAATTATTAAACTAGCATTTGGACCAATTGTATTTCTGGAAATCTTCAGCAAGGTGTCCGACCTCAAGGACTAAATACAATTCAAACTCACGAACATGATCAACTCTCCGACCAATCTAGCAGTTCCGTTGAACCTAATATATAGACCTCCAGCTAAAGTCATTATACAGGACCCATCGAGGCTGTAAAAAAATCACTGAATGAACCTGTAGTAAGTCTGAAAACCTGATAAGCAGACCATCAAATGTTTTCGTACAAGAGGGCCACACTGTAACAATAGAACCATGTCCTAACCACTGTACTTTCAACAGAATCTAGAAACAAAAAATTAAGGTGCTGCTTTAGTTCACTTGAGCCAACACTCAGTTATGTCTTTCTGTTCCCCTATCATATGGCAAAAATCTGAAAACCAAGTGGTCTTTCTGGTCAGCTTGTGCCTGGTAGGCGGAAGTCAGACCATTTCGTGCTCTCAGAGTTATTTTTGTTTGGTGCTATAAATACGTACTTCCATCAACAGGTAGGGGATACCTAATTTTTTTACTTGCATGCCTGAGAACTTCTCCGAGGTACGCTCGCTTAAAATTTTCTAAACTGATTTGAACGTCGGGAGGATTCTGACAAAAATCACACCAAATCATAAATCTCAATTTGATCCTTGATCAAATTGCACCAACAGAGCAATCAACAATGTTGATCACACCAAAAATGAAATCAGAAATAGTGCGAATGAAAAATGAAGAGAGAAAGGAGATTGTGAAGAACACTTCTTCATTGAGAGAAAAACGAGATTCTTGGTACAAGGCAAAAAAAGAAATCAAGAAATCTAGCTAACGAAATAACTGCTGCGCCTATAAATATCTCCAGCTGCGGAGAGCAACAAAAATAACTGTCCCTATTGTAATTACAAGAATATCCTCTTCTACTTCAGCGACCTTTTGTTTAATGAAGGGCAAAATGGTACATTCACATCTATTCAAAAACTTCCTGCCAGCTCTGCCTTCTTCTTCATCGTTGTGCTGTAGCTTCCTTCCTCACTTCTTCTTCACAGCTGCAATTCTTGTAATACCTTCATTCCAATTACTCTTATCCCTCTAATGATCTTGCAAATTTAATTGATGAAGGTGCGTTTGCTTATCTGCCAACTCCTGGACTGCTTCTTCCTTGTCACATACTGTCTGCCTTGCTGTGCTGCAATCAGCAGCAGTTTTATCACCCCCCCCCCCCCCCCCCCCCCCCCCCGCAAACCTGACTGAGCAAAGATATTGCACACTCCCAAAGAATCAGTCAGGTGGCACAATTTCTTTGCATCAAGTGCCTTTGTGAACACATCAGCCAGTTGTCCATAATTCCTCACGGGCATAGGCTTTATAATTCCTTCTTGATATTTTTGTCTAACCAAATGACAATCTATTTCAATGTGCTTGGTCCTTTCATGAAATACAGGATTCTCTACAATGTACATTGCACTCTTTGAGTCACAAAACAATTCAACTGGCTATGTCTGAACAATTCCCAAATCATTTCACACGTGGTTGCTGCTAATGCTCTATACTCAGCCTCAGAGGATGATCTACTCACAGTTGCTTGTTTCTTTGCTTTCCAAGACACCAAAGCTCCACCAAAAAACACATAGATGACCGTAAGTGATCTCCTAGTTTCAACGCATCCGGCCCAATCAGCATCTGAGAAGGCTTTCAGCTGGAAGTCTCCTCCTTTGGGAAACAATAAACCTTGCCCAACTGTCCCTTTGATATACCTCAGCAGTCTATGTGCTGTCTTCAAATGAGTCTCAGTTTGACACTCCGGGAATTGAGATAATTGTTGAACTGCGTACGTGATATCTGGTCTGGTTATGGTTAGATACAGTAACTTTTTAATTAGACTCCTATATCTTGATACATCACCTATCAAGGCTGAGTCATTATGCTGGAGCTTAAGGTTCTTTTCCATGGGGCTCTTTACGGGCTTAGCACCTAAGAACCCCGTTTGCTCCAGTAATTCACAAGCATACTTTCTTTGGCATATAACAAGCCCCCTTTATGACCTAGCTACTTCAATGCCAAAGAAGTACTTGAGGTCACCAATGTCTTTAATTTGGAAAGTGGCATGAAGATAGTCTTTGATACTCTGAATTGCATCAAGTGAGTTGCTAGTTAATATAATGTCATCCACATAAACCAAAACTGCCAGAAAATAATCCACTGTGGTCTTAGTGAACAACGTGTGATCATTAGGAGATTGAGTAAAATTATGTTCTAGAAGGACTTGAGTAAGCCTTTCATTCCATTGTCTACTAGCTTGCTTCAACCAATAGAGTGATCTATGCAGTTTGCAAACAGCGTTGGGTATATCAGATTGGACTCCAGGAGGCAAGTCCATATAGACTTCTTCAGTAATTGATCCATGAAGAAACGCGTTATTCACGTCCAACTGTTGTAAAAACCAGCCCTTTGCTACAGCCAGAGCTAAAACCAAACGTACAGTTGCCATCTTGGCAACCGGAGAAAATGTGTCAATGTAATCAACTCCAAGTTGTTGCGTGTAGCCCTTGGCCACTAAACGTGCCTTGTACCTTTCTATCGAGCCATCTGCCTTATGCTTAATTTTGTAAACCCACCTGCACCCAATTGGCATCTTTCCTGGAGGCAATTGGACCACGAACCAAGTGCTGTTACGCGCCAATGCCCTAACTCAGCCTGCATTGCCTGCTGCCAGTAGGCAGACTTTGATGCCTCTTGATAAGATGATGGCTCCCTGTCTATGCTAATATTCAAAGCATAGATCTATACTCAGAGGATAATGAATCAAGAAAAAGATAGTCACTTAGAGGATGTTTGGTGGAATACAAACTGGACTGAGAATAATCAGATAAAGATGACGGGGTCAAAGCCAAAGAGTTACAGTAATAGTCTTGCAAATAAGAAGGAGGATGCCTAATTCTACCATGTCTGGTATGTTGAACTATTGATGACTCAGGTAACGGTACAGAGTCTGAATTAGCTGGATAGGCTGAAGGTGGTGATGGTACATGTGAAATAGGACTGGGGTTGAATGAATCATTATTTTGGTTATTGGAATCAGGAATGACTGGATTTGTGTAAGTAAGGTCCTGGTCTAACAAAGGCTGAGATATCAAAGGGGTGTGAGTGGAAGAGGTAGAAGTGTTTTCATGATTGGAAAAAGGAAAAACAGTTTCATGAAATATGACATCTCTGGAAATAATGATGTCTTGGTTTTGTAAATCTTGGAGTATATACCCTTTAGTAATATATGGAATTCCAAGGAAGACACAGCTTCTAGTTCTGGTGTCAAATTTGGATTTATGAGGATTGATATTATATGCGTACGCTTGGCATCCAAATACTTTCAGATTAGTGTAACAAGGCTGCTGTTTATACATCAATTCATGTGGAGTACGATGATCAAGTAACAGGGTTGGAGTGAGATTGATAAGGTAGGTGGCATGCTGAACGCAGAAGCCCCAATAAGAAACGGGCAACTGTGCTTGGAATTTTAAGGCTCTTGCTACACAAAGAATGTGTTGTTGTTTCCGCTCAACCAACCCGTTTTGTTGAGGTGTATAGATGCATGAAGTTTGGTGAACAATGCCTTTATCAGAATAAAATGAATTAAGATTGAATTCAGGAGCATTGTCTGACTTGATGATTTTGACACTTTTGTTGAATTGGGTACTAACATAGTGACAGAAACTTCTGATAATTTTCTTGGCTTTATCTTTTGATTTCAGCTAGTATATCCAAGTGTGTCTGCTGTAGTCATCAACACAAGTAAGAAAATACCTTTGATTATACATAGTGGACTCTCTATAGGGCCCCCATATGTCAATATGGAAGATCAAACACAGAAGTTGAAACAGAGTGAGAAATTGGAAAATGCATTCTTTTCTACTTAGCCATCAAGCAAACATTACAAGGGCTGTCATTGGATAGAAAATGAACAGATGGTTCCATCTTATCTATCTGTTTCATTCTAGGTACAGAAATATGTCCTATTCTAAAATACCATAGCATATCATCTGCTGCATTAGTAGACAGACATAGGGTAGAGTAATGATACGAATATGGTTCGTATGTTGATGTTGTCCCGATCTTTCTTCACTCTCCAAACGTCCCTCAAGCCTTGAATGTGATGGACAATGGTGCCAAGCAACCACCTTCCTTTCAAGCCTCCAAATCCGTTTGGTTGGGTGTGTTTCAATCCTCCCAATCCAACCAGTCACTCCTAATCCTTGGATTGTGGATCACCAACAAGGAACACACAATCCTTAATTGGGTCTAGCCTTGATTTAGATATGTGTAAACCAAAGGAAAAACACAAACTTTTATTCAAGAAGCTCAAGAACAAAAGATAACATAAAACTGTAGGGTTTGTAGTTCAAAGATGAAAAAAAAGTCTATCTATCCAAAGAAAATGCTAAGTGATCAATATATTTGATTACAAGTCTTCTTGGTCACTCCCACAAAACGGCTAGGGCATCTTGGAGTCTCCATGTTGGCGCCACTTCCTTCCTTGAGAAGCAAAAATCTGAATTTGTTATTTTAGGTAAGTTTCTCTCTCTTGTCAAATCCACAATTATTGTCTCAATCACCAATTATTGCATTATAGCCATCCTTCTAGAACTTGCCTTGTGCATCCCCTTGCCTTCACACGCCATTCAGCCTTCCTTTTGTCTCAAGATCTAATTTTGGTAACTTCCTCTTTCTTGAATTATCTCCTTATTTGCTCCAAATCTTCAATTATGACTCCATAATTCATTCCAATCATACCAATCTGATTTATGCCATTCTAGAAGGTTTCTTAATTGCATTTTATGAAGGCTAGCCGGCTGCCACTCTCTTCAAGAAGGCCGAAAACCCTAAGTTGCACACTTGGGCCTGTTTTGGACTTCTTCCTTGCAACTCTTGTAACTATTTTTGTGGACTGATTTCGAAAAAACCCAAAACATGAAAGATGCTCTAAATTAAGTCTTCTTCAAGGTCCAGCTGGTTCCATGCACGCCCATTCTCGTTTGAAAGCCCAAAATCACAAAACAGCCTTGTATGGACAAGCTTGGTCCAAATCTGAGAAGCCCTCTTTCCCAAAGCTCAAGACGTTTGATCCAAGACTTGTAACACCTACAAAACACACTCGTACACCAAACATAAGTATTCTAAACAAACTTTAAAAGAAGCAAACGAAAAGACAACTAAAAGCCACAGAAACGGCACCAACAAGCGGACTGACTATCATTGGATAATCAGCTCTTAAGCTCAACAATGAGCACCCATTTAGGAGGAACATCCATTGGTTCATCTTGCACATGTTTGGTTAGGAAGGAGCCAACATCAAAACCAAGTTGGAAACCAAGGTGAAGACAATTAGTCCTCTTGGTTTGGCTCCTTGTCAAAGGCCCCTTATGGTTAAGGACACCTTGTGCAAGCTCATCATTAGGGGGCTGTTCCTCAGCCTCATCAATCCCCCCCTCCTCAAAAGGATTCGCCCTCGAATCATCAAGATAAAAATGCTCAAAAGGGGAAAGATCACTTACATTGAAGGTGTTGGAAACTGAACCATACCTGTCTGGGGGAAGATCAAGCACGTAAGCATTTGGACCAACCTTTTGAATGACCTTAAAAGGTCCATCTCCTCTAGGCATAAGCTTGGACTTCCTCTCCTTAGGAAACCGTTCCTTCCTTAAATGCAACCAAACAAGATCTCCAGGATAAAACACAACATCTTTTCTATGCTTGTTAGCTTGTTTGGCATACTGTTTATTCTTTCTTTCAAGTTGGAGTTTAACCTTTTCATGCAACTTTTTGATCATTTCAGCTCGTTGTTTACCATCCATGCTAGTACGCTCATCAATTGGAATAGGCAACAAATCAAGTGGGGAGTGGGGTAGAAAACCATAGACAACTTCAAAAGGGGAATACAAAGACCCACTATGAACAGCCCTATTGTAAGCAAACTCAATATGTGGTAAACATTCTTCCCAATTTTTCAGATTGCTTTGGATTAAAGCACGCAACATTTGTGACAAGGTCCGATTTACCACTTCAGTTTGGCCATCTGTTTGTGGATGTGCAGTAGTAGAAAACAAAAGCTTAGTTCCCAACTTGCTCCAAAGTACACGCCAAAAATGACTCAAGAATTTACTGTCCCTATCACTAACAATTGTTTTAGGCATGCCATGCAACCGAACAACTTCTTTAAAGAATAGATTTGCAATGTAAGAAGCATCATCTACTTTGTGACAAGCAATAAAGTGTGCCATCTTGGAGAATCTGTCTACCACAACAAAGACACTATCTCTACCACCTTTTGATCTAGGTAAGCCAAGAACAAAGTCCATAGAAATGTCCTCCCAAGGTGCACTAGGTACGTCCAAGGGTGTGTACAAACCATGAGGTTGTGTTTTGGACTTAGCTTGCCTACAAGTGATGCAACTACTACAAGCCTTTGCAACATCTGATTTCATGTGAGGCCAAAAGAAATGTTCCTTTAAAGTTTCTAAAGTTTTAAAAACTCCAAAGTGTCCCATTAATCCGCCCCCGTGTGCTTCCTTAACCAACAATTCTCGCATTGATCCCTTAGGAATGCATAATCGTTTCTCCTTAAACAAATAGCCATCATGCAAATAGAATTTACCAAAAGGAGAATCAACACATGCATCATAAATGGAAGCAAAATCAGGATCATCCTTATACAATTCCTTAACAAATTCAAAGCCAAGCAAGTGTGAAGACAACTTAGTAATCAAAGTATACCTTCTAGACAAAGCATCAGCAACTATGTTATCTTTTCCTTGCTTATACTTAATGACATAAGGAAATTGCTCAATAAACTCAACCCACTTTGCATGCCTCTTATTCAGTTTTCCTTGACTCTTAAGGTACTTCAAACTTTCATGATCAGTATGAATGACAAACTCCTTGGGTTGCAAGTAGTGTTGCCAAGTTTGTAAGGACCTTACTAAAGCATACAACTCCTTATCATAAGTAGGATAGTTCAATGCAGCACCTTTCAACTTTTCACTAAAATAAGCAATAGGATGCTTACCTTGGGTTAGAACAGCTCCAATTCCTACGCCACTTGCATCACACTTTATCTCAAATGTATCATCAAAGTTTGGCAACTTCAAGATAGGTGCTGTAGTGAGACGTCTTTTAAGCTCATCAAACGCCCTTTGTTGGGCTTCCCCCCAATGGAACCCAACCTCTTTCTTGACGATCTCATTCAATGGTGCGGCTACGGTTGAAAAGTCTTTGACAAACCGCCTATAAAAACCTGCCAAACCATGAAAGCTCCTCACTTCTCCCACACTCTTTGGTGTAGGCCATTCAAGGATGGATTTCACCTTGTCTTGATCCATTTCAACCCCTGCAGAACTGATTACAAAACCAAGAAAAACAACTTTGTCCAAACAAAAAGAACATTTCTTAAAGTTAGCATAAAGTTTTTCTTTTCTTAGCTTTTCAAAAACAGCCCTTATGTGATCTAAATGCTCTTCTAAGGTCTTAGAATAGATCAAGATGTCATCAAAATAAACCACAACAAACTTCCCAATAAAAGCTCTCAAAACTTCATTCATTAGTCTCATGAATGTACTAGGTGCATTAGTTAACCCAAAAGGCATAACTAGCCATTCATACAATCCAAATTTAGTTTTAAAAGCTGTTTTCCATTCATCACCCTCTCTTATCCTCACTTGAAAATAACCACTTTTCAAATCAATTTTTGTATACCATCGTGAACCATGCAACATATCAAGCATATCATCAAGTCTAGGAATGGGATACCTATACTTTACCGTGATTTTGTTGATGGCCCTACAATCTGTACACATCCTCCAAGTGCCATCTTTTTTTGGAACAAGGATGACTGGCACTGCACTTGGGCTCATACTTTCCCTTACCTTCTCTTTGGCTAAGAGATCCTCAACTTGCCTTTGTATTTCCTTTGTTTCCTCCGGATTGGCCCTATAAGCTGGCCTATTAGGTAGGACAGCCCCTGGAATAAAGTCAATGTGGTGCTCAATCCCTCTTAAAGGTGGCAACCCGTGTGGCTCCTCCTCGGGAAACAAATCTGCAAATTCTTCCAACAAAGAAACAACACCACTAGGCAAGGTAGACGGTAAGTCATTCTTAGAAAACAAGCATTCAACACTATCTTTGTAAAGCATCACCAAAACAGTTTTATTATCATACAATGCATGTGTAACTTCACGAGATTTTGCAAAGAAAGCATGCTTCTTAGGTGGACGTGAAATTTGTGGGGTGGATGCTTGTGAAAGTGTTTGAAGCGTGGGTGAGGGTGGACTGATTTGGGCCGTGGGTTGTGTACCCTTGGCCGAGGAGTTTGTGGCCTCCAAAAGGCTTCTTCTCTCCTTTTTAAGAACCTCTAAGAACCTTTTTTCAGCCTCCTTTTCCTTAGGATCTGAATGGTTCTTTTTCATCCTCTTAGCATCCTCATAAACTTTATGTGGAGACAATGCATGCAACTTAAACTTTTTGCCATTAAAAGTAAAAGCATACATGTTCAATCTACCATCATAAATAACATGCTTGTCAAACTGCCAAGGTCTACTTAACAAAATATGACTAGCATGCATAGGAGCTACATCACACAAAATTTCATCTTTGTAGCCGCCAATAGATAAAGAAATCAGAACTTGTTTAGACACATGAATCTCACCACAATCATTTAGCCAAGATAACCTATAGGGATGGGAATGATCAATCATAGGTAAATCTAGCTTTCTAACAAGTTCAATACTTGCAACATTAGCACAAGAACCACTATCAATAATTAAAGTGCAAGTTTTGCCTTTTACCAAACAATGGATGTGGAAAATGTTCTCCCTTTGCAAGCTTTCTTCTTCTTCCTTCATGTGTGCACTTAAGGCTTTTCTTACCACAAGAAAGTCCTTATAAGCACCCTCTTCATCACTCTTTATCTCTTCAGCTGAGTCCTCTTGGTATTCTTCCTTTGTGGCTTCTTCTCCCTCCTCTTCTGAATAGAATTCATTTGTTTCCTCAAGGTACAACATTTTCTTGGCGTTAGGGCAGTCCCTTGCATAATTTCCTCTCCCTCTACATTTAAAACACTCAATCTCCCTTGTTCTTGGAGGGTTTGCGGTTGCTTTGCCTTTGCTTTTGTCATTTTGACCTAGATTTGCACCGTTGGTCCTTTGAGTGAAGTGTGGCTTATTTGGAGGGTTAGGGCTGTTTTGGCCGAGGGTGTTTGAACTTGGCCGTGCTCCTCCATTGCCATTAGACCTAGGCTGCACTTTAGAAAAAGAAGAAGCATTAGTTCTAAAACCAAATCCACTAGTAGAAGAACGTACCTTTAACTGCCGCTCAATTTTCTCAGCTTTGTGAACCATGGAATTTAGATCGACATAGGTAGTGAGTTCAAGTTGAAACCCAATCTCCTTATTAAGACCTCCCAAAAACCGAGCCATGGTTGCCTCCTCAGATTCTTCAGTATCGGTTTTTATCAACAAACCTTCTAACTCCTTAAAGTATTCATCCACACTTTTATTTCCTTGAGTTAGGCATTGCAACTTTTGGAACATGGATCTCTCGTAAGATTCTGGAATGAATTTCTTTCTCATCTCGTATTTCATCTCATCCCAAGTTCCAATTGTGGGTTGTCTAGTCCTTCTTCTTATACTTTGAGTTTGGTCCCACCAAATCAAGGCATATTCCAAGAACTCTATACTGGCATATCTCACTTTTTGCAACTCGGTATAGTTGGTATAGGAAAAGATCATGTCAACTTTTCTCTCCCACTCAATGTAGGCTTCAGGGTCACTTTTACCATAAAAGGGTGGAATGTTTATTTTGGTTTTCAAATAATCATCCTCTTGAGGCACATACCTCCTAGGTTGCATTCGGACTTGAGGCCTTGGGTATACCTCCTCAACCTCTTCCTCTTCATAGTAGTCATTCCATTCCTCTCTAACAGGTTGTTGTCTCATTCCGCGTCTCATATCTCCTATCTCCTAAAAAGGAAAAGGATTCCAAACATGTGCAAGATGAACCAATGGATGTTCCTCCTAAATGGGTGCTCATTGTTGAGCTTAAGAGCTGATTATCCAATGATAGTCAGTCCGCTTGTTGGTGCCGTTTCTGTGGCTTTTAGTTGTCTTTTCGTTTGCTTCTTTTAAAGTTTGTTTAGAATACTTATGTTTGGTGTACGAGTGTGTTTTGTAGGTGTTACAAGTCTTGGATCAAACGTCTTGAGCTTTGGGAAAGAGGGCTTCTCAGATTTGGACCAAGCTTGTCCATACAAGGCTGTTTTGTGATTTTGGGCTTTCAAACGAGAATGGGCGTGCATGGAACCAGCTGGACCTTGAAGAAGACTTAATTTAGAGCATCTTTCATGTTTTGGGTTTTGTCGAAATCAGTCCACAAAAATAGTTACAAGAGTTGCAAGGAAGAAGTCCAAAACAGGCCCAAGTGTGCAACTTAGGGTTTTCGGCCTTCTTGAAGAGAGTGGCAGCCGCCTAGCCTTCATCAAATGCAATTAAGAAACCTTCTAGAATGGCATAAATCAGATTGGTATGATTGGAATGAATTATGGAGTCATAATTGAAGATTTGGAGCAAATAAGGAGATAATTCAAGAAAGAGGAAGTTACCAAAATTAGATCTTGAGACAAAAGGAAGGCTGAATGGCGTGTGAAGGCAAGGGGATGCACAAGGCAAGTTCTAGAAGGATGGATATAATGCAATAATTGGTGATTGAGACAATAATTGTGGATTTGCCAAGAGAGAGAAACTTACCTAAAATAACAAATTCAGATTTTTGCTTCTCAAGGAAGGAAGTGGCGCCAACATGGAGACTCCAAGATGCCGTAGCCGTTTTGTGGGAGTGACCAAGAAGACTTGTAATCAAATATATTGATCACTTAGCATTTTCTTTGGATAGATAGACTTTTTTTTCATCTTTGAACTACAAACCCTACGGTTTTATGTTATCTTTTGTTCTTGAGCTTCTTGAATAAAAGTTTGTGTTTTTCCTTTGGTTTACACATATCTAAATCAAGGCTAGACCCAATTAAGGATTGTGTGTTCCTTGTTGGTGATCCACAATCCAAGGATTAGGAGTGACTGGTTGGATTGGGAGGATTGAAACACACCCAACCAAACGGATTTGGAGGCTTGAAAGGAAGGTGGTTGCTTGGCACCATTGTCCATCACATTCAAGGCTTGAGGGACGTTTGGAGAGTGAAGAAAGATCGGGACAACATCAACATACGAACCATATTCGTATCAAGTGGTATCAGAGCTCTCGTTTATCTTCATCTCAAATATCTTTCTTGTGTCATTTGTGTCATTCTTATTATTCTCAATCATTCAAAAAAAAAATTTTGATCTTTTGCTTCATTTCATCAAAACAAAAACAAAGATTGTTCTTTTCTTCAGTCCAACGAAAACCACAAAAAAAAGGCTTCTACTTTTGCTTCAATATTGATCACCTATCATTAAAGATCTCATCTTTAACACACTTAATCATAGGATCATTGTTGTTTGCATTGAATAGGATTTAACTCCATCTAAAAAAATCAGTCCAAGGCCTAAAAGAAGCTACCTTTGAGTCAAATACCTTGTTGTTATCGAAGCTTTTAATTAAATTTGCTTGTGTGATATTGAATACAAGTTTGTTTGTTTTGGTTGTATTGGTATCCAAGGAAAATCTTTGTTCTACTACACATCCATACAAACACAAAAAGGATCATCTTTCGAGCATACACAACTGATTCTCGCAAAAGCAAACAAAAGTTGCATCAAGGCTGCTTTGAACGTCAAAAAAAAAAAGAGGAAAATAGAAGCAAAGAAAACGTGCACAAAAGCAACAAAAAGAAGTGCACAAAGAAAGGAAGAGAACAGAAGTTCCTTTTGTACAAAAGTTTCATTCTTTTTTTGCATCTACTATCCAAGTTGACAAAAGCAAAACAAAACCGTGTGTTTGCCCCAAAACAACACACATAAAACCTTCAATTCTCAACCTTGGATACGCATTCATACTATCAATCAAAGAACTTGCATTTGATATTGCATAAGTTGGTTTAATTAAAGATTGCCCAGGACAACCCCTAGCAATTCTTTGGTTCAGCCAACTACATCACTTTTGGTTTCTTGTTTCTTTGAATCATAGTTATTAAGTGTGTTTAAAAATTGTGCTCTAAATTTCTTGAAGCTGTTTTACCACTTGTGATCAATTGGTGTTTTTGAAGGCAAAAGAAGATTGCAAGGACAGAAAAACAAAACAGATTGTGGTTAGCCGATTTGGGACTTGCCTTAAGAGGTTCTAGCTCAAGATTGGCCAAGGAAAAACACTTGAACAATTGAGAGAAAACAAGGGAGGACAAAAAAAGGCCAAACAGATTTTCGTTTTCCTTTTTGTTTTCACTAACAACTCACCTTTGTTTCTTGTGTTAGTTTTCTTCTTTTCTTGTTTGTGAAAGTGTTTCAGGTTGCCATGGATGGTTCAAACAGTACCCAAGGAGGAGGAGACAAAGTGGAATTTTCCATGGAAAAGATGGCACAAATGCTTAGTACCATGCAATCTAGGTTGGATTGGGAGGATTGAAACACACCCAACCAAACGGATTTGGAGGCTTGAAAGGAAGGTGGTTGCTTGACACCATTGTCCATCACATTCAAGGCTTGAGGGACGTTTGGAGAGTGAAGAAAGATCGGGACAACATCAACATACGAACCATATTCGTATCAAGTAAGAAGGTATGACTGAGGACAAGGAGGCTCCTGATGATGGTAACTGTTGGAGTCCTCCATGAAACAGGTATAATCCATTGGATAGACTAGCTGAACCAATCGTCCTGTGGAAGAATTGCTTCTGCAGGCAGCAATGAGAATTCATGAATATTGCATATAGGTTTGAAGAAGTAAACAGTTTTCCTAAGGATAGAAGATTGAAAGAAAATGATGGTACATATAAGACATCTGTAATGGCAAGGAACGGGTTCAATGTGACTCTACCAACATGAGTGGCCAAGGCTGAAACATTATTTGGCATTCTGACTGAAGTATTTGATATAGGGGAATAGGAATCAAACGCAGAAAGATGACAGGTAATATAATGAGTAGCCCCTGAGTCTAGAACCCAAACATTTAAGCTATTAGATAAACGCTTACCATCATTTTTATCAGACTGTATCAAGGCATGCGCTGACATAACAGAAGGCTGCAAGCTATTGCTGGTCCCCTCTCCAGCGCTTATGCCGAGATGATGACCTTTTTCACTCAACAGGCCAATCAACTTGTGATATTAATCAGTTGTCAGAACGTGATGTCCTGGATTCTGGCCATGAGACTGAGCTCCTGCATCACCCACACCATCCATACTTCCCAGACCAGAGCCTTCTTGTGATGCTTCAACCATGTTGACTTGAGGTCTGGGTTTGTATCCAGGGGAAAAGCCATACTTCTTGTAGCATTTGTCAATGGTATGTCCCAACAGACCGCAGTGTGTACAGATCGGTCTCTGTGAGCCTTGATAACCTCTACCCTTTCCCCCCCTTCTAGATCCTGGTCCCTGAGGTCTAGGCCCAAAACTGCCATCAGCAGATATATTTCTTGGTCCTCCAGAATCCACCATCAACACCGAAGGATTATTAACAAACTGTTTGTGATTGCCACCACTCATCACCTTCCTCTCAAATTGCAATTGCATAGAGAACACACTGCCTATACTAGGCAAGGGAGACATCACAAAGACTTGAGACTTCACAGCGTCATAGTCACTACTCAATCCTTTAACAAATTTGATCACATAGTCTTCATTCACAAATTCACTCATTTTCTTGTTCACATTACATGAACATCCAGCACACGAACATTTAGGTACTGGCCTAATAGCCAGCATCTCTTCCCAGATCATTCTCAGCCTTGTGAAATACTCATTCACAGACTTATCTTCTTGCCTTACAGCATAAAACTCCTCCAACAACTCAGACAAGCGGAATGGATCACCACTTCCAAACCTAAGAACAAGATCCTTCCACACCTCACGTGCAGTTTCAAACCACATAACACTCTGTGCTATCGAAGGGGTAACACAATTCTGTATCCATGATTGCACCATACTATTTATCTGATTCCAGGCTTGATACTTAACATCATCCACAGAAGGTTTCTCCATCGTGCTGTCGATGAAACAAACTTTATTCTTAACAGTCAAGGCCATTTTAAACGATCTACTCCATGAATGGAAGTTATGGCCATCCAATGGAGGTTGAACAAGTATCGTGGTAGGGCTCTCATTAGGGTGCAAATATAGGGGATTAGATAATGGATTATCAACTACTACAGAATTACTCGATGTGCTTCGATTTGATGCCATTTCTTTCAATGCAATGAATTCAGAAAGAAACTTACATAGATTTCAGGGAGCAGCGCTCTGATACCATGACAAAAATCACACCAAATCACAAATCTCAATTTGATCCTTGATCAAATTGTAGCAACAGAGCAATCAACAATGTTGATCACACCAAAAATGAAATCAGAAACAGTTCGAATGAAAAATGAAGAGAGAAAGGAGATTGTGAAGAACACTTCTTCATTGAGAGAAAAACGAGATTCTTGGTACAAGGCAAAAAAAAGGAATCAAGAAATCTAGCTAACAAAATAACTGCTGCGCCTATAAATATCTCCAGCTGCGGAGAGCAACAAAAATAACTGTCCCTATTGTAATTACAAGAGTATCCTCTTCTACTTCAGCGACCTTTTGTTTAGTGAAGGGCAAAATGGTACATTTACATATATTCATAAACTTCCTGCCAGCTCTGCCTTCTTCTTCATCGTTGTGCTACAGCTTCCTTCCTCACTTCTTCTTCACAGCTGCAATTATTGTAATACCTTCATTCCAATTACTCTTATCCCTCCAATGATCTTGCAATTTTAATTGATGAAGGTGCGTTTGCTTATCTGCCAACTCCTGGACTGCTTCTTCCTTGTCACAAACTGTCTGCCTTGCTGTGCTGCAATCAGCAGCAGTTTTATAAGATTCTTCCTGAGAAAAGCTCCATGGACCTCTCACCTTTTATTATTCTGTAGGACAACCTAGTGATTTCAGGATTATTCAATAATATACCAAGTCTATTTTGCAAGTTTAACAATCATACATGCAAAAGAGAAGAAGTATAATAAATGTATCACCCTCTCTGTTTCAAAAATATTGTCCTAGTTAGACTTCAGTATGATTTAAGGTAGCAAACTTTGTGTGCTACTATTCATATTCTATATCTTCAGTTGGTTATTTAATGTGAGCTAGAGAAATCATATAAGTGATAATTGAAAGGGTCGTCTGAAGACTTTAACTTCTAAATATTTTTACTTTTTGAAAGTGGATAAATAATATTTCACCAGGAATGTATTTTTTCTACTCCTAATAACTATTTTTTAAAGAATTTCTTTTATCGCAAGTTATGTATCACATTAGAAAAATAATACTCACTCCGTTCTAGAAATATTGGTCTAATGTTCTGACATTAAAAAACATTACCCCTTTTTAGTATGATACTGTGCTTATAATAATTGTTGTTGTGAGACATGTTTCAGTCAGAAATGTGCTCTTTAATATGATGCAATTGATTAGTAAAAATAGTATCATTATTTTGCCAAAAGATTTATTTCTTTTATAGAGTAAAAGTATTAGAGAGAAAATATTGAGGTAAAAGTTATATTGAAAAATGTGTATAGAGATTTAAATTTTATGTTTGAAGAATGAGGCCACAAACAAACATTGCCTTACAAAAGAGAGAGAGAGGACGTTCGATTGGTGTTTATAAAGATGATTTGGTGCATATAAAAATAATTGTTTTAAATATGTTTGGTGTCAAGAGTTTTAAATTATTTCACTAAAAAAAATTGATACCATAAATTACTAGTTTATAATATACAAAATATTCAGTATAACACTCATTTTAATATTCATAATGAGCTCTTTAATATTATGTAATCGGTTATTAATAAGAGTATCATTCTTTAATAGAACATTTTTATATTATATGGTAAAAAATATGATATAAAATGTTGAGTTAAAAGTTATGTAAAAAAAATTATAGTGTTGTAAATGATTTTTTAAAGCACCAACCAAGTACAACCATTTAGTTCGGATGATCTCCGAAGCCAGTGATCTGGCTGATTTAAAACGTAAACACACGGATGTTTTTGCGCTTTTTTTTTTTTTTTTTAATAAAACACAAAATTAAAACAAAACAACGAAGCATTTATGTCTTGTAGCAGCGGAAACAGCAGATACTGGAAGCATAGATCCCAACTGACCAGATGAGATCAGAGGAGGCTTCATATGAGGCAAAATATGAGACCTCTAACCACGAGACTCTACGTGTACAAAAGGACCCGCTGTTTATTTTTTTCATTTTTAAAAAAAATACCCTTTTGTACATGTGGCGTCGCGTGGTTGGAGGCCTCACATTTTACCTCATACGAGGCCTTCTTTGATCTCATCCGCCAACCGACAGCCTTTGTCCTACATCGAGGACCCCGAAACATGTCCCATGATATATGGGGCTCTCTCTTTAAGAATTCTTACTCTTTAATTTGACACCGTTCATGCTGATAGATGCCCACCAAATTTTATGCTTTCAATTGATTACCGATTCTTTTATAGGTATTTTGTGACTTTGATGTTACGGGTTTTAGCCGTAGAAACAGTCTCTTGCATAAAGTGTAGAGTAAAACCGTATACATCAAATCGCAAATCGATACGGCCTCTACTGAGATCCTGTGTAAACACAAAAGTCTAATACACCGGAAACGTATTTTTTAATTGATTACCGATTCTAGGTATCCGCACATTGGACATAGATTATTATTGCTGCCTAACTTTCTAATATGAATTTAGTCTAAAAGGCATATTGAGCATCGACCCTAAAAATAAGGGTACTTTTTATGATACGTACAAGGACGGACCTTGGAGCAACTTACTGTTTTGTGAATTTGAAATCACAGGTTCGAATTACAAAAACCGCATGTTGCACATAGTATAAATTAAGACATCGTATATCAGATCGCAAAGCGATTCGACATATCTCCAGATCTTGCACAAACGCAGGATTTTAGTGTACCAGGAACACTCTTTTTATTTGTGGTACATGCGGATGATGAGCCGTTTGGTAATCGAAGTCTCGATTTCTTGTACCGCATATCATCGATAACTTGTTTTGGTATCTTTGTATTCGGGTCTGTTCACTTTTATTCTAACTTCCTAAAGATTTATTCTTTAGACTTAATAAAGTTATCATTCACGCAAATGCACGTTGCTTCAAATAATAAAGCAAATCACGACCTTTTATGATGTCAACAAAGATATGATTCCCATAATTTACAATGGAGGAGCAAATTCATTCTATACTTTTCTTCACTATAAAACCAGAAAGATTCTTGCATATAGATATATACTTCCCGTCCCAAGTTTTTTAGTCAAAAGTAAAAGCAGTCGATGAAACAAATTCCTTTTGCAATTAATATTATACTGTATGAAATTCATGAAAGATAAGCAAACTTGTTACGTAAACCTTATACAATTTAAAATTTTGATTCCGCAGGACAAGGTCTATCACCATATAAACATGTGCATAAACAAGTCCCAGCCGATCTCAATTGAAGTGTCGAGTTAAACTCAGGTCAGCCAACTTGGTATAAGCAACCGACATACTGGAAGACAAACTATCAGCTGAGCTGAAATGAGCTGAGTTAAAGAGGAGTGAAGAATGAAAGACAACCGTGCTGAGCTAAAGACAAACTGAGGTGAACAGCATGGAACGAAGACAGACGACAAGTTAAGTAAAAGGTGCTGAGCCGAGGTGACGAGGTGAAGCACAAGACAACACTATAGCTTACCTGTCATACTTTGTAAATATTGTAACTTAGTTTTACTGTACATAGCTAAGCTGAACATGTAACTAGCCATTACCTTATACGTTAGAAGCACTGTAGATGAACAGTAATAACTGCAAGTGGTAAAATAGATCCTTTAGGCAGAAAAACACTCCTATAAATAGAAACAACACCGTAAATCTTCCTTAATTTGAGTGAATGCAAATTCTTTCAATACTCAACAAGATGTTTTGGTTGTCTGCATAAAATTGTAATCTGAGTTGCGTCGTTAAAGTAATTAACTATTTATGCATAATGGATGCTATCATCGAAACATAATGAATATCCCGAATTACCAGTGCCCCAAAGGTAATCTTAACAGATGAACTAAGTAGACAATATTATGTGTCTTTTGATCGCTTTTTGTTTCATATTTCTTGATGAGCCGAATTGGATAGATAATTAGGTTATATAAAGGGTTGCGAGTTGAATTGGGCTTGTGATTAATTTTGAGATTGCTTGAATTTGTTAAGAAGAGAACACATAGGGGTCTGAGAATTGGTTCTCATGAGAAGTAATCCGATGTTCAAATAAATTTTGGCTTTTAGCAGTTCTAACGGTCTACTTTGATCTTGTCTAAATAGGCTAAGAAAAATATAAAAAGTGGAGAAGTGTTTCAATTGACCATACCATTGTTCTTGGAGAGACGTTTATCCTTTTAACTTTTAAGGCATGCATAGATCATTTTGTTCGCGTTAAGACATTATAACTATAAAGACATGATATGACAATGTTGGCACAATAGTATTATCTGGGCTAATATTGTCTCAGACCATATTATCTAAGACAATTAGGTTAAAAGATTGATAGTTCATTTTGTAGTTGTCAATTTCTGTACTGTCAGACCGTTAGGTTCTTGATTTATATTGTATATAAATTTTTTTAAAAATCAGACGAGAAAACTATTGAATTATGATATGAGTGGTTGCATGCAGCAGTTGACATATGGCTATAAAGTGTGATTTTGAGAGTGTAGGGCGACTGGGCATGACTTGACACCACCATCATTATCAGGGTTTCTAAAAGTGTGGTGTGCCTAGAACAGAGCTGGTTTTTTCTTTTTTTCTTTTTCTTTTACGTTGGAGCTGGGCTAAGCAGGCCTGAATTTAGGCACGCTATCTGAACTGATTTGTAAAATGACACGTGTCTAATCTTAGATCACCGTTTTTAGTACCAAATAGCGTCATGTTTTTATTTTTAATAGAGTCAAATACACACAATTATTTGATTTTGGAATATAATGTAATAAAGCTAACAACTGTAGTTTATTTTCATTCAGGTTGGATCTGTTTGCGACAGAGATGATGATAGATTTGTAAAACGTTATATGACAGTAAAAATGATAAGACTGAATGAAATATAAATCAATAAAAAGATATGGAATTAAGTAAAATTGGATCATGCTAATGCACAATTGAACTGATCCCATTCTATTTCCACAAGGACCACAACGTCCTACAATGCGGACGATACACTTGAAACTGGCGTGTCTTTTAAATCAATTGTTCTCTCAGAGGTGAATGTACATTACATTTCCGTCTAGCCCGCATTCTATGGTTTTAGTACTGCTAGATTATAGTAAAAGAAAAGTTTGGTGACAGTTAGGAAAAATGCACGGCTGACTGTTCATTGACATAGTTATTCTTTTCGACAGATAAATACAACACAAACTTGGGTAGTTAAACCTAGGATTGAAAATGGACCAAGTGGCAAGTGATTTACAATACGTTTGTTTTGTTTTTTTGTTGGATTCATTTAGGTCGATGAAAGTCGAGACCGATCATGATTCGTTTTAAATACATAATAAACTAATCTTGAGTATATTGGTATTTTTTAACTTATAAGCTTGTTCAAATTTAAAATATATATAAATATTATGTATACTTTGACTTTATGCTATATCTTTGTTCAATATAAATAATGAATCCTACCTGAAAAGTGATAATTATTAAAATGACAATATTGTTTTAGTGCAAAAGTTAATATTTGTTCCATAATATTACCTAAAAATGAAGATTTTATACTAGTATATACAATTTCAGAAAAAAACATGTTTTTGTCTGAAATAGGTTTGAAGTTTGTTCGATTTCAAATATGCTCGAGGTTAAGATTAAGATCAAAAGCATATAAAACTTGTGTCCGAATGAAAATCATTTAAAGAATGCTCTACTTGTTACGGCCCACCGTCGTAACGTTCACTAGACTCAACATGTCGTGTTTACTTATATAAAAAAAACGGGGGATTAAGAGTCGATTTTAACAACTAATCAAGACCCCATAGTAGTTACAATATGTTACTTCAAATTGTACCAACTTACTTAGTTAAAAGTGGTGTTTAGCACAAGGAAAAAAAAATAAATAAATACCTCCCAAAATTCCACCCCAACCGGCCATGTAAGACACAAATTGTCTCCAATTTTATTTTACTTTTCCTTCTTAAATAAGAAGCTAAAAAGGCTAACCTAAAAAGCTTCTCAAAAGTACTATGCTAAGCATGCATCACCTTGAAAGACCCAACTCCTCTTCTCAATGACAACAAGCCATCATTATTTCCCTTCTTCTTCCCCTAGCCAACGGCCATAAGGCCAAGAAGAGACCACCCCCATTTTCACCTTCAATCTTCCTTTCAATTCAAATTGAGACATCAAACATAATAACTTAAGCTTCCTTCTCATTTCAAGACACGAAGGAAACATCCACTTTCTCCTACATCAAGAAAACCGGGTGCTCCTTAGTATAGGGGAAGAAATTTTTAGCAAGTCCAAGTAACCAAGACCACTTTTAGACCAATTGTAATCATCTCCATTATTAAGGTATATAGTTCTAGTAGAATCTTTTCCTGTAAATACTTTCTACATGGACTCATTTTCCTCCTTTCTCTTCTTGTTGGCCGTGTACCATCAAGGAAGCCAAGAAGGAGGGACTATTCAAGCTCAAGCTCAAGCAAGTCTCTAATCTTGCTTGCAAGGTATGAAACTATCTAAAAATCTAATTTTTAGAACATCCCTAAGGAATGAAAAGAAAAATAAATCTCATCCTCCTTGTCTCTACTAATGACCGTGTATCTCTAGGCAAGGTGGTGGTGATATCCTTCAACAATCAAGCTCAACACTTCAACCTCTAGGAGGTCCTAAACATATCTTCTAAGATTAAAGAGGCAAGTAAATTATTTGGATCAAATATGTTTATTTGTGAAAGTTTTAGTATTACATTGCTATCAAAATGGATCAAATGAGTTTAATTTCAAATGATTTCTTAGACATGCAAATATACTATTTTCGGATGTGTATATGCCTTGACTATGTGATGTAGAAATTAGGAAGAACTATATGTTAGGTTGTATGGTTAGTTGCATGCATATGAACTTGAGGACTAAAATAAGCCTCTTTGAATGAGATATAGAAACTTGGTGACTATAAAATCTTGAGATAACCATATTCATGTATGTATCTTTATTTAATGGCCATCACATATTTATTTGAGTGCTACTTGAATTTCCATGTTTTTGTGTTCTTAAGAATGTATATGTGAGGCATCACATCTTTACATATCTAAAGAACTTGTTTGATATGTTTTCACCAAGATGGCAGTTTTATTTCCTTTGTGTGTGATAGGCCGAAATTTGGGACTGATTTTGGACCCTATTTTTCGGTTAAAAGATTATGCTTCAAGTGAACTATTATGCTACTTGAAATTATAAAGTGTATATGTTAGTGCCATACTCATTCCTTGGAGGTTCTTACAATTTCTATGTATCTTTAAAGTCTTGTTTTGATTGATATATGACACATTTATAGGATTGTTAATCAATTGCTGAATATATATATATATATATATATATATATATATATATATATATATATATATATATATATATATATATTTCATCATCAAGAATTAGGTAAGATAAAGTCTAGCTAAAGGATTAAGTATCACAAGTGTATTATGAACATTATAGGATATGTTTATTAGTTAAAAGTTTTGGTTGAGTGGGGTTGGCACCCCACGGTTTAAACCCCAATATAGGGGTGAAGAATCAATTTTTTTATATATAATGCTACTTAGAGTAAATGATATTTAATGAGGCATGCCATGAATGTTGTATAGTATGTGCTTTTGATCATGTATTATGTAAATTATAGGCTACAATGTTCCATGCTCTTATTTATCATTTCATATGAGGTGTAAGTTATTAGTTGGTGATGGAAGCTACGCTCCCGGAGTGGGCTGTTTATTGGATCTTCAAGAATTAAGTTCAACTCAAGGTTGTTTGCAATATTAGGCGAAAAATCGGGCTGTTTTGAGAGACCCCCAAAACCGGCCCTTATAAGGGCATTTACGGAGTATTACTTGTGTATATAGCATGTACAATCTAAGTTTGAGACATAGTTCTAAGATGATGATCGTAGAACACCAAACGAGAACTCCACGCGAACTATGAACCGAAATTTTGAAACATCACAAAAACAGATTTTTTCCGGCAAATGTGGAATTAAATCCGTTGGACATTTTCTATCTTTTCGTGAAAAGACAAGTATGATTTATGGTAAAATCGACTGTTTCAAAAGATTTGTAATTTAAAGAAAAAGCAAGTATACATTAAGATGTTGAACTTCTTCAAAGAATTAAGTAGACATGTTTGTTTAGAGCATCATCATTTCACAGTATGCTTATGACTTACGACATTATTTTGTGACATGTATGAAAAGTACGGAAATGTAATGAACTGTACCTACGAGACGGAAGTTTCTTAATGAGACAAATATAAGGTTCAGGTTTGTACCTTGTGAAGAACCTGGCTCTTGAACCTTATATTACATGTTGGGTATCGGGTTTGCACCTTGTGAAGAGCTTGGCTCCTAAACTCCATGTGAAGAACATGGCTACCGAACTCGTTTTGTGTTGCGTCTTGAACACTTTGTGAAGAGCTTGGGTTCATGGCCGGCGCGTCAACGTAAAGTTACCTATTCGAGTGATGCACGGATTACTGTATACGTAACTTTACGGAGATTCTTTCCGGACGTCGCTAGATATTGTTCTTACATTTCAATGGCCATCACGTAAGTACTAAAATTATGACATGAAAAGCTTTGACAAGGAATTTTTGTGATGACTTTGTTTCATGGCAGATTTTAAATTATGAAAATGACTTTTTACACAGTACGTACATTCTGCTCAACCCTCAGCGTTACCCTAAGTTTGACGATTAGATCCTAAGTTGATGACATGTAGTATGTGTTGGTTGTAGAATGAATTTGAAACCTAGGTAGACTAGAGATCTTTCATCTATGCTATGATGTTCATTTTTGTTGATTATATTATTTGTTGATGCTGTGTTGATGAAACCAATTGCGAAAAGACAGGCATTACTTTCCGCTACAAATGTTTTACTTCCGCTGCCTGTTCACAACTTATTTGATCCGCGCAGGGGATCCAAGTGGTTTACTTGCCAGGCGAATTTATTTCGTCTGACTGTTGTTATTATATTATTTTTCAGAAGACCAAACCTTTGAGGTGGAGTACATTGCCGGGGAAAACGAGGCCTGATTAGTGCAGGAGACTTGCTAGACTGTAGCATGTACTGTTCATTTCAGTGTTATGTATCATGTGTGTTGAACTAAGTCTTTTGGGGTTTTATGAACTAGTGTACCGTATGTAATCTACGACTATGTTGTATGTGCTACGGTTATGTTTGAATCCACTGTTTTGTTGATCTATCCATGTGTATGTGTCATCCATGTATGTATGGTGATGATAACGCTTGGTACTCCTAGATGAGTACGGCGGGCTAACCGAGCCGGAGCGATGAAACCGGGCGGGGTGCTACAGGTGGTATCAGAGCCTAAGGCTCTAGATCACTGGCAGAACAATGGATTTGAACACTTTCTTTAGGAACTTAAGACATGATTTTAGACTAAGTTGAATCATACCCTGAAACTAAATTAGATGTTACAACCCGGCATAGGGAATTTAAGTTATATGTTCTACTAAACTTACCTAGTGGTGTGCATGTTTTATAGGATGTCTGATAGACCCCGTGGAAACCGTGGGAGATTGCGCAGAGCCATTCAGCTTCCGGCGCAAGAGCAGGCTCCACATTCTCCTATTGAGCCAGAGCCACTCCAACAACAGGCCCCTCCTCCACAGTCGCGTATGTCGCCCCCACAGGCACAGATGCCGCCTCTTCCTCCTTCATATGGACCATATCATGCGTAACCTCAGCAGACACAACAGCCATCTGGGCAGTATCCTCCACCAGGGCAGTACCCTCCTCTGCCACCTGGATACTCTTATTTTCCGACTTAGCCGACACCAGATTTCAGCGCCTTTCAGGCATTCATGCCGACTATGGCTCAGATGAGTCAGAATATGTTCCATGCACAGGCTGCGCCTCGTTCCTCTCCACGTAATCATCCGCGTGATGCCCACTACTACTTTGAGGCCATGAAGAGAGCTCAGGTTCCATCTTTCGAGGGCGGTTCTAATCCGGATGAAGCTGAGAAATGGCTTGATGAAGCAGATAATTGCTTCGAGCTGATACAGGTCCCTACGGAATTGAAGGCACAGGTGATACGCCCATTCTTGATCGGCGATGCCAATCAGTGGTGGAAGACTAATATGCAGCCTTTGCCTCGACCAATACCGTGGGATAAGTTTTTGGAGGACTTTAATAAGTATTATTTCCCTCCCTCGGTGACTGAGAGGAAGGTTAGTGCTTTTGAGTCACTTCGCCAAGAAGCGGGCATGTCTGTTGCTGACTATGCGAGTCGATTCACTGCGTTGGGGCGATTTGTTCCCACTATCATGTCGGATGAAAAATTGAAGATGTCTAAATTTCTGCGTGGGTTGAGTACTCAAATCAGGACATGGATAGTTAGTTCCAAGCCCAAGACGTTTGCAGAGATGCTTGATGATAGCTATCAGATTGAGGAGGAGATCCAGAGAAGACACGAAGAGATGCGAGGTAAGAGATCTTGAGAAATTAGCAGTTCCGGTCAGGGCCGTGGGACAAAAGCTATGAAAGGGGGAGATTCTAGTAAGGGAAGCGCGCAGCAGCAGATCCAGCGTACTACCCATCCACAGCGTCAGCAACCTTCTGGACAGCAGTCTCAGAGTTAGACCACTTCACAGGGTATTCCTCGCTGCCCTTCCTGTCAGAAGATGCATTGGGGTGAGTGCAAAAAGGGTACTGGTGCATGTTATCGTTGTGGCAAGGAAGGTCATTTCGCTAGAGGATGCGCCGAGAAAGTGCAGACAGAGAACGCTCAGCAGCAGCAGCGAGGTCGACCACGAACTAATGCTAGAGTGCACATTATGATTGATGCAGAGGTGGAGGACTCACCCGACGTGGTGACAGGTACTATTTAAGTTACGACACCTTAGTTTATTTTCTGATAGTAATACCCTAGTATGAAACTCCATGCTTGTTTTGTTGCCGTCCCAGGTGCTATTTTAGTTAATAGTATACCCGCAAATGTGCTATTTGATAGTGGTGCAAGCCACTCCTTTGTATCTAAGAAGTTCGCTAAGAACCTAAGTGGGAGTCCCAAGTTGTTAGAGACGCCCTATTGTGTTCAAGCCGCAGGCGATCAAGTGATCGTATCTCATAATCTCTATAAGAATTGCGAACTAGAATTTGAGAGGCGAAAATTTGCTGCTGACCTGATTCCGATTCAAATGAGAGACTTCGACATTATTTTGGGGATGGATTGGCTATTCGACAATCATGCCCAGATCGACTGTCGAGGTAAGCGAGTCATTATTCATACACCATCACAAGATGAAGTTATATATCAGGGAAGTTCAAAGATAAAGAAGGTTCCGTAGAAGACCTATTTGACGGTAGCTCAAGCTTGGCGGGCCCTGAGAAAAGGAGATACGGGATTTCTTGTCTATGCTTTAAGCGCTGATCAGGAGACCGAATTACCATCCCTTGACAGCGTTCCGGTAGTAAAAGAATTTTCAGATGTTTTCCCAGATGACTTTCCCTGGTTGCCTCCGGAGCGCGAAGTAGAATTTGAGATTAATGTCGTGCCGGGAGCCGAGCCTATCTCTAAAACGCCTTATCGGATGGCCCCAGCCGAACTGAAGGAGTTAAAGGTGCAGTTACAGGAGTTACTTGACAAGAAATTCATCCGTCCCAGTGCTTCTCCATGGGGCGCTCTGGTACTCTTTGTCAAGAAGAAGGATGGTACCATGCGTCTCTGTATTGATTATCGCGAATTGAATAAAATTACGATCAAGAATAAATACCCGTTGCCAAGAATTGATGATTTATTCGACCAATTAAAGTTAAGGATCCCACCTACACCTTTAGTACTTTGCTATTTAATATAGTCAATGTTACTAAGTGATGTTTAAACAGGGTGCCAAAGTGTTTAGCAAGATCGACCTTCGCTCCGGATACCATCAATTGCGGATTAAAACTGAGGATGTGGCGAAAACCGCATTTCGTACCCGGTATGGCCATTATGAATTCTTAGTAATGCCGTTCGGATTGACTAACACCCCAGCTGCCTATATGGATTCGATGAATTCGGCGTTTCGAGAGCAGCTGGACAAGTTTGTAGTGGTATTTATCGACGACATTTTGATTTACTCTCCAGATGAAGACTCTCGTGCAGAGCATCTAAGAATAGTTCTGAGCATACTCCGAGAAAAGAAGTTGTACGTGAAATTCAGTAAATGCGAATTTTGGCTTCGCAGTGTGGCGTTTTTAGGACATATCATATCTGAAGCAGGCATTTCGGTAGATCCTAAAAAGGTGGAAGCTATTACAGAATGGCCACGACCCATGAATGTAACGGAGGTACGGAGTTTCCTCGGGTCAGTCGGATATTATCGAAAGTTTGTAGAGGGATTTTCCCGCATAGCTGTTCCTTTGACGCGATTGACTCATAAGAAGATCAAGTTCGAATGGACAGCAGAATGTGAGCAGAGTTTTAACGAGCTGAAAAAGAGGTTGACCACGGCACCAGTGTAGGATCTGCAAGGCACCACTAGAAGGGGAGGGGTTGAATAGTGGGTGCGGAAAATGTGGCTTTTAAAATTAGTTTGAACCAAAAACCCAACTTTTGAAAACAGTTTCTGTTTTCAGGACCAGTTTTAAAACGTTTTGAAAACTAGGTTTCAGGTCTTCAAAAATTCTGAAATTTGGAGAGAACTTAGACTCAGATGTTATGAGTATCTCCTAAAAATTTCAGATTGAAATTCAACCTCTAACCCCTTGAAAAATCGTTGGTGGTCAGATTGCGTAAATCTGCCAGAAACGATACACTGATTTGAAAAATTAATTCCTATTTGTACACAACTCCAAATGCTCTGAAAATTTATAGACTAACCCCTTATAAGTTTTATTTAAATGGGTTGAAACATTTTTGAAAAATTCTTTTGGGAAGTTAGTCAAATACGATCAAAGTCTCAACCTTTGCAAGCCTGAAAATCAGACTGCACTAGTCTCAGAACTTTGGACGTTTGGATGACTTATACTTGTCCAAAAGGGTTGAAACTTGTGCCAAAAGAACCCTAGAACGTGTAGATATGTTTTCTGAAAGTTTTGTAATTTTTGAAATTCATTTACTATTTTTACAAACGTGATTAAAAACAGTAAACAGTGCTGAAACAGAAAATCAGTGCTGAAAGTAAATGACACCAAGAATTTTATACTGGTTCGGTTATCAACAACCTACTCCAGTTTTCAAGGAACACCTTCCTTGGTTCACACTAATCACACAACTCAAAAACACCTTACCACAGGGTTGATGGAGTTACACACCAACTCCAACCCTTTACAAACTTTGTATGTTCAATACAATGCACTCGAACACCACCACCTTGCAAGATTGAAGATTGATCACACCTTGATCAATCTTTTACAAAGATAAAGAATGTGTGGTGGTCTAAGATAAGCATATTCAAGAATATGAATGTAAGTACAATAGGTTTTTAGAAAGAAGAAAGAAAGAGAGTGTAGAAGAAGAAGGCTAGAACACTTTTGATCTTTGATTTTGCAACTCTTGTTCTTGTTCTTGTTTTGCTCTTCTTCCTTCCTTTTTAATCATCATGGCCGCCCCCCTTGGTGTTCTCGCCCTCTTGAAAATTGTCTTCTAAGTCCTTGGGAGAATGTAAGACATCAATGTGACATGGTCTTGCTTACTTGTCATCTTCTCATTGGATGATCATTTAACCTTTGCTTACTTGGCACTTCATGATAGGTTGAATGTTGTCATCATTTGATGACTTGGAAAATCTGAATATTTCACTCAAAACATGTGCCAAAATCAACATAGAATAATTACCATAATTCATAAGATTATCACCCAAATCAAGCAAGATAATTTTCTCACAAAAATCATGAAAAATTCGGCCATACCATGTGAAAATTCAGCATGTGCATCATTTCCATTTCATTCAAAATAATGCCAAGTTTACTTTGATTTATTTCTTGAAAATGAATCACCATTTAGTAGACAACATTTTCATCATTTTTGGAATAAAAATTAGTCACTAATAAGGCCTTAAAAACGCCTAGATACATTGCATACATGCTGAAATTTTCAGCATGTGTGATATTCATGAATGTCACTTTCTTTATTCCATAAAATATTTAAAACACTTCCAAATTGTCTTCTAATTCATTCACTTAATTCAAGAAGTGAAATATACCTCATAAATAGGTAAAAATCACCCACCCTTAAACACACATGCTGAAATTTTCAGCATGTGTCACAATTGTGACAAAATTTGAATTGTTACCTTTTGTAGCTTCTCTCTTTAAGTCACCAATTTTGTGTGATTGATTCTTGACCAATCAATATGCCAACAAGGCTCCACATATGCTCCATCTCAGCTGTAGGTGGCGTGTATACATGTATATGTATGTGCTGAATTTTATTTTGCTAACTTTGTAAAATAGTGCACATTTAATAATACACACATGTTATATTCCAATCAGCCCTTAATTTAATTTTCTAGAACACTTTAAGATGTATGACATATGTAAAAAGTGTCTAGATACGTGTCATATGATGTGCCAAAAATATTCCATGCATTGTGTACGTAGAAAATCGAATTTTCGATATTTATCGATTACCCGATTTTTCTCTAATTAAATTCCAACTTTTTGCACATGTTATATATATTATGTTACACATAATATATATAATATATACTTTAAATCTCAGCACTTGGCTGGTCTAAAGTGGCGTCATTAACATGTGACAAAATTAAAATTGGAATCTTAACATTTTGGCCTTAATAGGGGGTGATTTGTGTATGCCAACATGGAAAGAATTTTTGGCTGAAAATATTGCCATATGCACGAAATTTTTGAGCATTTTTGAAGTGTAGGGGCTGGCCATCTATTTATGGCAAATACGTGACACGTTGGCGAAGTTTCGTTATTCGCCCGATACGACAATTTTTGGTTTAGAACCTTTTAACGTGTCGTATTTAATTTGTCATCACCATGACTTATATCAAATGATATAAGACCTGAATATACTCATAAATATGAGTTAAGTATGATGGTGTGACGTTAACGTACGTGCGTAAAATATATAACGTGTCGGTAGTACGTTGGAATACATGTGTATGTGCCTTTTTCAAAAAATCTGAAAATATATGTATTTATATATGTATATGGCGTGTATAATGAATGTGGGGAGGAGGAGAAGACTTTCCTTCCTTAGCCTTGTTGCCTTTGTGCCTTTTCCAAATGTAGCTTCCTTTAATGAACTACTTAGTTTAATTAACTAAGTACTTTACTTAATGAACTAGTTTAGTTCATTAATGGTGGCACCTGAAAATAGTATAAACACAACAAATGTTTGCCATTTGATGTAAGCTTTGTAGCTTCATGGCTCGTTAGTACGGCAATATAATATATGAACTATATAAGGCAAGTAATAAGCAATATCATGCACATTTATCTTATGCTCGTTTTTGTGCACATTTAAATCATGTATTTGAAAATCACTCAAACCCCTTTTTCTCTACAACCAGTACTTGCTCAACCAGTATCGGGAGAAGGATTTGTGGTTTATAGCGATGCCTCCAAGAATGGTTTGGGTTGTGTTTTAATGCAGAATGATCGGGTGATTGCTTTCGCTACCCGACAGTTAAAACCATATGAGCAAAACTACCCAGTACACGACTTGGAACTTGCTGCGGTGGTGTTCGCATTAAAAATTTGGAGACATTATCTGTACGGCGAAAGATGTGAGATCTACACGGACCATAAGAGCTTGAAATATCTCTTCACTCAGAAGGAACTAAATATGAGACAGCGCCGATGGTTGGAACTAATTAAATATTATGACCTAGAAATTCACTATCACCCAGGCAAGGCAAATCGAGCAGCAGACGCTTTGAGTCGGAAGTCCAGTCATGCCGGCAGAATTTGAATTGGACATAGTCGAGTCTACGGCTAATGTGTTGGCGACTCTTATGATCACACCTTCTCTGATGGATCGCATTAAGGAGACACAGAAAAGCGATGATGAATTGATTAAAATTTCTGATAAGCTAAAGGACAAAACACATAAGGACTTCCAGATTCACGAGGATGGCAGTCTTTGGTTCCGGGACTGTCTATGCGTGCCAAACAGTGAGGATTTAAGGAAAGAAGTGATGAAGGAGGCTCATAACTCAAGACTGTCCATTCATCCAGGGGCTACCAAAATGTATCAGGACTTGAAACAAAATTATTGGTGGAACGGAATGAAACGTCAGATTGCAGGTTTTGTCAAGCGGTGTTTAGTGTGTCAGCAGGTCAAGGCCGAACATCAACGACCTGCTGGATTGCTGCAACCATTGGAAATCCCCGAATGGAAATGAGATCATATCACCATGGACTTCGTCACAGGCCTTCCTAGGACTCGAAATGGTAATGACACTATTTGGGTGATTGTAGATCGTCTCACTAAATCAGCACATTTCTTAGCGATGCCGATTAAAGCCCCATTGGAGAAGTTGGCCTAGATGTATATAGATAGCATTGTGTGTTTACATGGCATTCCTGTCAGTATTGTCTGCGATCGCGACGCTCGATTCACTGCAAGATTCTGGCAAGCTTTTCAACAAGCGATGGGTACTGAAGTTAGGATGAGCACCGCATTCCATCCCCAGACCGACGGTCAATCGGAACGTACCATACAGACTTTGGAAGATATGCTGCGCGCTTGTACCATGGACTTCCAAGGTAGTTGGGATAAGACAGTTAAGTTGATGGAATTTTCCTATAACAACAGTTACCATCGCTCGATCGGCATGGCACCGTTTGAGGCGCTTTACGGAAGGAAGTGTCGATCCCCATTGTACTGGGATGAAGTGGGCGAGAAGACCCTTATTGGACCAGAACTAATAGAGCAAACTATCGAAAAGGTAAAACTAATCAGGAGTCGATTAAGGGCGGCACAGGATCGCAGCAGGTCATGGGCGGATACCAAAAGGCGTCCTCTCGAGTTTGAGGTTGGTGAAAAAGCTTATCTAAGAGTTTCGCCATTTAAAGGAGTCATGAGATTTGTCGTTAAAGGGAAACTAAGTCCTCGGTATATCGGGCCGTTTGAGATTTTGGACAAGGTAGGAACAGTTGCATATCGACTGGCGTTACCTCCTGCATTATCTCAGATGCACGATGTATTTCATGTATCCCAGCTTCGACGATACATCGCTGACCCGAGCCACATATTAGAACCACAGACAGTTGAGATTCAGTGCGATGCTTCATACGAAGAGATTCCGGTAAAGATTGTTGAACGAAAGGAGCAAGTGTTAAGAAGGCGTACGATTTCGTTCGTGAAAGTCCAGTGGAGCCATCACTCCGAACGGGAATCAACACGGGAGCCAGAACAATCAATACGCGAGCAATTTCCTCAACTATTCACTTGAGGTATGTAAGTTTCAAGGACGAAACTTTTTATTAGGAGGGGGAATGTTACGGCCCACCGTCGTAACGTTCACTAGACTCAACATGTCTTGTTTACTTATATAAATAAAACGGGGGATTAAGAGTCGATTTTAACAACTAGTCAAGACCCCATAGTAGTTACAATATGTTACTTCAAATTGTACCAACTTACTTAGTTAAAAGTGGTGTTTAGCACAAGGAAAAATAAATAAATAAATAAATACCTCCTAAAATTCCACCCCAACCGGCCATGTGAGACACAAATTATCTCCAATTTTATTTTACTTTTCCTTCTTAAATAAGAAGCTAAAAAGGCTAACCTAAAAAGCTTCTCAAAAGTACTATGCTAAGCATGCATCACCTTGAAAAACCCAAAAGCCTTACAACTCCTCTTCTCAATGACAACAAGCCATCATTATTCCCCTTCTTCTTCCCCTAACCAACGGCCATAAGGCCAAGAAGAGACCACCCCCATTTTCACCTTCAATCTTCCTTTCAATTCAAATTGAGACATCAAACATAATAACTTAAGCTTCCTTCTCATTTCAAGACAAGAAGGAAACATCCACTTTCTCCTTACATCAAGAAAACCGGGTGCTCCTTAGTATAGGGGAAGAAAGTTTTAGCAAGTCCAAGTAACCAAGACCACTTTGAGACCAATTGTAATCATCTCCATTATTAAGGTATGTATTTCTAGTAGAATCTTTTCCTGTAAATACTTTCTACATGGACTCATTTTCCTCCTTTCTCTTCTTGTTGGCCGTGTACCATCAAGGAAGCCAAGAAGGAGGGACTATTCAAGCTCAAGCTCAAGCAAGTCTCTAATCTTACTTGCAAGGTATGAAACTATCTAAAAATCTAATTTTTAGAACATCCCTAAGGAATGAAAAGAAAAATAAATCTCATCCTCCTTGTCTCTGCTAATGACCGTGTATCTCTAGGCAAGGTGGTGGTAATATCCTTCAACAATCAAGCTCAACACTTCAACCTCTAGGAGGTCCTAAACATATCTTCTAAGATTAAAGAGGCAAGTAAATTGTTTGGATCAACTATATTTATTTGTGAAAGTTTTAGTATTACATTGCTATCAAAATGGATCAAATGAGTTTAGTTTCAAATGATTTCTTAGACATGCAAATATACTATTTTCGGATGTGTATATGCCTTGACTATGTGATGTAGAAATTAGAAAGAACTATATGTTAGGTGTATGGTTAGTTGCATGCATATGAACTTGAGGACTAAAATAAGCCTCTTTGAATGAGATATAGAAACTTGGTGACTATAAAATCTTGAGATAACCATATTCATGTATGTATATTTATTTAATGGCCATCACATCTTTATTTGAGTGCTACTTGAATTTCTATCTTTTTGTGTTCTTAAGAATGTATATGTGAGGCATCACATCTTTACATATCTAAAGAACTTGTTTGATATGTTTTCACCAAGATGGCAATTCTATTTCCTTTGTGTGTGATAGGCCGAAATTTGGGACTGATTTTGGAACCTATTTTTCGGTTAAAAGATTATGCTTCAAGTGAACTATTATGCTACTTGAAATTATAAAGTGTATATGTTAGTGCCATACTCATTCCTTGGAGGTTCTTATGATTTCTATGTATCTTAAAGTCTTGTTTTGAATGATATATGGCACATTTATGGGATTGTTAATCATAGAACCTAAACATGCATCTGTAGCTATTTCTCGTTATGCTTTGGAGTTTGGTTTTTCTAATTCGTATGCATCTCATTCTGAGCGCATTTGGTTTTTCTGGCGTGACTCTCATTTTGACCTGACCGCAGTACAGGATGAAGAACAGGTTGTACATTTTACTTTGACATATCTGCCAATGCAGTATATATTTGTTTTGTCGGCAGTATATGGCAATCATACTCCATCTCAACGTCGATTTTTATGGACTTCTTTATGCACTTTCTCTGCGAATACAACATTGCCTTGGGTTCTCGGTGGAGATTTTAATACATTCCGATCTTTATCTGATCATGAAGGACGTTCGCGACCGTCATTATCAGTTTTACAAGACTTCAATGATTGTATAGAGTCATGTGCTTTGATGTCGCCACCGTTTCAGGGCTCCAAATTCACCTGGTCAGATGGTCGCGGTCTCGGTCGAGTTCGCCGGCGCCTAGATTGGTTATTTTTGAATACTGATTTCCATGATAAATTTGAAGATCTCCAACTTACACATCTTCCAAGAATTTCTTCAGATCACACCCCGCTTTTGCTTAAATGCCGAACTATTGAAGCCTCTTCTCGTCGCTCGTTCCGCTTTTTGGACTCTTGGCTTCTTCATCCAGATTTCTATAGCTACATGCATGATGCGTGGATTTCATATCCCACAACGGGTGGTATGCATGGTTTTTATACAAAATTATTCAAGTTCAAAAAGGATGTGCAACACTGGAATAAATAAATATTCGGCAATATCTTCTCTAGGGTTCAGCAGGCTGAATCTTTACTTACTCGTGCGGAAGGCCGTTGGGACGCACAGCCCACAGAGGAAAATCGTATGGAGTATAATCGTGCTAAAGCCGACTTTCTTCAGGCTTCTTCTTATAAGATGCATTTTTGGAAGCAAAAGGCAAGAGTTAGATGGTTAAAGGAGGGAGACGCAAATACTCGCTATTATCATACTATTGTTAAGGGCCGCATGCTACGTCTGAGGATTCAACAAATACAAACAGCTGATGGCTTGATTTGTACAGCCCCTGATGATATCAGCGCAGAAGCTGTGTCATTTTATACATCCTTATTTGCGAAAGAACCTGCTGTCAACTGTGAGCAAATTATTCAGAATATTCCAGCACTTGTATCTGCAGATGATAATGCTGCCCTAACGCAGCTTCCATTACCAGATGAGATAAAAGCTGCAGTTTGGCACTTGGATCCCCATAGTGCAGCGGGACCTGATGGTTTTGATGGAAACTTTTATAGATCTTGCTGGTCTATCATTCATAAAGACGTTGTTTTGGCAGTACAGGAATTCTTCCTTGGTGTGCCTCAGCCTAGACCTATGGCAAGCGCTTTGATCACATTGATTCCAAAAAATTCCTCTCCTGTATCTTTCAGTGATTATCGTCCAATATGCCTCACTAATTTTATCAGTAAAGTCTGTACCAGAATTTTTGCTACTCGCCTGTGTAAAATATTGCCCAGATTAATCTCTCCAGAACAGACAGGATTTCTGCCAGGTACTGACATTTCAACGCAGGTTTTATTAGCTCGTGAGATGATCCATATGCTTGACAAAGGTGGCTCACAATTATGCCTCAAGTTGGATATGATGAAGGCTTTTGATAGAGTTAGCTGGGAATATTTAGAGCTTGTATTCCAAGCGTTCGGGTTCTCGGGATTTTTCACTTGTATAATTTTGAATCACTTGCGGGCTACAACATTAGCGGTGTTAATCAATGGCCAGCCCTCTTCCTACTTTCGGCCATATCGAGGTGTTAAACAGGGTGACCCTTTATCTCCTTTATTATTTATTTTAGCAGCAGAGGGTTTTAGCAGGGGCTTGAAAGCCTTGACAGCAACAGGAGTATTACAGCCTTTTCGCATAGGCCGCATTCCTTTTACCATTACACATTTAGCATATGCAGATGACTTACTGATATTTCTTCGAGGCACTCAGCGGAATTTACAGCGTTTCCACACATTTCTTACGCAATATGAAGCTGCTTCTGGCCAGAAAGTGAATTTTCATAAAAGCAGTATTATTCCTTCTGCTATGGTTACACCGCATCAGCGGCAGGCATTTGCGGATATTTTGGGTATGCGACTTTCTAGTCTGCCGTTCCGCTATCTTGGCTCTTATCTGCACAAAGGCATTCCACGCTCATCTCATTGTGTTACTTTACTACAACATATTGATGATAGACTTCAAGGGTGACACTCTAAATTATTAACTACTGCAGGACGTTCAGTCTTGCTTAAATCGGTCATCGCTGCATTACCCATTCACATTATGGCAGGGGGTGGTATCCCGAAATCGGTTATTACGGTCATCCATCGTAAGATGGGGAATTTTTATTGGGGTCCTCGACATCATTGGGTATCCTGGTCTAAGCTTGCTAGGCCATATGCAGAGGGGGGAATCGGCCTGCGCGATTTGCATTCTTTGCAACAGGCTTTTTACTGTCGCATCTGGTGGTCATATCATCAGAACTCCACCCTGTGGAGCAAATACATGCATGCAAAATATGGCCATCGTCAAGATTATCTTCCTCGCTTGCCAGACTCTCCTATTTGGAAAATTAAATGTCGGATTCATTCCTTTTGTTTAATGTACACAGATCGACAGGGTGACCAATTTTCATGGTTACCAACTCCGCTGGGGGAATTCACGCTTAAAAGTGCTTATGAGATATGTCGAACTGCATCTCCAACGCTGCTTTCTACCTCCTTTATTTGGTCGAAGCATCATTCACCGACCATAAGATTGTTTTTATGGCGTATTTTCAATTCTGCTTTGCCTTTCGAGGATTTTATTGGTCACTACATAATAGCTCGACCAACACAATGTCCCTTTTGCAAGATTGAGTCGGCTACGGTGGATCATGTTTTCTTATATTGTCCTTCTGTCCATTCAATTTGGTGCTATTTTGCCAGTGAGCTTCATTGTCCTCTTCCTACATCTATACAGCTTCGACAATATCTTCTTTCATGGTGGTATCGATCGTCCCTTTCTACGCTTATCGGAGTTTACAAAATCGTGATCCCTGCGATTATTGTACATCGTATCTGGTGTGCTTATACTTCCCTGATCTATGGAGATAGCTCACATATCACAGCGTCTTCCCTTCGGTTCTCTGTACAGTATGAGATTACTTTGTGGCACAAAAAGATTGCAGGCACTAAGTTGTCCGCTACGTCTCAACGAATTTTTGGTTGGCTGCCTGCAATTCGGCCACCTCGTCCACTGATTGTTCGATGGATCACGCCACCTTCTGGCCGTTTGAAATTAAATGTTGACGCAGCGGTGGGTCGCAGTTACGCATCTGGAGGCGCAATACTACGCAATCATAGGGGCGCCTGCATTGGTGCACTTTCCTTTCGCCTTCCTTTAAGTTCACCCTTACAGGCAGAGATTCAAGCAGCAGTTTTTGGGCTTCTTTATTTCTTACCACTCTACCGATCCGTTATTCTGGAATCTGATTGTGCCCAATTGATAGACCGGTTGACTCGGCAAACCATTATACATGGTAATCCACATCTTCAACGGCTACATTCGCTTGTTCATTCTCATAGTCTCCCGTGTTATCATGCTTATCGAGAGGCAAACATGCCGGCACACTATTTAGCGCAGCACGCAATGTTACACCCAAGCACGGAATATTATACGTCAAACACTCTGCCTTCGATGGTCCGTGCGGCGGTGATGCTGGATCTTACTTCTGTTAACTTGCGGATACCATGACAGTAATCTTCCATAAGGATTGGCCAGAGTTCCCTCCTACTGTCTGTAACCTTCGGGTGGCAGGCAGGCGTGGTATGGTTCCACATCTACTACTCTATGTTTTATACTTTATAATACACATGCATAACGTACCTCTTTGTTTCATGGGATTGTATTGGACATATCCTACACTATCTTATTCCATATCGAGGATGAACACGCTAAGCCGCTGGGTGCATCGCTGCGCACGGTTAACGCTAAAGGTGGATTTTTTCGGTCTTCATGTGGCGGGATTATTAAAATTGTCGCCTTGGCTCCTTGGTCAAGGCGACTCGGGTATGCATTTTCACACTATGTTACTGTTTCTTCTTTTGGACACTAATGCTCTATTCATGTTATATTCCCGTTTGTGCGCGTTTCACATCAAAATGGTGAGCCTTATTTTGGACGTGGATCCTGCATTTGCGGATGTCAAGGCGTGGACGGCCATGGCTCTTATTTCTTCATTGTCGCCTTGGCACTTCAACAGCCAAGGTGACTCCGGTGCGTGCTTGCTCTTCCCATCTTTGGTTGCTCAGTTTCTTACTTACATTGACTGTTTTTCTCTCTGGACGTCTTCTGAGGTTGGGATTTTCAAGCATGTTACAAGACAAAGATGCGGCCTCCTCAACTCCATCAGCTTTTTCCTTCTCATGCCGAAGACTTTCACTGATTTGTACCACATACTATCTACAAATCATATCAATGACAGTCATATAAATATGTACGCTTTTTCCTTCGCCAAGGTTTTATCCACAAGGGTGGTTTTTCTTGGCAAGGTTTTAATGCGGCATATCATATATGACTGGAGATATGTCATTCTTGTTTCGTTATTTCATTATTTCGAGTACTCAGACAATGTAAGATGGTTTTCCTCCACCAAAAGTGAGGCTTGCTATGAATAAATAAATTTGTTTAAATATATATATATATATATATATATATATATATATATATATATATATTTCATCATCAAGAATTAGGTAAGATAAAGTCTAGCTAAAGGATTAAGTATCACAAGTGTATTATGAACATTATAGGATATGTTTATTAGTTAAAAGTTTTGGTTGAGTGGGGTTGGCACCCCACGGTTTAAACCCCAATATAGGGGTGAAGAATCAATTTTTTTATATATAATGCTACTTAGAGTAAATGATATTTAATGAGGCATGCCATGAATGTTGTATAGTATGTGCTTTTGATCATGTATTATGTAAATTATAGGCTACAATGTTCCATGATCTAATTTATCATTTCATATGAGGTGTAAGTTATTAGTTGGTGATGGAAGCTACTTAGCCCCCGGAGTGGGCTGTTTATTGGATCTTCAAGAATTAAGTTCAACTCAAGGTTGTTTGCAATATTAGACGAAAAATCGGGCTGTTTTGAGAGACCCCCAAAACCGGCCCTTATAAGGGCATTTACTGAGTATTACTTGTGTATATAGCATGTACAATCTAAGTTTGAGACATAGTTCTAAGATGATGATCGTAGAACGTCAAACGAGAACTCCACGCGAACTATGAACCGAAATTTTGAAACATCACAAAAACAGAATTTTTCCGGCAAATGTGGAATTAAATCCGTTGGACATTTTCCATCTTTTCGTGAAAAGGCAAGTATGATTTATGGTAAAATCGACTTTTTCAAAAGATTTGTAATTTAAAGAAAAAGCAAGTATACATTAAGATGTTGAACTTCTTCAAAGAATTAAGTAGACATGTTTGTTTAGAGCATCATCATTTCACAATATGATTATGACTTATGACATGTATGAAAAGTACGGAAATGTAATGAACTGTACTTACGAGACAGAAGTTTCTTAATGAGACAAATATAAGGTTCAGGTTTGTACCTTGTGAAAAACCTGGCTCTTGAACCTTATATTACATGTTGGGTATCGGGTTTGTACCTTGTGAAGAGCTTGGCTCCTGAACTCTTTTATGTACGATGAGTCGGGTGAATACCATGTGAAGAACATGGCTACCGAACTCGTTTTGTGTTGCGTCTTGAACACCTTGTGAAGAGCTTGGGTTCATGGCCGGCGCGTCAACGTAAAGTTACCTATTCGAGTGATGTACGGATTACTGTATACATAACTTTACGGAGATTCTTTCCGGACGTCGCTAGATATTGTTCTTACATTTCAATGGCCATCACGTAAGTACTAAAAGTATGACATGAAAAGCTTTGACAAGGAATTTTTGTGATGACTTTGTTTCATGGCAGATTTTAAATTATGAAAATGACTTTTTACACAGTACGTACATTCTGCTCAACCCTCAGCGTTACCCTAAGTTTGACGATTAAATCCTAAGTTGATGACTTGTAGTATGTGTTGGTTGTAGAATGAATTTGAAACCTAGGTAGACTAGAGATCTTTTATCTATGCTATGATGTTCATTTTTGTTGATTATATTATTTGTTGATGATGTGTTGATGAAACCAATTGCGGAAAGACAGGTATTACTTTCCGCTACAAATGTTTTACTTCCGCTGCCTGTTCACAACTTATTTGATCCGCGTAGGGGATCCAAGTGGTTTACTTGCCAGGCGAATTTATTTCGTCTCACTGTTGTTATTATATTATTTTTCAGAGGACCAAACCTTTGAGGTGGAGTACATTGCCGGGGAAAACGAGGCCTGATTAGTGCAGGAGACTTGCTAGACTGTAGCATGTACTGTTCATTTCAGTGTTATGTATCATGTGTGTTGAACTAAGTCTTTTGGGGTTTTATGAACTAGTGTACCGTATGTAATCTACGACTATGTTGTATGTGCTACGGTTATATTTGAATCCACTGTTTTGTTGATCTATCCATGTGTATGTGTCATCCATGTATGTATGGTGATGATAACACTTGGTACTCCTAGATGAGTACGGCGGGCTAACCGAGCCGGAACGATGAAACAGGGCGGGGCGCTACACTACTCCATAAAAAAAATTACTTGAGATCTTTTATGTTAACCCAAAAAAACTTTACATTATTCTATGATGGGATAAAACAAAATGATGTTGGATTTGATATGTTCATACGTGTGGTGCACGACACGTGTGACTTAATTAACATATCAAACACATGTGGACTTATGTATGTTATATATTATATGTTACCAATGTCACATAATATTTGTATTACGTACGTATCCACATGTTAAGTGAACACAATGGTATATTAGTGGATACGCAGTGTAATCTGAATGGACCACTAAATGTGTAGAAAGTCATACGGTTACAGTCTTTGATGGTAGGACTCGTAAAGTCAAGACTGTATTATTAATGGCGTCTGGTCCCCGAGGGACAAGAGGCCACGATTATTCTTCTCAAAGCAAGTTTTTTTTAATATATATAATTTATATATATTAATGCAAGAAACGCTATATTCGTTTCATTCAAACGTACATTGATGGAAATTGAATATAGAACGTTTCAGCAGTTTTTCAGCAATTAAATTTGCAGCAATTGAATTTTCAGCATTTGATGCAATTCAATTGATTTCCATTGTATATATATGTGGGAGGTGTGAGACAAAAACATATCTTTTGCAGAACAAGTTTTTCGTGCCTTTGAAAGTTTATTATGTAGCTTTGCACTTTTAAAGTTCACCTGCAAAATTGCTTTGTCCCTTCGTTTGCAAAGAACGCATATTTTTTTTTTTTGAAAAAACATGGATTTTATTAAGTAAAGCCCTCACTTATGGTGGAGGAAAACCATATTACAGCAAAGTATAGCGAAAGCAAAACAGCAGTAAATGAGTATCAGCTTCCAGAATATATATGATATGCCGCATTAAAACCTTGCCGAGTAAAACCACCCTTGTGGATAAAACCCCAGCGAAGGAAAAAGCGTACATATTTATATATCTGGGATGGTGATAGACGCAATTGGATTAAAAGTTACAAGAAATGAACTCTGTACTAGGCAAATAGAGAACGCATATATATATATATATACATATATATATATATATACATATATATATATATATACATATATATATATACATATATATATATATATATTAAACGGAAGGATACCTTCCGGTCTTTATTTATGCATCAAATAACCCGCATTAAATGGCCGAGGGTAGCTGTTACTACAAACTAAAATAAAAGAAAACGAAATCAAACGATCAGTCGTGGGACTGCGAATCTATCTATAGTTCAAAAGAACGATGACTTCCCCGTCTAGTAATCATTGAGGATGGTGGAGGTGGTGGAAGATCCTTCCGAGCTCTGCGCTTTTTCCGAGATAGTCCGCCAAGAAGAGTCCCGCCACCAGTCGATGTCATGCGACAATCCATATCATCCGCTGCAATGAGCAAACTCTCGCGGATATCATCATAGTCATTCCCTTTACGTCGAATATATGAGCGAGAAGCTTCATTGTCCGAACCTACTGCAAGATCAACTTCCTCTTCCTCTTTCCGAAAGTGGTCTTGATAGAATTGTTCAATTAAGGGATCATAATCAGGCTGGCCACTGGCTGGCATTATCCATAGTGGAACTGGAAATTCAATTTGAACGGATTGAATTTGGACTTCCGGAGCCACTTCAAACGGTGGGTTCACCTCTTGAGCATGCTGTACATTCGAGTCTGAAATCTCCATATGTGGAGGAGATATGTGGACTGCGCTCTCTTCTATATTAGATTCATCGGCCTGGATAGATAGTGTAGCAGAGGAGGATGTATCCATCTGCTGCTGAGGCTGACGCTCTTGAACTTCCAATGTTGGCGGCACTAATAGTACAGGACATAAATCTGCAATCAGCCGAGAGAAAATCTGCAATATAGATGGATCCGCTGTAGTCACAAGGTCCTGTGATTCCTTAGCATGAGTGGATTGAGCTGTTGCCTCCTGTAGTCCTTCCCTATTATCAACGTCCTCTGTTCCAACCTGTGCCAGATGCTGAATAGGAATAGAATCTCCAACAGGTTGTTCTCCAGCCTCTTTCTGAATATTTCCTTTAGGAATCCACACCTCATTCTTTCCTGCAATCTTCGTTGGATGTGCTGGTGCATGACCCTTCCCATCGCCACATGAACCCAGTAAGTGACCACACCGACGGCATTTGCTGCAGTACCTAGGGAGATCTTCATACACAACTACTTGAAAGAAAGAATGTTCTCCACAGTCTATAAATATCTTGGACGCTAAATCCATGGTGACATCCACTTCAACACAAAACCTCGCCATAGAGGGACGATGAAAACTTAAGATAGCCGAATCCATCTTTAACGGTGTACCAATCAACTTTGCAATCTCATATAACGTACGATAATCGTGGAGATGAATTGGAAGACCCTTAAGTGCTACCCACACCGGGACAATTGGGGTATCCAGACATGGATCAAAAGATGTTGTCCATTTCGTAACCTTCATGTCGTATCCCTGGAAACGCCAGTGACGACGATAAAAGAATCGCGTATAATCATCTTCGTTAACAAAGTTTAGCAGCACATGACCCTCATCAAGAAGACCAATATTAAATGAACCTTTGAATCCAATTCTGTCAATCGAGGCACGTAAGTCTGCCATAGACGGCCGGCCACGCCAAAAGGCTCCAACCAAGGCATACTTGAAGCGATTTGCAACAATGTCAATTTCATCTTGCGTAAATGAAACAGCGGGGTATCCTTTATAGCGTCCCGATTCGTGCGATGGGAATCTGCCTGCAACTGCAGACGATACCATAGCCGCAAATGATTTGGAGAGTGGCGGCGGTCCCATCTTAAACCAAGTATGAACTCAAGACCAGTAGTAAATGATGTTGCAGCATTACAATTAAAAGGTTGAAGCTTTTGCAATAATTGGGGCTGCCGAACAACCCGTAGAACAATCGCAGGAGCAAAATGAAAGATACAGAACAAAAGAAAATTACCGGTGGGAGTCGAGTCTGTCGCGAAAAAAGATTAAAGATTGAGTCTTCGAAGTCGCAGATGGAGCGCGAAGGAGAATTGAAACGGAATTCAGTAAAATCAAAAATCGATGAAGATTCAAGTGGAATCATGCTGCAGTTGCGAAATCGCCTGCACCGCCAGAGCTCTCCATCCCTCCCATCTTTTTTATGTAAAGAACGCATATATATATATATATATATATATATATATATATATATATATATATCATATATTTTAGATACTTTCGAGAGGAGAGCACACTATCTATCCTTTCCATCGGGAATAGTAGTGGCAGTTGTTGATACTTCATTAGTGGATTCAGTAACTGGTGGGTTCGTGCAATCCTTTAGAAGACACAGTTGCCGTACGTGTTAGGACTACTATAGCGCAATCAATGGAGCAAGGTACACTTTCGCGTTTATTTACTTTGCTTTGGTGTTCTCTTAAGCGATCCTCGGATAATGGATTTACTATGTAAGTGTAGCGTCCCGCTCCCGAACCCTAGCATCGGTAGCAGTGCACCCGCCGTATCTCACTAAGGAGAATAAAGGCGTCATTCAACCTTCTTACACGTCAGAAATGACGTAGAAATTTTTTTCTCGCAGAAACGTAAATGATAACTTAAATTAAACTCCAATAATCGTCTTTACATTACTAAATAAAAATTCTGATAATAAAAGTAATAAAGAAGTCTGTGAAAAATCCCCAAAGTATAAATATGAACAAACAGCTGCAGAGCCCCCGCGTATCCTATATGCAGCTATCAACCAGCCCATTCTGCCATGCCCGTCCCGTCCTCAACGAAGATGTGCTCCTAGTCCTCATCCGGCTCCCCTGGGAAGTAGGGGTGAGTGACAGAAATCACCCAGTAGATGCCCGCCTCAAACCAATACAAAACGTGCATACCGAAATGATACAACCACATAGTACATAAATATAAGATAACCACATAGCACATAAATATAAGATAACATGCATAAGATAAAGTAAATGCGGTAAGTAAAGCACTCCACATAAAAATGCGCAAGTACGTGATGCATGCTCAATCAACGTGTCACATGCAACCAGAATCATGTCATGCAATATGCCCTTAGACCTATATGCAATGCATGATTCCGGGATTGACTGGATGTCTGTAGCCCGTACACTACAATCCACTCTGACCGATGCCCGTGGCCCGTACACCATGATCTACCATAACCGATGCCCATGGCCCGTACACCATGATCCACCATGACCGAGTACCTATGGCCCGTACACCATGATCCACTCCACTCGAGCGTCTGAGACCCGTACATCTCAACCCACTCCAAATGCAATGCACGTGACATGAATGCAACAACCAAATCGCATGGGGCCCGTACGCCCATCCTCACCATCTCCGGCACTCAATATTTGGCTTCGTAAAATTTTCGAATATTGGAGAGTTGTTATTTATCACCACCCTTATCTTTCCTTAACTTGTATTAATTTACTAGAATTTTCTACTAATTTACCCTATGATTCTCTTATTTAATTTTATTTATTACTGTTAATTTTTTTATTACTTAAATTTACCAAACTTCAGAAATTAAGTGAAAATAATTTAAATTTAACCTTTTATATTTTCTGGAATTTATTTGGATTTGATTGGTATTTAATTATATTTTCCTGGCCTGATCCGTCAGACCCGATACATTTTTTTGAGAGGTTAATGGGCCGCCTTCGGTCCGACCCGCTGGCCAGCCGACCCGGTCCGTTGGCCGGCCTGTTCTCTGCTTTAATTTAATTATTTATTTATTTATTTAATTGGATGTTCCACCAGTGGTAACGCGCGCTGTGATTTGTTTTTCGATCCCAACCCCCATTTTCTCCTATTTCTAGTCTATAAGAACCTATTCTAAGGCCAAAACACAACTTTTTAAAGGCTCCTAATGTAAAAGTTCCCCTTTTCCCCCATTTTTTTAAGGGTATCTTGTTTTCGATTCAATCATACCACCAATTTCACACACATACACGCACATAGCAGCCATAAACAATATATCTCATGCTTTCCAACATATACAAAATTTACGACTTAAACAAATAAAAACAACGAAACAAAATTTACAACTTAAACAAATAAAACAACGAAACACATTAGTATACCATCAAAGCATGCATGAATCATACCCGTTTGAGGGGGGGAAAGGCACATACCTTTTTGACGAATTAACTTCCTTCTCTTGTATGCTTGAATCTAAACAATTGTAGTACGAAATCAATACTATAATAAAGGTTAATTTGACTTACTTAAAATAATTAATTCTTAGCTTTTTTTATTTTTTTAAGTTTCATTTTTTCCTTTCTGCCAAAATTAAAGCAGCACCCATGAATTGCTTAGATTCTTTCAATTTGTTCCTGAGATATTGACTTACTTAAAATATTGGTTTAACATCCCGCATTGGCTAATAATCATTCACGTTAAATATTTCTTTTTTTCCAAAAAAATGAATGTGGCCTAATTCTACACATAAGTATAATCGGAAAACGGAATGTATATATATTTTCTTTTTTTTTAAAGAAAATAACCCGTTTATATATACACATTCGGGCAAATACTTTCTGTTTATACACATATATATACAATTTGAACACAATAAATATATCTACGTTTGTATATCTGCAACAGAAAATATACCTATAAAATTCCAAATAAGTAATTACATATATATAATTTCCAAGTACAGATGCTATATACTTGAATTAATTTGAAATTGTAAGGCAGTAAGTTCTAAGAATAAAATAAAATGAATACATGTAGGTACCAAGATTAATTCTTTCTTCTTTTTTTTTCTTTTCCAGTATGATTCTCAGTTCCATGTCGAGACCCCACTATATCCTAGACTTTCCTACAAATTGTTTTCATCCAGCTAATATTTTAATACTAAGCACATGTGTAGAATTTACCAAATTGCAAATCTTAGGTTGATGTAAAACATGAAAATCGCAACCTAATCAGTAGTCCCTTTGCTATACTCAAGTACTTTTCATTCATTCCTCTAAGTTTAGTCAGCAGTTAGAATTTTTTTCTCGGAAACCGTGATTATATATATAAATGTATATTCGAAATTCATAATGTCAATTTTATATTCATGTACACATAACGCACCCCACACATATACATATATCTATAAACTATCAAGTATTCAATCAACAATTCATTCATGAAACACATAATAAACTTCATAAAATTGATGGTAGGAATTCTAATTAGAGGAGATGGATACTTACCTCTCCTTGTTATACTATATCGTAATCGCAACTAGGGTTTCGTTGACGATAACGAAATCCCTCTTCTCCTCCCAGATGAATGATAGCCGAATGGTTATGGAAGAGAAACAAAGCTGCCGAGAATTGCACGGAGTTGTGAGGGAGAGGGGCTGCTGGGTATCGTCAGTTTGAGGGGAATGTGATTTTACCCTTTTCTTTTTTTTTTTCCTTCTCTTCTATTGTTTAGATAGATATATATAGATAGGTAAGGATAACTACATTAGGTGTTCAAATCTAAAAAAACTTCCTTATGGATGTAGTTTGTCTTAGGTAATGTTAATCTTTTTAAAATTTGATTCCTAACTACTTATTTATTCAATTTAATTAAGGTAGTATTTTATTTACTTATTTATTTCTTTTCCCTTCACTGCCGTTGCCCCCTCTTACATACTTCATATACATATTTTAAAAAGATTCGGGACATAACAGTAAGTCTAACAAGTGACTCATTAAATTGGCTGCGCGTCTTGTATTGTAGAGTAGCAGTCGATCGACACAATTTGACACAATTTCATTATGAGTCATACGGAAACAAACTCTGTGTGTTTCTAACACATGGGTAAGGCTATGTATACCCTCCCCCTCCCCTTCTTACTCTGTCATATGTGCTCTAAGGCAACGAGATAATGTTGTTGTATTATTCTATGATAATTATGTATTGCTTATTAAAACTTAGACTATAACTGTGCTATGCAAACGCTCGAAATGACGTTCGTAAGGGAAAAACGACTTCCTGAACAAAGTTACAACAGCGTGTCATTACATCGAGACGTCTTAAAAGCAAGTCAAATGTTGCTTCAAAATTACTAACAAGCAAAATCAATACAGTTATCGAGACAAAACAAAATTAATACATTATAAATGTCCACACTTTTGACTCATTATCTTTGTCTTACGATCACAAATTAGAGGGCTTACACAGAATTCATTCAGATGTTATATACTGATATGGGATCCAGAACTCGTCTCTGCCTCTATAGGATTCATTAGCATGTTGGTCTCGATAAATTTACAGTCTGTGAATAAAAAGTCGTATTTCATTTGTTAACTGTATACATACATTGTTCTATTTATAATATACTCAGGATGGAATACAATAAATACAAATAATATTGATTTATGGTTGTGATAAGATTGAGATTTTATTGGTACCGAATCACTCTCACTCAAGTTGAGTAGTAGAATTATCAATATCCAATTTGCACAATGCTGTCTCAAAAATTCTTCCGGTGACTGTCTTTGTAAAAATATCTCTCAGCTGATCTTCAAACTTTACCAACGAGAGATCAATGACACTTTCTTCAAGCTTCTCGTTGATAAAATGCCTATCTACTTCTACGTGTTTGGTTCTGTCGTACTGTATTGGGTTCTCAGAAATGCTTAGTGTTGCATTAATTTCACACATCAGCTGCATTGTTAGTCTCAAAGGAAACCTAATCTCATGCAGCAACTTCGTTAACCAAAGAATCTCCATACCACCCTTTGCAATTCTTGTAAATTCTGATCTTTCACTTGACAATGCCACTACCTTCTGTTTCTTGATTCTCCATGTGACCAAATTTCCCATGAAAAATGCAAATTAACCTGAAGTGGACCTTTTATTATTAGGATTGTATGCACGGTCAGCATCAGTATACACTTTAACGTCTAAGTGTCTATGTTTTCTAAACATTATTCCTCTTCCTAGTGTCCCTTTCAAATATCTCACTATCCTCATGGCCGCATCCATGTGCTCTACCTAATGATGGTGGATGAATTCACTCACTATCCCCACAACATAAGCAATATCAGATCTAGTATACGAAAGATATATTAATTTCCCTACAAGCCTGTGGTAATGTTCTCAATCTATCATCGAAGCCCCTTACTGGATTTGCAACTTATGCTTCACAATAATCAGACTATCATTAGGTTTACAATCTATCATCACAATCTCAGTTAGTAAGTCCAAAATGTATTTCTGATGGGATTTAAAGATTCCTTCATTCGACCAGAGAACATCAATTCTAAAAAATTCTTTTAGCCAGCCCAAATCTTTCATCTCGAATTATGTAAACAAATTCTCTCAAAGCTGTGTGATTTCTTCCTAATCACTCTCACTGATGATCATATCATCCACATATTTAATCAGGCGCGTGATTAGGTCCTTTCTTTTCTTGAACAAAAGAGTATGATCGCTATTACTCTGCCTGTATCTATTGTTTTTCATGACGACTATGAACCTTCTAAACCACGCTGTTGGAGACTGCTTTAAACCATAGAGTGTTTTTTTGAGTTTGCATACTTCATTTTTCTGACATTCACTAGAAAATCTTAGTGGACCTTCCATATACAATCAGTTTCCTATGTAAGAAAGTATTCTTAACTTCAAACTAATGAAACAACCAATCTTTGTCTATTGTTAATCAGAGTAGTACTATGATGGTATCGATTTTTGCAAGCAAAGAGAACGTTTCTGAGTAGTCAATCTGATGAGTCTGTGTATATCTCTTTGCCACAAGTCTAACCTTATATAGCTCAATAGCCATGTCTGGTTATATTTGATGGTGAACACCCATCTACAATCTACTGATTTCTTTCCTCTTAACAACATATACTTCTCTCATGTTTCATTCTTTTTCTAGAGCTTCATTTCTATTTTCATTTCCTCCTTCCACTTAGCTTCCTCACTAGCCTCCTAAACCGTCTGCGAAATGAAGTTTGAACAAAGGGAAGTAAAAAAAAGCCTTTGCACATTCCTCAACTCTCTCCCTGGCCATATTAACCAGATATATAGAAGTCTGGGATACCGATTCGGGTGAGTATCATTCCGGTGGCACATCCCTTATGCTTTTCATCGGAAGAACCTTTATATGTTGCTCGTTCGAAACATCGGTATTATTCATATCCACATTATGTAAAACAGGGATTTCTGTATCAGGACGTTTGTCACTTGTTCTTGTTGGATATCCAACAAAGAAGACTCATCGATTGTATTGGCTTATTAGACATTCCTTCTTTGGGAGAGGTATGCTTGGTGGCACCATCTACTCATTTTGTTAAAACAATCTCCGGATAGTTGAGGCTATGAAACCAATCTAGTGCCTCACTCGATTTCTCCCCCTATGCCCTAGGTTAGGTGTAAAAGAAATATCCAAAAAATTCAATTCTAAAAAATTCTTTTAGCCATCCCAAGTCTTACATCTCGAATTATGTAAACAAATTCTCTCAAAGCTGTGTGATTTCTTCCTAATCACTCTCACTGATGATCATATCATCCACATATATAATCAGGCGCGTGATTAGGTCCTTTCTTTTCTTGAACAAAAGAGTATGATTGCCATTACTCTGCCTGTATCTATTCTTTTTCATGACGGCTGTGAACCTTCTAAACCACGCTGTTGGAGACTTCTTTGAACCATAGACAGTTTTTTGAGTTTGCATACTTCATTTTTTTGACATTCACTAGAAAATCTTAGTGGACCTTCCATATACAATCAGTTTCCTATGTAAGAAATTATTCTTAACTTTAAACTGATGAAACAACCAATCTTTGTCTATTGTTACTCAGAGTAGTACTATGATGGTATCGATTTTTGCAAGCAAAGAGAACGTTTCTGAGTAGTCTATCCGATGAGTCCGTGCATATCTCTTTGCCACAAGTCTAACCTTATATAGCTCAATAGTCCTGTCTGCGTTATATTTGATGGTGAACACCCATCTACAATCTACTGATTTCTTTCCTCTTAATAACATATACTTCTCTCATGTTTCATTCTTTTTCTAGAGCTTCATTTCTATTTTCATTTCCTCCTTCCACTCAGCTTCCTCACTAGCCTCCTAAAATGTCTGCGAAATGAAGTTTGAACAAAGGGAAGTAAAAAAAGCCTTTGCACATTCCTCAACTCTCTCCCTGGCCATATTAACAAGATATATAGAAGTCTAGGATACCGATTCGGGTGAGTATCATTCTGGTGGCACATCCCTTATGCTTTTCATTGGAAGAACCTTTATATGTTGCTCGTTCGAAACATCAGTATTATTCATATCCACATTATGTAAAACAGGGATTTCAGCATCAGGACGTTTGTCACTTGTCTCTTGTTGGATATCCAACAAAGAAGACTCATCGATTGTATTGGCTTATCAGACATTCCTTCTTTGGGAGAGGTATGCTTGGTGGCACCATCTACTCATTTTGTTAGAACAATCTCCGGATAGTTGAGGCTATGCAACCAATCTAGTGCCTCACTCGATTTCTCCCCCTATGCCCTAGGTTAGGTGTAAAAGAAATATCCAAACTCAATTAGGACATAATCAATCATGTCATGGATTCGGTGGGTAGTAGGATTGTAACACCACTATCATTTTTGGGTCAGTAGCATACCCATCAAAAACACTCTTTTCGGCACGTGTATCCAGTTTCAGGTGTTTAGTTTTTTGGGCAAGTATAACATGGAGCATCCAAAGATATAGGGGAAAGGGTAAAAACTGACAGAATAGTTGTTTGAGAGGCTAAAATTGTAACGGAGTTTTATTATGAATGATTTTTGAGGGAAAACTATTTAAGAGGTAAAGCGTAGTGGCGATGGCTTCTAGCTAGAATTTTTGGTAAATGTGGGACTCGAGCATCTTGGCTCAGGTCATCTCTCGTATTATATAGTTCTTACGTTCTAGTACTTCATTATATTAGGGTGTATTTGGATAAATGATTAAGGAAACAAGAGCATTATCGTGAAAGAAAGTTTGCATAGACTGATTAACATATTTTTTGCCGTTATTGGAGCGAAAAATTTGAATTTTAATGTTGCTTTGAGTTTTGACCATATGAAAGTAATGGAAAAAATTTGTCAGGTCTCCGGATTTGTTTTCCAAGAAGTATACACAAGTCATCCGAGAAAAAAATCAACGAACAACACAAAGTACTGAAAATGACTATTCTTAGGCACATGTGCTAGCCCCCATACTTCCGAATGTACTGAGGAAAAGAGACTGCCAACACGATTATTGTTTGAATAAAATGTAACCCTGTGATTTTTGTACATATTCACGTCTCATAGGGCACATGAATCGTTTTACTGGTAAATAGAAATTTAAGGTAATTAAAAGATTGGTGACCTAAACGTCGATGTCGTAGCTAAGACTGTCAATTAACTGTTCTGTGAGCGAGATTAGACCGACCATGTTACGCTACCTCATCAATGTAGTAGAAGCCTTCTTGCTTGGTGTCACGCCCAATTATCTTTTTTATATGCATGTGTTGCAAAAGAAGAAATTGGAGATAAATGAGTACTACATAGTTGAGTTTCATGATGTGGGTAAGAGAAAACAACTTTGATTATAACTTATGAACAGAAAAGCAGTTATCCTACCGTGTTTGTTGGGAAAACATTATAGAGCCCCTCCTTGTACTGGAACTAACTCGCCGTTGGCTATTTTGATATGCATTTTGGTTGGTTGGGAGAAGTGCATGAAGTCTTCAGTGCCATTGGTCACATTGCTATTTGTAACTTTAAAGAGATCTATGGTTGAATTTGTTGTTTTTGAGCAGTTTTGAGGTGAAGGTACAATTTATGTGGAATCTTAGGGTTAATTTATAATTTCAGCAGACTTTTGGATGATTTTGTAATTTTAGAAATACTGGGAGATACATATGTAAAATCCAATAAATTTGGTCAAAAATTAAAGATATTGGGTTAAATTAAAGGGGTTATTAACCCAACCCTACCTTCACATAATTCGATTGCTGCTCTTCTGGTTTCAGTATCCCCTTTTTCTTTGTTTTGTCCATCGACTCCTTTGGCCACATTGCCGTTAGGGGTAAGCAACGGTCCGGTTCCGGTTCTGACGATTCAAAACCAGGAACTGTTTTGCATGTTATTTTTAGAACCGAACTGGAACCGTGAGCTGCAGAACCGTGGAATCGTTTAAAACGGCTTGGTTCCGGTTCAGAACTGCAGAACCGCAAAAGCAAGAAAATAGACATGTAAAAAATCAAGTCCTGAGAGCTCAAACGTACATGTAAAGAATCAAAACATCCGATGAAAATGGGAAGAAAAAATCGGGGCTGATAAACTTCAAGAAAAAAAGGATGAAGAGAAAGAAATTATTAAAGATGAATAACCAAAGTATATGAAGACCAAAAAGTCAACATGAAACTTGCAACATAATGGAGATAAATAAGAAAATACATGTGCTAAAATAGGGAGCTTTTGGAACAGAAGAAATTTATGGAGCAGGGCAGCAATCACAGAATCTGAAGGAAGAACCAGAAGGGAAAGATTTGTAAGCAAGGTAAGATGGAAAGTTCCAAGAATCATGACACTTGAAAAGATTTCCTTTGATTCGGTAAAGAAGAAAAAATAGAGATGCATCTAGAGATTCGCTGCAGTACCTTCCTTACCTAGCAGGTGCGCTGCGGGCCGCGACGGCAGTGATGTGTTTGTAGCGTTTCTCCAAGAGACAGCAAGCAATGTGTTTCTGCAGACTGCAATGGAAAGGGCGAAACTCGAAAGGCAGAGACGCAGAGATTACTATAGTTCTGTACTGCTGAGTGTTGTAGGGTTTTCCACTTTTCCTAGTTTTTTTTTAAAAAAAAACTATTAGTTATTATTTATATAAAAAAGTAAAATATTATTATTTATATGGTTCGGTTCTAGTTCTAACGGTTTAGAAAAATTAGGAACTGAACTGAAACCGTGAAGCAGAAAAACGGTTTAGGAACTGAACCGTGAAACTTAAACGGTTCCAGTTCAGTTTAAGATCCATATTTTTGGTTCGGTTTTGGTCCGGTTTTACGGTTCCCAGTTTTTTGCTCACCTCTAATTGCCGTCGTCTGTCATGCTACCTTTCCTTTGAAGGCCGCTGCCGCCGCTGGCATGTCTTGGTGTCCATGACGATGGCCCCTATTCCAACCTCCTTTCAGACCTTTTTATTTCTGTCCTCCCACTATTTTGGAAATTCAAGAAATTGAAAACATGTCTCCTTAGTGTGTTTCTTCATTCTAGACTGAGAACATCGAAGGTGGTTCTTGTCTTCTTTCTCTCGAATTTATTGTTATGCCCCTGAGCGATTGCAAACTGGTTCCCTTCCTCGGTTGACTGTATGATTTGAGAATAGTCTTTCGTGCCTCTTTTTGACGAACCGTATCATACACCGCCTTCATTGGTGGCAGTGAATCTCTTCTTAAAATTTCTTTTTTTATGGTATTAACTTTTTCATCTGAGGCGGTTAGAAGTTCAAAACCGCCTTTGTTCTTGGATTTTTAGGTTATAGATCCCGATATTTTTCGAGCTCTTTCATAGGGTTAGGATCCTTTCGATCCATAGTTATCCAGCTATTATGGAATTTGTTCCATTATTTCTTAAGAGTGTTTGTTCCTTACCGGATGGAATTTGCTTTCTTATGCTAGTCGAACACTTGCGACGTGTATGTGCTGGACCTGTATCGGTAGCCAACCCATCCCAAAGGATCTTCACAGTCGGGTATTATGACATGTTATTCGTGTTGATAACTGCCGAATATTTACTTTCCTTGTATATATTATTTGATAGGAAATAGTTAAGGATTGTAATTAGTGCTGATTGGAAGAAAATCAGGAAAAGTAATTAGGACAGATTTGTATACCATACTTAGGCACAATTGTAACCTTTAAGTACAGGGATTTGATATACTGCTGAATCAATGAAAACAGGAATTATTTTACCGGTGCTGCATCCTGTTAATGTTAACATGGTATCAGAGCAGCAACGTTCCTCACGGTGGTGAGATTTTCTAGCATAGGCTCAGAATATCTTCATCATCGCCATTAACCTTTCTCAGCCAAAAAACCGATTACCATACAGTTACCTTTCCCGGCCAATATTCCGGCCACCGTATCAACGTTCTTATCAACCTTTATCTGGTACTTTCAATCCTTTGCTCAGACACGTGTGTGTCTTCATTGCATCTTCTTACACATCCTGCACATAACCAAAACAAATGTCAGAAACCCCTGAATCAACTCAGCCACATAAGCCAGAAATCAATCCCAGTCCAGGAGATTTAGCCATCCAAGTGGCTCAAATCCTCAAAGACAGCCTACACACGACACCGTCTCAGCCCACACTGCCTGAAAATTTAAATATTGCTGTCAAACTGACAGGAAACAACTTTGCTCTCTGGTCCAGAATTATCTATAGAGCAATCCTTGGAAGGGGTCGGAGCTCACATCTGACGGGGGTACCCCCTCCGCCAGTACCAACTGATCCGAGGTATCCCAGGTGGAAACAGGATGACAATTCTATTTTCACCTGGATACTACAAAATGTAGACCCAAGCATGATTAACAACGTCTCCCGGTACCCCACGGCCAAAGCCCTATGGGACGGGTTGGCCTTAACTTACGGCTCCGAGGGCGATTCACTCCAAGTTTTCGACCTGCACCGCAAAGCTAACCAAATCAGGCAGGGAGATAGTTCACTTGAGGCCTGTTGGAATAGCCTACAAGATCTGTGGGTATCCATTGATACACTGGACACAAATCCTATGAAATGCCCAGAAGATATCGGACTTTACAACCAGAAAATGCAAGAATTTCGTCTATACCAGTTCTTGTCTGCCATCAGTGACAAGTATGAGGCAGAAAAGAAGGAATTGCTTAAACGAGTACCCTTACCGAATGTGGAGGCAGCATTCTTCGAGATAAAGAGAGCAGAGTCTAGATCTGGTCTCATCAAACACACCCCCTCAGAATTTCTCTCCTCACAGGGGGTAGGACAGGGACTGGCGGCCAAGACACCCAACAGCCGAAGCCGTGGCCGTGGACAGTCAACAGACCGTGGTGGTGGGTCAGACCGTGGACCACAGGGGTCATCATCCTCCACCCGCTCAGGCAACACGAAAATTGACAAAAGCCATCTCATATGTGAGCACTGTGGAAAAAAGGGTCACAGCAAGGACATGTGCTTTCAAATTCTCGGTTATCCTGACTGGTGGGAAGGTAAGAAAGTTCCCATTGCAGGTGGTGGAAAGCTGGCTGCCACCAAGAGCTGTGAGGACACAGGCGGCGGCAGCAGCAGCGGCGGACCAGAAGGAAGCAGAGGGACAAATGAAAGAAACGAAGAAGGCAACCCTAGCGCGGGAGGTAAATGGGGGTTGGGTAAAAAACCTAACCCCCCAGCTCATTTATTCCCATTATTTCCCCACAAACCCCCAGTTTATTTACTCCCGATACCCCTGTCCCTTTGCATAATCTTCATGTGGTCCCTAAAGTTTCTGAAATCTCACATAAACACCCCCACTCTTCCCTAATTACGCCCCCCACCCAGTCAGACTCTTATATTACTCATCCAGCCCTCCATATTTCCCCTCAGGTCAATTCTGACCCTCCAGCATTTTTCCCTTGCCATGCCTATCACACCCGTACCCCTAGGACCCATACTTCATGGATTTTTGATTGTGGGGCAACTGACACCATGTCTTTTGACCCACATGATTTTATCACACGCACCACACCTACTAAATCTCATGTTGAAACCGCCAGTGGCGATTTGATTCCCGTCTCTGCAGGTGGCTCCATCGCTATTACTCCAAATGTCACCCTTAAGAACTGCCTCCTTGTCCCCTCACTTTCCACTAAATTGCTCTCTATTAGCCAACTTACTAAAGAACTGGATTGCGTTGTTCTTATGTATCCCTCCTTTTGCGTGTTACAGGACATTCATACTCGGGAGATCATTGGACGTGGTACTGAGCGTGATGGTCTTTACTACGTAGATGCGGTGGTGCAACAGGGTAAGTCTAATCTTGCCACCGGATCGGTTAGCCGCCAGTTGTGGTTATGGCATCGTCGATTGGGCCACCCATCATTTAGTTATTTGCAAAAACTTTTTCCTGCTTTATGTTCCTCTCCTTTAAACACTTTACCTTGTGATATTTGCCTCCGGGCCAAACAACCACGAGCAACTTATCGCTCTAATAATACTCGTGTGAGTCATATTTTTTCTCTCGTTCATTCTGATGTCTGGGGTCCATCTCCATACCCCACTTCGTTGGGTTTTAGATATTTTGTTACTTTTGTGGATGATTATTCCCGTATGACATGGCTTTACCTGTTAAAAAATAAATCTGATGTCACAGCAAAGTTTATTGAGTTCTATCATATGATCAAAACCCAGTTTACATCCACCATCCAAATTCTGCGTTCTGATAATGGTGGGGAATACTTTGACGGGGCACTTAAACAATTCTTTAGTCTACATGGCATCATTCATCAGACCTCGTGTTCCGACACACCAGAACAAAACGGTGTGGCGGAATGCAAAAATCGCACCTTACTTGAAATGACTCGCGCTATGATGCTTGATGCGTCTGTTCCTCGGGGTTTTTGGCCGGAGGCGGTATCCACCGCTACTTATCTTACCAATCACCTACCCACTACTATCCTTCATCATAAAACTCCCCTTGACACACTATCCACACAAACCACTGTTCCATCTATCCTGACACTGCCACCCAAAGTGTTCGGTTGTTCTGTCTTCATTCACATTCCCAAAAGCCAACGAACTAAACTTGACCCATGCGCTGAAAAGTGTGCCTTTGTTGGCTATGCTTCAACCCAAAAAGGGTATCGTTGTTATAACCCTCGCACTCGCCGTATACATATTACCATGAATTGCATATTCCTCGAAACCGAGTTTTTCTTTGCCACCCCATCTCGGTCTCAGGGGGAGATAACTAATGATGATGATCCACTCGATTGGTTGTCTAATGACAATTGGTTGCAGACTGGACCAACACGGCAAGTAGATGGCTCCGACTGTGCTATAGCTCCCTACGATAGTACGGCCATCCCTCAGGTACCCGACAATGACACTCCTCAGGAGAATGTACCGCAACAGGTAAATAGTGGAATACATAATAACTCTGATAATCATGTTCCTAGTGAGGACACTAATAGTGTTTTATCTGATACACCTGACATATCCACTACTCATGAAAAGTCGACCTGTGAAAATCCAGTTGCTAACTCAGAATACTTTGGGCCAGATCATATTAATATTATGGCAGGTGAACAGGGGCACATACTACCACCCCGAAAGAATAGGGGAGTTCCCCCAGACCGGTACTCCCCGACTAAAGTTGCTCGAGCTTCCCGATATCCCACAATTATTACAGGGCCTGCAAAGACCTTCCTAACCATAATTTGCTCAGAAACAATTCCTCAAAGCGCAGAAGAAGCGTGGAAACAACAGAAATGGAAGGAGGCTATGATGGTAGAGATGGATGCTCTCAAAAAGAATGGAACATGGGAACAATGTCAATTACCACAGGGAAAGCGAGCAGTAGGATGCAGATGGGTATTCACTATTAAGTACAAAGCAGACGGGGGTATTGAACGACACAAGGCAAGACTTGTGGCCAAAGGATTTACACAGACTTATGGGGTTGACTATTCTGAAACATTCTCTCCAGTCGCAAGAATAGACACAATTCGGGTATTATTCTCCGTCGCAGCTACTAGAAACTAGCCCTTACAGCAGTTTGATGTCAAAAATGCGTTCCTACATAGATCTCTAAAGGAAGAGGTTTACATGGAGCCTCCTCCGGGATTCTCTAACGAATTCAAGCCTGGACAAGTATGCAAGTTAAAAAGGGCTCTCTATGGTCTCAAGCAGTCCCCACGAGCGTGGTTTGGAAGGTTTACCTCAGTAATGAAGAAGGACGGGTACAAACAGAGCAACGCCGATCATACACTGTTCATTAAAAAACAGGGAAGTTTAGTTACTTGTCTTATTATATACGTTGATGATATGATTATCACTGGAAATGATACTAATGAAATTTCTCGCCTCAGGAAACATTTGTTTACACAGTTCGAGATGAAGGATCTTGGTGGACTCAAGTACTTTCTGGGAATTGAGGTGCTACGTTCACAAGCTGGTGTGTACATTTGTCAGAGAAAGTATGTTCTGGACCTATTGGCTGAAGTTGGTATGCTTGATGCTAAACCAGCAGACACCCCGATGATTCAAAATCATAAGCTTGACTTCATACAAGGAGCTCCTTCAGCAGACCGTGGACAATACCAACGATTGGTGGGCAAGCTGATATACCTCTCTCACACAAGACCTGATATTGCCTATGCTGTAGGTGTTGTCAGTCAGTTTATGCATAATCCACAGAGGCACCACTTCAATGCTGTGATCAGAATTGTGAGATACTTGAAAGGGACGCCGGGTGTTGGACTACTCTTCAAAAATAATGGACATCTCAATATTGAGGCCTACACTGACGCTGACTGGGCAGGAAATCAGGTAGATCGTCGCTCTACGTCTGGGTACTTCACGCTAGTTGGAGGTAATGTTGTTACTTGGAGAAGTAAAAAACAAAAGGTAGTAGCGTTGTCCAGTGCAGAAGCAGAATTTCGAGGAATAGTAAAGGGCATTACGGAGATCCTCTGGATTCGAAAGTTACTTGATGAACTTGGATTTACAGCATCTGGTCCAGCTACACTAAAGTGCGATAACAAGGCGTCGATTAGTATTTCGGAGAACCCGGTGCAGCATGATCGTACTAAGCATGTTGAGATAGACAGGCATTTCATAAGGGAAAAGCTTGATGACGGAACGGTTACACTTCCATATGTTTGCTCAAAAGATCAGCTTGCGGACATCCTAACTAAAGCAGTAAATGGACGAATTTTCGAAGTTGTGTTGCGCAAGTTAAACATTGGCGACCCCACTGTTCAACTTGAAGGGGAGTGTTGATAACTGCCGAATATTTACTTTCCTTGTATATATTATTTGATAGGAAATAGTTAAGGATTGTAATTAGTGCTGATTGGAAGAAAATCAGGAAAAGTAATTAGGACAGATTTGTATACCATACTTAGGCACAATTGTAACCTTTAAGTACAGAGATTTGATATACTGCTGAATCAATGAAAACAGGAATTATTTTACCGGTGCTGCATCCTGTTAATGTTAACAATTCGATCACAAGGTGGATTTCAATGTTTTGAATCAACCAGATGAATGCACAATGGTCTTCTTGCTCCCATCTTTCAGAGACAGGTTCCATTACTGGGGCTTGGTTGGGGTGGAACCCCTATGATGTGGGAGCTTCTCCCCTACCGTCGATATCTCTGTGCATCAAGGTTGCCAATAATGCATAATAGTCTCCGTCGAGTTTCATTTCAAGGGTTAGGTTTTTAAGATTTGTTTGGGTTTCTGCTTTGGTTTCGGAGTAAATTTGCTAATTGGAGTGTTCACTATTCAGGAAGATTTCCTTTATTTGGTTATCTTGTTAATGCCGAAGCCTGGCATGGTTTTGTTTGGTTTGCAGGCTCTGTACAATTAACGACTATAGGTTTGCTTGGACAGGTGGAGTTTACTGTGCATGATTGGGTTTTGGCCTTCTATGACAAGAAAGGTAAGCATTGGGACGGTGATCACTCTCATTCTGAGTCTCATGTTTTATTTTGTTGTGTTGTTCAGCTATGGATTGTGTTGTATGGCTATTGTTTCTAGTGTTATAGTTGGTTTGTATTGGATGGCTGTGTGTTACTGTTTCAGATATGGTCAATTGGCTGAGAAGGATTGTTGGACAATGATAATTTTTTTTCACAGTCTCTTGGATCAAACAACTCAGTCTAATACCATGATAAGTTTAGAATCTCTTAGTGAAAAATCGTATTTTATTAATTAATAGTATACAAACGTTGTCCTATGTATAATGCACTCATGATGGACTAAAATAAATGCAAATAATTTTGATTTTATTATTAAGATATGATTAGAATTTGATTAGCATGGAACCTCTTGATCTATAGGATTTGATTGATATTTTCTAACGCTCTCTATCTCTCTTTCATAATTATTGCATCCTCGCCATCCATTAGATCGTCACTTCCATCTTAATTTTGTTACAGACACGTTGAAGTCTCATCAACAAAGTTTCTATGTCGTCAAAGAAGAAAACCAGCAAAAGATGTCATAATCGTGCCCAATTGGATATTCAATATCCTGTCACCGAAACAAGATTTTAGAATATGTATAATGGTTACTTCTAACATTTTTGCTTTCTTCTTATTATAAATAACATGCTCATTTTTCCACCAAGGAAGGTCATTAATATATACTTTCACATATCGAAAAAATTAATATTATATAAGAACGTAACAAATTAAGTTGAGAACGTCTAGGCAAACCACCGACCAGCGCATTGTTTCACTTTAATTGCGAACGTAAATTGGTTTTGTAATTCAGTCTGACAATCCAACAGAGTTCAATTCAAGTGACTAAAGCTCATTCCTCAACACCAAGTAATTGGAGATTTAAATGTTTACATATAAAAGTTCTTCCAATTCAAAATAGTATTTATTTATTTTCCATGTGTTAATAGTTATTCTCCACTTACAATAATGGTTTATGTTTTCATTTATAGATTCATACCATACATTATAGTGGATATGTATTATTCTATACATGTATTTAAAAAAAAAAGAATCTAATAGTCTCATATAGTTCACCAAATTAAAATTTAATTCAACATGGCATAGTTTTACTCTGACATTTAAACTTCTAAAAATGAATAAGACCTAAGAAAGCTAATGTAAATCTAAAATCTCATACTCCTTTCTTCTCAAAAATATCTTTTCGACTTTTCAACATAAGTAAATAAAAGTGTATTATATATAAAGAGTCATTGTAGCGACCCACCCCGAGCCTTAGTACTCAAAACGATTCACCCATCATATTTCACTAAGAAAAATACAAAACATCGATACGATCAATTACACGTTAGCAAAATAACGTAGATCGATGCCAGCGGAAGTCATAGAAATTAAAACCTCGAAATAATTATCATCATTAATATCAATGTCTAGGTAAATCTAACTTGATACAATGGTCAAACGCAGATAATAAATATTAACCCTCAAAATACATAAGGTCAAATCCATAAACTATGTCTCAGCTAAATCCTTGAAAGTCCTATCTGAGTATCTTCAACCCTAGAATTTTCACTCCTGATTGTCCTCAGGTATACTAACTCAATTACTTGTCTATCTGCAAAAATAAACGACAACATAGTATGAGTGACACGTTGCTCAGTAAGTAGCTTCACTGTACTTACCATAGGATCATGCATGGAGAAACAAGTGTAAATAAAATAATTAAATAACGAGATGGAAAAATAGCATCTCTCTTCGCAAATAAGTTTACCTTTTTACCTTTCTAACCAATCAAGCAAATAAAGCACACCCAACTAAGTTATCGCACACAAGTGTTAGTACAGTCAAAACCCCGTGATGCAACTTTTAAAATAATGCAATGCAACGATAAATGATTCTGATTTCCATTTTCCAATTCCATTTTCAATATCTATTTCCGATATCCATATCTGATATCCATTTCCGATATCCATATCCGATATCTATTTCTGATATCTATTTACCGCCAATGCAATGCAATGGTCATGGCTCTTGCCTTATAAGTGACTTATATTGCAAGATTTACGGACTTGGTTCCCAAATAGTCATGTGTGTCTAGGCGGCCTATCTCCTCGTAGTCATATGTGCCTGGGTCCAATTGGCGGTCGTATATGTTCGAGAGGACTATCTCACTCATAGTCATATGTGCCTGGATGACCTGTTTGTTTAGAATCAATCCAACTCCGCAATATATTTCCTTTGTAAGGCTGACTTTAAAAATATGCAATTTCAAACTAATTTTTGATTATCGATAACAACTTCCAATCATCAAATACGATCATCAAATTAGTTTCCATTTCCGTTAGGATTGTCCTTTTCGACACTTCATCCAATTATCCCCCACGTATAAGTATACCCACGTATATTTCCGCGCCCATACACGTGCATATACGCGCATATACTTACACGTATCATCCTCGACCAACTTTCCCTCCTATCCCCTACCCAACTCACCTCACCCCTAGGCCCCTACCTTACGGCCACCCTCACTTCCCTCAGCCTAGTACCCCTCTCTACCCCAGCTCCCTCGGCCCAGGCCCCGGCCCCTCACCAAACCCCTAATTTTGCTCCCCCTCACCCTAACCACTCGACCCTAATACATTTATCACACTACACGTATTTTCTTCCAACTAATCTCATAGATAGCAAGTACGGTTCACGCCTAACACACTGCTGCAAAAATAACCGCCAAAGACTCTCCCACGTGCTCTCACGTGCCTCCGAAATATTGCCTACACGCGGCCACTTGTCGTCGCATGTGGCACATGCACCGTCGCTATTCGTCAGTTCCGACCACCAGAAATATCCTTTTCTTATATCGAGCATATCCCCAATCCCCTCTTACGCTGCTATAAAATTCTCCCAAAATCGATACCGATACATCACTTTATTGTCGCATATAATCACGACTTGTATTTTATATGTTTGTCGAACTATACATCATCTATGCCCAAAATCACTTGACCAAATACTCAGCCCCATAACTTTTTTTTGGCCTTTACACGTATCACACTCAAAATACAGAATTCACACACACACACACACACACACACACACACACACACACACACACACACACACACACATATATATATATATATATATATATATATATATATATATATATGCCTCCTAAAGGTGGATGATTGTGGTGTGGTATCAGAGCCAAACGGTTCAGATCTACCGACAGCTCATTCAGTTTTATATATCTTTTAATTATATTTGTGTAAATCTTTGGTGAGTGTTTGCTTTGTACACGCTGGGTTATCAGTCTCGTTTTGAAGAGCAATAAATCCTGTATGCGTCAAAGTGTTTGTAGCCAAAGATCCAAACAAATATAAAAGAAAGCATATATAAAAATGGAAGATATGTTCGAAGGATCTGGTTCGTGCAGCTCGGTAACATGTGCAAATAAGAATAAAATTGTCAACACTGAAGAAATAATAATAGAAAATTTTGACAAAGCAGTAAATAACTGGGTCATTCCAAAGATCAAGAAAAATGAAATATATGAGTCTTCAATATTCAATATGTTAAAATCAGATTATATAATTAAAACAGAGGAAAGAGATATTCCACTCTCTAAACCATTTGAAACAATACAACTTTTATCTTATAAATCACTAGAAAAACATAAAAAGAAAGGATATCAATATTTACATGTTGGTTTAATACAAGTAGGTATCAAACCTTTAACAAGAGAAGGTTTGGATACATCAATATTAGTTGTCTTAAGAGATATAAGACATAATAATTTTGAACAATCACTTCTTAGTTCTGTAGAATCTAGTCTATGTACAGGACCAATCTCTTTTGATTGTTATCCTAATTTTTCATGTTCTTTAAAAGATACACAAATATTGAAAACTTTAGTACTTCAAATCAAAACACATGGATATGATATGTTGCCAGGATCAATTCCATTGGCTTTAATATATCGGATTCATTACAAAGTAATGAGTTCCATGTTTATTGGTCCAAAACCCAAACACTCTTTAAAAAGAGGAGAAACAATGATTTTACATACAGATCTTACCAGATCTAATGCTGTAATTTCAAGATCTATAAAATGGAAGGATGTAAATCTTCCAGATGAATGGGTTTTGGAAGGAGCAGTTAAAGCTACAAATAAAACACATGAACCAAATACTGAGATCAACAAAATAAGACAATTAAATGATGGATCAGTTAAACTGAGTTTTGCTAGAAGTTTCTCCGCTAGAGAAAGAGATAATGTATCTATTTCTAGTACAATAAATTTAGGAAGATTTTCACAGATACCATCTGTGATAGATGTTCCTTACCAAAAACAAAGATTATATTCAACATCAGATGTTGAATATGCAACCTCTTCATTTAGAAAAGCTGATTATTCTACGGAAATTCCTAGACCAGTTTATTCTAAAAAAGAGTATTATTCTAAATCTGATATTAATGCACCCAGTACATCACAAAATATTTATAATAAATCAGACTTTAGTGAACCTAATAGTCCAACACAATCAGCAATAACAGATAATATTGCAAATGAATTAAATGTTATAGAAAAAGAATTTGAGGTAAATAAAATTATATTACACAATGATTTTTATAGCCAGGAAAATACTAGTAAAAGAGAATGGTTTTTTAAACATTATTGTAATATTAGAAAACAAATACAAAAAGATTATTATGAATTTATAAATACTCATAAAATAAATATATTTTTCTTTGATTGGTTTCAAATATATGCTTCACAAAATAATATAGAATTTCCTTTTAAAACTTTAAACCCAATAATTGAAAAACCAAAAGAATGGATTACCATCACAGCATCAAAAAAGATAGTGTCAAATCATCCACCTTTAGGAGGCATAAAGTTAGATGTATCAGGGAATCCAATAGAAGCTATTCCTTACAAAAATATGACATAAGATTCTCTTACAAATACTAAACATATTATTCAACAAAATAATTATACAAATACACATCTACATACAATAGGAAAACAATTAGATAAGTTAGAAAAATATTATCAAACAACAACAATAAAATCTACAAGTGAAGAAATACCTAACCAAAAATTTAAACAACCATTATTCAAACCTTTTCAAATATCATCTTCTAGTATGCAAACTATATCTAATAAAGATGATTTCAATCAATTTATAAAACAACAATTAAATCGTATAGAAAAAAGTTTAGAAAATAGTAATTCTATAACAAATGAGGTAGTTGCAGATTCAAATGTTAATACTTCTATAGCTAGCAGAACTAGAAATAAAGAAAAAGAAGTTACTTCTTCTAAAATTAATAATTTAGAAGAAAATAAATCTTCAAATAATTCGGATAATTCTGATAGTTCAGATAATGAAATAAGCAAAGCATTTGAACAATTCCAGAATAACAATTCTAATAAAGTAGAAAAAATAGAATGGGATAAATCTATAATACCAGTACAAATGTCTACAGATCTAAAAATAAAACCTATTTCCCAATATCGTTTTAATGCACAATCAATATATTCTTGGAATATAGATGGTATGTCAGAATATCAAATAATAAATGTATTACAACAAATGACGATGGCAGCCAATGCTTATAGAACTCAGTTAACACCTGATGATAAAGCAATTGCTGAATATCTTATTTCTGGTTTCTCTGGAAGATGATATTTGATATAGTTTGCATACTAGAAGATATAGTTTGCATACTAGATATAGTTTGCATACTAGAAGATGATATTTGAAAAGGTTTGAATAATGGTTGTTTAAATTTTTGGTTAGGTATTTCTTCACTTGTAGATTTTATTGTTGTTGTTTGATAATATTTTTCTAACTTATCTAATTGTTTTCCTATTGTATGTAGATGTGTATTTGTATAATTATTTTGTTGAATAATATGTTTAGTATTTGTAAGAGAATCTTCTGTCATATTTTTGTAAGGAATAGCTTCTATTGGATTCCCTGATACATCTAACTTTATGCCTCCTAAAGGTGGATGATTTGACACTATCTTTTTTTGATGCTGTGATGGTAATCCATTCTTTTGGTTTTTCAATTATTAGGTTTAAATTTTTAAAAGGAAATTCTATATTATTTTGTGAAGCATATATTTGAAACCAATCAAAGAAAAATATATTTATTTTATGAGTATTTATAAATTCATAATAATCTTTTTGTATTTGTTTTCTAATATTACAATAATGTTTAAAAAACCATTCTCTTTTACTAGTATTTTCCTGGCTATAAAAATCATTGTGTAATATAATTTTATTTACCTCAAATTCTTTTTCTATAACATTTAATTCATTTGCAATATTATCTGTTATTGCTGATTGTGTTGGACTATTAGGTTCACTAAAGTCTGATTTATTATAAATATTTTGTGATGTACTGGGTGCATTAATATCAGATTTAGAATAATACTCTTTTTTAGAATAAACTGGTCTAGGAATTTCCGTAGAATAATCAGCTTTTCTAAATGAAGAGGTTGCATATTCAACATCTGATGTTGAATATAATCTTTGTTTTTGGTAAGGAACATCTATCACAGATGGTATCTGTGAAAATCTTCCTAAATTTATTGTACTAGAAATAGATACATTATCTCTTTCTCTAGCGGAGAAACTTCTAGCAAAACTCAGTTTAACTGATCCATCATTTAATTGTCTTATTTTGTTGATCTCAGTATTTGGTTCATGTGTTTTATTTGTAGCTTTAACTGCTCCTTCCAAAACCCATTCATCTGGAAGATTTACATCCTTCCATTTTATAGATCTTGAAATTACAGCATTAGATCTGGTAAGATCTGTATGTAAAATCATTGTTTCTCCTCTTTTTAAAGAGTGTTTGGGTTTTGGACCAATAAATATGGAACTCATTACTTTGTAATGAATCCGATATATTAAAGCCAATGGAATTGATCCTGGCAACATATCATATCCATGTGTTTTGATTTGAAGTACTAAAGTTTTCAATATTTGTGTATCTTTTAAAGAACATGAAAAATTAGGATAACAATCAAAAGAGATTGGTCCTGTACATAGACTAGATTCTACAGAACTAAGAAGTGATTGTTCAAAATTATTATGTCTTATATCTCTTAAGACAACTAATATTGATGTATCCAAACCTTCTCTTGTTAAAGGTTTGATACCTACTTGTATTAAACCAACATGTAAATATTGATATCCTTTCTTTTTATGTTTTTCTAGTGATTTATAAGATAAAAGTTGTATTGTTTCAAATGATTTAGAGAGTGGAATATCTCTTTCCTCTGTTTTAATTATATAATCTGATTTTAACATATTGAATATTGAAGACTCATATATTTCATTTTTCTTGATCTTTGGAATGACCCAGTTATTTACTGCTTTGTCAAAATTTTCTATTATTATTTCTTCAGTGTTGACAATTTTATTCTTATTTGCACATGTTACCGAGCTGCACGAACCAGATCCTTCGAACATATCTTCCATTTTTATATATGCTTTCTTTTATATTTGTTTGGATCTTTGGCTACAAACACTTTGACGCATACAGGATTTATTGCTCTTCAAAACGAGACTGATAACCCAGCGTGTACAAAGCAAACACTCACCAAAGATTTACACAAATATAATTAAAAGATATATAAAACTGAATGAGCTGTCGGTAGATCTGAACCGTTTGGACCACACCACAAACAGGAATATAAACTACCGACACTAACAGATAATAATAATAATAAACAAAATAACAAAGCAATAATATAAACAAAGTAAAAACTATAAGTAAAACAAAATATAAAAACAGTAAGTAAAACAAAATTTGAACAGAAATTAAATGGGGGTTATTAAACTCCCCAAGAATAAATAAAAACAGAAAATAAAAAGGAAAGGGAATAGGATTAGGCGGAACTAATTCCAGCCGGTCATAATAATATAAAGAACAGTAAATAAAAGGGAGAGGGAATTAGGTTAGGCGAAACTAATTCCAGCCAATAATAATAATATAATTATATATAAACAGTATTAATAATAATTAGGCGGTATAAACCGACCCAATTATATAGATATATAATACATAAAACTAAGAAACAAAATTAAAAACAGTATTTAAAGAACACAAAAAGTAAAAGAATTCAAATCATACCATATATTTATTTCTTCAAAAATATTGGAGATACAACTATTGTTTGAAGATTGGAGATCTTCAAGGATATTGGTTTCAAAAGGTTTAAATGAAAGATATTCAAGAACAAATAAAGTGTTCTTGGTATGGGATAGTATGGGAGAAAGCTTGGAAGTATCTTGGATGGAAATGGAAAGTGGGAATTATGAGAGAGAAAATGTAAGTAGTATGGTAGAAAAAACTTGTGTCCTTTCAAGTGAGCATACCCCCTCCTTTTATAGGAATTTTGAGAGGAATATGGGATAGGATCCCCTCACCGCTCCTCTCTCACCGCATGCGTGACCGCGTGACACGTGGCAAAAAGTGGGGGTGGTGAGGCTGGGTGAGAGTAACCCTCATCCAGCCTCACCACCCCCTACTGCTGCCACGTGTCGCATCCTGGGCCGCGCGGTGACTCACCGCGCGGTGAGAAGATCTCATCCCGAGGAATATGGCCAAAATAAGGGTCCCTCTACTATTATTTGGTTTGTCATTTTCGCACAATTTTTTTTTTTTTTACTTGCGTAGATATTTCGCACAATTTATTTTTTTTTTATTTTTTTTTATTTTATTTTTTTTTTGCATGTTATATCAACTATTACAATATCAACTATTACAATATCAATTCAAATTTTACAAATATGAAATTATTACAAATATTACAAATGATTATGTTATTCTATCAAATCAACATCTTCATCCACTGCATTTGTCGATCCTGAAGATGATGAAGGTTTTGCTTCTTGCAATAAAGGAGCAAATTTCATCAAAATATTTTGCATCTCTTCAGGGTCTTTCGCCATTGCCAGTTGAGATTGCATCCTTGATTTATGTAATAAAAATTGTTCATGTCCGGGCTTCACCGGTGCTGTTTTTGTTTTTCTGCTATCTGCAATTTGTTTTTGCGCATTCCATATTTTTATTTGTTCCATTACTTTGTGAGGGTAAATGGATTCTGGAATATTGAATGCTGTCCACCATTTGATATAAAATTTTCTTTTTATCAAGGGTACTTTTATACTAGGAGTATATTCTGCTCTCCATTGGAATACCCATGGCAAATAGAACTTCATATGAAATATCATCATTTCCGAAAATATCTTCTCTTCATCTGTGGGAGAATACATCTTCGTAAATACTTGTAGTGATGGTCTCACTACATCATTCAAATATTCTGCACAGGAGCCAAAATGATCCCACCATGCTGCGAACCAATATGGAATATTCTTCGTCTTTATCCTTCTGGTATCAAAAATATTAACCAGGTGTGTGAACCCCTGGAGTTTTGAAAATATAAGGAATTATACCAAGCTTGTTGGTAATCCCAATAATTAAAAGAGACATTTGAAAATAAATTTGAATTATATCCTGCAGGAAAATCAATTTCCTCAGATAAAGATCCAAATTGTTTTTGCCATTGCTCTGGTGTCATTATAGACACTATTTTAAAATTGGAGAAGGCATACTCTATATTATCTTTATTAAAATGATGTTTTATTTCAACAGAATTTGTCATTATCAACAGATGTTGATAATATTCTGTAGTTTTTGCAATATTCCATGATTTATAGAAAAAATCTTTTCCAAAATAATTTTGTAAAGAAATTAATGGATTTTTATCATAATATGATTTTTCTATAGTAGTAATATATTGATAATAAGACTTTTCCACAAACTGGGTTGTTTGCACGGCTTTTTTATATGTGGGCATTTTGCTGGTAATTTCTGTGGATTGGGGTTTGAAAACTTTATTGGTTTTGTGGGTTATTGAAGTAGTTGGCTGTAGTTTTGATATTGCTGATGAAGTCTCTGCTATTTCTGTAGATTTTGGAATATTGAATCTTTCAAGCAATGCTTGAAATTCAGAACTATTGGATAGGCTTTCAATAATGGATATTGGTGTTTTATTTGGAGATATTTGGGATATTGGAACTGCGGCTATTGGGGTTTTTTGAAGAAGTTCTTCTTCTTCTTCAACTTTATCTGCCCACGTTTTCCGTGGGATATTATTGTCATTATCCGCCGGTAGCTTTCCTTTGTCTTTTGACTTCCTCGGCATTATGTCTGTTTTGGAGGAATTCTCTGGTCAGAAAGTCTGGAACAAAATTTGTATCTCCTTTTATATATTCAATATCAAAATCATAAATACTTAATAAAGCTTGCCATCTAGCAAATATTTGTTTTGAAGCTAAGTTTTTCACATCTTTTTGCAAAATTTCTTTCGCAGATTTGCAATCAATACGTAAAAGAAATTTTTTATTTAATAAATCACTTTGAAATTTATTAATACATAATACGATACTCAAAATTTCTTTTTTAATAGTAGAATATGATTTTTGGGTATCATTCCAATGACCAGAAGTATATTGAACTATAGACTCTTTTCCATTTTGTAATTGTTTTAATATTCCACCATATCCTATATCAGAAGCATCTGTTTCAACTATTTTAAATAAATCTGGATCTGCTATATATAAGCAGGGTATATCAGATACTAGACTTTTTATTTTCTTAACTACTGAAGTATGTTCTTCAGTCCATATTGGTGGATTTTTCTTTAATCTATTATGTAATGGTTTTGCAATTATTATTATATTTGGAATAAAATCAACAACATAATTTAAAGATCCTAGAAATCTTTGTAATTGATTTTTGTCCAATATTTTATCTGGAAATTTGGATGCAAATTCTAAAGATCTTTCTATTGGTAAAATTGTTCCTTGAGTCAGATGATGACCTAGGAATCTTATTTTAGTCTGAAATAAAGACATTTTAGATTTAGATAATACTAAACCATTTTTCTTTGCTATATAAAAGAAGGTTTTTAAATGTTTAAAATGTTCTTCTATTGATTTGGAAAATATTAATACATCATCTATATAGACAATGCAAAAATTAGAATAATCCATAAATATATTATTCATAATTCTTTGATATTCAGAAGGTGCATTTTTTAATCCAAATGGCATTACTTTCCATTCATATTGCCCAAATGGAACTGTGAATGCTGTTTTGTATCTATCTTTTTCAGATATTTGTATTTGCCAAAATCCTGATTTCATATCAAATTTTGAATATATCCATACAGAATGTAATCTTGTTAATAAATCTTTCTTATTAGGTAATGGGTATCTTATCCATTTTAACGCTTTATTTAGTGGTTTATAATTTATTACCAATCTAGGTGTTCCTCTTTCTATTTCTGCATTTTTATTGACATAAAAAGCAGCACAACTCCAAGGAGACCTTGATTTTTGAATTAATCCTTTTGATTCTAGATCTTGTATTTCTTTTTTGCAATGTTTTTCTAATTCTGCATTCATCTGAATTGGTCTTGCTTTTGTAGGTATATCTTCTTCTCTGAATTCTGGAGTATATGGAAGATCAACTATATGTTGTTTCCTTGACCAGAAAGCATTTGGAAGATCTGAACAAAGTTCATTTTCAAATGATAATTTAAGATTTTGTATTTTAGTAATTATCTTTGGATCCTTTAAATTTTGTTCTATTTTATTTATATTTACTGTATCTTTTAATGATTGTAATTGAAAAATTTTACTTTTAATTATTGCATTTATTTGTTCTTTATGAATAGAACAAGCTTTTATTAAATCTAAATTTTTTGTTTTAGGTTTTTCTAAAAATTCAAAATGTAATTTTTTATTTCTTATTTTAAAAGAAATAGAATTAATTCCTACTTTATATGGTGTAATTAGATTCATAAAAGGTGTTCCTAGTATAACTGCATGATGAATATCATCTACAACTAAAAACATTGTTTTAATTGATGTATTGGATTTTATAATATAAGCTTCAGTTTTACTTTTGACTTGTAATTTGGTATTATTTGCTGTAGAGAGTCTAGTAGTTGTAGATTCTCTATATGATTTTGGAACCAAATTAGTTTTAATACAATTAAGATCTGCTCCTGTATCAAATAGAGCAATTGTATCTAACTGATATTGTTCTGAGAATTTTATTGTTATTCTTATTAAATATTTTCTTGATGTTATCTCTCTTAAAACAAATAAAAAATCTTCTGGAACATTAGAAATATTTTCTATGATATTGTTATCTATATTTACTGGTTCTGTTTCTGAAGATTGATCAGACTCTTCTGTAGTCTGTAATTTTGTAAGTATTAATTTCATAACTTCTGAATCTTGTTTTTGTTTATTTTTTAATTCTTTTAATTCTATTTTTATTTCTTTTATTTCTTTTTGTAAATCTGGGATTGTTGCATTTTTATTCTTTGTATCTTTGTTTTTATTTAATATACTAGTTAAATCATAATAACTAGTTGAAACATTTGGTAATATAGTTGGTTTATTTGTCTCTTTTTGTTTTGAATTTATATCTATTATTCTATCTAAATATTCTTTTTGTAATTGGGGATTCTCTATATGTTTTAACATTTCTAATATTGTTTCTTGTTCTTTTGTTAGAACATAAAGATGTTTTTCTTCATCAGAGGTTTCTGAAGAAGATGTGTATATTTCATCAACTTGAAGATCTTCAGCAGACTCGAAAGATGTTTCCTCTGTCTCCGAAGAAGATTCAACAAGTAGATTTGAAATTTTTTCTAGTATAGATTCTTCTAGATTTAATTCTTGTAATTTTGTTTTTAATCTACAATAATTTGCAGTATGACCTTTCTTATGACATTTATAGCATTCAATATTTTTGTAATCTTTTGTATTTTTATTTTTCTTGTAATTTGTCTTTCTGTAAGGTTTTTTAGTATACTTATTGTTGTATTTATTTTTATAGAATTCATTAGAGGATTTTTGAAATCTATTATATTTAATGTTTTTATTATATCGATTGTTATATTTATTATTATATTGCTTTCTAATATTTCTATTATAAGGTTTTCTAGAACATTCTCCTTGACATTCTTTATGATAAGGTTTATATGGATCATTATCAAATTGTTTGCAGAAAGTTCCTAATTCAGACTTAGTCTGTCTTAATTCTTTCTTTAAACCACTTTGTAATCTTATGTCTTGGCATAATCTTAATCCTTCTTTTTGTATAAAACTTATTAATTCTCCATATGTATAGTTTGAATAAGATATTATTTGTTGTCCTGAATTTTCTCTTATTTTATTTCTAACCTTTTCCCCTAGTAAATTTGGTAATCCTGCAAGGAATTTTTCTTTCCAAAATGGCTGATTAGAATCTTCTCTAATCATGACTCTGGTTAGAAAAGTATTTTTATACCATTGAAAATCACTAAGTTTTCTACATCTTAGATTTGCTAATAATTCAGCATTTTTATCTTTAATATGTGATGGGTCTCCTATAAAATGTAAGGATATACATAATATAAGTGTAGCAACCGAATCAGATATTGTTCCTTCATCTATAATTATAGGATTATTTTCTTCATCAACTTTTATTGCATTTAATATTTCTTGTCTCTGTATGGGAGTTAAATAATGATCCCACCAACCTTTAAGTTGTCCAGAGAAACACCACAAACAGGAATATAAACTACCGACACTAACAGATAATAATAATAAACAAAATAACAAAGCAATAATATAAACAAAGTAAAAACTATAAGTAAAACAAAATATAAAAACAGTAAGTAAAACAAAATTTGAACAGAATTTAAATGGGGGTTATTAAACTCCCCAAGAATAAATAAAAACAGAAAATAAAAAGGAAAGGGAATAGGATTAGGCGGAACTAATTCCAGCCGGTCATAATAATATAAAGAACAGTAAATAAAAGGGAGAGGGAATTAGGTTAGGCGGAACTAATTCCAGCCAATAATAATAATATAATTATATATAAACAGTATTAATAATAATTAGGCGGTATAAACCGACCCAATTATATAGATATATAATACATAAAACTAAGAAACAAAATTAAAAACAGTATTTAAAGAACACAAAAAGTAAAAGAATTCAAATCATACCATATATTTATTTCTTCAAAAATATTGGAGATACAACTATTGTTTGAAGATTGGAGATCTTCAAGGATATTGGTTTCAAAAGGTTTAAATGAAAGATATTCAAGAACAAATAAAGTGTTCTTGGTATGGGATAGTATGGGAGAAAGCTTGGAAGTATCTTGGATGGAAATGGAAAGTGGGAATTATGAGAGAGAAAATGTAAGTAGTATGGTAGAAAAAACTTGTGTCCTTTCAAGTGAGCATACCCCCTCCTTTTATAGGAATTTTGAGAGGAATATGGCCAAAATAAGGGTCCCTCTACTATTATTTGGTTTGTCATTTTCGCACAATTTTTTTTTTACTTGCGTAGATATTTCGCACAATTTATTTTTTTTTTATTTTTTTTTATTTTTTTTTTGCATGTTATATCAACTATTACAATATCAATTCAAATTTTACAAATATGAAATTATTACAAATATTACAAATGATTATGTTATTCTATCAAATCAACATCTTCATCCACTGCATTTGTCGATCCTGAAGATGATGAAGGTTTTGCTTCTTGCAATAAAGGAGCAAATTTCATCAAAATATTTTGCATCTCTTCAGGGTCTTTCGCCATTGCCAGTTGAGATTGCATCCTTGATTTATGTAATAAAAATTGTTCATGTCCGGGCTTCACCGGTGCTGTTATTGTTTTTCTGCTATCTGCAATTTGTTTTTGCGCATTCCATATTTTTATTTGTTCCATTACTTTGTGAGGGTAAATGGATTCTGGAATATTGAATGCTGTCCACCATTTGATATAAAATTTTCTTTTTATCAAGGGTACTTTTATACCAGGAGTATATTCTGCTCTCCATTGGAATACCCATGGCAAATAGAACTTCATATGAAATATCATCATTTCCGAAAATATCTTCTCTTCATCTGTGGGAGAATACATCTTCGTAAATACTTGTAGTGATGGTCTCACTACATCATTCAAATATTCTGCACAGGAGCCAAAATGATCCCACCATGCTGCGAACCAATATGGAATATTCTTCGTCGTTATCCTTCTGGTATCAAAAAATATTAACCAGGTGTGTGAACCCCTGGAGTTTTGAAAATATAAGGAATTATACCAAGCTTGTTGGTAATCCCAATAATTAAAAGAGACATTTGAAAATAAATTTGAATTATATCCTGCAGGAAAATCAATTTCCTCAGATAAAGTTCCAAATTGTTTTTGCCATTGCTCCGGTGTCATTATAGACACTATTTAAAATTGGAGAAGGCATACTCTATATTATCTTTATTAAAATGATGTTTTATTTCAACAGAATTTGTCATTATCAACAGATGTTGATAATATTCTGTAGTTTTTGCAATATTCCATGATTTATAGAAAAAATCTTTTCCAAAATAATTTTGTAAAGAAATTAATGGATTTTTATCATAATATGATTTTTCTATAGTAGTAATATATTGATAATAAGACTTTTCCACAAACTGGGTTGTTTGCACGGCTTTTTTATATGTGGGCATTTTGCTGGTAATTTCTGTGGATTGGGGTTTGAAAACTTTATTGGTTTTTTGGGTTATTGAAGTAGTTGGCTGTAGTTTTGATATTGCTGATGAAGTCTCTGCTATTTCTGTAGATTTTGGAATATTGAATCTTTCAAGCAATGCTTGAAATTCAGAACTATTGGATAGGCTTTCAATAATGGATATTGGTGTTTTATTTGGAGATATTTGGGATATTGGAACTGCGGCTATTGGGGTTTTTTGAAGAAGTTCTTCTTCTTCTTCAACTTTATCTGCCCACGTTTTCCGTGGGATATTATTGTCATTATCCGCCGGTAGCTTTCCTTTGTCTTTTGACTTCCTCGGCATTATGTCTGTTTTGGAGGAATTCTCTGGTCAGAAAGTCTGGAACAAAATTTGTATCTCCTTTTATATATTCAATATCAAAATCATAAATACTTAATAAAGCTTGCCATCTAGCAAATATTTGTTTTGAAGCTAAGTTTTTCACATCTTTTTGCAAAATTTCTTTCGCAGATTTGCAATCAATACGTAAAAGAAATTTTTTATTTAATAAATCACTTTGAAATTTATTAATACATAATACGATACTCAAAATTTCTTTTTTAATAGTAGAATATGATTTTTGGGTATCATTCCAATGACCAGAAGTATATTGAACTATAGACTCTTTTCCATTTTGTAATTGTTTTAATATTCCACCATATCCTATATCAGAAGCATCTGTTTCAACTATTTTAAATAAATCTGGATCTGCTATATATAAGCAGGGTATATCAGATACTAGACTTTTTATTTTCTTAACTACTGAAGTATGTTCTTCAGTCCATATTGGTGGATTTTTCTTTAATCTATTATGTAATGGTTTTGCAATTATTATTATATTTGGAATAAAATCAACAACATAATTTAAAGATCCTAGAAATCTTTGTAATTGATTTTTGTCCAATATTTTATCTGGAAATTTGGATGCAAATTCTAAAGATCTTTCTATTGGTAAAATTGTTCCTTGAGTCAGATGATGACCTAGGAATCTTATTTTAGTCTGAAATAAAGACATTTTAGATTTAGATAATACTAAACCATTTTTCTTTGCTATATAAAAGAAGGTTTTTAAATGTTTAAAATGTTCTTCTATTGATTTGGAAAATATTAATACATCATCTATATAGACAATGCAAAAATTAGAATAATCCATAAATATATTATTCATAATTCTTTGATATTCAGAAGGTGCATTTTTTAATCCAAATGGCATTACTTTCCATTCATATTGCCCAAATGGAACTGTGAATGCTGTTTTGTATCTATCTTTTTCAGATATTTGTATTTGCCAAAATCCTGATTTCATATCAAATTTTGAATATATCCATACAGAATGTAATCTTGTTAATAAATCTTTCTTATTAGGTAATGGGTATCTTATCCATTTTAACGCTTTATTTAGTGGTTTATAATTTATTACCAATCTAGGTGTTCCTCTTTCTATTTCTGCATTTTTATTGACATAAAAAGCAGCACAACTCCAAGGAGACCTTGATTTTTGAATTAATCCTTTTGATTCTAGATCTTGTATTTCTTTTTTGCAATGTTTTTCTAATTCTGCATTCATCTGAATTGGTCTTGCTTTTGTAGGTATATCTTCTTCTCTGAATTCTGGAGTATATGGAAGATCAACTATATGTTGTTTCCTTGACCAGAAAGCATTTGGAAGATCTGAACAAAGTTCATTTTCAAATGATAATTTAAGATTTTGTATTTTAGTAATTATCTTTGGATCCTTTAAATTTTGTTCTATTTTATTTATATTTACTGTATCTTTTAATGATTGTAATTGAAAAATTTTACTTTTAATTATTGCATTTATTTGTTCTTTATGAATAGAACAAGCTTTTATTAAATCTAAATTTTTTGTTTTAGGTTTTTCTAAAAATTCAAAATGTAATTTTTTATTTCTTATTTTAAAAGAAATAGAATTAATTCCTACTTTATATGGTGTAATTAGATTCATAAAAGGTGTTCCTAGTATAACTGCATGATGAATATCATCTACAACTAAAAACATTGTTTTAATTGATGTATTGGATTTTATAATATAAGCTTCAGTTTTACTTTTGACTTGTAATTTGGTATTATTTGCTGTAGAGAGTCTAGTAGTTGTAGATTCTCTATATGATTTTGGAACCAAATTAGTTTTAATACAATTAAGATCTGCTCCTGTATCAAATAGAGCAATTGTATCTAACTGATATTGTTCTGAGAATTTTATTGTTATTCTTATTAAATATTTTCTTGATGTTATCTCTCTTAAAACAAATAAAAAATCTTCTGGAACATTAGAAATATTTTCTATGATATTGTTATCTATATTTACTGGTTCTGTTTCTGAAGATTGATCAGACTCTTCTGTAGTCTGTAATTTTGTAAGTATTAATTTCATAACTTTTGAATCTTGTTTTTGTTTATTTTTTAACTCTTTTAATTCTATTTTTATTTCTTTTATTTCTTTTTGTAAATCTGGGATTGTTGTATTTTTATTCTTTGTATCTTTGTTTTTATTTAATATACTAGTTAAATCATAATAACTAGTTGAAACATTTGGTAATATAGTTGGTTTATTTGTCTCTTTTTGTTTTGAATTTATATCTATTATTCTATCTAAATATTCTTTTTGTAATTGGGGATTCTCTATATGTTTTAACATTTCTAATATTGTTTCTTGTTCTTTTGTTAGAACATAAAGATGTTTTTCTTCATCAGAGGTTTCTGAAGAAGATGTGTATATTTCATCAACTTGAAGATCTTCAGCAGACTCGAAAGATGTTTCCTCTGTCTCCGAAGAAGATTCAACAAGTAGATTTGAAATTTTTTCTAGTATAGATTCTTCTAGATTTAATTCTTGTAATTTTGTTTTTAATCTACAATAATTTGCAGTATGACCTTTCTTATGACATTTATAGCATTCAATATTTTTGTAATCTTTTGTATTTTTATTTTTCTTGTAATTTGTCTTTCTGTAAGGTTTTTTAGTATACTTATTGTTGTATTTATTTTTATAGAATTCATTAGAGGATTTTTGAAATCTATTATATTTAATGTTTTTATTATATCGATTGTTATATTTATTATTATATTGCTTTCTAATATTTCTATTATAAGGTTTTCTAGAACATTCTCCTTGACATTCTTTATGATAAGGTTTATATGGATCATTATCAAATTGTTTGCAGAAAGTTCCTAATTCAGACTTAGTCTGTCTTAATTCTTTCTTTAAACCACTTTGTAATCTTATGTCTTGGCATAATCTTAATCCTTCTTTTTGTATAAAACTTATTAATTCTCCATATGTATAGTTTGAATAAGATATTATTTGTTGTCCTGAATTTTCTCTTATTTTATTTCTAACCTTTTCCCCTAGTAAATTTGGTAATCCTGCAAGGAATTTTTCTTTCCAAAATGGCTGATTAGAATCTTCTCTAATCATGACTCTGGTTAGAAAAGTATTTTTATACCATTGAAAATCACTAAGTTTTCTACATCTTAGATTTGCTAATAATTCAGCATTTTTATCTTTAATATGTGATGGGTCTCCTATAAAATGTAAGGATATACATAATATAAGTGTAGCAACCGAATCAGATATTGTTCCTTCATCTATAATTATAGGATTATTTTCTTCATCAACTTTTATTGCATTTAATATTTCTTGTCTCTGTATGGGAGTTAAATAATGATCCCACCAACCTTTAAGTTGTCCAGAGAAACCAGAAATAAGATATTCAGCAATTGCTTTATCATCAGGTGTTAACTGAGTTCTATAAGCATTGGCTGCCATCGTCATTTGTTGTAATACATTTATTATTTGATATTCTGACATATCATCCAAATTTTGTTTCTTGAATGGCGCTATGTATGTATGTTCATATGTATTTCTATAAGATTTATATGAGTGTTGCCTATACTTAAGTTCATAATAAGTTGTATGCATTTTATTCGGTCTAGTTGCATTTGTATACATGTAGGCATAATTTCTAGGTTGTCTAGATGCAAAGTTTGGCCTAGATGTATGTTTATGCGTGTGTATATTGGTGGGTGTATGTTGTATTTTTGCCTTGATTAAGTAGAAGAATGTGTAGAAGAAGATGAAGCAGGCAAAGTTGATTTTCTATTATATGGCAACTTTGTACTAGATAAAACAAACTTAGTTTTTTTATTTACTTTTTCATTTTCTTCTTTATAGCCTAAGCCGGTTTTATCATTACCATGCTTTTGTGATGATATTAATACATCTAGCATGTTGGTTCCTGATTTAAATTGTTCTAAGGTTTTCTCTAAATCTATTTTACATGATTTAAGTGTAAACACTTCATTTTCATAATCCGATATCTTGGTTTTCAACACACTATTTTCAGTTCTTAAGGCTTGTTCATTATTTCTAGATGACTCAATTTTAGTCCTTAATGAATCAAGAGTACTTGATGACTCTTGTTTCAAAGACTCTAATTGATTAGAAAGTTCTAAGTTGGTTGTCTTCAACTTTTCATTCTCTTCAATTAGCTTCTTTTTCTCTTTTGACAACCTTTTACAATGAGCATGCATTTTCATGAATTCATCATACATTTCATCAAAAGTCATCTCGTTATCAGAATCAAAATCGGGAGTAGATGTTACCTCTTTCGTAGACTTTGAGTACACTTCTTTAGGAAGGATTGATGACATGATGTATGATTTTAGATGAATACCTCGAATCTTTAATAAAGTGAATAGTAATGCTCCAAGCCTTGAAGTGTTCAAATGCTACAAACCTTTGTTTTGGGATTAGCAGGCTACTATGTTGTTGGTTCTTGGACTTGCCTTGTTTGTATTGTGTTGAATCTTGCTTCTTTTGAGTGGTGTTCGTCTGGCTCTGATACCAAATGTTGGACCGTGCACCTGCAATAAATACCACTAGAGGGAGGGTGAATAGTGGTTAGCGGAAATTACACTACAACCCTTTGTTAAAATCCTCTTTGAAAACAGAATCTGAGACCACCTCAGATCCAGAATCCGTTTTTAAAAAATTCACAAATAATTGTACACAACTCCAAAAATTATGAAACTTTTCAGAATTGAACTTCAATGACTTAGCAAGACTCTGTCCAAAAAGCAGACAAAAATAAGATTGTTTGACCCTTCAAACAAATAAAAAGATTCAGATAGTCAATCTGGACAGATTGGACAGAATGTTGCTGATTTTGCAAAACGTGTTTCTCTTTGAATACTCAACCAAACAAGTTTATCTTTATATCAAAACACTCCTTAAGATGTGTAGATGAAGTTTCCAAAAGGATCTGACCTTAAACAATTCTTGGAAAATACAGAATTTAAGTTTTCTCAAAACTGGTCAGATTGCAGCCAGATTGGAGCAGTTATCCTCCAAAGACTGAAAGTCTAACCTTCCCTTGCTCAAATCAAGTGATTCTTGTTGCAAATGAAATCTAACAGTCTGAAGTATAAATCCACCAAAAATCACGAATTTTGAAAATGTTTAGCTATTTTTTCAAATTGTGTGAAGTTGTGTGAAATCTGCAGTCAAAACGGACAGAAAATAGAAATAAAGAAACAAGAGAAGAACACCGATGATTTATCCTGGTTCGGTCAATGTGACCTACTCTAGTCCCAAGGAACACCTTTCCTTAGATTTCACTATGAAATGAACACCTTACAACAAGAGTCAAGCTTGATCCTTGGGTTATACACCTACCCTACTCAAGACTTGGATAATCACCTTCTAAGCAACACTTAGTTGCAATACCTCTACCACCTATTGATGTAGCCTTATAAAGATGGCTAATCAATCTTACAAATGAAGCTGAAGAGGCTTGTATCTCACCACAATACAACAAGAACACCTTTGCTACAATGAACAAAACAATAACAACAAGAAGATGAAGATGAAAGCTAGACAATTCAATAAATGCTTGTGAGCTTCAAGTGTGTTTCATCTTCTTCACCATTGCCTCTATTTATATTGTGATTTGAGCCTTGAAGATAAGAATGCACATGTGTCACCATCTTCATCATCAATTCCAAATGTCTTCTCATCATTGGTTGGCTTTGTACACTTGGCAAAATAAAACAACATGATTGGTTCACCTTGGATGACACCTTGGCCGAAAATTTAACACCTTGGAATGTCTTGGAATTATCTTGAAAATATGAAGATAATATCACCACAACAACTCTATCATCTTCTCAACTTTTTGGCACAAGAATAGGCATGTGGACTTTGAAGAATTCAAATTCAAAATAGCTCAAAAATCAGCCAATTCAACCGTTGCTTTAAGGCTGAATTTTCCAAAAATTCTTTTGATTTTCTTTAACAAAATAAGAAAGGATAATACCATCAAATTATCCCAAACTTCAAGCACCATAATAGGACATATGAGAGCTCCATTTGAATTCAAAAAATCTGTTGAAAAACACCCAAGCCTAGCCATAGCCGTTGGCTAATTTTTGAAAAAGTCCAAGTTGGCAATTTTGCCAACTAGCTCTTTTTTGGTTTGTTCACTTGTCACCAGCTCATAAAATGAATACCACATCATGTCCACCTGATTAATCACGTTTTTGGACATACCAATATGTGTAGCAACTCAAATTTTTGAAGAATAAATAAATAGATAACAATTGACAGGATTATGTCAACGTGTAACACCGATATTCCCCAATATTTCTTCTTATATGTCAAGAACATTTCCACACCTTTGACACCTTTAATATCTCTGAATAATGATGATAAATGTTCTCTTATAACATATATAAGAGAGTCTTCAAGAAAAAATAGAATGTGACATCTTAAATCGTCACATATCAAGGTATAGTCAATAATATCATCAGTTGAGAGAATAGGATATAAGATCACCATATTATCTTCAAAATAATAATAACACAGCTCCAAAATGAAGATAATAACATGCTCAAGAGATTGCTTGAGTGAAAATACCAAAAATACCCTTGGGGTGAAATGATCAAAATACCCCTGGTGTGATAAAACTTCAGAAATGCTCCTGATGGTCAGAAATAATCACAATTCCACCTTTGTCATGATAACTAAGATAGTAATACACCCTTGAAATATTATTCACCATATGATGTTCCTACAAAACTTAAAATACCAATTTTGCCCTTTTTGGTAAGTTGTACAAACTTCCAAGGCATGTTAGTCACAAGACAATAATAATCACCAAAAACACGTAATAATCACATGAACATGTATAATTCATATACAAATGAAAACAATCATTTTAACACATTTTAGAAAATTATTTCTAAAAACCCTAGACATCGATCGATCGAAGTGCCTCAGCTTCAGAGATCGATGTCTCACAGAAAGTTTCAGAGTTTGCCTCTGACCTACATCGATCGATCGAAGTAAGAGTTCGATGTACATCGATCGATCGATGTGTCTCAGGTTTAGAGATTGATGTCTCACAGAAAGGTCTCAAACTTTTCTGCCTTACATAGATCGATCGATGTGAGAGATCTATGTACATAGATCGATCGATGTGCAACAACCTGAGAGATCGATGTCAACTTTTTCAACTTTTTCAACTTTTAATCACATATAACACCATGTGTGACATTTCTAAGTATTCACCACTTAAAATCATGACTTTGAAAATTATCCAAACATATTTCTCAACAATGACAACCCGAAATATGCCATGAACGTCTATAGAAACATCGTAGATAATCCGCTTCATTGTGAAAATTCAGCAAAATGTGTGTTTGATCTATTAGTGTGATTCACAAATCATGATGAAACCCTATCTTCTAAAAAACTTCACGTATAATTTTCAATGGAGGACGGCCATACCAAAAAGTACCTATCAAAGAGTATTTGAAGGGAGCAGCAAGGGCATCAATCTTAGAATCCAGAAATGATATCAAGGGGATGCCTTTGTATCGTGATACAGTCTTCGGAGAAATATCGATAGCAGCAGATGATTTCGCTCCGGCAACCACTGTGACAAAGGATGGCGCGGCAGACATGATCGCGAGTGAAAGAAAGAAAAAAACCTGATCTTTCAGCAGATAGCAGCAATGGGAAGGAGGGAGATCAGAGAATAATGACGGCGAGATGAATTGACAGATGATCAGCAGTTTCCGGCAGCGGCGGCGGCTATCGCCACAATGTCGCCTGCGATCACCTGAGGAGCGGCGTCATCTTTTTATTTTTTTATATAAGTAATATATTCATATATATATATATATATATATATATATATATATATATATATATATATATATATTATATACGGCCGCCTATGTTTATACCAAAATAATTTGCAAATCACCTTTGCTTGCCATTTCAATCCACCACCCCATCAGTGTACGTGTCCGAAAGAAAATCACTTAGAAAATGTTTTCAGCATACACATAAAAGGCAATTCTTACAATTTCACAAACGTATATATTTATTCGGCCACATATAGTTACATATATACATAGAGTTATGCAATCACATATATGTATATATGATCCAAGATTTGATATAAAAATATAGTTAGGAATTTCGCAAATTCATAATAAGTATAGAAAAGATACTTACATTCGTTTATACTATGCCGATTTGTTGCCTAAGATTTTCGGTGGATGAAATACCCTCTTCTTCCTCATAATAGGCTGGCCAAATTTGTTTCTTGGGAATGTAGGGTTTGAGGTGTGTGTATGTATGTGTGTGTCTATATAAGGACAAAATAATAATAATCAATATATATATATATATATATATATATATATATATATATATGAAATTTGGATTTTTTTTTCCCTTCCTTGATTGCTGCCGTTGGAGGCTGTTTGGAATAAGGACTGCTGGGATTCCTTTGAGGGTGTGGAGGGAGAAGGGAGGGCAGCCAGCTGGGGAGGGAAATAGGGTTATTAGTTTAGGTTATGTATATATATAGATAATTATGGATATAATTTAGTAATTTCTTATTAGGTTTAGGCAAATAGATATAGATTTATCTCCTATAGTAAAGTCTATCCTCCAATTCCCTATTTCAATCCAACTACTATAAGGTAGGTGTTAATTATATCCTAAACTTATAATTTAATTTCCTTTTCTTATTTATATTATATTTTACAACTTTTTATTTTTCTTTTATTCTTTTATTACTTACTTTTTTTGTTCTTGCCCTTAGATCACAGGGTATAACAGTTAACTATGACAATATTTCTGCGAGTAGAGTAAAAGCTATAAAACCAAAGGAAGACTAAGTGGGTGGATCAAGTTCTTTACAAATCACTTGGTATATTTACTATACCATTCTTTAATTTCCGTAATTAATTAGATGTCGCTAAATGTATATGTTTTGCATATACTGTTAGAGAAATTGAAATGGGTGAATGAGAAGTTAATGATCAAAGTAGAGATAAAATAATTTGAAAGTCGGTTTCTTAACGGTAATTCAAATTTAAGAATAGGTTACTTAACCGTAATTTGAATTTGGAAAATCAGTTACATAACCGTAATTTAATTTTGAAAATCGATTATTCAAATTTGAAAAACAGTTGCCTATTATCTGATCTAAAGGTGGCAATCTGATCCGACGGTTGTGGTTAAACTGTCAATTAACCACCCTAATCAAATTTTTCCCTATAAAGAGTAGCTAAGCTAACCTCTCTGGTCACACTCACTCAGATTCAATATTCTCCTCTCCTCCTCTGCTTACACGTGCTCTTCTTCTCTATTCTCTTTCTACATTTTACATCAAGTACGAGAAGTTTAGGGCATCTCACAGGTTCGTAGAGTTCATACGCTGTAGTGCCGTTCGTCTGAACTGACTTCCGTTGTATCCTGGGAGACGATTATTCCATCCGGTTGGGCACAGTATACCAGAGCAATACGTCTTAAGAACATAGTCCTGGATTCACCTCGGATCTTTGCTCAGCTGAGCTATTGAGGTTATTGCCAAGCTGAGCTCTGCTATTGTGCTTAGAACATTCGTTGTTTTGAAGTGTTGTCTTGTTGAGCTATGCTTTGTGCTGAGCTCTGCTATTTGGCTGAGGACATTTGTTGTTATGCAGCTCTGCCGTGCTGAGCTCTGCCCGGCTGAAAGCTCAACTTTCGTAGTTGTGGTGAAGTGCCGAGGTCGGCAAATCGGTGATCAGCCCAAAATACAAATACAATTGCGCTGACTGAACTGATCTGATCTGTCTGATCAGTCTGACTTTAGTTCAGCTCAGCTAGAGGGCTGATAGCACAGAACCACTATTCTGAAGTGCTGTTCAGTTTAGGTTGGCAAGTCGGCTGACTGTTCAGAACGCAAACTCATTTGCGGTATCTGAACTGTCTTGACTTAGCAGATCTATCCAGCCTACCCTGAGCTCGGCAGGTCGGCCACTTCTTTATTTCAAGAGCAAATTATACAAAAGTCAATCTGACGTGAATTATTCCCAACAATTCTCAAGACGTATTGGTTTTGATTCTATACTGATTCTTGTTTGTTTCTGATCTTACAGAAACCTGATGGAAAATGCAAGCTCTAACTCGGTTCAAGGCGCAGACGTACACAGTTCTGCCTTAATGGCACTAAATGCTGGGGTTCCGAGACATGCTCCTCCAGCACAGGGTCCTGCAGTGGCCCAATTGGAGAAACCTGAGAAGTTCAGTGGGAGCTTCTTCAAGCGCTGGCAGCAGAAGATACTGTTCTTCTTTACTGACATGGGGTTGGCTACCTTTCTGACCGAGGACCCACCTGTGGTGGATCTGCTGGAGGATCAAACCCAGAATATGCAGAACAATCTTTCTATTGAAGCATGGAACTTCAACAATTATGTTTGTTTGAGCCATATTCTAAGTTGTTTGGTATGGTTTGTACTGCACATACAAAACTGCAAAGTCTTTGTGGCAGGCTTTGGAAAAGAAATACAATACAAAAGATGCCGGCACTAAGAAATTTATTATCGGCAAATTCCTAGATTTCAGAATATCTGATTCTCGCACTGTTGTTTCTCAAGTTAAGGAACTTCAGATGTTGGTTGCCGAGATGGAAGAGGGAGGTATATTGCTCAGTGAATCTTTCATCGTGGCTGCAGTGATTGAGAAGCTACACCTTTCATGGAGGGAATTCAAAAGCTATCTCAAACACAAGAGAAAGGAGATGACATTGGAAGATCTGATTGTCGGACTCCGCATTGAGGAAGACAATCGCAGATCTGAGAGAAAGCCACAATCAAGCTTTGGTCAAGCCAAGGCCCATGTTGCAGAGGCCAAGAAAATGAAGGGTCAGCCAGGGTGAACAAGAAGAGGAAACAGATCGCCAAGAAGTTCACTGGGAAATGCTACAACTGTGGCATTCAGGGGCATGTCAGCAATAAGTGCAGAAAGCCCAAGAAGAAGCAGTCCAAGACAAAGGCAAACATCGTTGATGCTATGGATGATCTGAACCTCTGTGCGGTGGTCTCATAGTGCAACGCTATGGGGAACATGCGCGAATGATGGCTTGATACTAGCGCCACAAGACATGTATGCTCCAGCAGAGAGATGTTCACAGATTACCTGCCAGGGAACAATGAACATCTTTACATGGGGAACTCGGCCTCATCGAAGATCAAAGGCGAGGGTAAAATTGTTCTGAAGCTCACCTCAGGGAAACATCTGACTCTGCAGAATGTGCTGCATGTCTCCGACATTTGGAAGAATTTAGTGTATGGATCTCTTCTAGTCATGCATGGTTTTAGACTAGTGTTAGAATCCAATGAAGTTATTCTTTCGAAAAATGGCATGTATGTGGGGAAGGGGTACTTGTTGAATAGGATGTTTAAACTGAATGTTATCACTATTGTACCCAAAAGAGATTTTCCCGCAGAGGCTAATAATGCTTCCTGTTCTGCTTACATCTTGAGTCTTCTTGTTTATGGCATTTTTGTTTTGGGACATGTTAATTATAAGTCAATACAACGAATGGTTAATCTTGACTTGTTGTCCAAATTAAATTTTCATAATAAAAAATATCAAATATGTGTTGAAGCAAAGATGGCAATGGCTTCATTTTCTTCAATAGAAAGGAACACTGAACCTTTGGATTTAATTCTTATCGGTGTGTGTGATTTAAAATTTGTGCAAACGAGAGGTGGTAAAAAAGTATTTCATAGCTTTTATCGATGATTGCACACAATACTGTTATGTGTATTTTCCAAGTAGCAAAGACGAGACCCTTGATGCTTTCAATGACTATAAAAATGAAGTTGAAAACCAACTTAGCAAACAAATTAAAGCAGTTCGTAGTGATAGAGGTGGAGAATATGATACACCGTTTAATGAATTTTGTGAACATGACATTATTCATCAAATGACTGCACCATATTCACCTCAATCGAATGGTATTGTTGAACGCAAAAACCATACTCTAAAAGAGATGATGAATGTTATGTTGATAAGTTTGGGTTTACCTCAGAACTTGTGGAGGGAAGCAATTCTCTCAGCTAACGTCATTTTAAATAGAATTCCATCTAAGAAGATGAATGAAACCCCATGCGAGCTTTGGAAAGGTCACAAGCTTAGTTACAAATACTTGAAAGTGTGAGGGTGTCTGGCAAAGGTTGTTGTACCTAAACCAAGACAAGTTAAAGTCGGGCCTAAAACGGTTGACTGCATATTTATAGGATATGCGACTAACAGTAGTACATATCGGTTCTTGGTGCAGAAATCAGATATTCCCGACATACATGAAAACGTTGTTATGGAATCAAGGAATGCAGTGTTCTTCGAAGATGCCTTTCCAAGGAAAGACAAAAATCAAGAAGAAACAAGAATTGGTAAGCGAATGCCTGAGGCGACTCCTTAAGGGGATGAGGAGCTTCGTCAAAGCAAGCATGCCAGAATGCCAACTTTGTTTGGACTGGACATTCTAACCTATATGGTAGAAAATGAGCCAATGAACTTTTCCGAAGCAATGTCAACTCCAGAAGCTCCATTCTAGAAAGAGGCAATTAACAGTGAGATAGACTCGATTCTTCAAAATCACACTTGGGAGTTGGTTGACCTTCCACCTGGAAGTAAACCACTTGGTTGCAAGTGGATTTTCAAGAAGAAACTGAAAGAGGATGGGTCCATTGAAAAATATAAAGACAGGTTGGGAGCTAAAGGCTATCGACAAAAAGAAGGCTTTGACTTTTTCGATACCTACTCATCAGTAACTAGAATCACTTCTATAAGGGTGCTAGTTGCTATTGCTACAGTCTATAACCTGGAAATCCATCAGATGGATGTGAAGACTGGTTTTCTAAATTGTGAGTTAGATAAAGAAATCTATATGGAACAACCCAAAGGGTTTGTGGTTCCAGGACAAGAGTCGAAAATTTGTAGACTTGTTAAGTCGTTGTACGGACTTAAGCAAGCGCCTAAACAGTGGCACATGAAATTTGAGCAAGCTATGCTAGCTAATGGTTTCAAGATCAATGAGTGTGACAAGTGTGTCTACATTAAGAGCACACAGAATGCATATGTGATAGTATGTCTCTATGTAGACGACATGCTAATCATGGGGAGTACTCGGGACATCACCTTAAACACAAAGAATATGTTGACGAGAAACTTCGATATGAAGGATATGGGAGTTGACAATGTTATTCTAGGAATTAAAATTTCTAGGATAACCAGGGACTCGTACTGTCACAAATTCATTATATTGAGTCTGTTCTAAAACGGTTCAATATGGTTGACGTGAAACCAGTAAAGACTCCACTTGACTTAAGTATACACTTAAGGAAGAACCGAGGCGAGCCAGTAGCTCAATTGGAGTACTCGCAAGTAATCGAAAGTCTAATGTACATAACAAACTGTACAAGGCTAGACTTAGCATGCTCAGTAAACAAATTGAGCAGGTTTACAAGTAATCCAAGCAATGAACATTGGAATGCTCTGAATAGAGTAATGAGATAGTTAAAGTATACAATGAATCTTGGATTACACTACTCAAGATATCCAGCAGTATTGGAAGACTATTGTGATGCCAATTGGATATCTGATAGTAAATATTCTAAGTCAACAAGTAGAAATTTATTCACGGTTGGTGGAGGTGCTGTGTCGTAGAAATCCACGACGCAAACGTGCATAGCTCGTTCCACGATGGAAGCGGAGTTTATAGCACTTGAGGGGAAGAAGTTGAATGGCTTCAAAATTTCCTAGAAGATGTGCCCTGCTGGCCTAAGCCAATCGCTTCTATCAGCATACACTGTGATAGTCAGTCGGCTATAGGACGAGCACAAAGCAGCATCTATAATGGTAAGTCTCGACACATGCGTCGGAGATACAATACCATTAAGCAGTTGATCTCTAATGGCGTGATTTCCATTGATTATATAAAATCAAAGGAGAATCTTGCGGATCCTCTTACAAAAGGCTCGCCAAGAGATCGGATGTCAATTTTGACAAACGGAATGGGACTAAAACATATAATGCATGAATCTTTGTAATGGTAACCCAACCTTATTGACTGGAGATCCCAGAATCTTGGTTCAATGGGACAACTAAGTTATAGAGTTCAGTGAGCACTTACCCATTCTGTTAAATAAAAGTGTTGTCTGCAGAGAAATGAGGGTAAGCTGAGGCTTTTAATGGTTCCCATATCTTGATATGTCAAGTGGGGTATGGCAGTATACTCTTGACAGAAAACACCTATGTAAGTGTGAAGTATGGCCGTTTCTATGAGAATTTTGTAAAGCCAAAGTTCTCTAACACACTTTTTGAAACTAGGCGGTTCATGGTCAAAATGAACACAATCATGAGAACCAAAGAAAAAAGTGTTAAAGAAAATGTTGTGTGAGTACTATAGTCTAGGTTCACACTAAAGGCCGGTTAGTTCAAGACATTAAGTTCACTAATTAGCCGAGTGGATCCGATAGTATATCACTAAGAAAGGTTCAAAGCAGAAGCTACCTTTTCTGATGCAACATTTTCTTGTCTGACTTCTTGGTAGAGTCTGCATAAACACTTGCATTAATTCTCATTCATGTGGGAGATTGTTGGAGAAATTGAAATGGGTGAATGAGAAGTTAATGCTCAAAGTAAGCATAAAATAATTTAAAAGTTGGTTTCTTAACCGTAATTCAAATTTGAGAATTGCTTAATTAACCGTAATTTGAATTTGAAAAATCAGTTACGTGACCGTAATTTAATTTTGAAAATCAATTATTCAAATTTAAAAAGCGGTTGTCTGTTATCTGATCTAACGGTGACAATATGATCCAACAGCTGTGGTTAAACTGTCAATTAACCACCCTAATCAAATTTTTCACTATAAATAGTAGCTAAGCTGACCTCTCTGGTCACACTCATTCAGAATCCAATATTCTCCTCTCCTCCTCTGCATACACATGCTGTTCTCCTCTCTTCTCTTTCTACATTTTGCATCAAGTTCGAGAAGTTCAGGGCATCTTGCATGTTCGTAGAGTTCATATGCTGCAGTTCCGCTCGTCTAAAGTGACTTCCGTTGTATCCTGGGAGACGATTGTTCCATCCGGTTGGGCACAGTATACCGGAGCAATACGTCTTAAGGACAGAGTCCTAGACTCACCTCGGATCTCTGCTCAGCTGAGCTATTAAGGTTATTGCCAAGCTGAGCTCTGCTATTGTGCTTAGAACATTTGTTGTTCTGAAGTGTTGTCTTGTTGAGCTCTGCTTTGTGCTGAGCTCTGCTGTTTGGCTGAGGACATTCGTTGTTTTGCAGCTCTGCGTGCTGAGCTCTGCTCGGCTGAAAGCTCAACTTTCGTAGTTGTACTGAAGTGCCGAGGTCGGCAGATCGGCGATCAACCCTCTGATCTGTCTGATCAGTCTGACTTTAGTTCAGCTCGGCTGGAGGGCTGATAGTACAGGACCATGATTCTGAAGTGCTGTTCAGTTCAGGTCGGGAGGTCGGCTGACTGTTCAGAACACAAACTCATTTGCGGTATCTGAACTGTCTTGACTTAGCAGATCTATCCAGCCTACACTGAGCTCGGCAGGTCGGCCACTGCTTTATTTCAAGTGCAAATTCTACAGAAGTCAATCTGACATGAATTATTCCCAACATATACAGTTCAACGTTCTAAGTTAAACAGATAACGTACATCATTGTGATAAAATATACTAGAGAAGTCAATTCCGGTTGAGATGAGGAGAGGCAGAAAGTGAGACAAAATATGAGGTTTCCAATCACGCGATGCCACGTGTACAAAAAGTGAAGAGGTTTAAAAATTTTTTGTTTTTAAAAAAGAGTTGTTTGTACACGTGACAGTGTGTAATTAGAGGCCTCATATTTTGTCTCTCCTGATGTAAACCCAGTCAATTCACATGGTCTACCCTACTCTTCCTAGTTCCTCCTAAAAAGGGGGTTTTTAATGTTCTTAAAGTCTTCCGTCAAGAATAGCAGCTCATAACTCATGGCGTTTCTCATCGTTCCAACTACACTATTCTGCAACGTCAAATGCAAGAAAAATTTCCTCCATGATATGTGTTCATGATTTCCTTAGTATTCTATAACCAGTTATTGCTTCGATATTGGCTTACACCGTGCATACAAAGACTCGCACGTAATTGAAACATTCTTTTGCGTGAAATAGTAATGGGAATATTTTACTAGTTAAGAGTTTCGTGAATAAAATATTTAGGATTTTTTTGTTTTTATTTGTTCCGAATGCATGTCTTTATTAGTTATCGTTTCCTATAACTTATGGTATGCTTATGATTTTGCACTATGACAAAAAGAGTGGTTTTGATATAACTTTATAAAAACTATTTGTTCAATACATAACAACATATGTTTGATGCTATTAACTTCTCTAATATATTTTATCATAATAATTTCAATAATATCTCATAATGTTTATGCAAAAACTAAACACAAAACTATGAGAAAAATATTCGAGTTTGCATTGAATACATAAGTGTTAGGTTTTGATTTGCGGTCGCCAACCCAAATTTTGAGATTGATGGGTTTCGCAGATTGTGTTATGTCCCGAAAAAAATAATATAATAATAAATAAGATATTAACATAATATAATAAATAAACAATAAAATAAAATAGAAAAAGGGGCTAATGGTGGTGTGTGAGTGCCGTGAGTTAAGAGGAAAGAGAGAATTAGGGGATAAATGTTATTATAATTGAAATTAAATTTTAAACAAATCAAATCTTATCCCAACTCCAAATTTGATCTCCTACCAAATTCTATCCCATCTTCCCCAGTATAAACGATTCCCTCCCCCTTCTATACCCAAAAAAATTCGGCTAAACCATAGTAGAAGAAAAAAAACGGCTGAAAGAGTGGGAAGGAAAAGAGAGGAAAAAGAGAGAAGGGAAAAAGAGAGAAAAGAGGAAGAAGGCTAGCGTGGTCTCCAAACTAAGTTCTAATCCGTCTAGATCATTTGTTTTAGCATCAATGAAGGTAGGTGCCTCTTCTCCCTCAAATCGGTATAATCCATTCATGCTTTGATGGTATATTTATGTGATTCATTGTTATTATTTGTTTAAGATATTAATTTTGCATATGTTTTATATGGCAAAGCATGAGATGATTTGTAATGGCTGCTACGTGTGTGTATACGTATGGATTTTGTGGTAGGATTGGGTTAGATTCAAAATACCCTCAAATTAATCCAAAAGATTAGAAATTTTAATATTTTGAGTTGTTTAAAATTGTGTTTTGACCTTAGAATAGGTTCATCTAACCCGTAATAGGTTGGGATGGGGTTTGAAGTCGAAAAATAGGTCTAACGAACGCGTTTCAGGGGGTGGCGCATGGGGCCCACGCGTGGCCCTTGCGGCGCGTCCCGACACGCGCTGACGTGTCCACTGTCAAAATATTTGTCTCGTTATAACGAGCTCAATGCAACTTGTTTGAGGTCAATCGGAGTTAAAACGAAGATTTTATTGAGGTTAGAAGGAAATATAATTTAATTAAAAAATAAAAAAATAAAATAATCCAAGTTAGCGGGCCGGTTGACCCGGCTGACCCGGTTTGCAAAAGGGCTGGTCTGGCCATTAATGGGTCGGACCAAAAAAGAAAAATTAAAAAAAAGAAACATGCATTGGACCAGCCAGGCTGCCGGACCGGGCCAGATGGCCAGCGGACAGGACCAGGGTAGCAGGCCGGCCCAAACCGAATTTAAATAAAAAAAGAAATTTTGGAAATTAATTTCTGAAATGAATAAATAATAATTAAAAATTTGTTTAAATTCCAAAAAAATATATTTAAACACCAGAAAATTCTAAATAAATTCCATAAAATATAAAATGTTAAAATTAAAATATGTTCACTCAATTTCTGAATTTTGGTAAATGTAATTAATTAAAAATAAATAGTAATGAATATAATTAAATAAGAGAAAGAAGGAAAAATTAGTAAAAAATTCTAGAAAATTAATACAAGTTAAGGAGAAATAAGGGTTTTGATAAATAACAACTTTCCAAAATTCGAAAAATTTACAAAGCCAAATATTGAGTGCCGGAGATGGTTAGGATGGGCGTATGGGCCCTAGACGACTTTGTTGTTGCATTCATGGCACGTGCATTTGCATTTGGAGTGAGTTGAGATGTACGGGTCTCAGACGCTCGAGTGGGGTGGATCATGGTGTACGGGTCCTGGGCACTCGGTCATGGTGGATCATTGTGCACGGGCCATAGGCATCGGTTATGGTGGATCGCGGTGTATGGACCACGGGCATCGGTCAGAGTGGATTGTAATGTACGGGCTACAGGCATCCAGTCAATCCCGGGATCATGCATTGCATATAGGTCTAGGGGCATATTGCGTGACATGATTTTTGTTGCGTGTGACACATGGATGGAGCATGCATCACGTAATTGCGCATTATTATGTGGAGTGCTTTACTTACCGCAATTACTTTATCTTATGCATGTTATATGATATTTATGTGCTATGTGGTTATATCATTTCGGTATGCACGTCTTGTATTGGTTTGAGGCAGGCATCTACTGGGTTATTTCTGTCACTCACCCTTACTTCCAAGCTGAGCCGGATGAGGACTACGAGCACATCTTCGTTGAGGATGGGACAGACATAGCGGAGTGGGCTGGTTGATAGCTGAATCTAAGATACGATGGGGCACTGCAGCTGTTGTTCTTATTTATGCTTTGGAGATTTTCACATACTTCTTTATACTTTTATTATCAGAATTTTTATTCCATAATATAACGATGATTATTGGAGTTTAATTTAAGTTATGATTTACGTTTCCGCGAGAAAAATTCCTACGTCATTTCTGACATGTAAGAGATTGATTCGACACTTTGTATTCTCCTCAGCGAGATACGGCGGGTGCACTGTTCCCGATGCTAGGACTCGGGAGCGGGGCGATACAGGTGGTATCAGAGCCAAGGCTTCAGATCTGTCTCGGAAACGCAGGATAAATTTAGAACACCTTGACATAAGTTACGATCTTTTGTAAAATTGTGATTTTACCCTAATAAACAAAGTAGACTTAAGATATGATCTTAGACCTAAGTTATGGTCGGTTATGGGAGGTATGTGCCGATGGTGAGCTTTTCTTGTCTAATTACTGATCTATCAGCATTCAACCTTTCAACTTACTACTGACTAATCTGATTTCTTCTCATGAACTTGAATTACAGAAAATGCCTCCGCGATGTAAGCCAGCTGGTAATAATGGTGACAATCAGCAGGGTCAGGGGACCATCCCCTAGATACTTGCAGACACACTGGCCACTCTGACTACATTGGTGGACCAGCAGCAGGTGCAGATGGCTCACTTGCAGCAACAGCAGGAGCAGCAACCACCGCCACCACCACACTAAGGTCTTCGATTTTTCTACTGGGAGATGCAGAACTCTCGGATACCGATGTTCAAGGGTACCACCTGGCCAGAGGAGGCCGAGACATGGCACAAGAACGTGACGGAGCAGTTGAGGTTGCTACAGATTTCGGAGGGCCTAAAGGTAGGTGTGGTGGTGCCATTCCTAGAGGGAGACACAGAGCAATGGTGGCAGGGTGTGATGCGCAGATGGACTACACCGCCGACATAGGCCCAGTTTAGGAAAGAATACCAGCGACACTACGGTCTTGAGAGTGACATTCAGAGGAGGATGACGGAGTTCCAGCTCCTGACACAGGGGTCCATCACTGTGGACCAGTATTCTGAGAGATTCCATGCCCTTGGGAGATATATGCATGCTATTATGGATGACGAGAGGGCAAAGATGCTGAAGTTCAAGACCGCCTTGAGCTCCCGCATTCAGACATTAATCATATGCGCCCGACCTACCACTTTTGAGGGATTTTTGGAGGTGTGTCGTGAGGTCGAGGGTGACCTTGCGAGGGTTGAAGCGGTCGATCGGGCAAGAGACCACGAGAGGAGTTCTGTTCGAAGAGATCCGGGAGATGGCTGAAGATTCCATACAGACATCTGATCGGGCGATCTTTCGGGCCACCACAGCAGGGGCAAGGATCGACGTATCGACCATTGATGATTAAGGGTCCTGCACGACGGCAGCACAACCACTCAGGGCGGTTGGACAGTCTCCCTCAGTATGTACACAGTGTGGGTGGTCACACATAGGTCAGTGTTGGAGGTCTCAGCAGGTTTGCTACAATTGTGGCAAACAAGGACATTACGCTAGAGAGTACCCTACACCGGCACAAGCACCTCCACCACAGGGTCTGATTCAGTAGAGAATAAAGGGGAAGACCAACGCTCGTGTGCATATCATGACGGATGAGGAGCTACAGGAGGCTGAAAACATAGTCACAGGGGAGATATTAATTAACCAAGTCACAACATACGTTCTATTCGATAGTGGTGCCAGCCACTCATTCGTCTCCAGGAGATTCGTCAAGAACCTAGGTATTTTACTAGAGCAGCTCGAGATTCCTTATCATGTTCAAGCTGCTGGCGATCAGGTGATAGTGTCCCATTATCAGTACAAGGACCGCCATTTGGAGATTAATGAGCTTGAGTTCTTTGCAACCCTGATTCCGATCCAGATGTAGGATTTCGACATTATTTTGGGCATAGATTTCTTGGCGAGATATCACGCTACCATCGACTGTCGCTAGAGACAGGTCAGTATGCAGACACCGGATAAGCAAGAAACCATCTTCCAAGGGGATGTCAAATTGAAGAAGTCATCTAGAAAGATCTATATGACTGCAGCACAGGCATCTCGAGCACTGAAGAAAGGAGCTGAGGGTTTTCTTGTGTATGTTTTAAATGCCAGTGCCGAGACTCCATCGATTGAGAATATTCTAGTGGTACGAGACTTCAAGGACGTGTTTCCTGATGAGCTACCGGGTTTACTACGAGCAGGGAAGTAGAGTTTGAGAACGATCTTATACCCAGAGCCAAGCCGATCTCAAAGGCGCCATATAGGATGGCACCAGAAGAATTAAAGGAGCTTAAGAAACAGTTGCAGGAGTTGCTAGACAGAAAGTTCATCAGGCCTAGTGTTTCGCCCTGGGGAGCACCAGTATTGTTTGTGAAGAAGAAAGACGGTACCATGCGACTATGCATCGACTATCGTGAGCTTAACAAGATCACGATAATAAATATCCACTACCGAGGATCGAAGATCTATTTGATCAGTTGAAGGTAATTCCTTTAGTTAATCGTTGTGAATTCGGTTTATTGTGTATATCAAATTGTGTACAACAAAATTGTGTGTAGGGTGCCAGGGTATTTTCGAAGATTGACCTTTGATCAGGTTACCATCAGCTAAGAATTAAGGCGGAGGATATAGCGAAGACGGCGTTCCGCACTCGATATGGGCACTATGAGTTTCTCGTAATGCTCTTTGGACTGACGAATGCACCTGCGGCCTTCATGGATTTGATGAACACAGTATTCAAGGAGAATTACACCATTTTCTGGTAGTGTTCATCGACGACATCTTAGTATATTCGCCTGATCAGGAGACTCATGCTAAACACTTGCAGCAGGTATTGGAGACTCTCGGGAAGAAGAAGTTGTATGCAAAGTTTAGCAAGTATGAGTTCTGGTTGAAGTGTGTGACTTTCTTGGGCCATGTGATTTCTGCTGAGGGGATCTCTGTTGACCCAAAGAAGATGGAGACGATCACATAATGGCCCCGACCTACTAATGTCACTGAGGTACGCAGCTTTCTTGGTCTTTTCGGTTATTATCGCAAATTTGTAGAGGGATTTTCGAGCATTGTAGCACCCCTGAGTCGATTGAATCAGAAAAAGACCAAGTTTGTATGGACCTCCGAGTGTGAGAAAAGCTTTGCAGAGGTGAAGTAGATGTTGATGACCGCACCAGTACTGGCACAACCCTCCGGCACTGAAGGGTTTGTCATCTACAGCGATGCATTGAAGAATGGGTTAGGGTGCGTGTTAATGCAGGGAGATAGGATTATCGCATACGCATCGAGACAGTTGAAGCAATATGAGTAAAATTACCCGGCCCATGATCTAGAGTTAGCAGCGGTGGTGTTTGCGCTAAAGATTTTGAGCCATTACTTATACGGTGTAAAGTGCGAAGTTTTCACTGATCACAAGAGCTTGAAGTATTTATTCACATAGAAAGAGTTGAATATGCGTCAGAGGAGGTGGCTTGAGCTATTGAAGGACTATGACCTGACCATTAGTTATCATCCGGGGAAGGCGAACCGAGTTGCTGACGCCTTGAGTAGAAAGTCCAATCACGCCAGATAGACATCATTGGAGAAAGAGATGGCAGAATTTGACCTTGACATTGTTGACTCCACTGCTAATGTTCTGGCGGCCTTGATTATTATACCACCTCTGGTAGAGCGGATTAAGTAGGTGCAGAAGGAGGGTGTGACGCTTAGAGATATCCGAGAGAGGATGTTGACCAGTCTGATTGAGGGCTTCCAGATTCATGATGATGCCAACATCTGGTACCAAGGAAGGTTGTGCGTGCCTGATGATGATGATCTAAGGAAGGAATTGTTGAGGGAGGCACACAATGCGAATTTGTCGATTCATCTAGGTGCTACGAAGATGTATAATGATCTAAAGAAGCATTATTGGTTAAGTGGTATGAACAGACACATCACCGAGTTCTTTGAGATATGCCTCATGTGTCAGCAGGTTAAGGTAAAGCATCAGAGGCCGGGAGGTTTGATGTTGCCGTTGGAGATACCGGAGTGGAAGTGGGAACATGTGACGATGGACTTTGTTGTAGGGCTCCATAAAACAAGAAACGGCAATGTCATGATCTGGGTGATTGTTGATCGATTGACGAAGTCTGCCCACTTTCTACTTGTTCCAAGTGATGTGACATTGGAAAGGTTAGTGACGTTGTACATCGATGATATTGTCAATCTTCATGAGGTCCCAGTCAGCATCGTCTCAGACCGTGATCCGAGATTTACCTCCAGATTCTGGTCATTTTGTAAGAGGTTGGGAATAGAGCTACATTTGAGCACTGCGTTTCATCCTTAGACTGACGGATAGTCAGAGAGGACTATTCAGACTTTAGAGGATATGTTGAGAGCGTGCGCATTGGACTTCTAGGGGAACTGGGATAGTATGATCAAGTTGATAGAGTTCTCCTACAAAAATAGCCATCATAGTGCCATCGACATGGCACCCTTTGAGGCACTTTATGGACGTAAATGTAGGTCCCTTGTTTATTGGGACAAGGTTGGTGAGCGCGTTATTACCGGTCCTGAGTTAGTTGAGCAGACTATAGAGTAATTGAAGCTGATACGTGATAGACTCAAGGTGGCTCAAGACAGGAGCAAGAGCTGGGCTGATTCGAAGCGACGTCCTCTAGAGTTTGCTGTGGGCGAGAAGGTTTACTTGAGGGTGTCACCTATGAAGAGGGTTTCACGATTCGGTTTGAAGGGAAAGCTGAGGTCTCGCTACATTTGTCCATACGAGGTGCTCGAGAGGGTCGATAACTTGGCCTACTGACTGGCGTTACCCCCTACCTTGCCCTAGGTACACAGCGTATTCCACGTTTCTCAGTTGAGGAGATATGTGCCGGATCCAAGCCATGTTCTAGACGCGCCACCATTGAGGATTCGGCCAGACACGACATATGAGGAGACCCCTATCAAGATAGTAGATTGCAAGGACCAGGTATTGAGACATCCGGTCATCCCTTATGTTAAAGTTCAGTAGACAAATCATACGGAGTGCGAGACAACTTGGGAGCTCGAGGAGCAGATGCGAGAGAGATATCCACAGCTCTTCGAATAAGGTACGTCAAGTTTCGAGGACGAAACTTTTTGTAAGGTGGGTAGGATGTTATGTCACGAAAAAATAATATAATAACAAATAAGATATTCATATAATATGATAAATAAACAATAAAATAAAATAGAAAAGGGGATAATGGTGGTGTGTGAGTGCCGTGAGTTAAGAGGGAAGGGAGAATTAGGGGATAAATTTTATTATAATTGAAATTAAATTTTAAACAAATCAAATCCTATGCCAACTCCAAATTTGATCTCCTACCAAATTATATCCCATCTTTCCCATTATAAACGATTCCTCTCCCCTTCTATACCCAAAAACAATCGGCTAAACCATAGTAGAAGAAAAAAACGGCTGAAAGAGTGGGAAGGAAAAGAGAGGAAAAAGAGAGAAGGGAAAAAGAGAGAAAAGAGGAAGAAGGCTAGCGCGGTCTCCAAACCAAGTTCTAATCCGTCTAGATCATTCGTTTTAGCGTCAATCAAGGTAGGTGTCTCTTTCCCCTCAAACGGGTATAATTCATGCATGCTTTGATGGTATATTTATGTGATTCGTTGTTTTTATTTGTTTAAGATATTAATTTTGTATATATTTTATATGGCAAAGCATGAGATGATTTGTTTATGGCTACTACATGTGTGTATGGATTTTGTTGTTTAAAATTGTGTTTTGGCCTTAGAATAGGTTCATCTAGCCCGGAATAGATTGGGATGGGGTTGGAAGTCGAAAAACAGGTCTGACGGAAGTGTTTCAGGGGGTGGCGCATGAGGCCCACACGCGGTCCCTGACGGCGCACCCGAACACGCACTGACGTGTCTATTTCCAAAAGATTGGTCTCGTTATAAAGAGTCGAATGCAACTGGTTTGAGGTCAATCGGAGTTAAAACAAAGATTTTATTGAGGTTAGAAGGAAATTGAATTTAATTAAAAAAGAAAAAATAAAAAAATCCAGGTCAGCGGGCTGGTTGACCTGGTTGACCCGACTGACCCGGTTTGCAAAAAGGCTGGTCTGGCCATTAATGGGCTGGACCGAAAAAGAAAAATTAAAAAAAGAATATGCATTGGACCGGCCAGGCTGCCAGACCGGGCCGGATGGCCAGCGGACCAGACCAGGCTAGCAGGTTGGCCCAAAACTGAATTTAAATAAAAAAAGAAATTCTAGAAATTAATTTCTGAAATGAATAAATAATAATTAAAAATTGGTTTAAATTCCAGAAAAATATATTTAAATGCCAAAAAATAAATAAATTCCATAAAATATAAAATGTTAAAATTAAAAATATTTTCACTTAATTTCTGAATTTTGGTAAATGTAAGTAATAAAAAATAAATAGTAATGAATAGAATTAAATAAGGAAAAAATAGGAAAAATTAGTAGAAATTCTAGAAAATTAATACAAGTTAAGGAAAAATAAGGGTGATGATAAATAACAACTTTCCAAAATTCAGAAAATTTACGAAGCTAAATATTAAGTGCTAGAGATGGTGAGGATGGGCGTACAGGCCCCATGTGACTTTGTTGCATTCATTCATGACACGTGCATTTGCATTTGGAGTGGGTTAAGATGTACGGGTCTCACACGCTCGAGTGGGGTGGATCATGGTGTACGGGCCATGGGCATCGGTTATGGTGGATCGTGGTGTACGAGCCACGGGCATTGATCAGGGTGGATTGTAGTGTACGGGCTACAGACATCCAGTCAATTCTGGGATCATGCATTGCATATAGGTCCAGGGGCATATTGCATGACATGATTTTTGTTGCGTGTGACACGTGGAAGGAGCATGCATCACGTAATTGCGCATTATTATGTGGAGTGCTTTACTTACCGCAATTACTTTGTCTTATGCATATTATATGATATTTATGTGATATGTGGTTATATAATTTCAGTATGCACGTTTTGTATTGGTTTGAGGTGGGCATCTACTGGGTGATTCTGTCACTCACCCTTACTTCTCAGGTGAGCCAGATGAGGACTTCGAGCACATCTTCGTTGAGGACGGGACAGACATAGCAGAGTGGGCTGGTTGATAGCTGCATCTAGGATACGAGGGGGCACTGCAGCTGTTGTTCTTATTTATGCTTTGGAGATTTTCACATACTTCTTTATTACTTTTATTATCAGAATTTTTATTCTGTAATGTAGCGACGATTATTGGAGTTTAATTTAAGTTATGATTTACGTTTCCGCGAGAAAAATTTCTACGTCATTTCTAACATGCAAGAGATTGATTCGACGCTTTGTATTCTCCTCAGCGAGATACAACAGGTGCACTATTTCCGATGTTAGGGCTCGGGAGAGGGGCGGTACAGATTGGGTGTGGGAGGTTCGTACATTACTTTCAGATATCATGTGTCGGTTCGTGTCAGGCTTGGTGGGTTAGAGATTCATTTATGTTTTGGCGAATCTAGTTCCTGCTGCTTTGATAATTTGACATGCCATTTTCGGGCACACATATTCCGTCGACAGGTTTGGCCTAGTTCTTCGAATTTGTAAAAACTAAACACGAACTTATAAGAAACATCTTCGAGTTTGTATCTTTTTTTAGCATGTCTTATCAACCTTATTATTTAATAAGATCGCCTTACTATTTAATAAGATCAGTATATTAATTTTAAAAAAATCATGGAGTTTGCATAATCCATATCATAGAAATGATCGTCGGAATAATCATGAAAGAAAGCCTCCAAGATGTAACTCAGTTGGTATTTGGCTAGAGACATTCTTAAATAAAGGTATATGTTCGAACTAGGACAAATGCAGCTTGATAGCAATGATATTATCCGAGCCTAAAAGTCAAAGGCCTGAATCCGACCCAATTAGTAGCTGAGATACAAGTCCAGTTTATTATGAGTTGTTTATTAACATCTTACCTGTTACACCCCGGAATTTTCGAATTAGTCATTATGTGTTAATTTAAAACTAAGTAGTTGTTGGGTGTAACAACCTTTTGAAATTAAATTAATTATAGCGTGTCGATTATGTTCAAGTAATGTTGTAATTATATAAAATTGTTACATAAACATAGGGTAAAAGAAAAATATAAAAACAAATAAATAAGATAAAAAACAGAAGGAGAAAGGTTCCGCGGGATAGAAATAAAGGAAAAAAAGTAATAAATCAAAAATAAAAAAAGTAATAATAAAGTAAAATGAAGGATAAGGATGAAAAGTAAAAAAAATAATAAAAAAATAAAGAAGGGACGTGATTTGGGGGGAGGTAACGGTTTCCCCCAAATTTTCAGCCAACAATTTGATAAATGGCAATGAGGGCAGCGGTTAACAACAAAACAATAATTAAAAAAAGGAGGACAAACAGAGGGAAGGGGTGGCGGCAGAAAGGAGGAAGGAGAAATAGGAAAAGGGAAGAAGAAAGAGAGAAGAAGGAAGAAGGAGAAGAGAGAACGCGCAACACGTTCTTCAACTTGTTCAAGGCTGGGAGGTTAGTCGTATAATTGTCTGTGTCCAGGTAGGTTCCCTCCAAATTGGTACAATTTAAGTATGCTTTGGTTATATTCTAAGTGTTTTTGTTGTTTTAATTGTTGAATTTCATAGCATGTTGTTCAATCTGTGAAAATCATGAAGTTTGGAATATGTGGAATGCCTGAACTGTATTGCGTGACTTTGATTTGATTTTAGGAAAAAATTTGATAATCAAAATATCACACTTTTAACATGTTTAAGGCATTTAGATGTTGTTTTGGCCTTAGAATATGTTCCCATAGACTGGAAATAGGTGAAAATATAGATCGGAGTCGAAAAACGGATGTCGGAGGCGGCCGGAACTGCTCACGCGCCGCCAGAGTGGCCGCGCGTGGCCTGCACGTGCGCCTGGTGGTGCTGGACGAGTTATACTTGAAAGTTTTTAATAAAAAAAATTGTGAGGGCCGGCCTGCCAGCGTGCAGACCAGACCAGCCCTTATTGGGCCGCGGTCTGCAGCTGCAGGACCAGCCCATTTAGCTATCACATAAAAAAAGAGGGCCAGTCGGCTTAGCGGACCGAGCTGAATGGCCAACGGACCGGACCGGCAGCATGACTTGAATATATAAAAAAAGAGAAAATGGCGTTGGATAGGCCGGATGCCATCGCGGGCCGAGCTGATGTTCTGCGGACTAGGGCTGGCAGAAACAGGGCGGCCCCATTGCAATTCTAATTATTTAAATAATTTATAAATTTCAGGAAATTGTATAATTGTTATTTAATTAATTTAAAATAGAAATAATTATAGGAAAAATATAAATAAATATCAAAAAATTATAAATAAATTCCAGAAATTATAAAATGCTGAAATTAAATTATTTCCATCAAAATTCAGCAATTGTCATAATTTATTTAATTTTGATAATTAGGTAATAAATAGAAATAAATAGGAAAAAATGAGGGAAAATATAGAAAATGCACGATAAATGTATACAAGCCATGGAAAAATGGTTTGACGCCGAACAAAGATTAATCATTACTTGGATAATAAACGAGCCTAGATTTTAGTGCCAGAGGATGGTGAGGATGGGCCAAGGGCCTCAGGCAATTGTGTTGTTTGCATTCATGGCACATGCATTGCATTTATGGTGGGTCGTGACGTACGGATCACGGGTGCTCAGTATGGTGTACGGTGGCGGAGCCAAGTACACTCAGGATGGTGACTGTGGGTGGTACGACTCACAGCCACTCAGTAGTTCCCGGGATCATGCATTATATGGTAGAGATATCGGCATTCTGTGTGACATGACTTCGTTGCATGTGACATGCATAGTAAGACATGCATCACGATGTTGCGCATTATTTATCTGGAGTGAATTACCTTTTCACATTCTTTCATATCTTATGTGATATCATGTTATGTGCTATGTGCTATATCATTTTTGTATGCTCGTCTGGTACCAGTTGGAGGCAGGTGCCTAATGGGTGATTTTGCGTCACTCACCCCTACTCCCCCCACCAGGTGAGCACGAGGAAGCGTACGACTATGTTTTTGCTGAGGGCGGGGCTGACACGGTAGTATGGGCAGACTGATGGTCGTACCTCCGATACGAAGAGACCTTGCGGCTGTCTGTCGTTATATTATTGGGATTACATCAGACACTACCTTATATTAAATGATAGATTGTAGATGTCATTACTCTTTCCAGAAGTCGGTACATTATTGTATTTAGGATTTCTTTTATCATGAAACTTGACGTTATTGTATTTCGGTTCCGCGAGAAAAAGTTTTACGTATTTTCGGACATGTAGAAAGTTGACTTGATGACTTGTATTCTCCTTAGGGAGATACGGCAGGCGCACTGTTCCCGAAGCTAGGGTTCAGGAGCTGGGCGCTACAGGTGGTATCAGAGCCGAGGATTCAGATCCGCCTCAGGAACGCAAGATTAACTAGATCACCTAGACATAAGCTATGATCTTCTCCTAGAAAGGCCGATTATACCCTTAACAAATGAAGTGACCTAAGTTATGATCGTGTTATGGAAGGTGTGTGCCGTTGGTGAGCCTTCTCTATTTAATTATCGTTGTACCGCCGAACCTCTGCATGAGCTCTATAAATGCTCAAATCCCTCGATTACTCCCGTTCAATTATACTTCTCATCAAAGTTCGCGTGAAATCCATGAAAATACCGCCGGGTCGTGAACAATCTGGCAAAGGAGACAACAATGGTTGTGGTAATGACCACCAGGATCAGGAGGTCATCCTCCAGGCATTGGCCGACACCATGACTACCACTTTGGCGCAACAGCGACAGTGAACTGCGCAATGCCAGTAGCAGTTGAACCAGCGGTTTCCGCCGCTACCGCCACCAGATTTGAGGTTCTATTACATGGAAATGCAGGATGTCCGGAATTCGATATTTTGAAGGACCCTTCACCGGAGGGGCAGAGATATGCGACATTCCCGCTAATAATCACAAGAGCGATCGCAATGGAAGTACAACCGTGGAGGAGTGCTTGGCCACCGCTGCCACCATGTGCTCCTTGTGGATGCCACATTCGGGTCAGTGTGGGGGGAAATATGTAAGTATGAGTGCGACAACTAGGATGTTTTACAAGTGAGAGCACTGAGCAGAGACCGGCGCCACCATCACAACAGAATCGGGAACAATATAAAAGGAAAGCAAGGTCGGTGTCCAGATCCACGTGATGACTGATGCGGACAACAGAGAGGAGGGCAGCGTCATAGCAGAGTTCAGCCGGCGGTGACCAGATATCAGTGACTCATCATCTGTGCAGAGGATGTCAGTCGGAGATAAATGATCAGAGTTGCATAGCGGAAGCATGGTTTTCTTAAGTCACGTAAATTCAGAAGAGAGGACCTCAATAGATGCGTAGAAGATTAAAGCTATCGCTGAGTTAGCCTGACCGACCAAGGCGATAGTAGTAAGGAGTTCTTGGTTTGGGCAGCTGCTACATGAAATTTGTTGAAGGATTTTCGTCGATATGGGCGTCCTTGAGCATATGGAAACAGAAGAAGACAAAGTTCGAGTGGACCGTTGATCTCAGCAAAGTTTCGTTGAGCCAACAAAAAATAAATAAAATAAATAAACACAAGACCATAATACACGATTTTGCTAATTAACTACAACATACCTTAGCTACATATTTCCACTTATCAAACACGTACTAGAACATCAACCATACAAAATCCAACACAACTACAGAAAGAAAAATGACACGGTACAAAAAAAAGGAGAGATATCACATAACATAATGAAATATGAATGTACAGCAACATAATCCGACAAATTATATATATGTATACCACATAAAAATCAGTTGCACAAACACAACATAATGCACACCATACTCATGCAACAAATACATAACCTACCATAGCATGTAAACAAAATAACTTAAGTCGTTAATAATAAAATTGCAGTCACATCTGCGAAACTAATAGCTTGCCCCACCACTTCATGCCTAATAAAACTTACTAATTTAAGTAAAACATGAACAATAAACACCACAAAAGTGCAAAAAAAGGGAATTTACCAGCTGGTTGTAACATGCTAAAAAAAATAATATGCACAAGGCATACTAACTACAAAAAATATGTGCATCCTTACAGCAGTATGACGCGGTGAGCTATAATGAACCAACCAACTTATTAAACCATATATCGTCATCACCACACAAAACACAAACAGTATAAGTGCGAAAGACAAATAATAAATGTTTATATACACATATGCCTATACATACAAAGTGACCAACCTGAAAATATGAAGTAATAGATAAAAGCTTACAATATATATAGAATACGATAACAACGTAGGAGTAGCGAACATACAAAAGATATACGATAAGACAGGATTTTATGTGCTAAATGACCACTACACAAAAAAACGAACCCATGCTAGATAACCAACTTAAAAATTTATAAATGTTAAGTTGTTAATACATTTCGTGGGTTACTAATCCATATAGTAATACATAATAAAAAAACAACAACCAGTCTCTTACAACAATAAAGAAGCAAATAGACAAACACAATTTGTTACAACAATAATGATATAATATAAATCAAGCGATTTAAGAAAACATACAAATAGATACATGAAACAAAAGTAAATACACGATGCTAAGTACATATGCACAAGTATACACACAACTATTTCAATGACCCCACAACATAACCAATACAACAAAACAGTAATAAACATCATAATGTATAACGAAAACAAACAACATAATTACAAAGAATATAATAACAAATACTTTGCATGCAAGACATGGAATTACAAAATAGGCATGCAATTACAAGTTTTAAAACAAATTAACAAACATACACATTTGTAGTAAAGCATGCTAATTATGAGTTAGGAACGACATAGTATTGCATGACAGCATAGTAATAGATTAAAGTGTAAATAATTTAATAACAGAAAAACAGTAAAAAAATTTAATTATCATACTTGAATACCCAAATAAATTATATATCTAAATTACAGTAAAATCCATGCATTTATGCAATTCCTTCGAAATAATTTATATACGGTATTTATACAATAATAAGATAAGCTAGTACGAAAAATATAGAGTATAAGTAACAAAAATTATTGACGACTAACATAAGTACAAAAGGAGAGATCACGGAAAAAAAATTTAAAATAAACGTGCACAGCGTGTGTACCACTTAAAACTCAACTAATATACAATATAAATATAATATACGTGACAAACTGTAGATAACGGAGGTGAATTCACGATCTACATATGATACATAAGTTATGCATGCGTTTAAAATAAGGATACACAACATACGATATGTCTATACCAAACATGTTTAACAACTTAACAATTAACATGACAACACATATTAAAACTCGTGTACGCTGACATATATATATATAAGGGACGGAGCTACGTTTGAGCATTACATTTCATCCCAACTCGATGGGCAGCCGGAGAGGAAGATTCAGACTCTTGAGGACATGTTGAGGGCTTGCGCACTGGACTTCAAAGGAAACTGGGATGGTATGATCAAGTTGATCAAGTTTGCCTACAACAGCAGCTACCATAACACCAGCGGCATGGCACCATTCGAGGCGCTCTATGGGTGGAAGTGTAGGTTCCCTGTCCATTGGGACGAAGTTGGAGAGCGTACTATTACCGGTCCAGAACTGGTTGAGCAGACCAAGGAGAAGATAAAGTTGATTCGAGAAAGACTTACGATTACCCAAGGCAGAAGCAAGAGTTGGGCAGATTCGAAGAGGCGTCCTATGGAGTTGTTGTCAGAGACAAAGTTTACTTGAAGGTGTCACCTATAGAAGGTGTGGCACGTTTGGTCTGAAGGGTAAACTAGGGTCGTGGTACATTGGGCCTTATGAGATACTCGAAAGGATCGGTTCGTTAGCTTACAGTTTGACGGTACCTCCGGCGCTGGCCCAAGTGCACAATGTATTCCATGTTTCTCAGCTAAGGAGGTACGTTTCAGACCTGGGTCATATATTGGACACACCACCTTTAAGAATTAGATCGGATGCGTCATATAAAGAGACTCATGTTCGAATCATAGACCACAAAGATCAGGAACTGGAGGATCAGATGCGAAAGCGCTACCCCTACCTCTTTGTATAAGGTGCGACAAGTTTCGAGGACGAAACTTCTTGTAAGGTGGGTAGGATGTTACATCCGGGAATTTTCAAATTAGTCGTTATGTGTTAATTTAAACTAAATAGCAGTTGGATGTAATAACCCTTCGAAGTTAAATTAATTATAGTGTGTCGATTATGTTCAAGTAATGTTGTAATTATATAAAATTGTTACATAAGCATAGGGTAAAAGAAAAATATAAAAACAAATAAATAAGATAAAAAAAGAAGGGGAAAGGTTCCGTGGGATAGGAATAAAGGGAAAAAAGTAATAAATAAAAAAAAAATAATAATAAAGTAAAATGAAGGATAAGGATGAAAAGTAAAGAAAATAAAGAAGAGACGTGATTGGGGGGGGGTAACGGTTCCTTCAAATTTTCAGCCAACAATTTGATAAATGGCAATGAGGGTACCGATTAACAACAAAACAATAATTTAAAAAAAAGGAGGACAAACAGAGGGAAGGGGTGGCGGCAGAAAGGAGGAAGGAGAAATAGGAAAAGGGAAGAAGAAAGAGAGAAGAAGGAAGAAGGAGAAGAGGGAACGTGCAACACGTTCTTCAACTTGTTCAAGGTTGAGAGATTAGTCGTATAATTTTCTGTGTCCATGTAGGTTCCCTTTCCCCCCTCCAAATTGATACAATTCAAGCATGCTTTGGTAGTATTCTAAGTGTTTTTGTTGTTTTAATTGTTGAATTCCATAGCATGTTGTTCAATCTGTGAAAAGCATGAAGTTTGGAATCTGTGGAATGCCTGAACTGTATTGCGTGACTTTGATTTGATTTTAGGGAAAAATTTGATAATCAAAATAGCACACTTTTAACATGTTTAAGGCTTTTAGATGTTGTTTTGGCCTTAGAATAGGTTCCCATAGACTGGAAACAGGAGAAAATATAGATCGGAGTCGAAAACCGGATGCCAGAGGCGGCCGGAATGGCTCACGCGCCGCCGGAGTGGCCGCGCGTGGTCTTCACGCGCACCTGGTGGTGCTGGACGCGTTATACCTGAAAGTTTTAAAAAAATTGTGAGGGCCGGCCTGCAAGCGTGCAGACCGGGCCAGCCCTTAGTGGGCCGCGGTCTGCAGCTGCAGGACCAGCCCATTTAGCTATCACATAAAAACAAAGAGGGTCAGGCGGCTTAGCAGACCGGGCCAGCACCAAATGACTGGAATATATATAAAAAAAGAGAAAATGGCGCTGGACAGGCCGGATGTCATCGCGGACCGGGCTGATGTTCTGCGGACTAAGTCTGGTGGAAACAGGCCGGCCCCATTGCAATTATAAATATTTAAATGATTTATGAATTTTTTGGAAATTGTATAATTGTTATTTAATTAATTTAAAATAGGAATAATTATAGGAAAAATATAAATAAATATCAGAAAATTATAAATAAATTTCAAAAATTATAAAATGTTGAAATCAAATTATTTTTATTAAAATTCAGTAATTGTGGTAATTTATTTAATTTGGATAATTAGGTAATAAATAGAAATAAATAAGAAAAAAGTGAGGGTAAATATAGAAAATGCAAGATAAATGTATACAAGCCATGAAAAAATAGTTTGATGCCGAACAACGATTAATCATTACTTGGATAATAAATGAACCTAGATTTGAGTGCCGAAGGATGGTAGCGATGGGCCAGGGGCCTCAAGCGATCTTTAAATGAATCTAGATTTGAGTGACGGGGGATGGTGAGGATGGGCCAGGGGCCTCAGGCGATTGTGTCGTTTGCATTCATGGCATGTACATTGCATTTATGATGGGTCATGATGTACGTGTCATGAGCGCTCAGTATGGTGTACGGTGGCGGGGCCAAGTACACTCAGGATGGTGACTGTGGGTGGGTACGACTCACAGCCACTCAGTAGGTCCCGAGATCATGCATTGCAGGGTAGAGATATCGGCATTCTGTGTGTCATGACTTCGTTGCGTGTGACATGCATAGTAGGACATGCATCACGATGTTGCGTATTTTTTATCTCGAGTGAATTACCTTTTCGCATTCTTTCATATGCTTATGTGATATCATGTTATGTGCTACGTGCTATATCATTTTTGTATGCTAGTCTGGTACTAGTTGGAGGCAGGTGCCTACTGGGTGATTTTCCGTCACTCTCCCTTGCTCCCCCCACCAGGTGAGCACGTGGAAGCGTACAACTATGTTTTTGCTGAGGACAGGGTTGACATGGTAGTATGGGCAGACTGATGGTCGCACCTAGGATACGAAGAGACCTTGCGGCCGTCTGTCGTTATATTATTGGGATTACATCAGACAATACCTTGTATTAAATGATAGATTGTAGATGTCAGTACTCTTTCGAGAAGTTGGTACATTATTGTATTTAGGATTTCTTTTATCATGAAACTTGACATTATTGTATTTCGGTTCCGCGAGAAAAATTTCTATGTATTTTCAGACATGTAGAAAGTTGACTCGACGCCTTGTATTCTCCTTAGCGAGATACGGTAGGTGCACTGTTCCTGAAACTAGGGTTCGAGAACGGGACGCTCCATTACCAATCTAAACGGTTACTAAATTTATGATTTACATCCTCCGTTCAGCTCTATATAATTAGTACAATGGCATTACAATCAAAATTTTGACGTTTAACAAGTATATTTAAGTTATTATTTTTATATTTCTGTAACATTTTTACATGACATCCTTTTTCTTTTTTCTTTTTTCAGTACCTCATCATGTCCATCACGTGTTGTACCAAAACTTTCCCAACCACTGCAGTAAACACAGATTCGAGAAATTTGACGACTCATCATCATCATCCGAACCCAGTATATCCCAATGACAATAAAAGCTATCGTTAGTATCTGAGGAGGTAAGTGGTAGACAGACAATACATCAATCCCAATGGATAGAGAGTCTGGATTTAATTAATCCACTCATATAATTTTCCTCTTCCTGACTTTAGATTTTATAAATAAAACAATTTACATATCAGTGATTAATTTGTGGAAGACATAAGAAATCATTCGTCTTATTCGGCCGGTAAAGTTTCAGGCCTCCATAACAAATCCGGTGACCTGAAACCAAGACCCGATTACTCAAATAACCCATCTAAAGCAACATAATCGTTGCAATAGTTTTCATTTTCAAAAGCTCCGAAATCATACGGATCAAAACCCGGAAACTCCTCACCAAACAACCATAACCCGCTGGAATCACCGAGATCCGACGAGACGGACTCAATCCGGTCAAACCCCTCAGTCTCTTTTTCAGAAAAGGGCAGCCCCAGATCATCATCAGAAGCTCCCAATAAGTCCTCCATATCCGTTTGAGGCTCACCGGAATCCGATGTCAAGCCAATCACCGCCTCCGATCGTTTAGTGTCCGACGCTATCTCCTCCTCAAAGCTCTTCATGAAAAAACCAAGCTCATGACTTGCAGCATAGATCTCCCCATCGTCGACATTCTCCAATAGATCTTCCCTTATACGCTTCACCACAGGCGAGTCGAACCGCAACTCCAGCGACTCATCCCGGTCCCTTTTCTTGCTGCTGTATTCCTCCATTAAACAAGATTACACTTAATGTTCTGAACAGAATTAATTGAGAGATGAAGAGTGATATTTCTGATTCCGACGAGACAAAACGTAGATGGAAGAAAGAAATATATGTTGCGAGTTGTGAAGAGAGGCAGAAGAGAGTATATGTAGTTGGAGAGAAATATAGTGAGGAGAGAGAAAGCGATGAGAATGACGTGTGAGGGTGTTTGGATCTCGGATCCTTTGGTGGGGCCCTTTTCTTAGAAGTTACGTGCGTTCCAAACGTGTGTCCTAGATTTTACTTCGAGCAAAAATTCATTCTCTTGTATTGGAGACTCGTGATGTAAATAAAGAGTATTGTGATTTTTTAGATTGGTAAGATATACAGTGACCACAACATAAGGTGTTTTGGCAAACGAGGTTTTCGACCTAACAACAGTGGAACACTCATACTGTACATGTAGTTAGAATCGAACTCTTGATCTTTTGAAACAAAACTAATCTAAATATCAACTGACATATCCTGACATATCCCGAACGTAGATTTTACTAATTATACAGTCTGTCTGTTTGCTTCTACGGCTCATTTTAAACAATCTTTTCGTATCATTAACTTCATTGTGTTTCTTTAAGTGCCATAACGCCTAAATCTGAAACGAAACAAAACTGTATCTCACTAATTTCAAACTAATTATGTACATGTGAAATTCTTTTTTCATAACCAGACGAAAGCAAGAGTCAAAATTTGGTCTGATTTGCTTGGTAATTACAAGATTTTCTGACTATGACTATGGTTTCTAACATTCCAATTCACTATGTTGGTTTCATTTGAATTTTAATAATCAAACTGAAATAACGAAGTCGGATTCGTCACCTGAGTATCTAAATGTAAATTTGATTGAAATTGCTTTAAATTCTTTAGCATAACATTCAAAAATCAACGACATTAGAGGTTTTGAAGTTTGTATTTCGGTAAAACCTTCCGACTATCAAGTCATTTGTATGTGACTTCCTAATGTTTAGTTGTAAATAATGATAACATGTCTCTTTGTGAGTGTTTGTGTACCACTAAATATAAATCATATTCAGGAGCTTCAAAGAGCATTCAAGAACATTCCTCCAAAAAGCCTCCCCTCAGTTTCTTTGAATGAAATGTTGTTATACCCGCTGTGTTGGTTTTTGCATGCCAAAGCCAAGTGTAATTATATACTATGTTCACTTTAATTCATGTAGGCTAGGTTTTGCTAGATGAACGACGAGTGTTATGATGTCAGAATTGAGCTGCCCACGTAGTGAATATAGTTTTAATTGAGTTTCCTTCATCAAGGCTCGCCGAGCTATTCCTTGATATCTAATAGCAAACTGATGCCGGGTGGGAATAATTTGTCATAATTCTTATACTTGAGTTTAAGTAATCAATTTCTTATGTGTTATTTGTAGCCGACCTCATGTCATCTCAGCATCCCATAACGACCTGTTTTTATATGAAATTGATTAATCCAAATCTAAAGCATGCCGACCTACTTACACTTCAACAATCTTCTATAATGATTGGTTGCCGCGTGTCTGTATTGATTTTCACCTCATCTAATGCCTTAGATCTATTTTGACAATTTAAATAATAAGACAGATCTTTTCATAGCAGACAAATTTGCTAACAATTTAAGTGGCGTAAGTCTCTAACTTGTCTCTTTATGATAAAGTAATCGTTGTAAATAATTATGACGAGAATAACTGCACAACCCACGATGCAATTATAACTGTATAAATTAGCTTCCACCACTTCCCACGTTTCGTGCATGTGTTAAAAATTTAAGGAGCCAGAATTTTCTTTCCAAAATATAAATCTAGCTATTTCCATCTTCTTCAACCTTCTATCTTCACAAATCATTCAAACCACTTTGTTGTTGATTTCTTCTTCTTGCCTGATCTCTGCAAATTTCTCCTCGTCTTCAACCTTTTAATCATCACAACCAAGTAAGTTTTCTTTTATTTTGTCATTAAAATCACATCTTCTCAACATTCTGAATCTTACAATCAATCCGAAGGAGCACCATATTCTACAAGTGTAAGTGAATAATATGAATCCTTTGAATCTTCAGGGTATACTAAATCTGAAGTAGAAAATTTGATTCTCGGCTTGTTAAAAAACAAAAGAGAATGAAAAACACCCTTGGCGAGTGGAGTACTATGAATCCACCTTTAGACCTATCCATTATTGTGCCTCCAGAAATCTTATCTAGTCACCGACATAAGTTGTCTCTTATATTCCCAATAAACCAAATTATTCTACTCTTTGTTTTAGTAAAACAGATAGAGGATCTCCTTCTCGTCTACTTCAACAATCATTTTGTAGTTTAACTAACCTGCAAATCTGTGAAAAATATCTTATTGATTGCAATAAATATGATCCAACTCGACCCCTGTTAATTCCTTAGAAGATTCTTCACCTGCAAGATCTCATGCAGGTGAAGATTCTTCACCTGCAAGATCTCATGCAGCTGGTTTTAATTCAGCAAAAGATCATTGAACAAATAATTTCAATTCATATCCACATGCTGACCTTCAACACAGGATGAAAACACAAATTCTTCTATGTGGCCGTTTTGGTGAGTGATACCATTTGGAAGATCACAAAAGCAATAATAGTAACTCGAACAAATACTATATATATGCGGCAAAAGCTCTTCATAATTTAGGAATAGTTATTTATCAACTCTGAGTAGATACACCAATAATAGAGAAAACGGATCTGAATCATATAGTTAGGGTTTCTAACTATAAAGAGCTAAATGATAATGATCTAAAAATCATCAAGGGTGTGTGCATGATCTTGTCGAACTCGTCATTATTTTCTATATTTCATTGCTTTGTCTCTAATGATCTATGATCTCTTTCTTTGCAGGAATCATGTTTCTTACCATAGCCGATATGATGGAAAAAGGAAGAAGGAAAGCCAATGGGAGAGGGAAAATGACGAATTTGATGTCGTGATGGTAGTAGTTGCAGCTGAGAAACCGACATAAGTATTGATAAAGGAACATGCTGCATATACAAAAGAACCTCGGCTCATTATTAATTGTATAGTGCAAGTGATGCAAGAACAATCCATCCACAAGCATACATGTCGAGCTGAATCTATACCAATAACTCTTCCCTATTCATTAAAGTAAATTGAATTTACTTGTATTATCTTTTTCAGATTTACTGATTAAAACTGAATTCATCACCGTATGTGTCATACCCCGTAAATTTTAAGTTGACATTAAATAATTTGGGAATCACTTAAATTATAATTTAAGTCAAATGTATAAGTTTACGGGGGCTAGTTAAATAAATTTTAGGTGATAAAATAATTAAAGGGGATGAAATTAGGAAAATTAGGTCCAAAATACCAAAATTACCCCTCCCACTTAATTGATGAGGGAGTTACGCCAAATAGCATAACTCCCCATCAAAGCGTCGGTTATAGAGCCAAAAGGAAAGAGGAGTCGACAGAGAGAGGAGGAGAAAAGAGAGAGGGAAGAAATGGAAAGGAAGAAGAGGAAGAAGAAGAGGTGATCGCGATCAACCCTAGGCCTACGCCGTTCAAGAACTCAATCCAAACACCGTAAGAACGCTTAGATTCGAAGGCAAGTAACTTCTCTATACGTTTTACGCAATTTTGATTCTTAGGCCCTATCTTCTATAAAGAGAAAATTGAATCACACATTGGTAATTTTTACTTGTTATGTAATTATGTGTTATGTATTTTATATCCGTGTTGGTGAATTAAAGATCTCATCTTTGGGCCAAATCTTGAAGAATGGTGGTGATGAATTTGGTTTGTGAAAATCATGCCCTAAAGTTGCTATTTTTCCTTGTGAAGAATTCTTGATTTATCAATTTGCATAGTTGCTATGGTATGGTTGATGGAAGCGAATTGATAATTGGGAGATTTGATGAGTGTGATGTGGTTTTGAGGGTTGATTTGGGGTGTGAAGAGAAGATCTTGATGTGTGTGTGAGTGAGTTGTTTGAAGAAAAGATGGAGATCAAATTGTAGTTTGGGTTTAGGTTGGAAAGAAATGCGATGAGTGGTGGCATAGGTTCAAATCATGTTTTAGGATTGATCTTAGGTGTTCCATAGGTTTGGAATGAAAGGAGGTGAAAATTGGGTCGTTTTTGGGGTGAAGCATGAAGAAAAGTTGTAGAAACAGGGACTTGGATCGATCCCAGAGGGACATCGATCGATCCAAGTGGCCTGAGAAACGTTTCAAACGTTTCTGAAAGACTTCAATCGATTCACTGAGGGACATCGATCGATCAATGTCTAGGAGACTGAACATCGATCGATCAGATGGACCATATCGATCGATCGAAGTCCTGGGGTTGTGAATCTGAAACTTTCTGGAGAACATCGATCGCTTAGGAATAAGACATTGATCGATCAAAGTCCTGAGGGTGAAAGGTTGAAATGTTTTCTGGAGGACATCGAGCTCTCAGAATTAAGACATCGATCGGTTGAAGTCTTTGGATCAAGACATTGATCGATCAAGGAGACCACATCGATCGATCGATGTGGCCAGTTTTGTAAGTTTTGATTCTTTATCCGTACAGGGGTTAGGGATTGAACGTTAAGCGGTTTGAGGAATCTTCCCAGTGATATTTAAAAACTAGAGGGCGTTGTAAAAGATGTCTCTAAGGTTGATGGCATTGATCATGAGGTGTAGAGTCTGTGTTCGCGTTTAGAAGTATGTGATTATGAGACATGAACATATGCATCATGACATAAGCATTTGGCATTCGACATACGTTTTGTTTGCGAAAGATTACGAGTTTTCAAAAAGAATCTAGAGTTTGCAAAAGATAAGCTATAGCTGCTTTTGATCACAGGGTATAAAAGTCATGCCTGCGATAGCAGGGTATAAAAGCGTGACCTGTGGATCAATTGCAGGGTATAAAGTTATGTTATGGGGCCGTGGACCTATCAGCACGGAGTATAAAGTTATGTATGCTGTGGACGGATCACCCACAGGGTATAAAGTTCTGCTACGTGAAGAATAAGGCAAGAAGTATTGTAAAAGTTTGTGAAAAGATGTACATGACACGATTTAAGAAAAGTCATATGTTTGTGTTTGTTGGTCAATGTATGGTTTTGAAGAGAGTACATGCATCACGTTGCACGAAGCATAAGTATGAGTTACAAGGGATGTTTTAGCCTTTGTTTGTTGATGTAAGTGTGTTAACCTGGTATGTGCTGTTTTCCCTTTGATGTTAGATATGTGATTTACTTGATCTTGATGCATGATTATAAAGATGTATTTGTTAACCCGAGCACCTTATTTTGGGCATTGTTTATATAAGAACTTTGGTGACTCGTCGTGTGTGATTCCTTAAGATGTACAGACGAGTTACTTGCTAGCGTTGTTTCGCTAAGAACAATTGTTTCATCTTTTTCAGGTGAGACTGAATATGAGATGATATTTGTAGAAGACGACGGCGAGTGGCCCATTGGGATGATAGATGTTGAATGGGAAATTGGAATGCTCTTAATTGATAGCTATTAGTTGATTCACTTGTGGTTGGATGTAACTAGACATATTACCAGACACATTTTAATTCCGCTGTATTTTAAATTGGAGTATTATTGTTATCAAAGTTTTAAATTGTCATGACGTTTCCGCTGATTCATCTCACGTCATGGATGACATATGCTTGATTTGCTTTGACGCTTCGTAGTTCTCGTAGCAGGCTACGGCGGGTTCACCGGTATCGACGACAGCATCGGGCTGGGGCGCTACAGGTGGTATCAGAGACCTAGGCTTCAGATCTGTCTCGGAAACATAGGTCCACGATCTTTTAGCTGACTAAGATGTAAACTCCCTTTAAGTTTGATCCTTAGATATAGGTGCTGATCTACTAGAATCTAAATGCGATCAGGGTTGGGTGTCTGCGATGCGTTAATTTACGTATTAATGTTCTGTTTCCATATCTCACTCAATCTTATGTATCCAATCTTTCAGTAACATTCAATACTCATTAATGACTAACGAAACGCTGACCTTTCAGCGAGAATGCCTCCAAGGAGAAATAATACCGGAAAGCCAGGCAATGGACGTGATGACCAGCCACCTCAAGTGGTACTACCTCAAGTGCTTAAAGATGCGCTGACCGTGATTGCTCAGGGTTATGCACAACAACAACAACCTCCGCCACCTCTGCCGCCTCAACATAACATCTGATTCTTCTATAGGGGAGATGAGGAATGTAAGAGTCCTCGAGTTTGGGGGATGCACTGACCCTGAAGAGGCGCAACACTGGGTGTTTGAAGCAGAGAAGTGTTTCCGGCTGGTACAAGTGCCAGGAGAAATCAAGGTCGATGTTGCCACGCCCCTTCAGAATGGCAAAGCAGGAGAGTGGTGGGCCGGTACTATTTTGAAGATGACCCGCCGATCACTTAGGCACAATTTTGTGATGCTTTCCTGAAATACTATGTGCCAGAAACTGCGATTCTGAACAAGATCCGGGCATTTGATCAAATTGAGTAAGGTCGGATGACAGTTTAAGAATATGTGGACCGCTTCCATGCCCTGGGAAAGTTTGCTCCTGCGATCATGTCTGATAATCGCCTCAAGATGGCCAAGTTTGAAAGAGGCCTGGACTCGAGGATACAATCGGCGGTCATAAACACCAGAATGAAAACCTTCGAAGATATTTTGGACGCATGTTTTCAAGTGGAAAGCAATTTTCGAAGGTTAGCAGCAAGGGAGGCTGGCACTGGATCTTCTGACAGAGGAAAGAGGCCAAGAGATGATGTGAGAGTGGGTGGTAGACCCGGACGTTGGGACAAGATTCCAAAAAGAGTTATTCCCTACATGAAAGTGCTACGGAGACGAGTTATTACCTACATGAAAGTCCAGTGGAGTAATCACACTGAGCGTGAAGTCACGTGGGAGCTCGAGGAGCAGATGCAGGAAAAGTATCCTCAACTCTTTAACTATGGTACGCAAGTTTCGAAGACAAAACTTTTTATAAGGGGGTAGAATGTCATACCCCGTAAATTTTAAGTTGACATTAAATAATTTGAAAATCACTTAAATTATAATTTAAGTCGAATGTATAAGTTTATGGGGGCTAGATAAATAAATTGTAGGTGAGAAAATAATTAAAAGAGATGAAATTAGGAAAATTAGGGACAAAATACCAAAATTGCCCCTCCCTCTTAATTGATGAGGGAGTTACGCCAAATAGCATAAATCCCCATCAAAGCGTCGGTTATAGAGCCAAAAGGGGGAGAGGAGTCGACAGAGAGAGGAGGAGAAAGGGAGAGGGAAGAAATGGAAAGGAAGAGAAGAGGAAGAAGAAGAGGTGATCGCGATCAACCCTAGGCCTACGCCGTTCAAGAACTCAATCCGAACACCGTAAGAACCCTTAGATTCGAAGGCAAGTAACTTTTTTATACGTTCTACGCAATTTTGATTCTTAG
>AP025062.1:27310828-27436881 GCA_036186865.1 Eustoma russellianum
ACGCAATTTTGATTCTTAGGCCCTATCTTCTATCAAGAGAAAATTGAATCACACATTGGTAATTTCTACTTGTTATGTAATTATGTGTAATGTGTTTTATATCCGTGTTGGTGAATTAAAGATCTCATCTTTGAGCCAAATCTTGTAGAATGGTGGTGATGAATTTGGTTTGTGAAAATCATGCCCTAAAGTTGCTATTTTTCCTTGTGAAGAATTCTTGATTGATACATTTGCATAGTTGTTGTGGTATGGTTGATGGAAGCGATTGATAGTTGGGAGATTTGATGAGTGTGATGTGGTTTGAGGGTTGATTTGGGGTGTGAAGAGAAGATCTTGATGTGTGTGTGAGTGAGTGGTTTGAAGAAAGGGTGGAGATCAAATTGTAGTTTGGGTTTAGGTTGGAAAGCAACGGGATGAGTGGTGGCATAGGTTGAAATCACGTTTTAGGATTGATCTTAGGTGTTCCATAGGTTTGGAATGAAAGGAGATGAAGATTGGGTCGTTTTTGGGGTGAAGCATGAAGAAAAGTTGTAGAAACAGGGACTTGGATCGATCCCAGAGGGACATCGATAGATCCAAGTGGCCCTGGGAAACGTTTCAAAAGTTTCTAGAGGACTTCAGCCGATTGACTAAGGGACATCGATCGATCGATGTCCAAGGAACTGAACATCGATCGATCAGATGGACCACATCGATCGATCGAAGTCCTAGGGTTGTGAATCTGAAACTTTCCGGAGAACATCGATCGCTTAGGAATAAGACATCGATCGATAGGGTGAAAGGTTGAAATGTTTTCTGGAGGACATCGATCTCTCAGAATTAAGACATCGATCGATCGAAGTCCTTGGGACAAGACATCGATCGATCAAGGAGACCACATCGATCGATCGATGTGGCCAGTTTTGTAAGTTTTGATTCTTTATCTGTACAGGGGTTAGGGATTGAACGTTAAGCGGTTTGAGGAATCTTCCCAGTGATATTTAGAAACTAGAGGGCGTTGTAAAAGATGTCTCTAAGGTTGATGGCATTGTTCCTGAGGTGTAGAGTCTGTGTTCGCGTTTAGAAGTATGTGATTATGAGACATGAACATATGCATCATGACATAAGCATTTGGCATTCGACATACGTTTTGTTTGCGATAGATTACGAGTTTTAAAAAAGAATCTAGAGTTTGCGAAAGACAAGCTATAGCTGCTTTTGATCACCGGGTATAAAAGTCATGCCTGCGATAGCAGGGTATAAAAGCGTGACCTGTGGATCAATTGCAGGGTATAAAGTTATGTTATGGGGCCGTGGACCTATCAGCACAGAGTATAAAGTTATGTATGCTGTGGACTGATCACCCACAGGGTATAAAGTTCTGCTACGTGAAGAATAAGGCAAGAAGTATTGTAAAAGTTTGTGAAAAGATGTACATGACACGATTTACGAAAAGTCATATGTTTGTGTTTGTTGGTCAATGTATGGTTTTGAAGAGAGCACATGCATCACGTTGCACGAAGCATAAGTATGAGTTACAAGGGATGTTTTAGCCTATGTTTGTTGATGTAAGTGTGTTAACCTGGTATGTGCTGTTTTCCCTTTAATATTAGATATGTGATTTACTTGATCTTGATGCATGATTATAAAGATGTATTTGTTAACCCGAGCACCTTATTTTGGGCATTGTTTCTATAAGAACTTTGGTGACTCGTCGTGTGTGATTCCTTAAGATGTACATACGAGTTACTTGCTAGCGTTGTTTCGCTAAGAACAATCGTTTCATCTTTTTCAGGTGAGACTGAATATGAGATGATATTTGTACAGGACGACGGCGAGTGTCCCCATTGGGATGATAGATGTTGAATGGGAAATCGGAATGCTCTTAATTGATAGCTATTAGTTGATTCACTTGTGGTTGGATGTAACTAGACATATTACCAGACACATTTTAATTCCGCTGTATTTTAAATTGGAGTATTATTGTTATCAAAGTTTTAAATTGTCATGACGTTTCCGCTGATTCATCTCACGTCATGGATGACATATGCTTGATTTGCTTTGACGCTTCGTAGTTCTCGTACCAGGCTACGGCGGGTTCACCGGTATCGATGACAGCATCGGGCTGGGGCGCTACAGGTGGTATCAGAGACCTAGGCTTCAGATCTGTCTCGGAAACATAGGTCCACGATCTTTTAGCTGACTAAGATGTAAACTCCCTTTAAGTTTGATCCTTAGATATAGGTGCTGATCTACTAGAATCTAAATGCGATCAGGGTTGGGTGTCTGCGATGCGTTAATTTATGTATTAATGTTCTGTTTCCATATCTCACTCAATCTTATGTATCCAATCTTTAAGTAACATTCAATACTCATTAATGACTAACGAAACGCTGACCTTTCAGCGAGAATGCCTCCAAGGAGAAATAATACCGGAAAGCCAGGAAATGGACGTGATGACCAGCCACCTCAAGTGGTACTACCTCAAGTGCTTAAAGATGCGCTGACCGTGATTGCTCAGGGTTATGCACAACAACAACAACCTCCGCCACCTCTGCCGCCTCAATATAACATCTGATTCTTCTATAGGGGAGATGAGGAAGGTAAGAGTCCTCGAGTTTGGGGGATGCACTGACCCTGAAGAGGCGCAACACTGGGTGTTTGAAGCAGAGAAGTGTTTCCGGCTGGTACAAGTGCCAGAAGAAATCAAGGTCGATGTTGCCACGCCCCTTCAGAATGGCAAAGCAGGAGAGTGGTGGGCCGGTACTATTTTGAAGATGACCCAGCCGATCACTTAGGCACAATTTTGTGATGCTTTCCTGAAATACTATGTGCCAGAAACTGCGATTCTGAATAAGATCCGGGCATTTGATCGAATTGAGTAAGGTCGGATGACAGTTTCAGAATATGCGGACCGCTTCCATGCCCTGGGAAAGTTTGCTCCTGCGATCATGTCTGATAATCGCCTCAAGTTGGCCAAGTTTGAAAGAGGCCTGGACTCGAGGATACAATCGACGATCATAAACACCAGAATGAAAACCTTCGAAGATATGTTGGACGCATGTTTTCGAGTGGAAAGCGATTTTCGAAGGTTAGCAGCAAAGGAGGCTGGCACTGGATCTTCTGACAGAGGAAAGAGGCCAAGAGATGATGTGAGAGTGGGTGGTAGACCCGAACGTTGGGACAAGATTCCAAAAAGAGTTATTCCCTACATGAAAGTGCTACGGAGACGAGTTATTCCCTATATGAAAGTCCAGTGGGGTAATCACACTGAGCGTGAAGTCACGTGGGAGCTCGAGGAGCAGATGCAGGAAAAGTATCCTCAGCTCTTTAACTAAGGTACGCAAGTTTCGAAGACAAAACTTTTTATAAGGTGGTGGAATGTCATACCCCGTAAATTTTAAGTTGACATTAAATAATTTGAAAATCACTTAAATTATAATTTAAGTCGAATGTATAAGTTTATGGGGGCTAGATGAATAAATTGTAGGTGAGAAAATAATTAAAGGGGATGAAATTAGGAAAATTAGGCCCAAAATACAAAAATTACCCCTCCCACTTAATTGATGAGGGAGTTACGCCAAATAGCATAAATCCCCATCAAAGCGTCGGTTATAGAGCCAAAAGAGGGAGAGGCGTCGACAGAGAGAGGAGGAGAAAAGAGAGAGGGAAGAAATGGAAAGGAAGAGAAGAGGAAGACGTTGAGGTGATCGCGATCAACCCTAGGCCTACGCCGTTCAAGAACTCAATCCGAACACCGTAAGAACCCTTAGATTCGAAGGCAAGTAACTTTTTTATACGTTCTACGCAATTTTGATTCTTAGGCCCTATCTTCTATCAAGAGAAAATTGAATCACACATTGGTAATTTCTACTTGTTATGTAATTATGTGTAATGTGTTTTATATCCGTGTTGGTGAATTAAAGATCTCATCTTTGAGCCAAATCTTGTAGAATGGTGGTGATGAATTTGGTTTGTGAAAATCATGTCCTAAAGTTGCTATTTTTCCTTGTGAAGAATTATTGATTGATACATTTGCATAGTTGTTGTGGTATAGTTGATGGAAGCGATTGATAGTTGGGAGATTTGATGAGTGTGATGTGGTTTGAGGGTTGATTTGGGGTGTGAAGAGAAGATCTTGATGTGTGTGTGAGTGAGTGGTTTGAAGAAAGTGTGGAGATCAAATTGTAGTTTGGGTTTAGGTTGGAAAGCAACGGGATGAGTGGTGGCATAGGTTGAAATCACGTTTTAGGATTGATCTTAGGTGTTCCATAGGTTTGGAATGAAAGGGGATGAAGATTGGGTCGTTTTTAGGGTGAAGCATGAAGAAAAGTTGTAGAAACAGGGACTTGGATCGATCCCAGAGGGACATCGATAGATCCAAGTGGCCCTGGGAAACGTTTCAAACGTTTCTAGAGGACTTCAATCGATTGACTGAGGGACATCGATCGATCGATGTCCAAGAAACTGAACATCGATCGATCAGATGGACCACATCGATCGATCGAAATCCTGGGGTTGTGAATCTGAAACTTTCTGGAGAACATCGATCGCTTAGGAATAAGACATCGATCAATCAAAGTCCTGAGGGTGAAAGGTTGAAATGTTTTCCGGAGGACATCGATCTCTCAGAATTAAGACATCGATCGGTTGAAGTCTTTGGATCAAGACATGGATCGATCAAGGAGACCACATCGATCGATCGATGTGGCCAGTTTTGTAAGTTTTGATTCTTTATCCGTACAGGGGTTAGGGATTGAACGTTAAGCGGTTTGAGGAATCTTCCCAGTGATATTTAGAAACTAGATGGCGTTGTAAAAGATGTCACTAAGGTTGATGGCATTGATCATGAGGTGTAGAGTCTGTGTTCGCGTTTAGAAGTATGTGATTATGAGACATGAACATATGAATCATGACATAAGCATTTGGCATTCGACATACGTTTTGTTTGCGAAAGATTACGAGTTTTAAAAAAGAATCTAGAGTTTGCGAAAGACAAGCTATAGCTGCTTTTGATCACAGGGTATAAAAGTCATGCCTGCGATGGTAGGGTATAAAAGCGTGACCTGTGGATCAATTGCAGGGTATAAAGTTATGTTATGGGGTCGTGGACCTATCAGCACGGAGTATAAAGTTATGTATGCTGTGGACTGATCACCCACAGGGTATAAAGTTCTGCTACGTGAAGAATAAGGCAAGAAGTATTGTAAAAGTTTGTGAAAAGATGTACATGACACGATTTACGAAAAGTCATATGTTTGTGTTTGTTGGTCAATGTATGGTTTTGAAGAGAGTACATGCATCACGTTGCACGAAGCATAAGTATGAGTTACAAGGGATGTTTTAGCCTATGTTTGTTGATGTAAGTGTGTTAACCTGGTATGTGCTGTTTTCCCTTTGATGTTAGATATGTGATTTACTTGATCTTGATGCATGATTATAAAGATGTATTTGTTAACCCGAGCACCTTATTTTGGGCATTGTTTGTATAAAAACTTTGGTGACTCATCGTGTGTGATTCCTTAAGATGTACAGACGAGTTACTTGCTAGCGTTGTTTCGCTAAGAACAATTGTTTCATCTTTTTCAGGTGAGACTGAATATGAGATGATATTCGTAGAGGACGACGGCGAGTGGCCCCATTAGGATGATAGATGTTGAATTGGAAATTGGAATGCTCTTAATTGATGGCTATTAGTTGATTCACTTGTGGTTGGATGTAACTAGACATATTACCAGACACATTTTAATTCCGCTGTATTTTAAATTGGAGTATTATTGTTATCAAAGTTTTAAATTGTCATGACGTTTCCGCTGATTCATCTCACGTCATGGATTACATATACTTGATTTGCTTTGACGCTTCGTAGTTCTCGTAGCAGGCTACGGCGGGTTCACCGGTATCGATGACAGCATCGGGCTGGGGCGCTACAGGTGGTATCAGAGACCTAGGCTTCAGATCTGTCTCAGAAACATAGGTCCACGATCTTTTAGCTGACTAAGATGTAAACTCCCTTTAAGTTTGATCCTTAGATATAGGTGCTGATCTACTAGAATCTAAGTGCGATCAGAGTTGGGTGTGTGCGATGCGTTAATTTACGTATTAATGTTCTGTTTCCATATCTCACTCAATCTTATGTATCCAATCTTTCAGTAACATTCAATACTCATTAATGACTAACGAAACGCTGACCTTTCAGCGAGAATGCCTCCAAGGAGAAATAATACCGGAAATCCAGGCAATGGACGTGATGACCAGCCACCTCAAGTGGTACTACCTCAAGTGCTTAAAGATGCGCTGACCGTGATTGCTCAGGGTTATGCACAACAACAACAACCTCCGCCACCTCCGCCGCCTCAACATAACATCTGATTCTTCTATGGGGGAGATGAGGAAGGTAAGAGTCCTCGAGTTTGGGGGATGCACTGACCCTGAAGAGGTGCAACACTGTGTGTCTGAAGCAGAGAAGTGTTTCCGGCTGGTACAAGTGCCAGAAGAAATCAAGGTCGATGTTGCCACGCCCCTTCGGAATGGCAAAGCAGGAGAGTGGTGGGCCGGTACTATTTTGAAGATGACCCCGCCGATCACTTAGGCACAATTTTATGATGCTTTCCTGAAATAGTATGTGCCAGAAACTACGATTCTGAACAAGATCCGGGCATTTGATCGAATTGAGTAAGGTCGGATGACAGTTTCAGAATATGCGGACCGCTTCCATGCCCTGGGAAAGTTTGCTCCTGCGATCATGTCTGATAATCGCCTCAAGTTGGCCAAGTTTGAAAGAGGCCTGGACTCGAGGATACAATCGGCGATCATAAACACCGGAATGAAAACCTTCGAAGATATGTTGGACGCATGTTTTCGAGTGGAAAGCGATTTTCGAAGGTTAGCAGCAAGGGAGGCTGGCACTGGATCTTCTGACAGAGGAAAGAGGCCAAGAGATGATGTGAGAGTGGGTGGTAGACCCGAACGTTGGGATAAGATTCCAAAAAGAGTTATTCCCTACATGAAAGTGCTACGGAGACGAGTTATTCCCTACATGAAAGTCCAGTGGAGTAATCACACTGAGCGTGAAGTCACGTGGGAGCTCGAGGAGCAGATGCAGGAAAAGTATCCTCAGTTCTTTAACTAAGGTACGCAAGTTTCAAAGACGAAACTTTTTATAAGGGGGTGGAATGTCATACCCCGTAAATTTTAAGTTGACATTAAATAATTTGGGAATCACTTAAATTATAATTTAAGTCGAATGTATAAGTTTATGGGGGCTAGATAAATAAATTGTAGGTGAGAAAATAATTAAAAGAGATGAAATTAGGAAAATTAGGCCCAAAATACCAAAATTACCCCTCCCCTTAATTGATGAGGGAGTTACGCCAAATAGCATAAATCCCCATCAAAGCATCGGTTATAGAGCTAAAAGGGAGAGAGGAGTCGACAGAGAGAGGAGGAGAAAAGAGAGAGGGAAGAAATGGAAAGGAAGAGAAGAGGAAGAAGAAGAGGTGATCGCGATCAACCCTAGGCCTACGCCGTTCAAGAACTCAATCCGAACCCCGTAAGAACCCTTAGATTCGAAGGCAAGTAACTTTTTTATACGTTCTACGCAATTTTGATTCTTAGGCCCTATCTTCTATCAAGAGAAAATTGAATCACACATTGGTAATTTCTACTTGTTATGTAATTATGTGTAATGTGTTTTATATCCGTGTTGGTGAATTAAAGATCTCATCTTTGAGCCAAATCTTGAAGAATGGTGGTGATGAATTTGGTTTGTGAAAATCATGCCCTAAAGTTGCTATTTTTCCTTGTGAAGAATTATTGATTTATACATTTGCATAGTTGTTGTGGTATGGTTGATGGAAGCGATTGATAGTTGGGAGATTTGATGAGTGTGATATGGTTTGAGGGTTGATTTGGGATGTGAAGAGAAGATCTTGATGTGTGTGTGAGTGAGTGGTTTGAAGAAAGGGTGGAGATCAAATTGTAGTTTGGGTTTAGGTTGGAAAGCAAAGGATGAGTGGTGGCATAGGTTGAAATCACGTTTTAGGATTGATCTTAGGTGTTCCATAGGTTTGGAATGAAAGGGGATGAAGATTGGGTCGTTTTTGGGGTGAAGCATGAAGAAAAGTTGTAGAAACAGGGACTTGGATCGATCCCAGAGGGACATCGATCGATCCAAGTGGCCCTGGGAAACGTTTCAAACGTTTCTGGAGGACTTCAGTCGATTGACTGAGGATCGATGTCCAACAAACTGAACATCGATCGATCAGATGGACCACATCGATCGATCGAAGTCCTGGGGTTGTGAATCTGAAACTTTCCGGAGAACATCGATCGCTTAGGAATATGACATCGATCGATAGGGTGAAAGGTTGAAATGTTTTCTGGAGGACATCGATCTCTCAGAATTAAGACATCGATCGATCGAAGTCCTTGGGACAAGACATCGATCGATCAAGGAGACCACATTGATCGATCGATGTGGCCAGTTTTGTAAGTTTTGATTCTTTATCCGTACAGGGGTTAGGGAATGAACGTTACGCGGTTTGAGGAGTCTTCCTAGTGATATTTAGAAACTAGAGGGCGTTGTGAAAGATGTCTCTAAGGTTGATGGCATTATTCCTGAGGTGTAGAGTCCGTGTTCGCGTTTAGAAGTATGTGACTATGAGACATAAACATATGCATCATGACATAAGCATTTGGCATTCGACATACGTTTTGTTTGCGAAAGATTACGAGGTTTAAAAAAGAATCTAGAGTTTGCGAAAGACAAGCTATAGCTGCTTTTGATCACAGGATATAAAAGTCACGCATGCGATAGCAGGGTATAAAAGCGTGACTTGTGGATCAATTGCAGGGTATAAACTTATGTTATGGGGTCGTGGACCTATCAGCACAGGGTATAAAGTTATGTATGCTGTGGACTGATCACCCACAGGGTATAAAGTTCTGCTACGTGAAGAATAAGGCAAAAAGTATTGTAAAGGTTTGTGAAACGATGTACATGACACGATTTACGAAAAGTCATATGGTTGTGTTTGTCGGTCAATGTATGGTTTTGAAGAGAGCACATGCACACGTTGCACGAAGCATAAGTATGAGCTACAAAGGATGTTTTAGCCTGTGTTTGTTGATGTAAGTGTGTTAACTTGGTACGTGCTGTTTTCCCTTTGATGTTACATATGTGTTTTACTTGATCTTGATGCATGATTATATAGATGTATTTGTTAACCCGAGCACCTTATTTTGGTCATTGTTTATATAAGAACTTTGGTGACTCGTCGTGTGTGATTCCTTAAGATGTATAGACGAGTTACTTGCTAGCGTTGTTTCGCTAAGAACAATTGTTTCATCTTTTTCAGGTGAGACTGAATATGAGATGATATTCGTAGAGGACGACGGCGAGTGGGCTCATTGGGATGATAGATGTTGAATGGGAAATTGGAATGCTCTTAATTTATAGCTATTAGTTGATTCATTTGTGGTTGGATGTAACTAGACATATTACCAAACACATTTTAATTCCACTGTATTTTAAATTGGAGTATTATTGTTATCAAAGTTTTAAATTGTCACGACGTTTCCGCTGATTCATCTCACGTCATGGATGATTTATGCTTGATTTTCTTTGACACTTCGTAGTTCTCGTAGTAGGATACGCCGGGTGCACCGGTACCGATGACGGCATCGGGCTGGGGCGCTACAGTATGTACACAAGGTACCGAGCTAGTTATTAGAGCTGAACCTATCAGCTAAGTTAGTAGTTGAAGGGATTGGAGAATGAAGAATCTGATAATCATCAGACACTGGCCCAAAAGGCAAGAGCTGAAAGCTCTAGAAAGAGGTAGAGAGGTGAAAGCATTAGAGCTCCAACAAAATATGGCTTTACTATTGATGAGTGGCTTTCCCCCATTGAACCTCTTGTTACTGAAGTGGCTGAACAGCAAACCCAAATAGCCCTTGGAAAGCCTACTGAATCTTTTAATGATACCGATAGCTGTCGTGATCCAGAGATAGCAAGTCGACTGAATTAGAATTCTGTTCTTCTTGCTAACATGAGAGCTTCTAAAGCTTTATGTTTTAAAGAATTCGGCAACTGAATTCATGAAGCTCTTGTAATTTCAAAATATAAAGGTATTTTTGATTATTTCTTACATTCTGCTATATAACATATTTATTTATCCCTTTGTAGCCTATGACAAGAAAGATTGACTTCATCAAAAGAGCAGAAGAGCTAGAATATTTGCTAGAAGATGAGATGAAGAAGAAATCTCATTTTGTCAAATGGAGCAAAGAGCGAAACAAAAAGATCTAAACTAGAGAAGGAATCTGAGAATCTGAGAAAGGAGAAAGCATATTCTGATGTGGCTTTGACTACAACATATTCTGAAGTTGATCAACAGAAGAAGACGATATCAAAAATTGATCTGAGCTCAACAGAGATTTTAATTTTAAAACATGCAAATTCATTATCGAATTATTTTAAAACATTACGCATGAAAAAGACTTTAATTTTAAAACATGCAAAGCATTTGACAGGGTTCTACCACTTAGAGTCTATAATTTATAAGCTCTGAAAGGGAAAAAAACATTAATAATACGACATGGTCCTTCCCACTGAGGGATTAACTTTACAAAAGGTCCGAATTCACTAGATGAGTTCTTTCACAGAAACAGTTCACCGATCTTGAAAAATCAGTGCTGAACTCTTGCATTGTACTATTGAGAAATCAGGTTCTTGTACCTTACCATATTGATATGAACTCTTTCTCTTTTCTCTTCCAATTTATCAAGATTAAGAAAAAGATTTTGATTGTTTTCTGATTTGAATAATTTTCAAACCTTCTTGAAGAGACACCAATTTCGACCAGTATCATCACTTACGATCCATGAATAAAAGCAAATAAGGTTTCTGTTGTTAAGGTGAGAGAAGTGGTTCGGTAAGCCCATAATAATATATTAGGAACCTCATCAATTTATCCTGGTCTTGCTCGTTCTAATCATTCCTTTAGACCTTCTTTTAAATTTTGATTGGCAAGCATTGCTTGACCATTTGCTTGATGATGAGCTACTGAGGTGAAATGTTGAGTGATGTGTAACTCATCATGCTAACTCTTAACAGTATCCTCAGCGGATGGTTTTCTTTTATCTGAAACTAACATTTATGGTAATCCAAATTGACATACAATATTTTTCAAAAAGAATTTTTTTCACATTTTGCCCATACATTGATGACAGAGTCTCTGCCTCAATCCACTTAGTGAAGTAGTGAATAACAACAATCAAATACTAAATTGTCCATAAAGCTTGTGAAAAAGGTCCGACCAGATCAACTCTCTATTGAATGAATAAGGACTGATGATGAAATCATCTCTGAATTAGAAAAATGAGTTAATGGAGCATGCACCTAGCATGCCTGAAATTTCTTTACCAACTCAAGATCATTCATATGTAAACTCGGCCAATAGTAACCGGCTAGTAAACATTTTCGAACTAAAGACTTTGATATAGAGCAATTTTCGCAAATTCTCATATGAATCTCCCTGAGAATATAATCTCCTTCTTCTTTTGAAATGCATTTAAACCAAGGTCATGAAAACAATCTCATGTATAAAATTCCTTTAAACAGTGCGTATCGAGCCGCTTTGATGTGAAGCTTCCGTACTGCTTGCTTATCTTATGGTCCATCCAGGGATTATGATAATCCACTTGTAATATGTTATATTGCTCACAAGATCGGTACTTGATAAGCTCTACCGTAATTTTTCCCCCAAGGTTGTTGTAGTGGACGATGCTAAATGAGATGAAATGTCTGACCTTTTTTTTGAGCGAGAAATGTGCTCGATTTCAAACTTCTTCAAAATTAATTTTAATTGCTCAGCCTTTGACAAATATTTCTTTGTTTAATCCTCTTTAGCTTCATAATCTTCATTGACATGAGGTACATTTAGTTGAAAATAACTCTGCACTTTGACTTTTTAAGCCCCAGTTTCCTTGTAAAACTTAGACCATTGAATACAACTTTATATTCGGCCTCATTATTGGTAGTTTCAAAATTAAATCTCATTGCATATTCAAATTCTTCTTCTTTCGGACTTATGATTAGGAGACCTGCTTTCATGTTATCTCGGAAAGATGATCCATCCACATAGATTGGTCATTCATGTTTCTCTGGTTAATCTTCTTCTATTCAAATCCCTCAATGATAAATCAGCCTAAAACCTAAGCTTTAATTGATGTCTGAGATCGGTAATCGATCTCATATTTTCTAGCTTCATAACCCACTTGGTTGTCCAACCTGACGTCTATGTCTTGATAAAATTTGTTTAAATGATTGATTTATTATCACCACAATGGGATGAACTTGAAAGATGGTCTGAGATTCCTTGTAGCTATCACCAGTGTTAAGACTAACTTTTTCATTTAAATATCTGACCTTGGGCCCGTGTAGAGCTTTACTCACAAAATAAATTCGTCTTTGAGTTTTATCTTTTTCTCTCAGTAGAACTGCATTAACTGCCTAATAGCAAACAACCAAAAATACAAACAATACCTCATCTAGAATTAATGAAGTTAATGTTGACAATTCTTCTAGATATCTTTTTAGGTCGGAAAAAACATGTTGACACTTCACATCCCAATGAGATAATGATTTCTTCTTTACAACTTGAAGAAAATAAGCGATCTCTCTACCTTTTTGGACAGGAGCCTATTTAAAGTTGCAATCCTGCCACTCAACCTCTATACCTCTTTAACACTTCGAAGTGGATGCATTCCCTTTAAAGCTTCCACTTTGTTTGGCTTTTTTTAAATCCCATCTTTTGACACCATATACCTCAAGAATTTCTTACTACGAACTACGAAGGTATACTTCTTGGGGTTTAACCTCATATTTGAATCTCTCAATATAACTAACTTTGTCTCAAATTTTGGATATACACATCTAGAATCATGATCTTGATGAGCATATCATCAATATATGTACTTCTGTCGTTTTTCCAATCAGTTCCATGAAAAGAGAAATCGCCATCCTTTGACAAGTAGTCCCCACATTCCTTAATCCAAATGGCATAGTAACATAACAGGTGCCGACATCTCTAATGAAAGATGTTTTATCTTGATCCTTCTCAGTCATAGAAATTTGATGATAGCCTTTAAACACATCAAAAAAGTTCAAAAACTCCATGCCCTATTGTTGATCCTAGCAATCAATCGATTTTAGATAGCAGATAGAAATCTTTAGGGCAAGCTTGGTTTAAAAATATGTAATCTATACACATTCTTTAACTGTTATGTGGCTTGGACATCAACACAGGATTTACCAACCAGATCGGATAGAATAAATCTATGATGAATTTAATTACGAACAACTTGCCGACTTCTTCAGTGATAACTTTATTTTTCTCTGTCTACTATCTACATATCTTTCTGTTGAAGTAAATTCGGTTAAACGCTCACTTGGAACGAGCAGAGAATAAGCTTTAGATCTTACTTCTAAAAAGCGTCAGTCTTCCTTGAACAAAACTCATCTTCTTTTGCATGACTGACTTTGGGTTTGGATCTAGATTGACCTTGTGCTCAGCAACAGGTGTCAGAATTCCTTCCATATCATCCGCCTTTCATGGAAAAATAATTGCAAATTCTCTCAATAAATCTTGGAGTTGATGTAATGGCTCTACTAGAATCCACATCTGGATCTTGATTACATTATCCGGGCTCTCTAGATCTTGGAAAAATCTTTAACTGCATCATCATACTATAATTTTTTCATCAGTTTGGGGAACAATATCATCAATATTGACATGTTTACATGCAATTTTACTTTGACAGATATTGCACAAGAGGGCTGCGCAACTTGAATCCCCATGTATAGTAGCGAAGCCAATTTGCGCTGGAAATTTCATGCCGATATGCAGTGAAGATACTATCGCTTCTAATTCAATTAAGGTTGGCCTCCCTAATAGAACATTATAAGCTAGTTTTTTTTCTTTACAACGACAAAATCAACTGGCATGGTTTTACACTTTGAGAACTCTCCTAACGTCACCAACGTTACCTCACCAGCTGGCTCAATTGTCGCTCTAGAAAATCCGAACAGTGGGGTCGATGCAAGGCGTACTAAATTGTCTTGAAACCTAAGTTCTTGGAACATTATAATACATAAAATTTACTACACTTCTTGTATCAACATAAATTATTCGTACCTTGATGGTGTTATCTTGAGTTAAATTGATAATAACATCGATCAAGCTTTGATTCCCATACCCAATGAGTACTGGATCCTTTGGTCGATAGGTTAGATCTTAACCACTTGATCTTCTTGTGAGATGATTTGTACAAGTTGTTCGTACTTGTTGATTCTGACATTGTTCGCTACAAACCAGGTCCATCAAAAATTGTATGTCTAACTGCATTCACCTGACAAGGACCTAAAACATCAGGATCATCATATTTATATAGACGTTAAGGCAGATCTTCTCAGCATCTTTCTTCAGAGGAAGGTCGATGAAAATTCAACCGACTACGGATCTTGATTTTGCGTTATAAAGCTGCCTTGACCTCTTTCACACAATCGCTCTGTGGATTAAGTCAATTGCCTACAACTTTGTATATCGTGTCTGATGTCTCTATGATATTTATAATATAATTTAGGTCTCTGTTTGTACCTCAGCCCTGTCAGCGATGGCAGATCTTCTGAAAATCCATCTTTCTCAATTACAGCACCGATACGATAATCTTTTCGACCCTCTTTTTTCATACAGTTCGGCCACCTTTTCGATAAGTCTACTTAGCTTCCTTGTTCAATCTATTTGCCTCCTCACCTCGTAAAAATTGATGAGTTTTCTCTAAGCATGATCTCAAAGATTTAGGATTCTCCTCATCGAGTTGACAAAATAGACGACCTAGCCTTAAGCCATTTATAAATGCATCAATCATAACCCTATCATGACGATCTCCAACCTCCAAAGACTCGTCTGTAAATCTTTGCGTATACTGGAGCACTGCATCTTCACGTCCTTGTCCCAATTGCATCAAATGATAAGAATTTTTGACAAAGGGTTTTCACAACACAAATTGGCTTTAAACATCTGAGCTACCTGCTTGAAAGAATATATCAACCGAGCTAATACTTCTTGACACCATCCTCGAGCTTTCACTCTTAAATAAACTTGAAAAGTCTAACATCTCAAAGGATCTGGTATATTTTTCAAACTTACTACTGTCTAAAATCGAAAGAGATGATATGTCTCCGAGTTGCCGTCATAAATATTAATGTTTTACTTAAAATTATTAGTAGCAACAAGTTCATCTCTCTTTCGAAGATGGACTCTCTTGTAAAGCTTGACCATACCTTGATATCCTAGAGATAACTCATCCTCAGAACTCTTATGGACATACAAAGGTTGCAGGGCTCAATTTATGTATTTTGTTTGATGATAGCTAACTCCAATAGGATTTTCCCAGGAGGTAGGTAAATCATTCTGAAGCTTTTTACTCTTGTCATTTCTTGCATTTTGCATGTATTCATCTCTTGGTCTTAAAGAATATTCCTCAGATCTATGTCCTTGATTATGTGGATGATCATTAATTGGATGTGGCATCTTTGGTGGTTTTTCTTTAATTTGTTCTACCATAGTTAAAATATTGTCACATTTTGGACAATATATCAGACTGCGTGCATTTGATCCTTATGTATAACAAATCCAGGATGTTGATTATTGTGACAACATTATCCGTCAAAGTCCTGCTCTAAGGGATGATTCATGTCTCAATTCCTGTGAAAATAAGATAATCCTTATTTGCACATATTTTCTCTAACGAATTCTACCAACTTTTCTTGAAAACAATAAGAATAACAAGGGTAGGAGCCCTCCTACCAGCACCAGAAGGACAAAGTTGGATTTGTCACCTGACTATTTAAACTATGAATTTGACTTAAATTGCTCTGAATTCCTTGTCAAAACCTGCAAAAATCAACAATATTAGAGGTCCCGCCGTTTGTGCTTTGAAAAACCCTCAGACGATCAAGTGCTATCAAGAAACTTTGTTCACTTTAATGGATGTAGACCAGACATTGTTGGGTGAATGCTGAGTGTCATGATTTATAATTGAGCTGTCTATGAAAATAAATATAGCTGAGCTTCTTTTAATAAGCCTCGCCAAACTATTCCTTAATATATACTAGCAAATCAATGGTTAGCTGGAATAACTTGTCCTAATTCTCGTACTTAAGTTCAAGTAGCCGACCTCGTATGTGTTAATTGTAGCTGACCTCACATCGTCTCATTATTCCAAAACGACATGTTTCTTAATAAAGTTGATTAATCATAGTTTTAAGCCTATCAACCTACTTACACTTCAACAACCTTTCATAATAATTGGTTGCCATATGTCCACATTGATTTTTACCTCATCACTGAATAAGTTTAGCATAGTTAATCATCAATGTAAATAATATGCACTCAATATGGTATCGTTTTATTTATCGTAACACATTTCATTTGTGACGTATTCGAGTTTTACAAACAATGTGATTATTGATTTAAAAATCAATTTTATTGCATGGAAGAGAAAAAGAAATTAAATCAAAACTCATGCTAAAAAATGTACACTCACAAATTCTTCTGTCTAATCGAAAATAAAGTCCAAACTGTTGTAAAATCAAGTTTCAAGTAATGCAATATAAAGTAGACAAGAAAAGAGAGGATAGAAGTATTTTCTATTGATTTTTAAGTGTTACCAAATCATATAACATCATGTCCTATTTATAGGACTTAGGGGTAAATAAATTAAATGGTGGTAGTGCCCTTTTTGGGTCCCAACACATTGGACATATACAAGGTCACCTTGGAGGGACATCTACAATTTTATCTTATACATAACACTCCACCTTGGATGTCCAAATTTTATAAAATATGCCTCGTTAAAACCTTGCCAAGAAAAACAGTATGGGATAAGCGAAGGAAAAAGAGTACACATTCAAAAAAAACTGGTTTGTGTCATACACTGTCTCGTTAAAACCTTGCCTAGAAAAATCCAGTAGGATAAAAACTTGGATGAAGGTAAAAGAGTACAGTGTGTAGCAATCACACTCCCCCTGAATCTAGTATGAGATCTTTAAGTTGACGCATTCCGATGTTGTATACCATCCTTTTAAACGTAGCCGTTGGTAGTGCTTTGATGAACAAATCAGCAAAATTCTTGGGTGATTGTATCTGCTAGATAACAATTTCACCATTTTTCTCAAGATCATGAGTGTAGAAAAATTTCGGTGATATATGCTTTGTTCTATCTCCTTTGATGTAGCCATTCTTAATTTGAGCAATACATGCAGCATTATCCTCAAATAAGGTTGTGGAAGTCTTCCTTAGTGAAGATAATCCACATGACTCTTGGATATGTTGAATCATCGATCTCAACCATATGCATTCACGACTTGCTTCATGTAATGCCAAAATTACGGAATGATTGAAAGAGGTGGCTGTTAATGTCTGCTTCACTGATCTCCATGAAATGGCTGCACCTCCACACGTAAATACATATCCACTCTATAATTTTTCCTTATGAGGGTCTGATAGATAAGCAGCATCAGCATAACCCACTAATTGCGTCTTGGAATTCTTTGAGTAGAATAAACACATATATGGTGTTCCTCGAAGATAGCGTAAAATATGTTGGGCATCATTCAAATATCTTTGTGTTGGTATAGAGCTATACCTTGCCAATAAATTTACTGAAAATGCTATATCTGGTCTTGAACAATTGGCAAGATACATAAAAGCACCAATAGCACTAATATACGGTACTTCTGGACCTAATAATTCTTCATTTTCTTCTGGTGATCGAAATAGATCTTTCTTTACATCTAATGATCGTACCACCATAGGACTACTTAATGGATGAGCTTTATCCATATAAAATTATTTCAAGATCTTCTCTGTATATGAATATTGATGGAGAAATATTCCATTAGGCAAATGTTAAATCTGCACGCCGAGAAAAAAATTTGGTCTTTCTAAGATTTTTCATCTCAAATGCTTTCATAAGATAATTAGCGGTTTTAGTGAGCTCTTCAGGAGTCCCAACAAGATCTAAATCATCAACATATAGCGCAATTATAGAGAATCCATTACCAGATCTCTTAATGAATACACAAGGACAAATTAGATTATTTATATAACCTTCTTTGACAAGGTACTCACTAAGACGATTATACCACATCCTGCCAGATTGTTTTAATCCATACAAGGATCTTTGTAATTTGATTGATTATAACCCATGCATCCTTTGATTATATGCTTCGGGAAATTTAAATCCTTTAGTGATTTTCATATAAATATCATTGTCTAATGATCCATATAAGTATGCGGTAACCACGTCCATTAACCGCATATTAAGGTTTTTAGTGACAGCTAGGCTGATTAGATATCGCAATGTTATGGCATCAATTACTGGGGAATATGTTTCATCATAATCAAGCCCAGGTCTTTATGAAAAACCTTGCGCAACAAGACGTGCCTTTAATCGCATACTCTCATTTTTCTTGTCACATTTTCGTACAATATCCTATTTATGTCCAATAGGTTTTATCTCTTCATGGGTTTGGACTACAAGTACAAATACTTTGCGACTTTCCAATGATTTTAGTTCTGCTTGGATTGCATCTTTCTATTTTGGCCAATCAATTCTGTGTCGACATTCTTCAACGGATCTTGGTTCAGGATCCTCATTCAGAATTTCGCATGCAATCGCATAAGCAAAAACATGATTAATAGTAACCTTTTGTCTATCCCAATTTTCTCCTGTACTTATATAATTCAAATAGATTTCTTCAAAATTTTGTTCACTTGCTTCTTTAGGAGCAACTTGTTCATCAATTTTAGACTGATCAATTTCGATTTTTATAGCGCTTTCAAGTTGTGAACTTCTTTTCTCTTCTGGAGTATGCTCTTCTAGAGCATTAACTTGTACCTTTCTTTTTCAAGGGTTTTCATCTTTTGCACGAACTGGGTGTCCATGTTTTAGACTTGCTTTGGGTATACCATCGCCATGTCTTTCAGAGACATCAAGTCGAACAGGCGTATTTATCACCGGAACGTGGGATTTTTGTTATCTTTTTACTATCAGTAAATGCATCAGGCAATTGATTTACAATATTCAGCAAATGGATTATCCTTCTTACTTCTTGCTTGCATTGATTTGTTCGTGGATCGAGATGAGAAAGTGAAGGAACGTTTCATGTAATTTCACGCCGTTCTTCAGAAAACGGTACTTTCTATCCCCCTAACGGCGGAAAAACTTTCTCATCAAAATGGCAATCAACATATCACGCCTTAAATAAATCACCCGTTAGGGGCTCAATATATCTCACTATAGAAGGAGAATCAAAACCCACATATATTTCTAAACGTCTTTGAGGACCTAGTTTTATCCGTTATGGTGTGGGTAATCGAAACATAAATCGCACACTCCAAAATCTTTAAATGTGAAATATCAGGCTGCTGGGCAGATACCATCTACAATGACGAGTATGGTTGAAACAAACTGGGTCTAAGCCAGACTAAAGAAGAGGCATGCGAAATTGCATGTCCCAAGCGGGTGTGGGTAAATTCGACCGCAAAATCATAGGTCGAGCAATCAGTTGTAATCGTTTGATAAATGGCTCTAAAAGGCCATTTTGAGCGTGCACATGTGCCATTGAATGCTCAACGTCAATCTCAATCGATATGCAATAATCATTAAAAGCTTGTGAAGTAAATTCACCGACATTATCAAAACGAATAGACTTAATCGGATAATCTGGAAATTGTGCTCTTAATCGTATAATCTAAGCAAGACGCTTGACAAAAGCTACGGTTCTTTTTGAGAGAAAACTCACATGAGACCATCTTGATGAAGCATCCAATAAGACCATAAAATAACGAAATGGTCCGCAAGGGGATCAAAGGTCCACAAATATCCCTTTGTATTCGTTGTAAAAATATAGGGGATTCAACATGAACTTTCACCGGGGAGGGCCTCTTGATTAGTTTTCCTTGTGAACAAGCGATACAAACACAATCACGAAGTAAACGAATCTTCTGGTTCTTTAAAGGATGTCCATGTGAGTTTTGTACAATTCGACGCATCACCGAACCCGGACGACCAAGTCGATCATGCCATAACATAAATAGTTTTGGATCATTGAACTTCTGGTTCATCACAATATTAGATTCTACTGGATCTATAGTCGCATAATACAATCCAGATGAGAAAATTGGGAATTTTTCTTTAACAAGCTTCTGGCCTGAATCATTCTAAGTAATACATAAAATTCCATATTCTCCCCATTTATGGTTTCAAGATGAAAACCGTTGAGACGTATATCCTTGAAACTCAATAAGTTTCTTTTCGACTTGGTAGAAAATAATACCGTAGTAACCAAGATATGTGTACCATTTGACAATATAATTGTTGCTCTTCCGGAGCCTTCAATCAATGTTGTAATACCAGAAATTGTACTAACATTTTCTTTTGCCAATCGTAACATTGAAAAATATTTTTGATCACGAAGAATTGTGTGTGTCGTTCCACTATCAACCAGACAGATGTCCTCACCATTCATTGTCTAGTATAACTATATAATGTTTATTATTAAATTGAATTCAAAATAATCACGTTAGAAATAGTGAATTTTGTTTCTTGATGAAAAAACTCTTCATACGTCAACTAGAATGTCTTAAATTCATTTTTTTAAGTCACGCTGTAAATTGGAATTATACAGGAAAAATAAAAAACTCTAAAAAATTTTGTTTAAACAAATATAGTGATGCAAATGTTTATAAAAGTGCATGCTAGCACATAATAAACAAGGGAAAACAACTTATTTATAGCAATCCCTATAAAACATGAAATTCGTCGAAACATGTTTCTCAGTCATTCTGGATTATTCTCATTCACAAACTGGATCCCATTGCCATCCATGTTTGGCTCTGTAAGAAAATCTTCAATATCAAAATGAGTAAAATCCTTTGAATCTATTTGATCATCATCTGCTATGTTACCAAAGTCTGCAAAATGAACTTGTTTTCCCTTACTTTTATCCTTATGGGACGCTTGATAAAGTTCAACCAAATGCTTTGGAGTGCGACAAGTACGGGGCCAATGCCCTTGGGCTTCACAGTGATAACAAATTTCGTCATGGTTCTTAGCATGTGCACCATGTTTTCTAGCTCTTACATTTTCATGTGTTTTGTCTTTATTTTCGCACTTCTCGTGGTACGGTCAAAATTCTTACCACGGCCACGACATCTACCACGACCATGACCACGACCCTTTTCACGACCAGGACCATGTGTATCATCCTGAGCCAGCATGGTGACAATACACATAAATATACAGGCGACTCAAGCTTTCTATGTTGTAACAGTAAAATATCTACACAGCAGGTCAACTTTGACAGTATTTTCCCTCCAACTAAGAAGAAACTAGATTCAAATAAGTGGTCCAAGATTTTATTCTACATCCTAAATGACCAGAGAATGTGATGAAGATAAGGACTTGAATGCCTTCCGAGCTGTTGAGATGACTCCAGAATTTATTGTGAGAACTTGCGACTATTTGTTCCTGGATAGTCCAGGACATGCCATGCATCCAAACAACTCTTCCTCAGCACAAGATTAATATGGATCGCAGCGTTAAGCCTATCAACCAGAAAAAAATAAACTTCGCTCCAGAGATTATTAAGGTAATCGCTGAGGAGGTAGGCATGCATCTTGCTGTCAAATTTATAATAGAAGTTCTTTATCCAATCTGGCTAGCCAATCCTAATGAAGGTGTCAAATCTTGAGAGATCTTTGGGGATGTGTATTGATTATGCAGATTTGAATAAAGCTTGCTGGAAAGATTGCTATCCTTTGCCAAAGATTGATAGGTTGATGGATTCGAAAATTGCACATGCGGTCTTTATCTTTCTTGACGCTTTCAAAAGTTATTATAAATAGTCGTGACTAAGAAAAACTAAGGCAAAACCTCCTTCATGACTAGAGGAGTTACATACTTCTATGTCAGCATGCCTTTTGACCTAAAAAGTGTGGCAGCAATATCAGATGTTGGTTAACTCTTTGCTCAAGGACCAAATTGGTTGCATCATGGAAGCCTACATTGATGATATTCTTGTCAAAAGTAGGACTCTTGATGTATAGATACAAAATTTGAGAGAGGTACTCGTCATCAAAAGAGACTTCAAGATGAGGTTGAACTCCAAAAACAATGCACATTTGGCGTCCGGAGCAGAAAGTTTCTTAGGTACATGGTTTCCAAGGAAGAGGTTCAGACTAATCCCATCAAAGTTGAAGCTTTGAAAGCTATGCACCTACTTCATAACATCAAAGAGGTCCAAAGGATAACTAGAAGGATTGCGACACCGAACAAACTTTTTGTCGAAGTCGTCAGAAAGATCGCTCCCATTCTTTCAGATTTTGAATAAAAGAACCATGTTTTAGTGGGATGACAACTGTCAACAAGCTTTTGATGACTTGAAATCCTACTTTGGTGAGGTTCCAACCTTAACCTTGCACATTCCTGGTAAGGTACAATGCATATATTTGGTTGTCCGTCACGAAGCCGTCATCGATTTCCTAATCAAATAGGAAGACCATGTGTAGAAGCCAATATACTTTCTCAGCAAGGTATTGCATGGAACCGATGTGAGGTATACTAATCCTGAGAAGATAGTCTTGGTGTTGGCTATAGCTGCAAGAAAACTCATGCTCTATCTCCAGGCTCAGCCTATTTGTGGTCATCATTGATCAACCCTAGAAGCTAATTTTGTCTCGAAGCGGGCCGAGCCACCAAATGGGTCATAGAATTGGCCGAGTACAACATTAAATATTGACCTCGAACTTCTATTAAGGCCTAAGCCTTTGTAGATTTTATCGTTGAATGGACCGTCTACGTCGATGGAAGCAGAGCAGGTCTCCTCATCATAAGTCCAAAAAGGGGAGAAGTTGAGCATGCACTTCGACTCGACTTTGACACCACAAACAACAAAGCCGGGTACGAAGCCTTGATTGCTGGCTTGAGCCTCGCTAGAAAATTGGGGGTTCAAAAAATTAAATTGGACAGTGATTCTCAACTTTTTGTGGACCAGGTCAACGGTGATTATGAAGCCAAAAAGAATTTGATAAAACGGTATCTGCTAAAGATTGAGCAACTTAAATGAATGGTCGAGTCTTTTGGGGTCGAACATATCACAAGGTCGGTCAACAAAAGTGTCAACGCACCTTAATTGAGGGAAAGATATTTTCAATATCGTAACACGGAGGAGATTTCTTGGTTTAACTTCCTATTCGATTTATTTGTCCTATGAGTAAAAAATAAAGGTCTCTCTAAAAAAAATTAAAACACTAACTTTTGTTTATTCATTTATTATTAAGTTTATCATGCTCTAAAAGTAACTCTATAAAAAAAAAATTACATGTAAAGAGTGAATCACACATCACTCAGATTACTATATAAAAAACAGGAGCTCTGCTCTATATGTGGTTCTATTATTAATTTTTGAATAATTAATAAAGTGTCATATAATCTGATGTGAAATGTATCATACAAGAGATGGGTGAATTACGCCTAGCTAATTGGAAAGATCAGCTAATTACAAGAAATCAATCACCTAGCTAATTAGAATGATTGCAATCAAGGATATAAGTTGCAGTCAAAGATACATGCGAGAAATAAATGCGATCAATATAAGAACAGATACCAGGTAATATCCATAATTTTATTCTACATCTTGGTGCCATGAAATTTGTACTTTACAACACCAAACTCGACAATATTATTCTGGAAACATGTTCCACAATATATGGGGTCTATATTTAAGAATTATTTATCTTTTATTTGACACCGTCCGTGATGATAGATGCCCAGATATTAAGCTTTCAATAGATTACTGAAGGTATCTGCATATTGAACTTATACCACACATTATTGCTGCCTAACTTTTTATTTTGAACTAAAATTCGAAAGCCGCATTGACCCTAAAAATACTATTCCTTCCGCCTCAAAATATTATCCTAATTTGACTTAAACATAATTTAATAAAGTCAAATTATTTTGCTCACTTATATTCTATCTTTAGTTGATTAATTTACATAAACTAGATATTAACCGAAAAGATAGTATAAAAATTTTAACTAATAATATACTATTTTGGAAAAATAAATAATATTTTTATAACAAACAAAAATGAAAATTAAAATAATGTTTTTGAGAGAGTGGGAGTATTCACGATATGTACACATAAATCTGTATTTCTAGCACCACTATCGTCGATAACTTGATTCTTGAAATTCGATTCGGTCTGCTCATTTTTATTCTAACTTCCTAAATATTTATTATTCTTCAGAATAACGAAAAGTACCATGCACGTAAAGGCGCATTGTTTCAAGTTCCAAATGGTAACCAAATGAATACGTTTTGTGATGCGAAGAAAAGCTATGATTCGCATCATTACAAGGAAAGAGTAATGCCTTTGATACTTCATTTGTATCAGATCCCTTCCCCATAGATACAAGTGCTGTTGTCAAAAGTCTAAGCAGTTGTGTCAAGACATATCTCAATTGGTATTCGGGTTGATATTTATTCCAAAATATCAAGAGTGTTTTACTGTTGTTAAGCCGAAGGCCTGGTTTGCAGAGGGACACTTTGTGTGAGTGGCCCAGTATGAATGTTCCACTGCTGCTAAGCCGAATGTCTGGTTTGCGGAGAGACACCTTGTGTGAGTCACTACGTAAGTCCTCACCTAACGAGGCCGTTGGGCTTCTGATTTATATACTCCACGATGTTTCTTGAGGTTAGGGCGATGAAACTCTCAGAATCAGTGTATGACATTTTGCTCTAAAAGTGTAAGCAGTGTGTGAAACATATGGCTTTTGCACCAAAGATAAGCAAACAAGGTTTTTTCTTTTCCTTTTTTTTTGTCCCCTTGATCAAACTTCTAATATAGTTGTTTTGTTTTCATTTGAAATAACATGCTGTTTATCACCGGGGAAGAGTTATAACAACTTAATATAATGAGTTGAGAAAATCTTGACAAACCTCCGACGAGAAGAGGAATTCTACAGTCTCTCTTTTCAGATAAATAACTATGTCTCGACTTACATATTTAACTAAAAAACCTATAAGATGTTTAGGTTGTATATAGATTTTTATTTTATCTAACTATTGAATTTTTTTCAATAATAATCCGAAGGATGAACGCTAATCTAGTTAGCATATGAAGAACACTGTAACTGATATTCAAGTGAGACTTAAAAAAATTTTCCGACGACAGCAATGTTGAACTTGGAGCGGTTATATAAACACTAAAGAACACTTCATTGACTTCTAATTGAGTCTAAACCAATGAGGCTTAGCTCAACTGATCACAACTGAGCATTATAACTAAAAAGTCTTGGGTTTGAACTTTTGCATATACAAAATTTTTCTCCCTTAGAATAATAGTCTATACTTCTATATGTGGGTTCACATGCCATATTTTACGGCGGATACGCATTGTTTATACCATGTATAAAAAGGACCAAAAAGGTCTAACCATATCATATCCTTCAACAAGGATGGGATAGGATCTCCAATAGAGTTAGAATTGCACATGAACGTGGTCGATGTGATAAGATATAATGATAGAATTATGGTGCTGAAGTTAGTGCTAAACAAAGAGGTAGTGGCAGTGATTTGCACCTACTCACCTCTATTGGGACTAAAAAAATAGGAGAAGAAAGAGTTTTGTAATTGCTTAGATGCAGTGTTGAGACAATGACTAGGGAGAAAGAAATTTGTATAGGAGGTGATTTTAATGGCCACATTGGAAAGGATACAAATGGCTTTAGTCACCACATGGCGGGTTTGGTTATGGAGATAAAAACGAGCAGGGTAGGGATTTGTTAGACCTTGCAGTGGCTTACGACCTAGGTATTATAAACTCAACTTTAAGAAAAAGAAATCACATTTGATCGCTTTTACCAGTGGAGGACATAACACGCAGATCGACTATTTTCTGATTAGGCATGAAGACCGACGGTTGTAGAGGGACTGCAATGTTATACCAAGGGAGATAGCAGTGACGCAACACCGTTTACTAGTGGTAGTTATAGAGTTTTGCTAAAACCTGAGCAAGGGGGTTGGAAATTTCCCACCAGGATTCGATCGGAAAGTTTGAAGGAGAAATAATTAACATATTTAGAGACAAGGTCATCTCCGCGACATCAGATCGACTGTGTTATATTCGGATAAAAAATAACAATAATAAAAATTTATTATAATCGTGAAAATAATAACAAAAGAAAAAAAATTAGTACATTAAATATGAAGGCGCAAGTGTGCGTGTGAGGGGGATAAGGGATGGGAGAGATTTATCTTTCTATTAATTTGGTTAGGATTTAAATCTTAGATTTGGAAAATTCTTAAAAAACTAATCGAAACCAACCACAAATTCCCCCCCCCCCGTCTTCCAAGGTTAAAACACCATAATTCCCCTCCTTCCCCAACCATAATTTCGGCTGCAGCATTATCAAAGTAGAGGAAAAAATAACATGAGAAAGAAAAAGGGGAGAGGAGAGGAGAAAAGACAAAAAGAGGAAAAAGAAAGAAGAAGAAGGAGGGAAAAAAGGGAGGAGCTAGCCGTATATCATCAAACGCGCTCTTGTTTTATCATTTTTAATCTACAAGTTCGAGGTAGGTGCCTCTTCCTCCCTCAAACGGGTATGATTCATGCATGCTTTGATGGTATATTAATGTGTTTTGTTGTTTTTCATTTGTTTAAGTTGATTAATTTTGTATTTGTTTTATATGGGAAAGCATGAGATATATTATTTATGGCTACTATGTGCGTATATGTGTATGAATTTGGTGGTAAGATTGAATCAGATTAAAAATGCCCTTAAAGGATTGGAAAAAGGAACTTTTACACTAGGAGCCTATTTAAATTTATGTTTTAGCCTTAGAATATGTTTCTACAGACTGGAAATAGGAGAAAAAAGAGATTAGAATTGAAAAACGTGATGCAGCGGTGGGGTGTGTGTCTCACGAGCCGCTGAGGAGGAAAATCCGTTAATTAATAAAAAATGTGGACTGGTCCGTCAACGCAACAGACTAGGCCGAACCTTAACGAGCCAACAGTCCAACTGCTGCAGGACCAGACCCAGATGCATTTTTTTTAAAAAAAAGAAGAAAAATGTGGAGAAAAGGGCAGGCCGCTGACAAGATGGCCGGATGGCCAGTGGACCAGACAGTAGCAGGCCGGCCCGTTTACTTAAATAATAATAATAATAATAATAATAATAATAATAATAATAATAATAATAATAATAATAATAATAATAATAATAATAATAATAATAATAATAATAATAATAATAATAATAATAAGTCGGCGGGTGGGTCGGGCTAGTGCTGAGATGGCTGACAAAGCAAGAAGAGTAATTGATCAAATTCGCGGACGGTCCTATGAAGAAACGCTTCTGATATTAGAACTCATGCCCGAATTAGTTAATTAATTAAAATAATTTCTGAAATTAAAAAATAGTAAATAAAATGATTTTAAATTCAAAAAATAATAATTAAATACCAGAAAAATTCAAATAAATTCCAGAAAATATAAAAGGTTAAAATTAATTTATTTTCAATTTTTTGAATTTTGAAAAATTTAAGTAATTAAAAATAATTATTAATAAATAGAATTAAATAAGAGAAAATTAGGGGAAAATAGTAGAGGATTATAGAAAGTTTATACAAGCTAAGAAAAAATACCGGTAGTGATAAACAATAACTTTCCACTAATTAAAAAATTTACAAAGCTAAATATTGAGTGCCGGAGATGGTGATGATGAGCGTACGGGCCCAGGCGACTCTGTTGTTGCATTTATGGCACGTACATTGCATTTGGTGTGGGTTGAGATGTACAAGCTCAGACGCTCGAGTGGAGCTGATTGTGGTGTACGGGCCATGAGCACTCGGTTAAGGTAGATCGTGGTGTACGGGCCACAGGCATCGGTCAGGGTGGATTGTAGTGCACGGGCTACAGGCATCCAGTCAATCCTGGGATCATGCATTGCATATTAGTCTAGGGACATATTGCGTGACATGATTCTTGTGGTGTGTGACATACATCACGTAGTTGCGTATTTTTATGTGGAGTGTTTCACCTACCGCCTTTATTTTATTCTATGATCATGTTATATCTTATTTGTGTGCTATGTAGTTATATCATTCCGGTATGCACGTTTTGTTGGTTTGAGGTGGGCATTTATTGGATGATTTTTGTCATTCACCCCTACTTCCAAGTGAGCCGGATGAGGACTCCGAGCATATCTTTGTTGAGTACGAGAAGGACATAACCGAGTGGGCTGGTTGATAGTTGCATCCAGGACATGAGGGGACTCTGCAGCTGATTGTTTCTTATTTATCTTTTGGGGATTTTCAAAGATTTATTTAGTACTTTTGTTACATGAATTTTATTCAGTATTGTAACAATGTTATAGAGTTTAATTTCAGTTATAATTTAAGTTTCCGTGAAAAATAAATTCTGCGTCATTCTTGACATTTAAGAAGTTGATTCGACGCTTTGTATTCTCGTTAGTGAGAGACGGTGAGTGCACTGTTCTCGATGCTATGGCTCGAGAGCAGGGCGCTACAGGTGGTATCAGAGACGAGGCTTCTGATCTGCCTCGAAAACGCATGATTAACTAGATCATTAAGCGCAAGAAATGATCTTTTGTAAAATGATGATTTTACCCCTAATAAATAAAGTAGGCTTAAGAAATGATTTTAGACCTAATTTATGATCGGGTTATGGGAGGTGTGTGCCAATGGTGAGCTTTCTTTGTCTAATTACAGTCTTATCCCGCATCCAACCTTTTTTAACTTGCTCTCGACTAATCTGAATTCTTTTCATGAACTTAAATTCCACATAATGCCTTTACGACGTGAGCCATTAGCTAGAAACGGAGGATATGATAGTGACGATCAGCAGGGTCAGGGGACCATTCATCAAATCCTTGCACATGCCTTAGTCACGCTGACTATATTGGTAGCTCAGCAGCAGATACAGATGGATCACATGCAGTAGCAGCAGCAACCACCACCACTCCAAGAGCTTCGATTTTTCTACCGGGAGATATATGACTCTCGGATACCTATGTTCAGGGGTACCACCCGACCAGAGGAGGCAGAGATCTGGCTCAAGAATGTGTCTGAGCAGTTGAGGTTGCTGCAGGTCCCGGATGGACTGAAGGTAGATGTGGTGGTACCATTCTGCGAGGGTGATGCAGAGCTATGGTGGCAGGTCGTGGTACGCAGACTGACTACACCATCGACATGGACCCAGTCTAGGGAGGAGTACCAGAGGCACTATGTTCCTGAGAGTGCCATTCAGAGGATGACGACGGAGTTTCAGCTCCTAACACAGAGGTCCATGACTGTGGACCAGTATTCTGATAGATTCCATGCACATGGGAGAGTCATGCCCGCCATTATGGATAACAAGAAGGTGAAGATGCTGAAGTTCAAGACTCGCTTGAGATCTCGCATTCTGTCATTGATCATCTGCGCCCGACCTACTACTTTTGAGGAGTTGTTGGAGGTGTATCGTGAGGTCGAGGGTGATCTCGTGAGGGTTGCAGTGGTCGACATGGCTAAGAGACCACGAGAGAAGTTCCGTTCTGGGAGATCAGGGAGATGGCTGAATATTCTACGCCGCCACCTGACCGGGCGATCTTTCGTGCCACCACAACATGGGCAGGGATCGGCACCTCGGCCATTGACGATTGAGGGTCCCGCAGCGATGGCGGCATAACCACTCAGGGCAGTTGGACCGCTGCCCCTTGTATGTGCACAGTGTGGGCGTTCGCATACAGATCAATGTTGGAGGGCTCAAGAGGTTTGCTACAACTATGGAAAAAAGGACATTTAAGGTAGAGAGTGTCATACACCGGCACAAGCACCTCTGCCACAGAGTCAGATGCAGCATAGAGGAAAGGGGAAGACCAACGCTCGTGTGCATGTCTTGAGGGACGCTGAACTACAAGAGGTCGGAGACATAGTCACATGTACTTTTAATTTAAGAGATTTCTATTTTAAAGTCTTAATTGAATATTTCCTTTTGTTTTGATGATTTGTCCTGTATGTATAACCATGAACCTGTTAGGTGAGCTATTAATCAACCAAGTCCCAGCGCACGTTCTATTCGATAGTGGTGTCAGCCACTCATTCGTTGCTAGGAGATTCGTCAAGAACTTGGGTAGTCTGCCAGAACGGCTTAAGATCAGTTATCGTGTTCAAGCCACCGGCGATCAGGTGCTAGTATCCCATTATCAGTACAAGGAATGCCAGTTGGAGATTAATGAGCTGGAGTTCTCTGCAACACTACTTCCGATCCAGATGCAAGATTTTGATGTTATACTGTACATGGATTTCTTGGCGAGATATCATGCTACTATCGACTATCGTCAGAGGCAGGTCCGCATGCAGATGCAGGATAAGCAAGAAACCATCTTCCAAGGGGATGTCAATTTGAAGAAGTCATCCAGGAAGATCTATATGACCGCAAGCTCATGCTTCTCGCGCATTGAAGAAAGGAGCTGAGGGTTTTCTTGTGGTATATTTTAAATGCCAGTGCTGAAGCTCCATCGATTGAGGATATTCCAGTAGTACGAGATTTTAAGGATGTCTTCCCTGATGAGCTACCAGGTTTACCACCGAGCAGGGAAGTAGAGTTCGAGATCGATCTTATACCCGAAGCCGAATCGATCTCAAAGGCGACATACAGAATGGCACCAGCGGAGTTAAAAAAGCTTAAGGAGCAGTTGCTGGACAGAAAGTTCATCAGGCCTAGTGTTTTGCCTTGAGGAGCACCAGTATTATTTGTGAAGAAGAAAGACGACAGTATGAGGCTATGCATTGATTATCGTGAGCTTAATAAGATCACAATAAAGAATAAATATCCACTACCGAGGATCGACGATCTATTTGATCACTTGAAGGTAACATTCTCCTTTAAATCACTATGAATTTGGTTTATTGCGTATATCAACTTGGGTACAACAAATTGTGTGCAGGGTGCCAGAGAGTTCTCGAAAATTGACCCCCAATCAGGCTACCACCAGTTGAGGATTAAGGCAGAGGATTTAGCAAAGATAGCATTCTGCACTCGTTATGTGCACTACAAGTTTCTTGTAATTCCCTTTGGACTGACGAATGCACCTGCAACCTTCATGGATTTGATAAACACAGTATTCAGGGAGCAGTTGGATCGTTTCGTGGTAGTGTTAATCGATGACATCTTGGTGTATCTACCCGATGAGGAGACACATGCCGAACAGTTGCGAGAGGTATTGGAGATTCTCAGGTTGAAGAAGTTGTACGCTAAGTTCAGCAAGTGCAAGTTTTCGTTGAAGAGTGTGACCTTCTTGGGCCACGTGATTTCTGAGGATGGCATTTTTGTTGGCCCGAAGAAGATAGAGGCAATTACAGAATGGCCCCGACCTACCAATGTCACTGAGGTATGCAACTTCCTTGCTCTTGCCTGTTATTGTCGCAAATTTGTAGAGGTATTTTTGAGTATTGCAGCTCCACTTAGTCGATTGATTCAGAAAAAGACCAATTTGTATGGACCTTTGAGTGTGAGAAAAGCTTTGCGGAGTTGAAACGGAAGTTGACGACAGCACCAATACTGGCACAACCCTCCGGCACTGAAGGGTTTGTCATTTACAATGACACCTCAAAGAATGGGCTAGGTATATGTATATGAATTTTCAATTACCATTGTGTACATGTAGACTCTAGCCTAACACATTCGTTGCAGGGTACGTGTTAATGCAGGAAGACAGGGTTATTGCATACGCTTCAAGACAGCTGAAGCAATATGAGCAAATTTATCCGACTCATGATCTGAAGTTAGCAGCGGTGGTGTTTGCATTAAAGATTTGGCGCCATTACTTATACGGTGTGAAGTGCGAGGTCTTCACCGAGCATAAGAGCTTGAAATATCTATTCACACAGAATGATTATAACATGCGTTAGAGAAGAGGGCTTGAGTTACTGAAGGACTATGACCTGACCATTAGTTATCATCCGGGGGAAGGCGAACCGAGTTGCCGATGCTTTGAGTAAAAAGTCTAGTCATGCCAGACAGACGCCATTGGAGAAAGAGATGGCAGAGTTTGATCTTGGCATTGTTTACTCCACCGCTAATGTTTTGGCAGCGTTGATTATTACACCATCTCTAATTGAGGCGTTAAGGAGGCGTAGAAGGAGGACGTGACGCTTAGAGATATCCGGAAGAGGATGTTTACCAGTCTGATTGAGGGATTTTAGATCCATGATGATGGTAGTATCTGGTATCAAGGAAGGTTGTCCGTGCCTGAAGTTGAGGATTTAAGGAAGGAGTTGTTGGAATAGGCACACAACTCGAAGTTGTCGCTTCACCTAGGCGCGACGAAGATGTATAATGATCTGAAGAAGCACTACTGGTGGAGCGGTATGAAGAGACACATCGCTGATTTCATTGAGAGGTGCCTGGTTCATCAGCAAGTTAAGGCGGGGCATCAGAGGTCCGGAGGTTTGATGTTGCTGTTGGAGATACCGGAGTGGAAGTGGGAGCATATGATGATGGATTTTATTGTAGGGCTCCCTAAAACAAGAAACGCCAACGACATGATCTGGGTAATTGTTGACTGATTGACGAAGTCTGCTCATTTTCTACCTGTGCCGAGTGCTGTGACCTTGGAGAAATTAGTGACGTTGTATATCGACGATATTTTTAGTCTGCATAGAGTCCTCGTCAGTATCATCTCAGACCGTGACTCGAGATTCACTTCCCGATTCTGGTCAGCTTGTCAGAGAAGGTTGGGGACGGAGCTACGGTTGAGCACTGCGTTTCATCCCTAGACTGACGGAAAGTCAGAGAGGACCATTCAGACATTGGAAGACATGCTGAGGGCATGTGCCCTAGACTTCAAGGGGAACTGAGATAGTATGATCAAGTTAATTGAGTTTTCCTACAATGATAGCTACCACAGTGCCATCGGCATGGCACCCTTTGAGGTGCTCTATGGACGTAAGTGCAGGTCCCATGTTCATTGGGATGAGGTTGGTGAGCGTGTTATTACTGGTCTAGAGCTGGTTGAGCAGACTAGGAAGAAAGTGAAATTGATACGTGATAGACTCAAGGTTGCTCAAGACAGAAGTAAGAGTTGGGCTGATTCGAAGCGACGTCCTCTAGAGTTCGTTGTGGGCAAAAAGTTCTACTTGAGGGTGTCGCCTATGAAGGGGGTTACACGATTTGGTTTGAAGGGTAAGCTGAGGTCTCGGTACATTGGTCCATATGAGATACTTGAGAGGGTCGGTACCTTGGCTTATCGACTGGTGCTACCCCCTGCCTTGGCCCAGGTACACAGCGTATTGTATGTTTCTCAACTGAGGAGATATGTTCCGAACCCGATCCATATTCTAGATGTGTTGTCGTTGAGAATTCGTCCGGATACGACATATGAGGAGACTCCTATCATGATCATAGATCGCAAGGACCAAGTATTGAGGCACCGGGTCATCCCCTATGTTAAAGTTCAGTGGGCAATAATACGGAGCGTGAGGCAACCTGAGAGCTCGAGGGATAGATGCGAGAGAGATATCCACAGCTCTTCGATTAAGGTACGTCAAGTTTCGAGGACGAAACTTCTTGTAAAAAGGGTAGGATGTTATATTCGGAGAAAAAAATAACAACAATAATAATAATAATCTATTATAATAGTGAAAATAATAACAAAAGAAAAAATATTAGTACATTAAATATGAAAGTACAAGTGTGCGTGTGAGGGGATAAGGGATGGGGGGATTTATCTTGCTATTAATTTAGTTAGGATTTAAAATCTTAGATTTTGAAAATTCCTAAGAAACTAATCCAAACCAACCACAAATTTCTCCCCTTTTCCAAGATTAAAACACCTTAATTCCCCTCCTTCCCCAACCATAATTTCGGCTGCAGCATTATCAAAGTAGAGGAAAAAGTAACGTGAGAAAGAAAAAGTGGAGAGGAGAGGAGAAAAGAAAAAGAGGAAAAAGAAAGAAGAAGAAGGGGAAAAATGGAGGAGCTAGCCGTATATCATCAAATGCGTTCTTGTTTTATCACTTTTAATCTACAAGTTCGAGGTAGGTGTCTCTTCCTCCTCAAACGGGTATAATTCATGCATGCTTTGATGGTATATTAATGTGTTTCGTTGTTTTCATTTGCTTAAGTTGATTAATTTTGTATATGTTTTATATGGAAAGCATGAGATATATTGTTTATGGCTACTATGTGCGTGTACGTGTATGAAATTGGTGGCGAAGATTGAATTGGATTAAAAATACCCTTAAAGAATTGAAAAATAGAAATTTTTACACTAGGAGCCTATTTAAATTTGTGTTTTGGCCTTGTAATAGGTTCATATAGACTGGTAATAGAGAAAAAGAGGATTGTAATTGAAAAACATGCTGCATCGATTGGGCGTGTGCCTCACGTGTTGCTGAGGAGGCCGCACGTAACCCTCACGCGCGTGCGTGGGAGATGGAAAATATATTAATTAATAAAAAAATATTGTGGGCTGGCCCGTCACACAGCGGACCGGGTCGAACCTTAACGGGCCAGCAGTCCAACTACAGCAGGACCAGCCCCAGATGTATTTAAGAAAAGGAAAGTATGGAGAAAGGGGCAGGTAACTGGCGGGCTGGGCCAGATGGCCAGCAGACCAGACTACAACAGGTCGGCCCATTTACTTAAATAATAATAATAATAATAATAATAATAATAATAATAATAATAATAATAATAATAATAATAATAATAATAATAATAATAATAATAATAATGAGTTGGCGGACGGGCCTGACAGTGGGCTGGGCTAGTTTTGAGCTAACAGGCTGGGTCTGACTCGGCTGGGCATTTAAAAAAATTAATTAATTAATTTAAACAATTTCTGAAATTTAGAAAATAGTAAATAAATGATTTTAAATTCCAGAAAAAATATAATTAAATACCAGAAAAATTCAAATAAATTTTTAAAAATATTAAAGGTTAAAATTAAATTATTTTCAATAAATTTCTGAATTTTTGAAAATTTAACTAATTAAAAATAATTAGTAATAAATAGAATTAAATAAGAAAAAAGTAGTAGAGAATTCTAGAAAATTTATACAAGTTAAGGAAAAATATCAGTAGTGATAAACAATAACTTTTCACTAATTTACAAAAACAAATATTGAGTGCCGGAGATGGTTAGGATAGGCGTGCGGGCCCTAGACGACTTTGTTGTTGTATTCATGGCACGTGCATTTCATTTGGAGTGGGTTGAGATGTACGGGTCTCAGACACTCGAGTGGAGTGGATTGTGGTGTACGAGGCATGAGCACTAGGTTATGGTGGATCGTGGTATACGGGCCACGGGCATAGGTCAGGGTGGATTGTAGTGTACGAGCTACAGGCATCTAGTCAATCCTGGGATCATGCATTGCATATAGGTCTAGGGACATATTGCGTGACATGATTCTTGTTGCGTGTGACACATGGGTGAAGACATGCATCACGTAGTTACATATTTTTATATGGAGTGTTTTACTTATAGCCTTTATTTTATTCTATGCTCATGTTATATCTTATTTATGTGCTATATGGTTATATCATTTCGGTATGTACGTTTTGTATTAGTTTGAGACATGCATCTACTGGGTGATTTTTATCACTCATCCCTACTTCCCAGGTGAGCCGAATGAGGACTACGAGCATATCTTTGTTGATGACGGGACAGACATAGCTGAGTGGGCTGGTTGATAGCTGCATCTAAGACATAAGGGGACTCTGCAGCTGATTGTTTCTTATTTATCTTTTGGAGATTTTCACAGATTTCTTTAGTACTTTTATTACCAGAATTTTATTCAGTATTGTAACGATGTTATGGAGTTTAATTTAAGTTATAATTTACGTTTCCGTGAAAAAAATTTCTATGTCATTCTCGGCATTTAAAAAGTTGATTCGACACCTTGTATTCTCTTTAACGAGATACGACGGGTGTACTGTTCCCGATGCTATAGCTCGGGAGCGGGCCGCTATATACTGGGTGAGGACACAAGCCAGATGTGGGAGGCTAGAGCGACTACTATTACTCATGCGACAAGGGAAACTCTTGGGGTAACAACCGAAAATAAAAAGTCATGGTGGTGGAACGAAGATGTGCAACGAAAAATAAGGGATCAACAAAGGAGTTTTAGAGACCTGTTAAGCTGCACATACACGGAGGAGAAAGTGAGATTGAAGGAGAACTACAAAATCGCCAAGAAGGAGGCGAAGAAGGCAATGATGGAGGCAAAGAATGCTGCCTATAAAAGGATGTACAAAAGACTAGGAACAAAGGCGTGGACCATAATATGTTCAAGATTGTCAAAGCTAAGGATCGGAAGTGGCAGGACCTAGAAGGCGGGAAGTTTATAAAAGGAGAAGATATACATGTTTTAGTCAAAGAACAAGACATCAAATGAAAATGGCAAACATACATCAACAACCTTTTCAATGGCGGGAGTGCCGACCATCAAGAAAGTGAAAGCATCACTACTCAAAAACGACAACATACTAACTGCGATTGTCCGAGCATCACACAATGAGAGGTGATAAGAGCACTTAGGAAGATGGGAAGAACACAGTTGGCCTGAATAACATACCTATTGAGACGTGGAAGTATTTTGGAGAGAAAGGAGTTCAATGGCTAACCATTTTGTTCAACTTTATTTTCAAAATAAGAAAAATGTCAGATGAGCGGAGACGGAGTGTCATGGTCTCTCTATATAAGAAGAAAGGAGATGCACAGTTTGTCAGAATTACATGGGGATTAAGTTGCTAAGTCATACTATGAAGTTATGAGAGAAAGTAATCGACACTAAAATTAGGTGAGAAACTCGGGTTACTGTGAACCAATTGGGTTTCTTGTCAGAACGGTCAACTACAGAAGCAATACACATTCTAAAGATATTGATGGAGAATTATAGGGAGAAGAAGCGCAATTTACATATGGTTTTCATCGACCTTTAAAAAGCATATAATAGTATGCCACGTAGATTGATTTGGGATAGTCTGAATGCAAGAGGGGTTCCTATGAAGTATGCAGACATAATTAGGGATATGTTTTCTAGGACAAAAACAAGCATTCATACTCCTATGGGGAATACGAGCTTCTTTCTGGTGGATTAGGCCTCCATCAACGGTCCGCTTTGAGTCCATTTCTTTTCGTAGTTGTCCTAGTCGAGTTATCAAAGCCAATCCAAGAGGCAATTCCGCGGTGTATGCTTTTTGTTGAAAATATTGTATTAGTCGCAGAGAGTAAACATATCTTGAGTATGAGACTAGAGGAGCAATAAGGTGCGCTAGAAAGAAAAGACCTAAGGATAGTCATTTTAAGACCGAGAATATGCACTACGACTTTAGCAGTGCAGCCGATGATGAGAATAGTCAGCTCACCATCGAGGGTCAAGTGGTACCACAGGTAAGCAAGTTCAAGTACCTAGGATCGTTTGTACAGCGAGATGGGGACATAGATAGTGACGTCGCATACTGAGTTCAGACAGGCTGGTGTATGTGGAAGGGGGCCTCAGGGGTGCTGTGTGACAAGAATTTTCCAACTATATTAAGAAAAAATTTTAGAGGGTGGCAATGCATCCGACAATGTTATATGGAACAGATTGCTCTGCCATCAAGAGGACACAATTGCAGAAGATGAAAGTAGCAGAGATGAGGAAGATGAGGTGGATGTATGGGCATACAAGACTAGACTAGATAAGAAATGAGGTATTTAGAGAAAGGTTAGGGGTGGCTAGTATATCATATAAGATAAAAAAGGAGAGACTGAGATGGTTTGGGCATGAGAGGAGACAGACAACAGCGATTGTCGGAACAGTTGAAGGCCTCATTGTAGAGTGAAAGAGGAGTAAAGTTAGGATCAAACTGACTTTGATGAGCGAACTAGGCATGACTTACTAGATTTGCATCTCTCTGAGGACATTGTCAAGGATAGGAATTCATGGAGACAGAGGATTAAGGTTAAGAAGGTTCAGGCAGGATTTAAGGGGCACGTTAGAGTATACTTAGAGACTTAGATATTCTCTACACTTTAGGTTGACTTTGCACTTTTTGTCTTTGTCTTTCATTGTTTATGCATATACACGGCTATGACTATCTTAATTTCAGAAGCTTTGTATTTGTGTTTACTAAATTCCTTCACTAGTACACTAGCACACCATATTCTTATTATTGTGTCATCTATGTAGGTACATTTAGAGTCGATGGTCTCACTGAAAACAAAATCTCTATCGCTTGGGATGGAGGTATTGTTTGTCTGCCTCTCACCCTCCCCAGACCTTAGCGATAGTGTTTGCTTCGTTGGAATATAATGGGTATGGTTGTTAAAAATGAAAGGAGGACTAACTCGGTGGGTGGATCAATTTCTTGATGAATATGTTCATATATTTACTACACCATTCTTTGCCTTCCGTAATTAGATGTTGTCATATGTTTATGTTTTATACAGACCGTTTATTATTATAAGTTAAATATGTAACAAGACATTTAGAAAGACGTTCTGGGTACACAATATATTTATTGTGATAAAATAATCAACAGAAGTCAATTTAGGCGGTCAATTCTAATGCTCTTAGTTCCTGAAGAAAGAAAATTATACATTATAATGCTCTTAGGTTCTTCCATCAAGAAGAACGGCACTTAATGAGTCATGGCGTGTCTCACCGACAACCACATAAAATGGGATAGTTCTCGACGTCAAATGCTCTTTGTAACGGATGATGATTAAACTTTGAACCGAATTTGATAACCAGCACCGTGTTACCAGTGTATTGTTTGTCATATTCTGCACCTTACTAGAGTGTACATAAAAATTCCAGGGTAGAATTTTTGAAAAAACTTTGTACCAGATAATGATTAAACTTGTCACAGCAAAGAAGGTGTAAGCAACACTGCGATAATGGTGTGGTAAACACCGACTTACAGGGTAACTAAAAAAGATACTGTTGAGAGATTAGTTGAACCGGAGCAAAAGGAGGGGAGTGCAGCTGTAACAATGAAAGCAGCTGGAGGCAATGGTTTGATAATAGATGATGACAATGTCAAGAAGAGGAGAATGCATCAGTCAATCACAAAGAAAGATATGGAATGCCAAATGGATAATAAGGAGATGTCCATTGGCTGAATTGCGTTTCTTGATTCAGCAAAATAAGAATCCAACAGAAATGGTTGAGCTGCAGGGGAGAATGCCAGGAAGAAGAAGTTCTCAGGTGGGAAATTTAATTAGAGGGCGAAAAGACAGAAATACCCCTAAAATAAGTAAGACTAGGCTGTTAGTCTAAGGGTTTTTAGTAATTTCACATAAGGCTTCTTCCGAAAGAAGACGGTTGAGCAGATAAGTTAGTTTTTCAGCTTCTTCAAACTTGATTTTTCTCTCTCTAACCGAATTTGGTGTTCTGAATAGAAGTAGCGATCATTCTCTTCCTCAATCTCTTTTCTATCTCCAGTTCGTTTTGAAGTTTTGCTTGCTTGAACGAATTTGATCAGATACACTTTTGAAGTAGATGATGATGAACTTGTCAGATGGTGTTAAAAACACCGCCATCACCACGTATGACTGTATATGAAGTTCTTTTGTTAGAAATTTAATTTAAAATATTTCTTTTACAAAATTGTTGGCACGATATCGTTTGCACAGGGAGAAATCAAAAACGATGTGTAATTATGGAAATTGTTTCAATCTCAATGTTATGTAACATTAATATTCTCCTTCTCTACTTTAATACGCTGGGAATAAAATTTGGACAGAAATATAGCGGCCAGCCTCCGTCCCTATTTTTATTATTTGTTATGAGTGCATGTCTTTAGTTAGTTATTAGTTCCTATAACTGATATGCTTTGTGATTCCAGTATAACAAAATGTATCTTTTGATATAAATAAAAAAATAAATATTTTATTCATATATAATAATATATGTTTGGTGATATTTGATTATGTTGCAACATGAAGTTTTTATGAGGGCACTTTATTCACAACGTTATGCTCCAGCTAAAAGTAAACGAAAAAGAGTACCACAAGCAAAAGAGAGAGAAAATAGAAAGAGGAGAAAAAAAAAAAACCAACCTCTTTTGTTGGAAAGGATCTACTTTATTTTACGTCACAAAAAAGAACTTTACATAGAATTCCTCATAGGAAAACATCTATCTAGTATTTACATCACTAATCAGCAACTAACTCTGGCATGAAGTCTAGAGTCTATCTAATATATTAAAAGGACGTTCTTGGTATATTACGCTTCCGTGTTTACGCAAGATTTTGAGAGAAGTCAAATCGCTTTGCGATCAGATATACATAGCTTTACCCTACATGTAAGAGATTGTTTCTACAGTTCGATATATTAAATACATTAAAAATAAAAAGATAACAGTTGATCTTCGTTTATCATTGGACTGAATAAAAACACCTCCAATTGTTAAAACCTTGTTGAACGTGTCCAAATATTATCATTACTATATTCGCAGTTCATAGTTAGAGGCCGCAAACAGATCATGTTTAGTATTTTGTAATTCGTACTTTTTGGGCCTTAAAATGCCAAATCCATATTTTGACTCGTTTTTTTCGCATGTACAAAAATAGATACTTAAATATTTACATATCAGTTTTCGTGTCTTGCAACAAGTTTACTCATAAACATGATAAGTACAAATATTTTAGGTCGCCAGAGGCCGGTGGCTATAAAAGGTGAGAGCGAAGACGGAGGGAGGCGGAGTGTAGCAACCTGCCCCGAGCCCTAGTACTCGAAACGACTCACCTGCCGTATTTCGCTAATGAAGATACAAGGCGTCAAAATCAAAACTAGTACACGTCAACGGAAGTCAAAATTTAATATCTCGAAATAATCATCATCATAAATATCAATGTCTAGGCAAATCTAAATCCGATACAAATGTCAAATGTAGATATAACTAAATCTATAAAGTACATAAACCTCAAGTATCAAAAATCACTGTCTCAATTAAGCCCTCAAAAGTCTCATTGGAATAGCATCGACCTCAATATCTCCACTCTTGGCCATCCTCGGTATGCTAACTCAATCACCTGTCTATCTGCAAAATGTGTTAAAGCGTGGTTTGAGCGACAAGTCGCTCAGCAAGTAATCCCATTATACTTACCATGAGATCATACACGGAGAAGCAAGTGTGATAACGATATATAACAACATAAAATAATATCATGCTTCTCTTCGCAAGTAAATTTACAACTCTGCCCCTAACATCCAAAAGCAAATAGAGCAAATAAACCCAACAATTCACAAAACGAAGTCCAATTAAGTACGTAACAAAGTCAACGAATAGACCAATAACCAAGTCAAACCAAACGACAGCCAAGCAAAGGTTAGTCTAAGCCAAAATGTGATGCATTTTTTCAAAACAATGCAATGTCAATATTCCAATATTTCAAAACAAATGTCTCCAATATCAATGTCCAATGTCCAAATCCAATATCTATATCCGATTAACCCGGTCCAAAGATCCAAATAACCAAATCCGGTTTAATCGGTCTAAAGTCCAAAATCGAATGCAATGGCTATAGCACTTTCCCTACAAGTGAAGACTTACGAATTGATTCTCCCAAAACCAAATATACTATAGACACCCTGTCCCAGACTAGGTCGTTACGTCTATAGCACCAAATATATGCCTTTGCACCCTGTCCCAGACTAGGTAGTTACGCTCATGCCCAAAAATGCATACAGAAGCCTTGTCCCAGACGAGGTAGTTACATCTGCAGCGCCAAAATAGGAATCAACCCAGCTTAACAATATATTTCACGTTGTAGGGGTGAATTTCGAAATATATGAAGATGCAATTTCCAAAACCATTTTCCAAATATCAAAGTTAGTCCAATTTACTAAAATGGGCCAAAATGTCAAATTTGCCTAAATTGCCAATATGCCCTCCAAATGACAAGTAATTTCAAACAATTCCAAATACCAAATAATCCAAACCAAATAGGCCAAGTAATCAAATATCCAACATCAAATACCAAATCCAATATCGATTTACCAAATAAATACCACTCACGCGTATCTATATACATATATATGCTCACGTCCATACATGCACATATACACATATATACATACACGTTTCTCACTCGGCCCACTTTTTCTAAAATCGTTACCTATACGTCAATTTATTTTCATTAAATCATGCAAATAGTGTAGGCTAAAAATCACCTCCCTACCAAAATTATCTCATCACCTATAAAAAAATAATCTTGGCCGCGATGCCCAGCATCCTATACATGACCTTCATTCGGTCTCCCTATTTCTGTACTACACAATTTACAATTGTATGCACATATAAAAGCAGGCATATATTAACGTGCTATACAAAATATTCATAGGAAATTATGATCTCCACTTTGTCCCAAAATAAACATTGCTGCCGAATAAAAAAATTTCACAAAGTTTTAATTTGTTTGGCCGTAATATTAAATCCATATTTATACATATACTAAACTTGGAAAATAAATCAATTCCTTTTTTTAATACACGGAAACCGCAATATATAAATATACAAACATACATATCATATATATTATTTTCAAACAATTTCATGCCGCATAGTCTTTATTTTTCTCTTTCAAAATTTTACATTCAAAGTTTCGTCTAGTATAACAATTTTCTTACCAAACTCATATTAAATATATATCTATACATATACGGCACATATATACACACATATATGTATTTATCTATCTATGCAATTAATAATACCAAGGCATGATCCATATCTTGATACGAAAATAATGATACGAATTTCACAAGTTCATAATAAGTACAGAAAGGATACTCGATCTAACCGATTTAGTGCGTTGTTCGGCAAAAACTCTTCTTTCCTTCTCCAATAATGAAGCGACCCGTCCCGAGCCTAGTAATCGAAACGACTCACCCGCCGTATTTCGCTAAGGAAAATACAAGGCGTCGATACAATTCAATTACATGTCAACAAAGTAACACAGATCGATGTCAGCGGAAGGTATAAAAACTAAAACCTTGAAATAAATAACCGTTTAATATCAATGTCTAGACAAATTTAGCTCGATACAAATGTCAACGTAGGTATTAAATACTAACCCTCAAAAATACATAAGGTCAATCCGTAGCTGTGTCTTAACTAAACCCCAAAAGTCTCATTCGAATATCTTCAATCCCAGAATTTCCACTCTTGATCGTCCTCGGACACGCTAACTCCATTACCTGTCTTTCTGCAAAATAATTGATAACGTGGGGTGAGCGACATACATCGCCCAGCAGGTAACCTGCCTATATTTACCATGGGATCATACGTGGAGAAGCAAGTTTAATAAAGTAATAAATAACGATACAAAAAATAACATGCTTCCCTTTGCAAATAAAACTTTACCTTTTTATTCCTATACCAATCAAGCAACAACATCATGTGCAACTAAAGTCATACTCAAGCAAGTGTTAGTACAACCAAAAACGATGATGCAATTTTTCAAATCGATGCGATGAAATGCAATAAATCCCCAGTTTGATTCAAAACGATTCGATGTTCGATACGATGCGATTCGATAATTCGATACGATTTTCGATAACGATAACTCGATTTCGATGCAACGGCCATGGCACTTTCCTTACAAGTGACTTATATCGCAAGACTTATGAATTGGCCCCCCCAATGGTCGATGTGTCCAGGCGGCCTATCGATAATAGTCATATGTGCCTGGACGGCCCAAATGGCGGTCATATGTGTCCGAGCGGCCTATCGATAATAGTCATATGTGCTCGGACGGTCCGTTTGTTTGGAACCAATCCAGCTTAACAATATATTTCCCTTGTAAGGGTGACTTTCGAAATATGTGATGCACGATTTTAAAAACACTTTTCAAATATCGATCTTCAATATTTTTCAACAATCCATGTCGATCAAGTCAAGTACACATAATCCGATAACAATTACGACCCTACAATTATTAATCTTTCGATCTTGGATGTCCTATAATCCTCCATCCTAACTTATGCATAGATATAAAATCGATACATATCAGTAACGTATCCTTTGTTCTTCATATGATACTTTATATATAAGTAAAGACAACACCGTTTGGCCACGGTCCACAGGAGACAGTCAGCCTACGCCTCAGGGATTGACACTAACACAAAAAGAACATAACAATTGCACTTGTACACATAATGGAACATGCAAATATCTAATCTAATTAATAAACTATTTAATTAATTTGGGCCACTGCCCTCCACGGTAGCAACCACACCAAAAACAAGAGCACTTTATTTCCTCACCCTCAGCACACGAAATCAGAGAGCAGCACAAAAATAAACTTCACCACAGGCATACTTTATACAGCCACACAAATAAAATCACAGCATCTCAAACTTTTCTTCTTCTTTTTCCATACAATTTCGGCAGCAATTACACCAACATTAACATATGCATATTTTGGGCACACATATATACCTATAATCGATGCATCCAAATAGACATATACATAAAAATTACCCTTTCAACTACACTTTCAAATTTCGGCCAGTCCACAAGGCGATACTCCACTTATGATTTTGTCACATGTTCATATATCCAACGCAATATATATATATAGACACACACACATATTCGGCCACATACCACATGTATATACAATCATCTATGCAAGCACAATTATCATCATGCATGATCCGATTTTTCTACGAAAATAAAACCATAAGATTTGCAAAAACATAGCAAATATAGGAAGAGTACTTGCCTCAATTTGTGTATACTATAACGTACTTAGATTGACGTTGGGTTGCATAAAATTATTTCTCCCAAAGAATGGTTGCTAGCGGCCTGCTACCCAATTGAAAAAAAAGAAATCGTGGTTGCTTTCTTGCTTGATTTCGGCTGGCTGTTAGGGTGGAAATGGTTACCAACGTTTTCTTTTTCTTTTTCTCTTGTGGTTGGCTTTTCTTTTGCTGGGTAGGGGGCTGCCGGGTAGTTTAGGGTTTCTTTCTTTCTTTATTTTTTTTTGTTTTCTTTGTGTAGGCTAACTATTTATATATATTTATAGCTAAGTAGTAATAGATTTTGGTAGTTTTCTAGTAATTAAGGTTAATCTCTAACTTAAATTGCTATCCTTTATCTTCCTATTTCAATTCAACTTAATGCTATCTTTTATCTTCCTATTTCAATTCAACTTAATTAGGATAACTTCCATCCCTATTTTTATTATTTCCTTTTTTTATTATCTTTTTCTTCCTTCTATTTCCTTTTATTTACTTTATTATATTATTTTTTTCCCTTACCTTATGCCCCAGGTCACGGGTCATAACATTCCTCCCTCCTTACAATAAGTTTCGTCCTCGAAACTTACGTATTACGTAATCAACGACTTAGTATGGTTCCACTTAATCTATTCATCTGGATAATGACCGAACTAAAATCCCTTATGTATTCCGATATGTGACCATTATAGCAGAATATCAAGCTTAAGAGTACTGTCACCATGCTGGGCTCCATAAACCAATCGTCAATCTATATCGTACTTATAACTGCTGTCATCAGCAACATTCTATAAACAGTACTTATGTGTGTCACAATCTTTAACTTAACGTCTTGTTCGCAAGACTCATCCCTTATTATCATAGAATCCAATTCTCGAAATCAATTCTTATTTCTACGAACTAGTTCTATGATCATGCCCTTACTTTTTCAGAGATATTATCAACAGCCTAGTATCCGAAGTATGTGCATGGACATATTTTTCTTCAATTCAAGAAAGTAACTTACGTAACTATAATTTGGAATATAGCTTTAATTGTATAAAAGAATATACCTTCTAATTTTACAAAACCCAAAGTATCGTCTATTTGTTTTTGTAACGTGGTGTCTCAAATGACCATTTATAAAAAACAAAGATATAACTGGCTCACAAAAGTATTGCGGTTAAAACCGTTTTAAAATGATTTAGACACAACAATCGTAAAATTTCTTCTTACAAAATGATTTGAATACGATATCTTTTTCTTTCCAAAGAAATATATATTTTGAAAGATATGTTTTGTTTCGCAAAGTTCCACAATTGGAAACTCAATGAATGTAGAGTTTCATCAAACAATTTGAATAAGGTACCTCTCTTTTTCAAAAAGGCATATATATATATTTTGAAACTATTTCTGATTCACAAATTAAATAAGTTCATCGTAAGCAGATAAATAACTTCAAAAACATTTGATGGATAAAATGCTTGCAATATCGATAGTTGAAAAAGAATTTTTTTTATAGCAAAATCAGTATGGCTAAATGAAAATTTGTGAAATATAAGAAATATATAAACATATCGCTCTTCAAAAACATCGACGTTTAAAAATATATTAGTTTTGTCAGGGGTAGTCGAAATTCCTTTAGATGGCTATACGAATTCAGAAAGGAGTATAAACTTGTAAAATTAATAGATTGTATAAACAAACGAAACTAGTCGAAATATTTAGTAGCAAAAATCTTTAAATTACCTTTGAAATATAGGATACATCTTGATGTATATGCTTATAAGAAAACGTTTAACTACTTGAGAAATAATAGTCCAATACTTCGTATAATTTTATAAGCCACCCCTTAATGCCAAGAGAAAAAAAAATCCACCTATGTCCCATTGCTTATAATCTTTCACTCAAGTTGTTCACTCATAGCATGACACGCTAAATATTGTAGTTAGATCCCACCTAAAATGCAATCATTACTTGTTCATACTTATTCTATTTCAATTCAAGCCTACTTGATACTTTAGTACTTACGTGTTCCTAGGAGTCAACATTTAACCTAGATTTATAGTACTTTTTTTTTAATTCCACTGTACTTACTGTAGTGGTGCTCGCTTGTCACTATCAATCAATATCTCCAATAAGACTAATATCTTCGGCCTATCTTGATAACCCTAAAATTCAGCATCTTAATCATAACTATAAACCTCTTTGCACGATACTCTTCGCTAAACTTTACTGATTATAACGCTAATAAATCCTTTCTTAGTAATTATCATTTTGATATAAATCATTTCTTAGGAACTAAGATCTCAACTTAAACCTAGTCGTGCTCCGACACTACTGTCAGAAGCATAGGCATGAACCCGTTCATTTATTATAATGGTACCGGGTCCCATGCTGCTGCTACGGGGAAGCAGCCCTAGTAATTGCCGGCGCATCTAAATTTATGCATTAACCAGCGCCTATGGTATGTCATCCTCGTTAACATTGCAATTTTCATTTTATATTATTCAAATGATTCGAGTTTACAGGGATCAGATCTAAGGAATTATACAAATGGTTGTAATCAACACTTAGATAAGGCAAATAATTCAGTCATATGGGGTGCCCTAAGTATACGTGGGCATATCCCTTATCTGATCATCACTTAGGTCTACTGTCGTAACTTATTTCTAGAATCAATACTTGGTATCATCATTTCTTACGTCTAAAATCATTACTTATTTCTAAGTTCAATGCTTAGAATATAATCGCCAGTTACAACTAATATCAGTACTTATGTTCTAATCATCACCTAATGTTCAGATCACCACTTAATTTCTAGAGCCGATATTTAGTATCGTCATTCCGTAATGCTAAGATCGTAACTTATGGGCAAAATCGTAACTTAATTTCTAAGATCATGACCCAAATCTAAGTTTCCGCTATGGATCTAGAGCCATGCTCTGATACCAACTGAAGCGACCCGTCCCGAGCCTAGTACTCGAAACGACTCACCCGCCGTATTTCGCTAGGGAAAATAGAAGGCGTCGATACAATTCAATTACATGTCAACAAAGTGACACAGATCGATGTCAGCGGAAGGTATAAAAACTAAAACCTTGAAATAAATAATCGTTTAATATCAATGTCTAGACAAATTTAGCTTGATACAAATGTCAACGTAGATATTAAATACTAACCCTCAAAAATACATAAGGTCAATCCGTAGCTGTGTCTTAACTAAACCCCAAAAGTCTCATTCGAATATCTTCAATCCCAGAATTTCCACTCTTGATCGTCCTCGGACACGCTAACTCCATTACCTGTCTTTCTGCAAAATAATTGATAACGTGGGGTGAGCGACATACATCGCCCAGCAGGTAACCTGCCTATATTTACCATGGGATCATACGTGGAGAAGCAAGTTTAATAAAGTAATAAATAACGATACAGAAAATAACATGCTTCCCTTTGCAAATAAAACTTTACCTTTTTATTCCTATACCAATCAAGCAACAACATCATGTGCAACTAAAGTCATACTCAAGCAAGTGTTAGTACAACCAAAAACGATGATGCAATTTTTCAAATCGATGCGATGAAATGCAATAAATCCCCAGTTTGATTCAAAACGATTCGATGTTCGATACGATGCGATTCGATAATTCGATACGATTTTCGATAACGATAACTCGATTTCGATGCAACGGCCATGGCACTTTCCTTACAAGTGACTTATATCGCAAGACTTATGAATTGGCCCCCCCAATGGTCGATGTGTCCAGGCGGCCTATCGATAATAGTCATATGTGCCTGGACGGCCCAAATGGCGATCATATGTGTCCGAGCGGCGTATCGATAATAGTCATATGTGCTCGGACGGTCCGTTTGTTTGGAACCAATACAGCTTAACAATATATTTCCCTTGTAAGGGTGACTTTCGAAATATGTGATGCACGATTTTAAAAACACTTTTCAAATATCGATCTTCAATATTTTTCAACAATCCATGTCGATCAAGTCAAGTACACATAATCCGATAACAATTACGACCCTACAATTATTAATCTTTCGATCTTGGATGTCCTATAATCCTCCATCCTAACTTATGCATAGATATAAAATCGATACATATCAGTAACGTATCCTTTGTTCTTCATATGATACTTTATATATAAGTAAAGACAACACCGTTTGGCCACGGTCCACAGGAGACAGTCAGCCTACGCCTCAGGGATTGACATTAACACAAAAAGAACATAACAATTGCACTTGTACACATAATGGAACATGCAAATATCTAATCTAATTAATAAACTATTTAATTAATTTGGGCCACTGCCCTCCACGGTAGCAACCACACCAAAAACAAGAGCACTTTATTTCCTCACCCTCAGCACACGAAATCAGAGAGCAGCACAAAAATAAACTTCACCACAGGCATACTTTATACAGCCACACAAATAAAATCACAGCATCTCAAACTTTTCTTCTTCTTTTTCCATACAATTTCGGCAGCAATTACACCAACATTAACATATGCATATTTTGGGCACACATATATACCTATAATCGATGCATCCAAATAGACATATACATAAAAATTACCCTTTCAACTACACTTTCAAATTTCGGCCAGTCCACAAGGCGATACTCCACTTATGATTTTGTCACATGTTCATATATCCAACGCAATATATATATATAGACACACACACATATTCGGCCACATACCACATGTATATACAATCATCTATGCAAGCACAATTATCATCATGCATGATCCGATTTTTCTACGAAAATAAAACCATAAGATTTGCAAAAACATAGCAAATATAGGAAGAGTACTTGCCTCAATTTGTGTATACTATAACGTACTTAGATTGACGTTGGGTTGCATAAAATTATTTCTCCCAAAGAATGGTTGCTAGCGGCCTGCTACCCAATTGAAAAAAAAGAAATCGTGGTTGCTTTCTTGCTTGATTTCGGCTGGCTGTTAGGGTGGAAATGGTTACCAACGTTTTCTTTTTCTTTTTCTCTTGTTGTTGGCTTTTCTTTTGCTGGGTAGGGGGCTGCCGGGTAGTTTAGGGTTTCTTTCTTTCTTTATTTTTTTTGTTTTCTTTGTGTAGGCTAACTATTTATATATATTTATAGCTAAGTAGTAATAGATTTTGGTAGTTTTCTAGTAATTAAGGTTAATCTCTAACTTAAATTGCTATCCTTTATCTTCCTATTTCAATTCAACTTAATGCTATCTTTTATCTTCCTATTTCAATTCAACTTAATTAGGATAACTTCCATCCCTATTTTTATTATTTCCTTTTTTTATTATCTTTTTCTTCCTTCTGTTTCCTTTTATTTACTTTATTATATTATTTTTTTCCCTTACCTTATGCCCCAGGTCACGGGTCATAACAAATAAAGGTTGCCGTTTTTCTTCCGCAATTCAAATATATATATATATATATATATATATATATACACACCACACATACAAATTCAAAACACTTCTATATGTTTATTAAAATGTAACAGAAAATTCATGGAATTTAATATAAGAAAGGAGAATTGATGCAAAACAGAAATACGTTTCATATATTGCATTATTATATATCTGTGCAAGTGCTGAGGGCCAAAATATAGGACATTTTTTAAAGGCATGAGAAAATCAAAGCTTTGCTGAAGGCACTTTCACCACTTCCATTTAGTGAATGTTAATTTGAAATCTTGCATTTGCAAAATAATCATTTGTCCTTTTGCAGACTAGCAAAGCATATATATTCGGTCATCACCACCACAAATATATATATTTAGAGCACAAACAATTATTAGGCATAACATATATGATTTGTGTCACACATATACATATATATATATAAGGATTCATGCAACTATGCATTCAAAAATACTCATGCATGATCCGAGTTTATAACAAACATAACATATAGAATATTCGCAAAACATAGCAAGTATAAGGAGATTACTTACATTGCTTGGATTATACTATACCGTAGTTGGAATCGGAGTTGGGTTGAGCAAAACCTTCTTCTTCTCCTTCTCTTTTATTCCTCTCTTTTTTGCTTTCCTCTCCTTCACTCAACTCTCGGCCCTCTCTCTGTTTTAATTTCATAGCATTGTGGCTGCTGGACAAAATTCTGAGGAAGAGAGAATATTGTGGTATTTAAGTAAAGGAAGGTAATGGGGTTAAATGGAAGTAATGGGGTTTAAAGAGGGCGGGGTTATGGAAGTTATAGGAAGGGTAGTGGAGGAGTGAGAAATTAGTGTAGGAAATCATTTTTTCTTCTTTTCTTTTTCTTTAGTTGCCATGGCAACATAACATTTTTTTTAAAACGTGGGATGTAACACGGAGGGCGGCGGCTATAAAAGGTGGGAATAGAGACGGAGGGAGGCGGAGGGTTGTGGTTGTAAAGGATAGGAAGAGGAAGAAGGGTTTTCGCTTGTTTTCCTTTTCCATTCCATGTCTTCAAGAGAGTTCATAGAAGAAAATAACTAAATAGTGAATAGGGTTGGGACGTTGGGTAGGGGGCGGCTAGCAGACAATTTAGGTTTTAGGATTTTCAAATTGTTTTATTTTATAATTTTAACTTTAGTACTTGAAATATATTTAAAAAAATAGGGGCATGACGAGTTTAAATTGATAACCCGCGGGTGTACCTGGACGCAACTTGTTCTTAGCAGGCAAGTTTCATGTTTTATCCGATTTGTACACGAAACTCTCTAAGGCTATAGCCAAACCAACGACAAGCGTATCAAGTTCGTGTCGTGTCTGAAATTGCAGCCCGTGTTTATAGTAAAATAAATTGAGTTCTTTTACAAAATCTTGAACTTATATTTATTAAATGAAAACTTTGAGAAAAGAACCAATAGTTTGTAATGGACAAATTAGGACAAAAGCCTTAGTTAAAATGTTGACAGTCTTTTTTTTTAATCTAATTTTTTGCCACTTTGTAAAAGTCTAATAAGGGATAAGGGCATATGGAGGTAATAACGAAGAGTAGGTCCAAGGATAGGAATCAATTGACTGTACAAATTTTTTAAACCGCATCTACAGAAAATAAAATAAAAAAATAAACCCATATATGTGTGAGATTCTGCAATTTTAAATTATGTTTAAATTAAAAAAACAAAACTATATTTTTCACATTTTTATATTATATTAAAAAAATCAAGTGTAACAATGGGAAAAAGAATATTACATAGGCATATCAGGACTGGATTTATCATAATAAAAGAGAATCGACAAGTAAATTTTGCATTACACTTTATTTTTTACAATTTTCGTATCATTTTTATATAAGATACCTTTTTCTTTTTTTTTTCTCGATTAAAGTTCATTACTTCAGTAGTAGGTGGCCTATAAGTTTTTGCACTAAATATTTCCTCCTGGATTCCATCAACTCCAGTAAACACCCACGAGTTTGGTAGTTTAAAACTTTGGCTGAACTTAATCATCCAATTCTTATATATATATATATATATATATATATATATATATATATATATATATATATATATATTCTTCTGGAGGTTAAAAACGAAATAATTTACATTATCTAAATTTCAGAGGAAGACGAAAGAACTCGTCGCTATTTGGCCGGTAAAGTTTCAGGCCTCCATAACGAATCCGATGACCGGAAAGCCATATCTGAATAATCAGATAATCCATCTACCGCTACGCAGTCACTACTATTATAATTTTCGCTATCAAAACCTCCGAATTCAAACGAATCAAAACCATAAACTTCCTCGCTAAATCCCCAAAACCCGCCGCCATCGATCTCCGACAAGCCGGCCTCAATCCGGCCAAAGTCAATACTCTCCTCAGTCTCTTTTCCAGAAGAAGGCTGACCTAGCTCGTCATTAGAATCACCCATTAAGTAGCCCATATCCGGCTGCAACTCACCGGGCTCCGACGTCAAGTCAATCACCGCCTCCGGCCGTTTAGTTGCCGGCGCAATCTCTTCCGCAAAGCTTTTCATAAACAAATCAAGCTCATAACTTGCGGCATAGATCTCTCCGTCGTCAAGATTCTCCAATAGATCCTCCTTTATACGCTTGACTTCCGGCGAGTCGAATTGAAACTCCGCCTTCTCATCCCGGACTCTTTTCTTGCTGCTATATTCTTCCATTAATCAAATTACACCGAAGCTTCAGCCGAATTATTGGTTGAGAGATCAAGAATTATGCTTCGAAGTTAGAGATCAAAGAAAGAGAAGAAGGTTGTGAGTTGATGGGAGAAGTGGGGGAAGTTTTTATAGTTAGACAGTTTGATACTTGAGAGAGATGAGAACGACGTTTGGGGCTGTTGGAATTGCGCATACTTTGGTGGGTCCCATTTGACAGAGGTTACGTGTTTTCCAAACGTACGCGTGGTAGATTTTACATAGATGCAAAGCTCACGTCCTACGGTCTTACCGATCTAGTTTTAAAAGAGGTCGTAAAGAATGATAATCATGATATTTAACGGTTTTTAAGTGAAAATTTGAGTCCGATATGATATAAGAAGCTGATGGTATGATTCAAATATTGACGTTATAATTATTAATATTCGAATCGATAACTTTAAATGCAATTAATCGTACGAGTACCAGTTGAAACGGTGTGTCTCCTTCCATTTGTATGTTTCCTTAAACAGAAATTTTATTGTAGTCATTGATCAACTAATGGCCTAATAAAATGATGACAAATAAGTTTTATTTACATGCAATCAAGGGGGTGATTGGCCAAAACAAGAGGCCCATAAATTTTCTACACATTTCATTGGTCAATGACCAACTAATCATACTTGATCATTGACCATGGTAAAATTTGTGTTTCTTAAAGTTTAAAAAAGATAACAGCTAAATATGAAACGAAACCCTTTCGAAGAAAGTATACTTTTGAGCTATTGTAATGATTTTTGACTTGTTTAAGCATTAGACAGAATGATTTTAATACAACTAAATATTAATATAGATATTATAAAATATTCAATATGATATTTGTTTTATTTTTTTTAATTGAGAATTATAGATTCACCATTTATGGTGTTGAAGATGGTGGTGATTCCAGTGCTGATACAACTAAAGGATGTTGAATGTGTTTGATGCAATTCTTGATTGCAAACGAAGGTGGTAGTCTAAAGCAGTACGTTAGAGGTGAAGTGAAAGAAGTTAGCAGCATAGGCGTGAGAAGCACATCCAAGTTCATTGATCGAGAAGCTTTGGTGAGCTGTGTGGAATGTTCGACTGAAGTGCTACTTGAACCATTGAGGGAGAAGGTAGCAGGAGATATAAGATTGGACCGTTATACCCTTAAAGACATTACTGTTGTTGAATTGAGTTAGGGGCATGTTTGTAATTTGGCCATCTATTTGAACAATAAATAGACGCGGGAAGGCAGTTAGCTCGTGAGCTGAGCCTTCCCCCCATTTTTCTGGTTGTTCCTATAACCGTTTTCTCTCCTCATTCTTCAGCTTCATTCTCATGCTTCATCATCACAAATTACTGCTGCAATTTGGTTTTGTATTCGATACACTACTGAATTGTGTCTAGTGTTGGTTCGAATTCGTGTTCGCGACTGCTATTAGAAGCTTTTTTCATATGGTATCAGAGCCATTCATGTGAATGAATTTTGGTTCGTTCATGGCTGCGAACAACTCTCCTTCTCCATCGTATACTAATTCTACCTCTGCTGTGATTGATCCTTCGGATGATCCATATTATATCCATCCAAGTGACAATCCTGCAACGGTGCTTGTTCAACCTCCATTGGATGGTAACAATTATCATAGTTGGTGTAGGGCGATGAAAAGAGCATTGGAAGCAAAGAATAAAGTAGGTTTCATCGATGGAACAATAATGAGATCTATTGATGGTGGACGAAGGTATAACGCTTGGGTAAAGGCCAATAATATGGTGTCATCTTGGTTGTTGAATTCATTAATCCCAAGCATAGCGCAAAGTGTGATCTGGATTGATGTGGCCGCTGATATTTGGAATGACTTGAAACTTAGATATGGAAGCAGTGATTCATTCAGAATTTCGGATTTGCAGGAAAAGTTTTGTGCGGTGAAACAGGGAGCCAGCACGGTGACTGAGTATTACACCAAGATGAAGAGCGTGTGGGAGGAACTCTCTGTTTTGAGGTCAGTTCCTAATTGTGTTTGTAAGAAATGTACTTGTAACCTCAATAGCCAGTTTAATAAATTTCTGGAGGATGAATGTGTCATTAAGTTCTTAAAAGGTCTCAATGATGAGTTTGAGGCTGTTAAATCGCAGATATTGTTGTCCACACCTTTGCCTGAATTGAAGGTTGCATTTGCTATGGCTATAAAACTAGAAAGGAAATTGAGTTATAACGATGGAGGGGGACAGTTCACTAATAATCCTAGTGCTGTGATGAATGTGGATGTGTCTTCAAAGAGCAATGTGTACGTGCCGAAGAACAATGGATATGGCAATCAAAAACAAGCTGGAAGAGGTTATAGGAAAGGAAATGGAAGAGGTAATAAGACTGCGATTTGTACCTTTTGCAACATGCTCGGACACACAGTGGATAGGTGCTATAGAAAACATGGCTATCCTCCTGGATTTAAGCCAAGAGGTCAGGTAAACTGTGTGACCACTGAGGTTGGAGCACAGCAAGCAGTGAGGCAGTTGAATTGTGGGGAGACTAGTGGTGGAAAAGGTGATGATACTCAGCCACAGGAACTGAGTCAAGGACTTACGCAAAGGCAGTTTGCTCAGTTGGTGAAATTGCTGCAAGAAAGAGATGAAGGAGGAAGTGGATTGGGAGCTGAAGGAGTTGTTCAAGGAACTCCTCAATATGCTGTAATGTCAGCGCAGAAGGCTCCTGCCAATCATAAAATCTCAGGTAAAATATGCGGATCAAATTTAAACGTATGGATTTTAGATTCTGGAGCAAGTGATCATATATGTTCCCATTTAAATCTGTTTGATTCATATCATTCGATTGATTCCTTGAGCATAAAGCTTCCTGACCAAACCTTTGCTGTTGCCACTCATATTGGAAATGTCACAGTTACTCCATGCCTAGTGCTACACAATGTCCTCTTTGTCCCGTCTTTTGCATTCAATCTATTGTCTCTCAGCAAACTCACTGAATCCGGGGAAATTGAAGTTATGTTTAAATCTAAATTCTGTATAATCCAGGAATTAAAGAGCAGGAAGATGATTGGTTTAGCTGAATCCAACCAAGGGCTTTACCATTTCCATGGAACTCTAAAGAGCTCAGAGTCTTACTTTCAATCTCATACTCCAGCCACACTTAATGTCACATCCATATCCAACCCCTTGCTACGGCACTCAAGGTTGGGTCATCCATCTTTGCCCAGAATAAAGGAGATCCAGAAGTGCAATCCAATGGTGAAGGCCCCAGATGATTCTCACAAAAGTGTAGTATGTCCATTAGCCAAACAGAAGCGTCTTCCATTCCAAACTTCATTGTCTGTATCTCTTTCCCCTTTTTCCCTTATACATGTAGACATCTGGGGACCTTACAAGTACCCTACAATGTATAACCAGAAATATTTCTTGACCATAGTTGATGACTATAGCAGATTCTGTTGGGTTTATCTCTTGAAATCTAAATCAGAGACAAGGTCTGTTTTGTACAGCTTTCATAAGTTTGTGTCAGTTCAATTTAATGTGAACATCAAAGTCATAAGAACTGACAACGGGCAAGAGTTCAATGACAATAAGTTCTATGCCTCTAATGGAATTGTTCATCAAACCAGCTGCGTAAATACCCCTCAGCAAAACGGGTTGGTGGAAAGAAAGCACCAACACCTTCTTAATGTAGCCAGGGCCTTAAGGTTTGAGTCTTGTTTGCCATCCGGTTACTGGGGTTTCTGTGTGCAACATTCTGCTTATCTTATCAATATTACACCTACTCCAGTGCTAAACAATCTTACTCCTTACCATCTTCTATATAAATCAGAACCTACATACTCCAACCTGAGAATCTTTGGCTGCTTAGCCTTTGCCTGCAACACCCAACATCATAAAGAAAAGTTTGCAGCCAGATCGAGAAAAAGCTTGTTTTTGGGCTTGTCACACACGACTAAAGGGTACATATTGCAAGACCTTGAGACAAATGATGTCTATATTTCCAGAGACGTGTCTTTTCACGAGTCAGTATTTCCCTATGCCAATGCCTCATCTTCTACTTCTAAGTCCTGTGATAATCTGTCTTGCCAACCAAATTTAAACCATTCTTCATTTTCACCTGCCATCATGCAAGAAATATGTGAGCCCTCTGATTCAATATCTGGAACTGCCATAGATTATTCTGTGGAACCATCTTCAGACAATTCCCCACCAGAACATCCATCACAGTCAGATACTAGTGCCATGTCTCCCAGAACATTGTCTCAAAATTCAATTGATCTTCCTCACGGCAACATAGTTGTTGATTTGCCTGTTATATCCTCAGATCCTATCCAAACTGATCAGCCAAGTGATCCCCTGCCAGTATCCAGACCTTTGAGAACCAAGCATGTTCCCTCTTATCTTAAAGATTATTATTGTAATCAAGTTCTTACTTCACCTCATGCACTACATCACTATTTGTCGTATGGTGCATTTGCTCCACAATATAAAGCATATGCTTTAAGTTTGATTGCGCATAGGGAGCCTGCTAATTATGCAGAGGCTGTGAGTTCTCCTGCCTGGCAGGAGGCTATGAGCAGTGAATTGGCAGCTCTGGATGCAAACAACACTTGGAGGATTGTGCCCTTGCCACAGGGTAAGACACCCATTGGGTGCAAATGGGTGTATAAGGTGAAGCTGAAGCCTGATGGCGGTGTGGAACGCTATAAAGCGAGGCTGGTGGCAAGGGGTTATACACAGCAGTACGGGATGGACTATCAGGATACTTTTTCTCCCGTTGCCAAGATGACTACGGTGAGAGTAGTTTTGGCATTGGCAGCTCAGAATGCTTGGCACATACATCAATTGGATGTCAATAACGCGTTTTTACATGGTGATTTGCATGAGGATATATATATGACTCCACCCCCGGGGATTGTGTTGCCTAAGCCTGGCTTGGTTTGTAAATTGCAAAAGTCCCTTTATGGGCTGAAGCAAGCCAGCAGGGAATGGAACTTCACTCTTACTAAGTTTTTGCGTAGGCTGGGCTTTAGACAGTCTAAATCTGATTACACCTTGTTCTTGAAGCAGACTGCATCCTCATTGATGTGTTTATTGGTTTATGTTGACGACATCATTGTCACATGTGCCAATGAGGGGGACATTCAAGAAGTGAAAGATGCACTTAATCAAGAATTTAAAATAAAGGATTTGGGGAGGCTCAGATTTTTTCTTGGAATTGAGGTTGCACAGTCTAAAGGAGGCCTTTATATCAATCAAAGGAAGTATACAGTAGAGTTGTTGGAACAGACGGGGTTCCTGAATGCCAAGCCTGCCAAAAGCCCTATGCAGTCTCATGTAAAGCTCAGTAAGAATGATTCTGCTCTATTATCGGACATTACACAGTACAGGTGTTTGATAGGCAAGCTCATTTATCTCACTATTACAAGGCCAGATATCTCGTTTGCTGTACAGCAGTTGAGCCAGTTCTTGGATTGTCCTACAGAGAATCATCTCAAGTCTGCTCACAGGGTGTTGAGGTATGTAAAAGGCACCATTGGTCAGGGTCTGTTGTTTCCCAGGAGTGATCATTGTAGACTGAAAGCTTTTGTGGATGCTGATTGGGGTAGATGTGCTGATACCAGGAGATCTATCACGGGGTATGCTGTGTTTTTAGGTGATGCCTTAGTATCGTGGAAGGCGAAAAAACAAACCACTGTGTCAAGGTCCTCAGCAGAAGCTGAGTATCGAGCAATGGCACTAGTAGCATGTGAGGTTCAGTGGCTGCTGTTCCTGTTGGAGGACTTGGGAGTGAATGATCAGACACCAGTTGAGTTGTTTTGTGATTGCAAGAGTGCAGTGTATATTGCTGAAAACCCTGTCTTTCATGAGAGGACAAAACATATTGAAATTGATTGTCACGTTGTTCGTGACAAGGTGCAGGAAGGTGTGTTGAAGTTGATGCCAATTCGAACAGAGTTTCAGTTAGCGGACATGTTTACCAAAGCCTTGGATACGAGCAGGTTTAATCAATTGTCTGCAGCGTTGGGCTTGAAAAATTTGTATGCCAAGCAAGGCTTGCGAGGGGGTGTTGAAGATGGTGGTGATTCCAGTGCTGATACAACTAAAGGATGTTGAATGTGTTTGATGCAATTCTTGATTGCAAACGAAGGTGGTAGTCTAAAGCAGTACGTTAGAGGTGAAGTGAAAGAAGTTAGCAGCATAGGCGTGAGAAGCACATCCAAGTTCATTGATCGAGAAGCTTTGGTGAGCTGTGTGGAATGTTCGACTGAAGTGCTACTTGAAACATTGAGGGAGAAGGTAGCAGGAGATATAAGATTGGACCGTTATACCCTTAAAGACATTACTGTAGTTGAATTGAGTTAGGGGCATGTTTGTAATTTGGCCATCTATTTGAACAATAAATAGACGCGGGAAGGCAGTTAGCTCGTGAGCTGAGCCTTCCCCCCATTTTTCTGGTTGTTCCTATAACCGTTTTCTCTCCTCATTCTTCAGCTTCATTCTCATGCTTCATCATCACAAATTACTGCTGCAATTTGGTTTTGTATTCGATACACTACTGAATTGTCTAGTGTTGGTTCGAATTCGTGTTCGCGACTGCTATTAGAAGCTTTTTTCATATATGGTTTGACAAATTGCAGATGCATTTTATGTTATTTGAAAGTCAAGATAGACACCTTCTACGATTATACATTAAACTCTTGTCTGAAAGTCAAGAAAACCTTGCGAGATTTTATTAAAGTGCAAAACTCATTTTCTGACAACTGTTCGTTGAGTTGCTTCGGTAAACATCGGTGTTCGTTGGATATTTATTATAGAAACAAATTCTAAAGATGTGTATATCAATCATGAAACCCACACGAACTGTATATACGATAATTTTGAAAAATACTATAGGGTACGCTTTGGAAAAATACAAAAAAAAGGTAAAATAGGAAACGTTTTGAAAAAAATTCAAAAAAGGTAAGGTGTCATTGTGAATGCGAGGGCGTAAAACCCTATTGTGAATGGCATCTTAGAATCACACATACGCCACCATTGTGATTAGCGCCTTAAGGCTTTCTAATATCACTCTTATAATAATCACGTGTTATATAAATCCTAACACTAATTCTAACCCTATTCCTTGCTCTAACCCTAACTTTAACCCTAAACCATAAAACATTAACCTTAACCTTAACTATAAAACTAAACATAAACCCAAAACCCTAATTCTAACCATATATCTTAACCCAATCTCGAAGAATTTATGTCGTAATGTAGTATTGTAAAACTAAGAGATTAGGTTCGTATATTGTTATATTCGAGTATGTATTTGTTCTTCTTTTTCCTCTAATCAATATAGAATAAAGCGAAATGACTCACTAATTGGCTACGCTTCTTATATTGTGAAGTAGCAGTTGATTGACATAGCTTGACGCATTATTATGGGTCATCGGAAAACAATCTCTGTGTGTTTCTAACACATGGGTATGGTTGCATACATTCGACCCCACATACCTTGCCATAGACAAGAGCCTCTAAGGCAATGTGATAATGTTGTTGTAATCTAGAATGAGAAGGATATTTTGTTTGTTTTCATATCAGCATAATTCTCAATTCTAAATCACGAGGCTCCAATTTCAGCTCGTATCATGGTTTGAACCCATAAACCAACGAAAATGGAGTCTCCTTAGAGGAGGTAGAAGGAGTTGCCTCATACACCCACAAGATGATGGGAAGTTCTTCTATACATGGTGCTCCTACTCGTTTCAAGCATCTCTTTAATCCCTCCTTTAGGTTATGGTTGACTAGCTCTACTTGGCTGTTAGCTTGAGAATGAGCTTCTGAGGTGAAATGTTGTGTAATATGCAACTCAATGCAACTAAGACCCTTTGCAATCCAAAACGGCATATGATATGTCTCTAGAGAAATTTATTCATAATTTTACCCGATATCGTAAACAGAGGCTCAACATCAATCCACTTTATGAAATAACCGATGGCAACAAGATATTGAATTGACCCTAGAGTGCATGAGAGAGGTCTATCTATATCAATACTCTTTTGAATGAATGGTCATGGGCTGATGATACTAATCATTTTTTGATTAGGTACATGAGTTAAAGGAGCATGAACCTGATACACCTGACATTTCTTTACAAATTCAAGAGCTTCCTAGTGTAAGTCAGCTAGTAGTATCTGGTTAAGTAGCATTTTCAAGCCAATGACCTTCACCAAGGATAGTTTTCTCATATTCCCAATCTATGTGAAAATGTAATCTCATTTTTCTTGTGAGACACACTTCATCCATGGTTAGAAAAATGGTCCTTGTAAAAGACCTCTTTAAAGAGAGCGTACATGGCCGCTTTAATGTGCAGATTTCTGACTGCTTGCTTATCTTACAGCTGCACTTCTTGTTTCAAGAAATTCTATATCTCGTCCATCCAAATGTTGAAGTAGTCAACTTGAAGTACCTAGACCTTTTCTTAAGCTTGCTGCTTGACAAGCTCCATCATAATTTTCTTACATACATCTTTTTGAGTTGAGGATGCTAGATGAGAGTGTGTCGGTTAGCTTAGTAGCCGGCCGAAAAATTTGTTTGATTTCAAACTTTTCGAACATTGCCTTGAGCTTCCTAACCTTTGATAAACATCACTTCATCTGATCCTTCTTTGTCTCATAGTCACCATTAACCTACGCAACAATGAGTTAAGAATTATTATGCAATTTGACTTTCTGAGCCACAATTTTTGTACGAGGCTCAGACTAACAAGCAAGGATTCATACTCGGGTTCTTTATTGTCTGTTTCAAATTCGAATCTCAATGTGTACTCAAATTCTTTCCTTTTTTGGCTTATAAATGGGAGACCTACTCTACTCCCATATCAAGAAGATAAACTGTCAACATAGATGATCCAGTGACCCTCCTGTGGCTACTTATCTTCTATAGAAATCCCTTCAATGTTGAAATCGCTAACGCTTGGGCTTTAACAAAAGTCCGAGATTAGTAATCAATGTCTTACTGGCTAACTCAATGACCTGTTTCTTGTATGACATAATGTCTCTAAATTTGATAGTATTTGCTCTAGGGATGATCAATCATTACCACAAAGGGATGAGCGTGAAAGTAGGACCAGAGTTTTCTTATGGCTATGACCAATGCCATAACAAATTTTCAGCATTTGTGTACCTGACATCAAGCCCATGCAGTGCATCATCATGTCCTATCATGAGCCTTCCTACTCTACTCCCCATAAGTTGCATCGTCATGTCCTATCATAGACAATGTCCCTGTCGATACCCTAACCGGAGCTATCATACATCGACAAAATCTTACCATATCTCCCAGACGTGGAGAACGGATTAGGAAGGCTCCACCCTACAGTATAGGCGGATATCGGGACGAGCAGCATTAGATTGTTCATAGACATTGTAATTATTTTTGTATCTTTTGTATAATATATGTAATCGATTTCAAAAGTGGTTTTGTTAGTTCATATTATTGTAATGCATTCCATGTTCCTCTTTTATACTATGTATATCTCATTACCGATCATTAGTTGTTTGCTATTTATATGTCGTATTTATGGCATTTGTACTATTTATTACAACACAGGCAGAAAGTCACATTTTTACATCAACAGCCGAACTTAATAACATAAAACACTTACAACTTAATAACATGACAATATTAATAATGACTTGAATGCATAAATATTTACACAATAAGAATATTATTAGAGTTAGAGTTAGACTTAAGATTAGGATTATGGTTGAGCGTTAGGGTTTAGTGCAGGGTTAGTATTAGGATTGATGGTTAAGGTTTAGTATTAGGATTAGAGTTGATGTCATGGTTAGAGTTAGGATTAGTGTTATAGTTATGATTTCGTCCTTGTCAAGAATTCTGCAAGTGAGGCCGGCCCATCTGACAAGCTTGACCCAAAGTAGGAAGGTCAGTATCATGTCATCAATACTTTTCTCTATAAAATTTACAAATTAGAAATTGTAGCGATAGAACTTACCGAAGATTTCGCATGAATCGATTTTGAAACCTGTTCATGTATAATGCTTGTAAAATTTCTTTCAAGGAAATTAAATACATATTTCATATTATTGGTCACCCATTTATTTCAAAATAGAAATAGGTCGGCCACGGCGGAAAGCAACGTGGGCAAAGCTCAATTTTATCTAGTACAAAGGAAACAAACGAGGCAACCACTCAATATGTTGACCTTGACAAGCTTGAATCGCCATTACAGAACCGCTGTAGAAACGAGGAAGGGAAGAAGAGAAAAAAAAATGAAGTAGAGATACTGGTGGAGATAGCTGTGGTGGTCGAGGGGGGTTGGGGCTGGGCAGGTGGGGTTTATACACTTAAATGGAGGTTGTTGTTGGTAACGGATGGGGCTGCCGATCCACTAAATATTAATGGAAAATGTGGAGGGTAAAAACCAAACAAATATAATAACTTTACGGTGTAAATTTTGATATAATTTAGTGGATAAAATGTAATTTTCCTGTTACAAAATTTGTATTTTAATTGACTAGCCAAGTCGACTTTGCACTTTCGAATCCACATAGTTTAATTTGACCAATTATACCAATGCATAATTTTATCATTTTTTTTTATTTTTGAAGGGGCGGGGGGGGGGGGGGGGGGGGGGGGGGGCGGGGGTATGCAAAAACAAGGAGGAACATAATTTTCCAATGATGTTTTCCTGTGACTTGCAAGAATAAAATTATTTCTTTAGTTTGAAGTTGAATGGACTTCAAAAAATTCAATCTTACGACTACTCCTAACTATATTATAAAGCAAAAGAAAACTAGAACCGCCAACAATTCTTCACCTGCCAACTGCAAACAACCCCCTCTATTCCCTTTTTTCCTACCAAACAATTATTATGTCCACTCAATTAAACAACTTTATCAGACAACACTCTTTCGTTCACAATAAGCCTTTCTCCTAAAAATATTATTGCAAATCGGTCTATAATATAACAAATAAAATGTCATTTAAAATCAAATTGTCAAAGTAGTTTATATATGGTTGAGTAAAATTTAATTCTAAATGATGATGAAACCGGATCTTCATCAATGGTCTAAGATGACCTCAAATAACGTCGTCAGATGCTGGTTGGTATTTTGCTGGAATAGCTTCCTGAAGTCCTGCACAAGGAAGCAGAAATCAGAGGTCCCGGGAGGATGACCCCGGGTAAAACTCTTCGACGCTCAAGTCAGTTTGGACCATTTCTCACTGAGAATATAGTTTAGTGTGTGGAGTTAGAAAATTCTCACAGGTGTTGGCTGAAGAGAAAATTCGATGTATTAGCTTCATGAGATAGGAAAATGTTTCGATCGGATCCCCTTTCTGGTCTGCCTTGGCTTGCTTTTATTAGTTTTCCTCTTGTCCTCGGCTTCTAACGCCGGATGGGATGTTTGCTTGGGGCAGAAGACCTATGATGCAGTAGGTCTGCCGATATGACCGATAGGCCGGCTGATGTGACTAGTAGGTCAGCTGAAGTGACTTTGGCGTGTACAGGCTGAATAGCCAGACGTGTACTCTTTCTTTGAACTGCACTTCTGCCTGATGGTTCTATGATGTAATGTTGTGCTTGACTCCTTCGCCGAAGTGCAAAACCAGGCTTCGCTGAGGTGCAATGTTGAGTCTGGCCGAAGTGATCTGGGGTGTAGTACTTAGGCTGAAGCTGAGGTTGAAGTTAGGTGCCGAGGTGCAGTCCTTGGCCTATTCTTCGATAGTAAAAAGGATGTCATGGGGCACAGCCGAAGTGCAGCCAAGGGTGAACAGCAATGCTTGGGTGCTGAACTGCAAGGATTGTACTGTTGACTGTTGTTGACTAACAAACGATTAATTCTGATTTATCATTTGCCCCCAGATTTTGTGTGGCCGAGCTGACCTGTGAGGGCAGACAAATCTATTTTGAAAAGTCAGTGACGTGTCTTCATTAATTGGGCAGTTATCCTCTTATCTATGCCGTAATTCCCGCTTTAAATGTAAACATCAATTCCAATGCCTCGTCATTATTTTTTCGGCAGTTTCAGTACCCGAGAAGGGGGTAAATACTCGAACCGTCGCCTTTTCAAATTTTGAACGAAAAGTTGCAACTTTTGCTTTTCCCTCTTATAAATATGGCAATTGACCTAATTCTTTCTTTTCTTCTTTTTCTATTCTGCGCGTTGCTTATTCTGTTGTCTTGTTCTTCTTCTTCGTCTTCGAAGCCTCTCTCCGTCCTTATTCCGGCGTTCTTCCTTTCAGCTCAACCCTCTGATCTTTTGTAAGCTTTTCTTTTTCTTACTCATGGCTTCTGTTATTCCATCCCCTTCTTTTTTGGATTCCCAAAACAGATCAGCTCATTCTTACCCAGCTGATCTGGAGGGCGATCAAGAGGTCTAATCTCTCCATGAGAAATCGGATTCCAGCGAGGACAACCGCCCTCTAAGGAGGCTGCGCCTTGCAGGTGAACCTTCCAAGGTTACTTCTATCTCCTCTTCCATAGTACCCCTGTTGTCCATTGACAGGGGTTCATCTTCCCCAGTAGTGCAAAGTTCAGCCTGCACTTTAAAAAATGTTGACCTTTCTTGGTTCTGTACTGAGTTTAACATAGATAGAGATACTTTTTCCCCAATTTTGCCTCTTCCTCATCAAACTGCCTATGATCCACCTGCTGGGTATGAAGCAGTTTACGAGGAGTACTTCAAATCTGGGTTTGATCTTTCTGTTCCTGGCCCTTTTCTTCACATCCTTGATTTTTATAATCTTAGATTACCTCAAATTATGCCAAACGGCTTGAAGGTCATTGTCAGTTATCTGCTCTACTTGAGAGCAGCTGAGGCGGAATTTGACTTAGCCGTCTTCAGGGGGATGTTTGTGTGCAAACACAAAGAAAGCTGGTACTACTTTAGTAGGAGACATCCTAATAAAGTTGTTAACCATGCCATAAACATCCCTTCTTCCATCAAAAATTGGAAAGGCCGTTTTTTCTTCATCAAAGCCATATGGTTACCTGAAAGAACCCTCTAAAAGTCCGGCCCTGTAGATAACAAGAGGCCAAGTGAAAAAGCTTGCGATGAAGCCTCGAGGTTATTGCACCTTCCCCAATCTATAGACTGGAAGATGGTGGATAGGTCGGTTGTGAAAGCTGCTGACCTGGACCACATGTGGCCGTCACACCAGTTTGAAACCCTTGACTCCTCTGCCTTAGCCTTAATCTTGGGTATGTATCCATGCTTCAAACGTCCCTGGTTTTTCTTAATGTTGCATGTGCTTTTTTGACTGATCTGTTGTTACATCTTGCAGGAACCATGGTGTCTGAAAATCTTGGCAAGTTGAAGAAATTGGTTCCCAAGAAGAGGAAGAGAGAAGATGAAAAGTCCTCAAAAACCTCATCTGAGGTGCAGGCTCTTCCTGCCGCTCCTGCTGCTCCTCCCACCAAACAAGGTAAAGATCATCAATCTTGGCATTGATATATTTTTTTGCTTTATTTCGGCATTTTTAACTTGGGTCTTTGTTACAACCAAAACTTCAGTTGGCACTTCTTCTGCTGCAGTCACCAAACCTGTTTAGGCTGCAGCTCAACCACTGAAGAAGAAAGCTCCTGAGGCCCCAGCCTTACCCCCCAATTCTGCTGCAAAGGCTGGGGTAGGAAAAACTCAGGCTGCTCCTCCCTCCAAGAAGACTTCACAGCTCAAACCTGCTGCGCCAGCTTCTGTTCCAGCTCCTGCTGCATCAACTTCCACTCCATCCCTAGCTGCGTCAATTTCTGCTCCTCCGGCGGGGTTGATTATTAAGGATCCAAAGGATGCCCCCACTGGAGGAGTTGTCCTGACTTCAGGGGAGGATGCTCCTCAGTGTCCTTATGGAAAAGCCCCCTCTGAAGGAGAACCTTCGCATCAGCACCACCGAGGCTAGAAGAGGCTGTCTTACTCATTTTCTGATTCAGCGGCTCATCCAGGGGTAGCCAAGAAATTAGCTGACCTGCCGGTGCTGCCCATGGATTGGGATCGCTATGCCCGCAATGACTGGGATACGGCTTTGAACGTCTATCTGAGGAACATGGCTATGGTAGGTTTCCTTCAGAATTCTCAACTTTTAATTTAAGTTGTTGAAGTTCTCATTTGACCATTTTGGTTATTGCAGTACCGAGCTCAGGGGTGTGACATGCTCAGAAGAGCAGAAGAGATACGCAACATGGTGGTTAAACTCTCTGAGGAAAACGCTGACTTGAAGAAGGCCAATGACGAGTTGGCAGAGATGACAAGGCCTGATAATTCAAGGCTGGAAGAAATAGATGCTGAGCTGAAGACATTGAGGTCAGAGATGGACTCAACGAAATCAGAGATGGACTCCTTGATATTTAAGAATTCCAAGCTTAAGGAAGATAAGGAGGAGTCTGACAATCGGCTTGCAGTGGCAAATTCACAAGTGGACGAACTGAGGGAAGTTATTACCAACCTAGAGCTAGTGTCCACCAAGACCCAGGCTGAGTTGGAGTTCTTCCAGAAGGAATTCCACAATTATGAGCAGGAGTTGTCCCAGCTGATGAGCCAAGTTGAAGCAGATCAAAAGAGCAAGGATGATATGGCCCAGCAACTTGAGGCAGAAAAGAAGAGCAAAGCTGAGCTCATCTCTCAGTTTGAGTCTCAAGCCGAAGAGATTAGAAGGTCTGACGTTGCTGAGTTCAGGAAGTCCCATTACTTTGAAGATAATCTGCTGAAGATGCAAGGCTCCGTTTTGGCAATGGGACAAACTTGTGCAATTGACGCTTGCCAAGAAGTCTATCCAGCCTTGGATAAGGACCATCCTCAACTTGCCGATCTCTACAACCCCGAGGCCGAAGCTATATTTGATAAACAGCGTGAACAATTCAAGGGAGGGGTTGATCTCAGAGAGGCTGATCAAGAGGAGGAGTAGAATAGGATTTTTCTTTTTTCTTGTAACTTTTGTAGTTGTAATAGATATACTCTTCAATGAAAATCTAATTTTCTCCAACTTGTGCTCTTCAGCTTGTTATAATTTTCCTGACTTTGTCTTCTGCATGTGAGACTTTACTTGCTCTACTTCCACAGTTAATGCAAGTATTTGTCTTCTGCTTGTGAGACTTTACTTGCTCTATTTCCATAGTTAATGCAAGTATTTGTCTTCTGCTTGTGAGACTTTACTTGCTCTATTTCCATTGTTAATGCAAGTATTTGTCTTCGACTCTGCCAAAAAACTTTTTAATCACCTTCAAGTTGGATTTTTCCACAAGTGTTATACTTCAGCCTTGACCTTTGGCTCTGCCAAAAACGTCACGCTGCTTGACTGAACTGTAGCTCTGCCGGGCTTTAACTTTGCCATTTGTAATAAATTTTAGATAAAGTAAACTTGTTACTTAATCTATTTAGACAAAATGAATGAACCACATATTGGCTCTGCCATAAAACATTGCTTTATTCACTTTCTAGTACTGCTGGTAATAAATGATTTACATTTTTCTAGCACTGCTAGTAAATGAATATTGTGAAAGACTTCTTTGGAAAAACCACTCAGACCTGCTGAAGTGAAATTCATCATTGATGTAGAAGCCTTAAATGAGTAGAATGCCAAGTTCTTGGTAAAGTTTTGCCTTCCAAGGTCTGTAATTTATAGGCCTCATTTGAGCGCACCTCCTCTATCAGATAAGGACCTTCCCACTTAGGGTTAAGAGTCCCAGCCGGCGCTGCATGGCTTGCCTCATTGTTGCGCAATACCAAATCTCCCTCTTGATAGGATCTTGGTCGTACTCGAGAATTGTAGTATTGAGCAATTAGATTCTTGTACCGAGCCATGCGGACATGAGCTTGCTCCTTTTTTCCTCCAGTTCATCCAAATTCAGCCGCAACCCTTGGTTGTTGTTTCAGCGGAATAGTAATCTGTTCGAGTGGAGTTGGAACCAACTTCGGCTGGGATGACTGTCTCAGTGCCATACACTAAGGAAAATGGTGTTTCCTTAGTAGAGGTGGAAAGAGTAGTTCGATATGCCAATAATACGCTTGGGAGTTCCTCTGCCCAACTTGCTCCAATTTGATATAGACGTTTTCTCAGTCCATCCTTGATTGTTCTGTTTGTCAGTTCAACTTGTCCATTAGCCTGAGGGTGTGCTACCGAAATGAATCGTTGTTCGATTTTGAGCTCGGCACACCAACTCTTAACAGGGTCATCAGCAAATTGTTTTTCATTGTCTGATATAAGGACTTGTGGAAGGCCGAAGCGGCATATGACATTTTTCCACAAGAACTTTTTGATTTGATTTCCTGTATTGTGGCTAAAGGCTCTGCTTCCGCCCATTTGGTGAAGTAATCAATGGCAACAACCAAGAATGTGACTGATCCTGGAGCTTGGGGCAGAGGTCCAACGAGATCTATCCCCCACTGTACAAATGGCCAGGGACTTGCAATAGAAGTGAGCTCTTGACTTGGAAAATGAGACATTGGAGCATTGACTTGGCATGCTTGACATTTCCTGACCAGTTCTTCTGCATCATGGCGCAGAGTGGGCCAGTAATATCCGGCAAGATAACACTTTCTTGTTAACGACCGTGCACCAGAATGATTTCCACAGATTCCTTGGTGCATTTCTTGAAGGATGTAATCTCATTCATCTTCAGTCACGCACTTCAACCAAGGCTGTGAGAATGACTTTTTGTATAGGTGGTCGTCAAAAAGAGCATACCTTGCTGCCTTCAATCGAAGGCGCCGGGCTACACGTTTGTCCTCGGGCTGAATTCCATGCCGCAAGAAGTTAACAATTTCGTCCATCCAGGTATTGCGATAGTCCACTTGCAGCACTTCATTAGCATCATAAGCACGATGCTTTACTAGCTCCACAACTATCTTCTTTCTCAAAGTTGTTGAAGTAGATGCTAGCCGAGATAACGTGTCAGCTCTTTTGTTGGCTGATCTGGGGATATGTTCAATGCTGAAGTGCTCGAATGCTTGTCCGAGTTGCAGCACTTTAGCCAAATACTTTTTCATGTTTTCCTCTTTGGCTTCATAATCCCCATTGATCTGAGAAACAATCAATTGCGAATCACTTCAGGAAATGATTCGTTCTGCCCCCAACTTTCTTGCGAGGCTTAGTCCTGCTATGAGGGCCTCATATTCTGCCTCGTTATTAGTTGATTCAAAGCCGAATCGCAAGGCATATTCAAATTCTTCTTTGTTAGGGTTGATGATTAGGAGTCCTGCTCCACAACCATCTTTGGAGGAAGACCCATCCACATATAATGTCCAATCAGCTAATGGCTTGATATCTTCCTCCACGGATATCCCTTCAGCTAAGAAGTCTGCTAATGCTTGGGCTTTGATAGAAGTTCTTGATTTGTATTGGATGTCATACTTTGCAAGCTCCACAACCCATTTTGCAGCTCGGCCAGATGTGTCTGGCCTTGATAAGATTTGTTTTAAGGGCTGGTCAGTGACCACCACAATAGGATGAGCTTGCAGGTAAGGCCTGAACTTCCTCGCTGCCACTACGAGCGCTAGGACTACCTTCTCAGCATTGGGATATCTCACTTTAGGCCCATGTAAGATTTTACTTGCGAAATAGACGGGCCTTTGCACATTATCCTGCTCCCTGAGCAGAACTGCGCTAACAGCTTCTTTGCACGTCCAAAGGTACACATATAGCTCTTCTCCAGGAAGAGGTGAAGTCAGCATTGGCACCTCGGCCAGATGGGACTTCAGCTCATCGAAGGCTTTTTGGCATTGGTCATCCCACTGGAAAGCTGTTTTCTTCTTCAAGACCTGGAGGAAAGGAAGAGATTGTTCAGCTGACTTGGATAAGAATCTACTCAGTGCGGCAATTCGGCCTGTTAGCCTCTGCACTTCCTTTACATTCCTGAGGGGATGCATGTTCCGTGTAGCTTCGACTTTAGCAGGGTTTGCCCGTACCCCTTCTTTGGAAACCATGTACCCCAAAAACTTTCCAGTGCGTACTCCAAACATGCACTTCTTCGGGTTTAGTCTCATGCGTGAGTCTCTCAGCACAGTGAAGACTTCCTTTAAATTTTGAATATACTGATCAAGAGACCTGCTCTTGATTAGCATATCGTCGATGTAGACTTCCATTATCCGACCAATTTGTTCACTGAACAAAGAATTTACCAGACGTTGATAGGTGGCCCCGGCATTCTTTAGCCCAAATGGCATAGTTACATAATAATAAGTACCTGACTCTGTTATGAAAGCAGTTTTCTCCTGATCTTCTATTGCCACGATGATCTGATGATAGCCTTTAAAGGCATCCAAGAAGTCAAAGATTTCATGCCCAAGTGTTGAATCCACTAACCTATCGATTTTCGGAAGTGGGTAACAATCTTTTGGACAGACTTTGTTGAGATCTGTGTAATCTATACACATTCTCCAAGATTCATCCTGTTTGGAGACCACCACTGGATTAGCCAACCAGATTGGATAAAGCACTTCAACAATGAATTTTATAGCCAATAACTTCTTGACTTCCTCCTCAATGACTTTATTCCTTTCTGGAGCGAAGTTCCGCTTCTTTTGCTTTACTGGCTTTGCCAAAGGATCAACATTCAGTTTATGCTTAGCCAGATGTGAAGAAATCTCTGGCATGTCCTCCGCAGTCCATGCAAAGATAATTGCGAATTCTCTCAGCAGATCCTGCAGCTGAGCTAGCAGTTCGGAAGGGATCCATGTCCCGATCTTTATGACATTTTTAGGTCGGCTCGGGTCAAGGACGAAGTCTTGCACTGCATCATCTGACTGCAAGTGCTCTTCATCTGAAGATATGAGTTCATCTAGACTGGCTTGCTGAACTGATTCGTTTCCCTTGGTAGCAATAGCGTAGCAACTCTGTGCCACTTGTGTATCACCTTGTATAGTTACCACTACCCCTGGAGTGGGAAACTTCATGCTGACGTGCAGAGGTGATACAATGGCCTCCAATGCCACCAAAGATGGCCGGCCCAAAATGACGTTGTATGCATACATTTCCTTAATGACCAAAAAATCTATCCATATACACCGATAGACCGAGGGTTTGCCAAAACTGCAGCTGAGCGTGACCAGTCCTGCTGGCCGCACTGCAGTTCCAGTGAAACCATATAAAGAAGAAGTGATCGGCCTCATCAAGGAATCGGGTAAACCAAGCTGCTGATATACCCGATAGAACATTATATTCACGACACTGCCGATGTCCACACAAACACATCGGACCTCCACAACTTTATCGAGAGCTAGGTGTATGCACAGCTCTATCACTAAACCTGTGTTGTTGGAGTCCAGTGGAATGGGATCTTCTGGCCCATAAGTCAATTCTCTTGCCATCTTGGCTCTTTTAGATGGTGGACCTGATGAAGTTCCTGAGGAACTGGGTGCACCTTGACCTGTGTGAGGTGGACCCCCAGAGATTGTATATATAATGGTATTGACTTGGGGCCGACCTGCAGCCCCATGCCTTCCTTGCTCCTCATCATCGTCAGTCCTGCGATGCCGAGGTGGAGACTCTGGTCGGCACTTGTCCTTCTGGGAGTCCTTGTGGAAATCCAAACGGTTGTGCAGGCGTGAACGCGGGTCATAAAACTGCTTTAAGTGACCCTGTTCGATCATTTCCTTGATAGCCTAAGCCAGCTGCCTGCAATCTTCTGTATCATGTCCGATATCTCTGTGGTATCGGCAATAAAGTTTAGGGTTTCTCTTTCCTCTAGGCCCATACAGAGGCTCTGGATCTGTCCTCAGACCGTCTTTCTCCATGACGGCCAAAATATAATATTTTGAGGCCAAGAGGGGTAATCCCTCATTACCACCCTTGCCTTTTCCACCCATGCGATCAAACGCATTGCGCCGATCACGGTCTATTCCTTCATTGCGCCGATCCTCCTTTTTGGAACCGGATCGGCTTTCTTGTCGAGCTCCTTGCTCAGCTTCCCTCTTCAATCTGTTTGCCTCCTCTCCTCGGGCAAACTGGTGAGCTTTCTCCAAGCATTCCCTCAGGGTTGTAGGTCCCTCTTCAGCCAGTTGGGAGAAGAGGCGACCAGCTCGGAGTCCATTGATGAAGGCAGCAGCTTTCACGCCTTCATTCCTGTCAATGACCTGCGGCGACTCATCTGAAAAACACTACATATACTTCATGACTGACTCATCCGGACCCTGTCTCAAGGTCATTAAGTGGGATGAGTTCTTCACAAAAGGAGTGCTAGACACAAACTACGATTTAAACTTTTGTGTCAGCTGCTTGAAAGACTTCACTGATTTTGATGGGAGCTCTTGGAACCATCTCCTGGCCCTTTCCCTGTAAATACAAAGGGAAAGTTTTGTAACGCAGAGGATCTGGGATGTTTTTCAGACTCATTGCAGTTTGGAACTGAAGAGATGATCTGTTGGGTCTGTGGTCCCATCATAAGTGTCCATCTTTGGCACCTTGAAACTGTCTGGCGCTAAATATTCTGCAATATCCCAGGAAAAGGGACTTTCCTGGGCTGCTTGCACAAATTCGTGTATGTGCTCTTCGTAATAAGCTCTCGGCCTGCGAAGAACTTATTTGTCCCTCGGGATGCTCTTTAAAGACTTTGACCTCACACTTAAGTGAGGTCTGGACAAATGTTCTGACTCCACGGTTGGAGCTTTGAAACTGTATCTTCTAACATCCGCCATAAAACCTCTAGGCGGTCTAGAGGACTGGTTTTGTGATACTTCTTTAGGAGGCAAAGGTGGATCTTCCTCCATAACTTGCACCTCCGGCTGTTTGCCTTTAAGTTGTTGTACTACAGCCTCAAACACGTCCATGTTCTCTGCAACATATCTCATCGCTTTATCCCTTTCTTCCCTTGAAACTTCCGAAATAGGATTAAGATTAGGCGATTCAGGTACCCGAGAAACCTGTTCAAGGACACCTGAGCGCGTAACCATGCGTCGTGGTTGGTTGGATGACTCACCCAAACCTTCACGACGACTATTCGTCATAGAGAAATGTTGGTTGTTTTGTTTTTGAACTTTTTACTGGATTAAGGGACAAATATGCCCTCCTTCTAGCGCCAAATGATGAAGCCGAATCTTCACCAATGGTCTAAGATGACCTCAAATAAACGTCGTCAGATGCTGGTTGGTATTTTGCTGGAATAGCTTCTTGAAGTCCTGCACAAGGAAGCAGAAATCAGAGGTCCCGAGGTGATGACCCTGGGTAAAACCCTCCGACGCTCAAGTCAGTTTGGGCCATTTCTCACTGAGAATATAGTTTAGTGTGTGGAGTTAGAAAATTCTCACAGGTGTTGGCTGAAGAGAAAATTCGATGTATTAGCTTCAGAAGATAGGAAAATATTTCGATCGGATCCCCTTTCTGGTCTGCCTTGGCTTGCTTTTATTAGTTTTCCCCTTGTCCTCGGCTTCTGACGCCGGATGGGACGTTTGCTTGGGGCAGAAGACCTATGATGCAGTAGGTCTGCCGATATGACCGATAGGCCGGCTGATGTGACTAGTAGGTCGGCTAAAGTGACTTTGGCGTGTACAGGCTGAATAGCCAGACGTGTACTCTTTCTTTGAACTGCACTTCTGCCTGATGGTTCTATGATGTAATACTGTGCTTGACTCCTTCGCCAAAGTGCAAAACCAGGCTTCGCCGAGGTGCAATGTTGAGTCTGGCCGAAGTGATCTGGGTGTAGTACTTAGGCTGAAGCTGAGGTTGAAGTTAGGTGCCGAGGTGCAGTCCTTGGCCTATTCTTCGATAGTAAAAAGGATGTCATGGGGCACAGCCGAAGTGCAGCCAAGGCTGAACAGCAATGCTTGGGTGCTGAACTGCAAGGATTGTACTGTTGACTGTTGTTGACTAACAGACAATTAATTCTGGTTTATCAAATGACATGAAGATCATTTTGATAAACTATTGTGTTAAATACTTTGAAGATTTTGACTTATTTAATGTTTGACCAACTTCATTCATTAACCAACTGTGACAATATCTTAGAATACAATAACAACATTATCTCGTTGTCTTAGAGGCTCTCGCCTATGTTAAAGTAATGGGGGGTAGATTGTACACAACCTTACCCATATGTTGAAAACATACAGAAGTCGTTTCCGGATGACCCATAATAAAATTGTGTCAAGTTGTGTCAATCCACTGTTTCCACATGAATGTTTCATGTGAAAACATTCATGAATGTTTCATTTTTTTCTCAGGAAAACATAATTACCTCATTCTTTTTATTTTTCTGGTTTTTAACTTTGAAGTATAAATTTTAGTTTTCTTTTGATTATCTGGTAAAGTAGTTGTTTTCCCTTTAGTAACATCTTTGTGATGTACTCTTTTTTCCAAAAAAATATTGTGTAGTTGGTCAAACACATAGGTATTTTGGAACATTTTCAGTTTTGTAAAAACACGTGACGTTCTTAGTGTACTAAGTTACTGTGTTTGCGTAGAGTCTAGAAAAAGATTGAATCATTTTACGACTGATATACGGAGTCTTACCTTACAATTTCATATAATCGAATACCAAAGAAAAAAAAGAACACGTCGTCTTTGGAGTTTTCTTAAGAAGATTTTGGACTTTGAGAATGTTAGGCTAATAGGGCATTTCTTTTATTCACTTATCGTTAGATTTTTGGCCTGACTGGAATTTGGTTGGAGTTGGTTCTCTAGACGGCAATATTTTCCCTTTTTTTCTTTGACAATAACGTTAATTTATTTTCAGAAAAGTAAAAGTACATCACCATCAACAAGGTCCGCACCAAATAGAAACCCAACTAAAAGTCTGACTTTTATATTTTTAGGTAACAAATTTTGCCTAAAAAGCTTGAAAAATAGATAACCTACAATAGAAAAGACATCATGATAATCATATTTTTTATAACTATGATACTCACCTAACGACCACTTACAACATATCACAATGACAGCCAAAGCTATCGTTAGGATCTGGGAAAGGTGAGAGATAGATAAACAATACATCTATCCCAAAGGATAGAGAGTTTGACCTAACAACCACTTGTTAGACTTTATTAGATATCACATTTCACATCTCATGAAAAAATAAAAAGAAAACTGTTTAGCCGTCTAAAACACTAAACAAATGATTAAATATGTTAAAATAATTAAAAACTTTGCAATTATTAAGTAAAACAAATGAATGGGGTAAAGTGAAATTATAGAAAACTAAAAGGGCTGAAAGGGAAGACTCCATCTGTAGAATAAACTCTTTCTTTTCGTTGTGATTCGTGTAGCATCTACAATTTTCAAAAACTTCAAATTTTACATATAGATAGCTACATTTGGAGAAAAAAAATAAAATAAAAGAAAGAGTATACAAGCTGGCTTAGATTTGTTTTGCCATTATTTTGTCCTTAATGGCCATGTCGCTTTTCTTCTGGACACAGTCAATGATATTCCCCAAGTGCTAAAAGGAAATCCTTAGACTACAACAACTATACATATTATATTCCAATGACATCAAAAAACTGTCGCTAGAATCTGGATAGCCAGATCGAATACTAGGTTTTTGAATTTGGATTCATTTAGCTAAAGAAACTGTTTGGCTCCGACGAACTTTAAAATTGATTCGAGTTCGGCTCGATAACACTATAACTGTATAAACGAGCTGAACAGTTCGTGAATAGTTCGGTTCGTTTTAGTAAACGAACCCAAATAGCTGTTCGAATTCGGATAATTTACAAACAATTACCGAACGAATACGAGCCGAACTCAAACAGTTCGCGAACTATTTGGCTCGTTGAACAGCCCTAGGTCTGGGGAGGGTGAGATCAGGCAAACAATACCTTCATCCTAAGAGATAGAAAGTTTGCTTCTAGTGAGACTACCGACTCTATATATACCTGCATAGATGACACAATAATAGAAATATAGTGTACTAGTGAAAAAAATTTAGTAAACACAAATAAAAATCCTTAAACTTTTCTAATATTGGTACATTTGTTCTTATGTTTGTTGGTACATTTGTGTAGGGGGTTCTTTTTTGGTCGGCAAGACGAGGTGGAATAGTATATAATTTGGAAGATTAGAGCATCTCTTTGTGAAAAGGAACATATGATTTTATATGTTGTGTGTCTTTATCGAAAAATAGTCAAACCCAAGTTGTGGTTATTACCCCCATCTTTTTAAACAAAAGAATAAAGTATAAATGAAAGCGTCAACAACTATGAATTTTATGATATTAAATTTAGCACATGACACATTTAGAGGGGGAGAAAATTGTATATTTAAATATGGTCCAGTCTAAGCGGGGATTCCAATTTGTCATCAGATGGAACGCCACGACGTTTACACATTCACGTAATACCAAGATTTACAATATACACATAATATTTGTGATAACGCTTCCGCAATTGTCTTTTCTTTGGGTATTTGTTTGTTTGTGTGTTTTTGTTTTTGTTTTTATTTTTTGCGTGTAGGGGACTGGGTGCGTGCATGGGTGTCAGAGGTCGGAGGTGATGTGTATTTTCTAATCACTAATTAACAAGTGCACTAAATACAATGATAAGATAGTATGTAAAAAAGATTGTCGACCCTACCAAGAATACTTTTAACTATCAAAACTATTTTTACGTTAATCTAAACCTAATGAAATGATTTCTAATATAAACCAACAAATTAATATAATAATTACCTAGATATTAGACTAACAAAATAATCAAACGTCAATAAAATTTTCTATTAAAGATTTTTTTTAAATAGTCTACGATCCAGCTGAATTCTTTTCGAATCATAATTTTCTCTCTAAATCGTTAATGATTAAATTCCCAATAACAATCCTTAACCAGTCATTTGGCATTAAAATCCTATTACAATTTGATAAACTTCATATTCTTATGTAAATTTTAGTTAACCGGATGGCATTAAAGTTATACGGAATCCCCTAATTGAATAACGTTTGATTACTTAATCCTATAAATCCACATATAGGAACCGAATGTGTCCTAGTCAATTTTACTCTAAGTATATTGTTAGCAGGATCATAATTAAACTCTTCATCTTCCAATACTCTAAATTCAATTATATGTTCTGTGAATAGCTCATTAAGCCATTGATGCATCAAAAACAACAACAACACAACAACACACACCTAGTATATTACAACGACATCAAAAGCTATCGCTAGGGTCTGGAAATAGTGAGAGACAGACAAACAATACCTCCAGCCCAAAGGATAGAGAGTTTGCTTCCATTGAGACCCCGGCTCCGCATGTGCCTGCATAGATGACACGCCAATAGAGATATGGTGTGATAGTGTGTTAGTGAAGTATTTTAGTAAATAGTCATAACGGTGTATATGCACAAATAATGAAAGACAAAGACAAAAATAAAAATTGCAAAGTCAACCTAAAGTATAGAGAGTATCTAAGCCCCTAAATATACTCTAAGGTGCATCTATATCTTGCCTAAACCTCGTTAGCCTTAATCATCTGCATCCATGAAATCCTATCCTGAAACATGTCCTCAGAGAGATGTAAATCTAGTAGGTCATGCCTAATCCGTTCATCCCAAGTCAGTTTGAGTATGTCTTTACTCATCTTCCCCTCTACAGTGAGGCTTTCAACTGCTCTGACAATTGATGTTGTATGTCTCCTCTTGACATGCCCAAACCATCTGAGTCTCCCCTCTCTTATATTATATGTTATACTAGCTACCCCTAATCTTTCCGTAAATACTCATTTATCATCCGCTCTAGCTTTGTATGCCCACATATGCATCTCAGCATCTTCATCTCTGCCACTTCCATCTTTTACGACTGTGTCCTCTTGATGGCCCAACAGTCTGTCCCATATAGCATTGTCGACTGCACTACCACCCTATAAATTTTTCCTTTACTTTAGTTGAAAAATTCTTGTTACACAGTACCCCTGAGGCCGCCCTCTACATACACCAGCCTGCTTGAATTAGGTGCGCGACATTACTATCTATGTCCCCATCCTGCTGTACAAATGATCCTAGGTACTTGAACTTACTTACCTGTGGTACCACTTGACCCTCGATGGTTGAGCTGGATATTCTCGCTGTTGGTTGTGCCGCTGAAGTCGCAGTGCAGATACTTAATCTTAGAACGACTAATCCTTAGCTTTTTCTCTCTAGAGCACCTCTCCACTGCTCTAGTCTCATACTCATGGTATGTCTACTCTCTGCGACTAATACAATATCGTCAGTAAAAAGCATACACTATGGAATTGCCTCCTGGATCGACTTTGACAGCTCGTCAAGGACAACTGCGAAAAGAAATAGGCTTAAAGCAAACCCTTGATGGAGGCATACCTCCATCGAAGAGAAGTCCGTATTCTCCACAGGTGTACGAACGGTTGTTTTCGTCCTAGCATACATATCCCTAATTATGTCTATATATTTCATAGGAACCCCTCTTGCATCAAGACTATCCCAAATCAGTATACGTGGCACACTGTCATACGCTTTTTAAGATCGATGAAGATCATATGTATATCGCGCTTCTTCTCCCTATACTTCTCCATCAATCTCCTTAGGGTGTGTATTGCTTCCGTAGTTGACCGTCCGGGCATGAAACCAAATTGGTTCACCGTAACGTTAATAATAATTAACGATTAGAATAAATTAGTAAATTAAGTAATTTAAAAATAAAAAAAACTAATAAACTAAAGTACCAAAAGAATTTAACATTTACATAGAACTAGTCAAAGAAAAATTTTACCCGAGAAAATAATCCAAGATGTTCATACAGTTTCATATCTTAAAAGAATTAAGCACAAGAAAAAGAGAACCGTGATAGGGATTTTCAAATTAATAACAGGCTGGTCGTGTTCTTTTTTAAAATATTGTAATATTTCATCAGTCACATTATTTCCTTAGCTCTCGGAAATAACTGTTTTAAGTCAATTTCAATCAACCTCATTTTCTTTTTTATTTTGCATCCAAGCAAATGATGATCTTCCGTTTCCGGCTGCAATTTAGTTGGGTTTCTTTGATAAAAGCTTCAAAGTAATCTTGACTGTTATGTTAATCTTCAATAGACACCATCGATTAAATTAATTTTTCTATAAATTAATAAGACAAATGTAGTTTCAACATAATAAAATATTCAAAAATATTAGCTAACTAACATGAGAAATAATCTCTCTTAATTCAAGAATATATAGTTAGTTTAGCTGAAAATTAATAATTCGCAAATATTTCGCTGAGAATCAATTTAATCACTTTCTAAGAGCAAATAAAATACCAAAATATGTAATGAATTAAATAGTAAAAGATATAAAAATATATATAAATATTAGTTATTTCAGGCGACGGGGTGTTGGGGGAGTTTAAAATCTACAATATTTGCAATTTGCAAAAGGCTAAAAGAACTGCTTTTTGACGAAGTAAAATCCAAAGTGGAAGCCCAAACAATAGTCAAGTTAGTAACTGAGTTAAAGATTTTCTTCGGGAGGTTAAGAGTTCGATTCTAGAGACGTGCACAGTGTGCGTGTTCCTCAGCCTTGTTTGTAGGTGTAACTACGTAAGATCTCACACAATTTAAGAGGCTATCTCATCCAACCTAGGAGGCCGTTGGACTCCTGATTTACATCCTCTAAACATACTCATTAGAACTGGAACGATGGAGCTTCTGAGAGATTTTACCTTTGCTCTAAGAATCTAAAGTGGACTATTGTATACTCAAACATATAGATGGGCTCCTTCAAAAGAACGAACCTAAAAACAAACAAGAAAAGAAAAGAAAAAACATATAGATAGGAAAAGATTTGGCATGACCACAATTTTCGTTTTATTCGCAAGAAAAGAAAAGAAAAGAAAAAACATATAGATAGGAAAAGATTTGGCATGGCCACAATTTTGTTTTGTTCGCTTGGCATTTGGTTTCCAGTGGTTGCATTCGATTTTTATTATTTTTTACCCCATCCTCAAAAGTAACTTTTTGTTTTCATATATCTTATATATCTCATTATTTTTCTCCCACCGATGAATTGAATTCTCCAACAAAGAGAAAGTCAATTGTTTCACAATAAAAGATCCTTAGTGTAAATAAATTAACAATTTAATTCTTTGTCTACATCTGCTACAAATTATGCTGATGGTCAAATAAATGCGTCTAATTTGGGAAAAGGAAAAAAGAATGGTTGAAAGAAACCTTTCATCAGATAATTGCGTTGAAGACGCATTGATTAGCTTGGAACTTAGTGTGTGGTTTGTTGCTTATTTAATTTAACATAATCTTTTGATTTAAATATACCTTAGCGATAGTTTTGCTTTCGCTGGGATATACTGGGTATGGATGATGATGATGATTTGATTTAAATAGATTTTGATTAGCTTGGAACTTAGTGTGTGGTTTGTTGCTTATTTAATTTAACATAATCTTTTGATTTAAATAGACCTTAGCGATAGTTTTGATTTCGCTGGGATATACTGGGTATGGATGATGATGATTTGATTTAAATAGATTTCAATGACTAGTTTAAATCATTTGACACGCGTTCACTGCAAATTGCTTCAAGTCTCAACGAGTGGGATATGATCTGCTGATTTCTCCTTTCTTTCAAACGCTGAGAACAAATATAACGGTGACATGTAGCATTTTTATAAAGGAAAAGAAATTAACCTTTTGGTCTTACATTAAAAAAAGATTTTTTTTTTCCTTCCAACCTCCAAAGTTACCAATCGGCCTTGAGAAGATTGAACTAGCATCAAATCAAAAAATCAAATAAATTATAAAGTTATGGCTGGATCTAGACTTTTAGAGTTGACAACTAAATAAGTTGCGGTTGGATTTAGAGTTTTAAAGTTGATAACTAAATAAATTACCGAGGTTAAGTCAAGCATTCTCCTTTTATAGGAGTTCATATTGCCTCTAACGGCTTTATTTTCTAATCTGCAGTAATTCTTGTTTATTTACAGTAGCTTGACTTGACTTCTAAAGGCTATACAGGTAACGATTATTTACCTGCTATGCTCGGATATATATACAGTTAAAGTTCTAAGTTTCCATTATTACATGAAAGTGAAGTGTTGCATCTCGTATTTAGCTTTTTTGCCTAACTATTTGTGCTTTCACATTGTCACATTAGTTCAACACACCTTTATTCCAGCTCAGTTTCACTGCCCTTCTTCAAATTGGCTATTCATAGTTTTGTGCTCCTCTTCACCTTGGTTCTTTCTTTTTCTGTCTTGATCACCTCGACACGACAATAATACCTCATCTACTCAACACATCTTCACTTCAGCCACTTGCCTTCTTATTTCCCCAGGATGGCCACTTATATAGTCAGCTCAGCACACCTTAGCTGAGCTTATATTTCTACACTCCTCCTCAAGCTTAGTTGTATGTATTTATATAACCAAGCTTGAACATTAAGTATTGGAAAACATTTGTCAATACAGGCTTCGTAAAGAGGTCATCAACTTGATCTTTGGTGGAGATATGTTCCAGATTGATCTCTTTCCCCTCAATCTTTTCTCAAATGAAATGTGTTTCGACTTAAACATGTTTTGACTTGTCATGCTGAACTGTGTTCTCGACCATATTTATAGATGATACACTATCACAGAATGCTTTGATGGGTAATATTGTTTTTATATCGAGATCTTCAAGTATCCTTCTGATCCAGATGCCATTGCAAATACCTAATATAAGTGCCTTAACTCTGCGTTTGCATTTAAACTTGATATAACTGGTTGCTTCTTGAACCGTAAAGTAACTAGATTTTCCCACAAAAAAGATCCATAGCCAGTTGTTGATCTCATATCAACCATTGATCCAGCCCAGTCAGAATTTGTGAATACTCTAACACTTCGGTTTGTACTCTTCATGAAATATAAACCTTGTCTTAGTGCATTCTTAAGGTACGTAAGAAATCTCAAAGCAGCTTGGACATTTTCTTTAGTAGGACTGTGCATATATTGAGATATAAAGCCCACCGCATAACAGATGTCATGCATAGTGTGTGATAGGTAGATTAATATTTCGACTAGTTTCTGATAGCCAAGTTTATTAGTAGGTGTAGTGTCCCACCGAGTATTCCAGTTTCTTTTAGAAGATCTAAGATGCATTTCCTTTGTGATATATACATTCTTTCTTTGTTCCTAGCAACTTCCATTCTTAAGAAGCACATTAGCCTTCCTAGATCCTTCATTTCAAATTGTTTTAATACTTGTCACTTAATACTTGATATCCCATGATTATCATTCCTTGCTATTATGATATCATCTACATATACTATTAGAATAATGAGCTCCCATTATGTGATACCTTAGTGAATAGAGTATGATCATTATCGCTTTGGGTAAACTTAAGTCCTTCACAGTTTTAGTGAAAGTTTTAAACTAAGCCCTTGGTAATTGTTTTAGTCTATATAGAGATTTTTGTAGCCTACCGACCTTGTTGTAATTTTTTATATCACTGAATCCTAGTGGAATACTCGTGTAAACCTCTTCTACTAAATCTCCAGTCAGGAATGCGTTTTTAACATCTGACTAATATAATTTCCAGTCGAAGTTAACTGCTTTAGAGAAAATAATCCTAATAGTATTAAGTTTGGCAATTAGGGCAAATGTTTCTAAATAATCAATCGCATATGTTTAGGTGAATCTTTTAGCCACCAATCTTACTTTGTACTTATTTAAGGTTTCGTCATTATTGTATACTTGTATTTAATTGTGAACATCCACATGTATCCAACATATTTCATAGTTGTCAAGCTGGGTATTAGCTCCCAAGTTTGACTATTTTCTAAGGCATTCATTTCCTCATGCACAACGTTCTCCCATTTAGGTTGGCTTAGTGCTTCTTTTTTGCAATACTTGCACACCTTATTTCCTTAAGAAGTAAAGTTTCGTTTAACAGCCAGGCCAAATACGTCTGCTGGTTGTTCATTAAGCAATGCAGAGGTCTCTGTACTTGGATTTCCTTCCATTATGATCTTCTTATGGCTTTCGTCATGTTTAATCTTGGCGAAGGCCGCCTTTAACATTGAAAGCTGTTTAGTGCTGAGGTTCGACTTTGAGTACTATCAAATTCTGGATTCAATCCAGTAAGGAAGCGTAATACCCGTTTCTGCTGTGTAATTTACTTGTAAAGGCCAGAATCAGTGATAAAAGATGATTGATGTGTCCCAATGGTATCTATCTGTTGTTATCCCTTGGTTAATAAGGTATAATATTTGTGCACCATAAGTATACCTTGTTTAAGCTCATGAAGATGAGCATCGATTTTATAAAGTTCGGACATGTTGTCTTGTTTGAAATACATCTTTTTTACTGTAACTCAGATTTCTGCTGTTGTGTTATGCATCATGAAGTCTTCAAAAATGTCAAGTTGCATACAATGTGTCAGCCATGGCATTATCATGCTGTTTTTCAAATTCCATGGTCGATAATTTGCATTTATTCAGCAGAAACAACGATTGTTCCATATAAGTATTCTTCATTGTCTTTGTAGTGACGAACATTCCCACCCCTCGAGACCACTAGAGGTAGTTATCTCCATTTAATTTGTGACTGGTAATGACAGTGTAAGAATCATCAGATAGTTGCGAACAATGGACTTCTCCTAATACTTGATCAAAAGTGGATATGACCTCAATGTATTAACCGGGCTAAAAGGGGTAACCATTTAAAAGTATTCAAGGTAGTGGAAGAAGGCAGATTGTAGTTAAAAAGGAATCAATTTAGCTCTAATACCACATCGAGATTCAAAGAATGTAAAATTTATTGAAGTTGAGTTAAAATTTACAAAGTGTTTCTCCTTTTATAGGAATTCATTCATATTTCCTCTGACGGCTTTATTTTCTAATCTACAGTAATTCATATTCATCTACAGTAACCTGACTTGACTTATAATGCTTATAAAAGTAACGACTAGTTACCTGCTCTTCTCGGACATATGTACAGCTAAAGTCATAAGTTACCATATTTACTTGAAAGTGACTAAGTGTTGTAGCTCAGCTTCATCTTTGTTGCCTAACTGTTTGTGTCTTCACCTCGTCACCTTGGTTCGGCATGACTTTATTCCAGCTCAGCTTCAATGCGCTTCTTTACTTTGGCTATTCATAGTTCTGTGCTTCTCTTCACCTCGACTCTTTCCTTCTCTGCCTTGATCACCTCGGCATGTCACTAATACCTCATCTGTTCAGCATAGCTTCACTTTAGCTGCTTGTCTTTCTTATTTCCCTAGCACGACCACTTCTATAATCAGCTCGACAAACCTTGACTGGACTTATATTTCTTACAACCATCTCGAAAAAGGTGGGACAAGTCCCTTAGGGGGTAGTGAGTGAAGAAAAAGAGGTCCGCACTACTGCACTGGCAGGGAGAAGAGAGGAAAGCAAAGAAGAAGAAAGGAGAGGGGTTTGAGGCCTGAGGTTGGAGGGTAAGGCCAGAAAAGAATAAATCAATGTATGAGAAGGCCATTTTGCCTCGGTCTCCATGTAAGTTTGAAAAGAGAGGCGGAGGGGGAGGGGGAGGGGGAGGGGGGAGGGGTCACCAGATTCTATTCCTAAATAAGTTGCTCTTTTCTTTTGATAACCAAAGATTTCGAATACCACTTTTAATGCCATATGGCAGGGCTTGGACTCCTTTATCGTTAAAGAGCCGATGAAATCAGGTGAAAGACTGGCTCACATGGAGGTTTTCGACTGATCGAAACACAGTAAAAATATATGGGAGGTAAAGGAATCGTGGTTACGTATAGCATCTCATGAGAAAATAAGTGCAAAACACATTTATCACATCATACATTCCACATCAGATGTTATAAAGCATCAATCTATTCCTATGTGATTTCTGGGAGCAAATGCCAAATCCTAGACTCTGGGAGCCTCCAGTGTCTCAGCTCCATAGAGATTTATTGATGTGAATTCCTCAAACAAGCTCGGATCTTTTCCTTCAAAACTTCACCTTCAAGGCTTGACATAGATAGGTAACCTCCCTCCCTCCTTCCTTCAAGCTCATGTTGGTTGAGCAACACCTCCACAACAAGAATAACATTGACCTTGACAAACAATTCGTCCTCTAAGATGTTATTCTCTTTAAGCTTGGCAAATAATGCCTTAAAGCTTGTTCAAACTTAAGGATCACAACTTTAATTTTATGAAAACATGGAAACAACTCAAAGACACAAGTCTTAAGAAAGAAAACCGAAATTTTATTTGATGATAGTTGTATTACAAAAATCGTCCTAAAGGCCCTTTAAATAGGCAAACTAAATAGGTGTCAATATTGGGCTCAAAGAGTTTTACATCATTGGTGAAGATGTCCAAGGCGAATTCCAAGTGTACAAGCTTCTATAATGAACATGAAGTTTAAGACTCAAAAGGAGATCAAATGGCTCTCAAGAGTCCTATATTTTAGGAAATCAGCCCTACATTTCAGAAACTCAATTTTTTTGGAAGATTCCAAGTGTGTATGGACACCTAAGGTCGGCCACCTTGCTACCTTGAAGATAAGATCTGATTAGTTCATGCTTTTGTAAATTACCTAACATGTAGAATTATAACTTAGGATTTTTCTATTTAGTTGGAGTTGTAACTTACGACTTTTCCATTTAGTTGGTGTTGTAACTTAGGACTTTTCCATTTAGTTCTTAGGTTTGTTTGCCTATTTAAAGGGCCTTTAGGCCGATTTTTAACGCAACTTTCACAAATAAAATTTTAGTTTTCTCTTTTAAGACTTGTGTCTTTGAGTTGTTTTTTTGGTTTTCATAAAATCAAAGTTACGATCCTTAAAGTTTGAACAAGCTTCAAGGTGGTATTTGCCAAGCCCAATGAGAAGAACATCTTGGAGGACGAATTGTTTTACAAGATCAACGTTATTCTCGTTAAGGAGGTGTTGCTCAGCCGACCTGACCTTGAATGAATCAAGGAGGGAGGTTACCCCTTTGTGCCAAGCCTTGAAGGTGAATTTTTAAAGGAAAAGATCAGAGCTTGAGTGAGGAATTCACATCATTTGTGGAAGATGTTGATATGAAATCCAGGAGCCTCCTAGATTGCTAAGGTATTGTCAGAATCCACAAAAGATGCTCACTGCAAACCAGACATGTAATCCAGCTGTCGGACCGTAACACTTACTATAAACACCACTAGAAGAGGTGAATAATGGTTAGCGGAAATAGCACTATTTAAAACCCTTTCAAAATTTTCTCTCAAAACTGATTCCGAAAGTGTTCAGAACAAGTTCCCCTTTTTGTAAAATTTAAAAGTCTCATTACAAAACTCTAAAAATTATGAAAATTTTCAGAAATAAACTTTAAAGTCTTAAGTTTATTCTGTCCAAAAATGAGCTAAAAAAGATCATTTGACCCTTCAAATAAATGCAAAGATTCAGATGGTCAGTCAGAACGGTTTTAGACACAGTGTTAGCAAACTTTGAAAAAAGGCTTATCATTGTGTAAAATACTCCTTAGGATGTCTAGTTTATATCTCCAAAAGGCATTGACCAGAAACTATGCTTAATAAAATGAAAAAGCATGTTTCTTTTAAACAAGTCAGATTGTTGCCAGAATGGAGTAGTAACCTTTCAAAGACCGAAAGACTAACTTTTCTTTGCTCAAATCGAGTGATTTTTGTTGAAAATGAAAGCTAGCAGTCTGAGTTTATCTCCACCAAAAATCAATAATTTTGAAAATGTTTTGCTATTTCTACGGGTTGTGTAAAGTTGAGTGTAAAATAAGCAAAAAGCGGAAGAAAAGTAGAAGAGCAAAATAAGGACAAGGACACAAGGAATTTATCCTGGTTCGGTCAATGTGACCTACTTCAGTTCCAAGGCACACCTTTCCTTGGATTTTCACTATGAATGATCATGGATACAACAAATACCGAGCTTGATCCTGGGCATATACACCAACACTAATCAAGACTTGGTTTATCACCTTTATGGACTTATATGGCACCACCTCTACCGCCAATTGGTCTAGCCTTATAAAAATGGCTAATCAATCTTACAAATTCAACAAAAGAGGTGTAGAGTGTAGCTCTACAACAATCAACAATAAAACATCTTAGCTACACAAAGCAAGAGCAAGAAAGAAGAGAAGATAGAAGAAGAGAGCAAGAGATGTTCTTGAGTTGTGTGTTGATGATATTTTCTTCTTCTCTTCACTTTGCCTCCTATTTATAGTGTGAGTCAACCCTTGAAGATAAGAGGGCCACCTTAACACCTTATTCATCACCAATGATTGTGTGTCTTCATTTCATTAGATGACCACCTTAACACCTTGCACACTTGGCATCTTTGAGCAACATGATTTGTCCATCTTGGCAACTTGACATGGCCAATTTTGGCACCTAGGAATGACATGGAATTTGTGAAGATAATATGAAGAGATATGATGGCATATTCCTCCCAAGATTATCCCAACTCCTTGCACAATCATAGGACATGTGAGGGCTACACACTTTGACTCCCAAACGGCTACTAGGAGTTACCTTTTTCTTTGGCTGCCATGTTGGCAACTTCTTGCCATCTAGTTGTGTTTTGGTTGGTCCATGTGACATAATCTTGTACACAAGTCGCAATATGATTGGAACATCATTTATACGTATTTAAGAACAAATGCCATGTGTAAAATCGTGCAAAAACTCAGATTCGATGAAGAGAAATAAATGGATAGTAGTTGACATGACATAGTCAATATAATTCAAAATTCTCACATTTTTCTCCTTGTAAGTTGTGGTGAATTTTGTTCCAAGAATACCCTCAAGTTCTCTGCAAAAATATAGATGAGCAGCTCCAATAATAATATATATAAGTGTCTTCAAGAAGAAACTATAATGTGACAACGAAAACCGTCATATATTTAGTCGATGCTGATAAAGTCTTCGATCTTGAATAAATAGAACATATAGATGCAAGATAATCTTCAAGAACACTAAATAGAAGCTCTATAATGAAGACAATAATATACTCAAAAGACGTACTCGAGTAAAATAACCATGATGCCCTTGGAGGGTAAAATGACGAAAATACCTCTAAAGATAGAAAGCTGCAAGAGTATCTTTGTTGTCCAGAAATAAGCAGAAGAACGCCTTTGTAATGGTAAATATGTCATAAACAAGTCTTTGAATGGTTTTCTCGTGTCATGTACCTACAAGAGAACTCAAAATATCACTTTTGCCTGTAATTTATACAAACTTCCATGGCATGTTAGTCACAAAACATATTTATATTCATCAATTCAAGTAATTAAATCACAATAAGCATATATGAAACATTAAGAACATATATAACAATGATAACAATTATTTTATCACATTCTAAATAATTTTTTCAAAACTGTGTTGACATCGATTGATTGATGTTCCTCTATTTGAGAGATCGATGTCTCATAGTGAGATTCTATTTTTGAAATGTGAGAGACTAATGTACGTCGATTGATCGATGTGCCTCAGGCTTAGAGATTGATGTCTCACATTAAAATTTTTGTTTTATTCTGCCTTACATGGATCGTTCGATGTAAGAGGATGATGTACATCAATTGATCAACGTTTTTCAACCTGAGATCGATGTCACTTTTCACTTATTTGATGTATTCCAACTTTTAACATTTTTTTTAATAATATCACTTGAGACATTATTATGATATATGTTGATATTATTTAAGTATTTAACACTTAATATCATGTCTTTAGAAATTATTCAAACATATTCTCAACAACATCATCCAATGGAGACGGATCCACCACCAACACTTCCACCACAGCAGGAAACAACATAAGCTCAGGCATCATCATCCCTTTTAAGCAGCAAATCTTTCTCATTTTGAAATCTTTGGACCCTTTGTGTAGCGCCCCGCTCCCGAACCCTAGCATCAGGAACGGTGCACCCGCTGTATCTTGCTGAGGAGAGTATAAAGCGTCGAGTCAACTTTCTACATGTCCGAAAATTCGTAAAAAATTTTCTCGCAGAAGCGTAAAACCATAACATTAATTCATCTGAATAAAAGACAATCCTCCATGGAAACAATAAATATGTCACGACAATAAAGTCAACACGCTAGCATCTAGAGTCTATCGCACTAAACAAGGTGATGTCTGATGAGATCCCAATAAAATAAAGACAAACAGTCGCAGGGCCTTCTTATATCCTAGGCGCGACCATTAGTCTGCCCACTCCACCGTATCAGCCCCGTCCTCAACAAAGACGTAGTCATAAGTCTCTTCCTGCTCACCTGGTGGGGGGGGGGGGAGTAGGGGTGAGTGACGGGAAATCACCTAGTAGGCACCTGCCTCCAACTAGTACAAGACGAAACATACAATAATGATATAACACATAGCACATAACATGATATCATGTAAGCATGTGAATGCAAAAAAGTAATTCACTCCAGATAGAGAATGCGCAACATCGTGATGTATGTCCTACTATGCATGTCACACGCAACAAAGTCACGTCACACAAAATGCCGATATCTCTGCCATGCAATGCATGATCCCAGGACCTACTGAATGGCTGTGGGTCGTACCCACCCACAGTCACCATCCTGAGTGTACTTGGCCCCGCCACCGTACACCATCCGGAGCGCCCGTGATCTGTACGTCACGACCCACCATCAATGCGATGCACGTGCCATGAATGCAAACAACACAATCGTCTGAGGCCCCTGGCCCATCCTCACCATCCTCCGGCACTCAAATCTAGGTTCGTTTAAAGACCGTCTGAGGCCCCTGGCCCATCCTCAACATCCTCCGACACTCAAATCTAAGTTCATTTATTATTCAAGTAATGATTTAATATTGTTTGTTGTTAAACCTATTTTCCATGGCTTGAATACATTTATCGTGCACTTCCTATATTTTTTCTTATTTTTCCCTTAATTATTTCTATTCATTACCTAATTATCCAAGTTAAATAAATTGTCATAATTACTGAAATTTAATGGAAATAATTTAATTTCAGCATTTTATATTTTCTGAAATTTATTTATAATTTTTTTGATATTTATTTTTATTTTTCCTATAATTATTACTATTTTAAATTAATTAAGTAATATTTATAGAAATTCAGAAATATCATTATCCCTTAAATTGCATTTGGGCTGGCCCCATACAGCTAGCCCTGACCCACGTTCCATTCAGGTCCGGCCCGCCAGGGTCCGGCATGCAGTCACCATTTTTTTAATAATCGCGTTATTGGGCCGGCTGGCAGCTGACCCGGTCCGTCGCCGGCTCCGCCCATTTTTTTTCATTTCCTGCGTTAATGGGCCAGACCTTGATGCAGTTGTAGCCAGCCCGCTAGCGGCTAGCCTGCCTACAGATCCGGGCCCTTTCCTCCTTTATTTATTTATTTTTTTTTAAAATTCAGCATTCAGCAGAGAGACGCCAGGAGGCGCGTACACCCATACGCGCGCGCGGCCACTCCGGCAGCGCGTGAGCCGCTCCGGCGACCTTCGGCCTCCGTTTTTCGACCCTGATCTATATTTTCGCCTATTTCCAGTCTATGAAAACCTATACTAAGGTCAAAACAGCAACTAAAAATCTTAAACATGTTAAAAATATACTATTTTGATTATCAAATTTTTCCCTAAAACCAAATCACAGTCACGCAAATAGTTCAGGCATTCCACAAATTCCAAATTTCATGCTTTTCAGAGATTGAGCAATACGCTATGGAATTCAACAATTAAAACACCAAAAACACATAAAATACCACTAGAGCATGCTTGAATTTTTACCAATTGGAGGGGGAAAAAGAAACCTACCTCGATTGCTAGTTAATACAAAATAGATAACGGAACAAACTAGATTGAAGATGCTTTGCTAACTTCCCTGCAGTTCTCTCAATTTTCCTTCCTTTTCTCCTTTTCCCTCAGCGACCCTCGGATTCCTTCCTTCTAAATTATTATTTTGGTTTCGTTTGAATGCTGCTTCGTGTTCATGGAAACAACCATTATCCCACGTTCCTATATTTTTTAATTTTTTTATTTTTTTATTTTCTTTTTTCCTTTTCACACGGCACCACTCTCACCTATATTCATTATTTATTTATTTATCAGTGTTTCTTTTCTTTTTTTTTCATTTATCTATTATATGACACATCTATGAACAAGTATAAAATCAACTCGTACTTAAGCCGCTACACTATGGTTAATTTAGTTTCAAAGGGTCATCACCTGCAACGGCTACTTTAGTTTTCACTTAATGTGTAACGACTAGTTTGAAAATTTCAGGATGTAACATCCTACCCACCTTACAAGAAGTTTCGTCCTTGAAACTTGACGTACCTAATTTGAAGAGATATGGATAGCGCTCGCGCATCTGGTCCACTAACTTCCATGTCGCCTCATTTTCTTTGTGGTTGCTTCACTGTACCTTAACGTGCGGAATAATTCTCCTTCTCAATTCTTGGTCCTTGCGGTCTATGACCCAAATAGGAGTCTCTTCATACGATGTGTCTGGTCTGATGCTTAAAGACGGTGCGTCCAGTATGTGACTCGGGTCCGGGACGTACCTTCTCAACTGAGAAACATGGAATACATTGTGCACATGAGCTAATGCCAGAGGTAACGCCAACCGGTAAGCTAATGAACCAATCCTTTCGAGCACCTCGTAGGGGCCAATATAATGAGGTCTCAGCTTACCCTTTAGTCCAAAACGTGCAACGCCCTTCATAGGTGATACTTTCAGGTAAACCTTTTCTCCAACTGTAAACTCCAAAGGACGCCTCTTCGAATCAACCCAACTCTTACTTCTATCTTGAGCAACCTTAAGCCTTTCCCGAATCAACTTAATCTTCTCCTTGGTCTGCTCAACCAGCTCCGGACCGGTGATAGCACACTCTCCAACTTCATCCCAATGGTTAGGGAATCTGCACTTACGCCCATAAAGCGCCTCAAATGGTGCCATGCCGAAGGCACTATGATAACTGTTATTGTAGGAAAAGTCGATCAACTTGATCATACCATCTCAGTTCCCCTTGAAGTCGATGGCGCAAGCTCTCAACATATCCTCCAACGTCTATATGGTTCTCTCTGACTGTCCATCTGTCTGCGGGTGAAACGCGGTACTCAATCGTAGTTCGGTCTCCATCCTTCTCTGACATGCCGACCAAAACCTAGACGTAAATCTTGGATCCCGATCAGAGACAATGCTGACTGGCATGCCATGTAGACTGACGATGTTGTCGATGTAGTACAGGTAGAAAATGAGCAGACTTGGTCAATCTATCCACGATCACCCAGATCATATCATTACCATTTCTCGTTCCCGGAAGACCAATCATGAAATCCATCGTTCCATGCTTCCACTTCCATTCAGGGATCTCTAATGGCATCGACAAACCCCCTGGTCTCTGGTGTTCCGCCTTGACCTGTTGACATATCAGACATCTCTCAATGAACTCGGCTATATGTCTCTTCATACCGCTCCACCAGTAATGCTTCTTCAAGTCGTTATACATCTTTGTGGCACCCGGATAAATAGACAACTTTGAATTGTGCGCCTCTTTCAATACTGTCCTTCTAAGATCCTCATCCTCAGGATCACATAGTCTTCCCTGAAACCACATGCTAGCATCATCATGTATCTGAAATCCATCAACCTAGTTGGTCATCATCTTCTCTCGGATCTCACTAAGCGCTACATCTCTCTTTTGCGCCTCCTTGATCTGCTCAATTAGGGATGGAGTAATAATCAGGGCTGCTAAAACATTCGCTGTGGAGTCCACGATATCAAGATCTAACTCTGCCATATCCCTCTCCAATGGTGTTTGTCTGGCATGACTGGACTTCCTACTCAGTGCATCCGCAACTTGGTTTGCCTTCCCCGAATGATAGCTGATAGTCAAGTCATAGTCTTAACAAAACTCAAGCCATCTCCTCTGTCGCATGTTCAGCTTCTTCTGAGTGAATAAGTACTTCAAACTCTTATGATCCATGAATACTTCGCACTTCACTCCATAAAGTTAATGACGCAAAATCTTAAGTGCGAAAACCACGGTGGCTAGCTCCAGGTCATGAGTCGGATAATTCTACTCATATGGCTTCAACTGGCGTGAAGCATAAGCAATAACTTTGTCATTTTGCATCAAGACACATCCTGAAAAGAAAGAGGTTAGACCATCTTGTAATGCATGTAGAACTTAATGGTAGTCTTATGCATATACCTAGCCCATTCTTCGATGCGTCGCTATAGATGATAAACCCTTCTGAGCATGAGGGTTAAGCAAGTATAGGAGCCGTCGTCAATCGTCTGTTAAGTTCTGCAAAGCTCTGCTCGCACTCAGCGGTCCATACAAACTTTGACTTTTTCTGACTACTCAGTGGCACCGCAATAGATGAGAACCCTTCTACAAACTTCCGGTATTAGCCAGCCAAGCCCAGAAAACTCCTCACTTCAGTCACATTAGTCGGTCTGTGCCACTCAGTAATAGCCTCAATCTTCTTGGGATCCACAGAAATTCCTTCTACCGAAATCACGTGTCCCAAGAAAGCAACGCTCTTCAACCAAAACTCGCACTTAATAAACTTGGCGTATAGCTTCTTCTGCCTGAGGACTTCCAGAACCTCCCTCAATTGCGTTTCATGCAACTCCTCATCCGGGGAATAGATCAGAATATCATCGATAAAGACCACCACAAACTTATCAAGCTGGTCTCTGAACACCGTATTCATCAAGTCCATGAAGGCTGCAGGAGCATTAGTCAGACCGAATGGCATCACTAAAAACTCATAGTGGCCATATATAGTGCGAAAAGCAGTCTTCGCTACGTCTTCTGTTTTAATCATCAGCTGGTGATATCCGGATCGAAGATCAATTTTAGAGAACAGCTTAGCACCCTGAAGAACGACAATGTTGAGGAGTCAATTGAAAAATATTACGGTAGTAATTTGAATTACATTAATTCAAAGGTACCTTTAACTGATCGAAGAGGTCCTCGATCCGGGATAGAGGATACTTGTTCTTGATGGTGATCTTATTAATCTCTCTATAATCAATGCAGAGTCTTATGCTGCCATCCTTTTTCTTCACGAACAAGACCGGAGCTCCCCATGGTGAGACGCTAGGTCTAATGAACTTCCGGTCTAGTAACTCCTGTAGTTGCTCCTTTAGCTCCTTTAACTGAGCTGGATCCATTCTGTATGGTGCTTTCGATATTGGCTCAGCATCGGGCAATAAATTAATCTCAAACTCTACCTCCCGACTGGGCGGTAGTCCTGGCAACTCGTCGGGAAATACATCCTTATACTCATTCACTACTGGTATCGAATCTATCAAAGGTACCTTTTTTTTGCACCAATAGCATATACAAGAAAACCTTGATTACCTTTCCTCAATGCCATGTGCGCCTGCGCTGCACTCATGTAGATTTTCTTGGGCGCCTTATGTAACTTGAAATCCCCCTGAAAGATGGTTTCCTGCTTACTCTGCGTCTGCATGCGGACCTGCCTCTGACGACAGTCGATCGTGGCCTCATGCTTAGCCAGAAAATCCATGCCCAGAATAACATCAAAATCTTGCATCTGGATCGGAATCAAAGTTGTAGCGAATTCTAGCTCATTAATCTCCAGTGAACAGTCCTTGTACTGATAGTGCGATACAAGCACCTGATCACCGGCGGTTTGGACGCGGTAAGGAATCTCAAGCCATTCTGGTGGAATATTCAGACTCTTGACGAACCTCCTAGTGATAAATGAATGGTTGGCCCCACTATCAAAAAGTACGTATGCTGGGACCTTGTTAATCAATATCTCACCCAACATGTGTAGGGTTATACATATAACACATTACCACAAGAAGGAAAGGTATATAAAGAAACTAGAATTTTAACACTTAATTTGATGTACCTGCTACGACATCGCCGGCCTCCCCGACGTCGGCGTGTGTCATGCCATGCACTCGGGCATCAGTCTTCAGCCTACTCTTCTGCTGTGTCTGGCCCTGCTGTGGGGGCGGTACCTGCCTATGTGTGGGGCAGTCTCTGGTGATGTGTCCTGGGGCGCCACACCTGTAGCAAACATCTTTGCTCCTCCAACACTGACCCGGATGGAAGCGCCTACACTGGACACATGGTGTAGTGGGTGTCACCGTCGTCACTGGCTGCGCGTCCGTCACCGCTGGTCCCTCAATGGAAAGTGGCTGAGTAAACGGTCTATGCTGCTGCGGTGGTCGAAGAGAGCTTCCCGGCTGCTGGCGAGGGGTACCTGCAGCCATCCCCCGGTCTCCCATAATGGTACTCCTCCCGTGGCCTCTTCGCTCGATCATATGCTACGACCCTCCTGAGATCACTCTCTACATCCTAGCATACCTCCAGCAGCTCCTCAAAAATCTTCGGTCTGGCAGAAATAATCAAGGACTGAATGCGATGACTCAACCCAGTCTTGAACTTCAATATCTTTGCCTTCTTGTTATCCATAACAGAAGGCATGTATCTCCCCAGTGCATGGAATCTCTCCGAGTACTGGTCCACCGTCATGGTCCCCTGTGCAAGTAACTGTAACTTGGTCATCCTCCTCTGTATGGCACTCTCGGGGACACAGTGCCTTTGGTACTCTTTCCGGAACTGGGCCCAAGTCAACTTTGGGGGTCAACCGTCGCTGCACACCAAGCCACCATTCCCTAGCATCACCTTCAAGGAATGGAACAACCACCTCTACCTTCAAATCATCCGGCACCTGCAATAACCTCAGCTACTCGGTCACATTTTCGAACCAAATTTTGGCCTCCTCTGGCTGTTTAGTGCCCCTAAACATCGGTACCCGGGAGTGCTGCATCTCTAGAAGAAACAAAGTCCTGAGGGTGGTGGTGGTGGTGGCTGCTGCTGCTGTTGCTGCTGCTCCTGCTGCTGCTGCTGCAGGTGAGCCATCTGTATCTGGTGCTGAGCCACTAATGTCGTCAGAGTGGCTAGAGTATTTGCGAGGACTTGGGGTATGCCCCCTGACCCTGGTGGTCATCTCCATTGTGCCCTCCATTACCTGCTGGCTCACGTCGTGGAGGCATTTTCCTAGAGTTCGAGTTCATGAAGATAGGTTAGTCAAAATAAATGAAGTAGTCGATCGCGAGGAAAACAGTAATTAACAAGACAAGCTCACCATCGGCACACACTCCCCTTAACCCGATCATAACTTAAGTCTACTTCAATTATTAGGGGTTTAAGTGTCATTTCTAGAAAAGATCATAGCATATGTCTAGGTGATCTAGTTAATCCTGCGTTCCCGAGGCAGATCTGAAGCCTCGTCTCTGATACCACCTGTAGCGCCCCGCTCCCGAACCCTACCATCGGGAACGGTGCACCCGCCGTATCTCGCCAAGAAGAATACAAAGCGTCGAGTCACCTTTCTACATGTCCGAAAAGTCGTAGAAATTTCTCTCGCGGAAGCGTAAAACCATAACATTAATTCATCTGAATAAAAGACAATCCTCCATAGAAACAATAAATATGTCACGACAATAAAGTCAACACGCTAGCATCTAGAGTCTATCGCACTAAACAAGGTGATGTCTGATGAGATCCCAATAAAATAAAGACAAACAGTCGCAGGGCCTTCTTATATCCTAGGCGCGACCATTAGTCTGCCCACTCCACCGTATCAGCCCCGTCCTCAACAAAGACGTAGTCATAAGTCTCTTCCTGCTCACCTGGTGGGGGGGGAGTAGGGGTGAGTGACGGGAAATCACCTAGTAGGCACCTGCCTCCAACTAGTACAAGACGAAACATACAATAATGATATAACACATAGCACATAACATGATATCATGTAAGCATGTGAATGCAAAAAAGTAATTCACTCCAGATAGAGAATGCGCAACATCGTGATGTATGTCCTACTATGCATGTCACACGCAACAAAGTCATGTCACACAAAATACCGATATCTCCGCCATACAATGCATGATCTCAGGACCTACTGAGTGGCTGTGGGTTGTACCCACCCACAGTCACCATCCTGAGTGTACTTGGCCCCGCCACCGTACACCATCCTGACCGTCTGTGATCCGTACGTCACGACCCACCATCAATGCGATGCACATGTCATGAATGCAAACAACACAATCGTGTGAGGCCCCTGGCCCATCCTCACCATCCTCCGGCACTCACATCTAGGTTCATTTATTATTCAAGCAATGATTTAATGTTGTTTGTTGTTAAACCTATTTTCCATGGCTTGTATACATTTATCGTGCACTTCCTACATTTTTCTTATTTTTCCCTTAATTATTTCTATTCATTACCTAATTATCCAAGTTAAATAAATTGTCATAATTACTGAAATTTAATGGAAATAATTTAATTTCAGTATTTTATAATTTCTGGAATTTATTTATAATTTTCTGATATTTATTTATATTTTTCCTATAATTATTACTATTTTAAATTAATTAAGTAATATTTATAGAAATTCAGAAATATCATTACACCTTAAATTGCATTTGGGCTGACCCCTTACAGCCAGCCCTACCCCACGTTCCATTCAGGTCCGGCCCGCCAGGGTCCGGCCTGCAGTCACCATGTTTTTTTATAATCGCGTTATTGGGTCGGCTGGCAGCTGGCTCGGTCCGCCGTCGGCTCCGCCCATTTTTTCATTTCCTGCGTTAATGGGCCAGACCCTGATGCCGTTGTAGACAGCCCGCTAGCGGCTGGCCTGCCTGCAGATCCGGGCTTCGGCCTTTTCCTCCTTTATTTATTTATTGTTAAAATTCAGCATTCAGCAGAGAGACGCCAGGAGGCGCGTACACCGATACGCACGCGCGTGAAGGCCACACGCGGCCACTCCGGCGGCTCGTGAGCCTCTCCGGCGACCTTCGACCTCTGTTTTTCGATCCCGATCTATATTTTCGCCTATTTCAAGTCTATAAGAATCTATACTAAGGCCAAGACAGCAACTAAAAATCCTAAACATGTTAAAAGTATACTATTTTGATTATCAAATTTTTCCCTAAAACCAAATCACAGTCACCCAATACAGTTCAGGCATTCCACGAATTTCAAATTTCATGCTTTTTAGAGATTGAGCAATATGTTATGGAATTCAACAATTAAAACAATAAAAACACATAAAATACCACTAGAGCATGCTTGAATTTGTACCAATTGGAGGGGAAAAAGAAAACCTACCTCGATTGCAGTTAATACAAAATTGATAACGGAACAAACTAGATTGAAGATCCTTTTGACGTTATGGTGCATAGACTTAGACGTGGCACTCCGTGAGGAAAAACCACCAAATTCCATGGAATCAAGTACGCCATCTGAGAGGTCTAGTTACGAGCGTTGGGAGCGATCTAATCGTCTTAGCATGATGCTCATCAAGTCTCGTATAAGTCCAAGCATTAGGGATTCTATCCCTAAACTTGATAATGTCAAAGCTTACATGAAAGCCATTGATGATCAATTTGTAAGCTCTGACAAGGCGGTAGCCAGCACCCTTATAAAGAGGCTTTCAAATATGACCTATGACAGAAGCCGTGGTGTGCGTGAGCACATCATGGAGATGAGGGACATTGCTGCTAAATTGAGCTCCCTAAAGGTTAAAATTTCGGAGCCATTCCTGGAGCATTTCATACTCAACTCTCTCCCTTCGGAGTTCACTCCATTTAAGATTTCATATAACACACATAAAGAAAACTGGTCAATTGATGAACTTCTGACCATGTGTGTTCAAGAGGAGCAGAGGTTGAAGAATGAGTCCATTGAGTCTGTGCATCTTGCGACTCATTTTAAGAGAAATGCAAAGAAGGGCAAATATGTTCCAATGAAGAAAACTGACAATAAAGACAAATGTCAGTTTTGCAAGCAAAAAAGACATTGGAAGAAAGATTGCTTGAAGTATAAAGGATGGCTAGAGAAGAAAGGTAATTTGTCCTTTGTGTTTCATGAATCTAATTTTACTGAGGTTTCTGATAATACATGGTGGATTGGTTGCGGTTCTACAATTCACATGCGAAAACCATGCAGGGCCTTCGAAACCTGAGGAAGCCAAATGAAAGTGAGCAATGCATCTATTCTGGTAACCGGATGCGCTCTACTATTGAAGGAGTGGGATCTTATAGTGTGTTGCGATTGTTATGTAACACAATTTCGTTGTTACTTAAAGGCGTAAATACACTCTTGATATTATCTCTGATTGTGGCTTGCTCGGCTCCAAACCTTTGGTCACACCCCTCGAGCAGTAGCATTGATTACCTCACTCTGACATCTCTTTCTTGGATGATCCACTTCCTAATCGCCGGCTTGTTGGGCGGTTGGTATGTCTATCTGTCAATCTTCCTGATCATTGGCAATGCTGCCCACAACGTTGTTCGCTATCCAATGGCAGCTCCTGTCAAGGTCTTTTCTTTCTTTCAACTAGGGATTTTTGTATTACGACTTACTATGACTCTGATTGGGCCAGCTGTCCGCTTACCCTTCAGTCGTTGACTGCCTATTTCATTAAGCTAGTTACTACACATGTTTCTTGGAAAACTAAGAAACAAACTATGGTTTATCATTCCTCTGTTGAAGCTGAATATCGTGCTAGGCTTACACCACTTGTGAACTCAAATGGCTTCTCGGACGTTCCCCATGCTGATATACTCACCAAGTCCCTTGCAATCATGACTTTCGTTTTCCGTTGTCCAAGTTAGGCGTTTTAGATTTGCAGCACCAACTTGAGGGGGGTGATAAGGAATATTCAGAATAATATTCCTTAGAGATATTATGAAGATTATTGTAAAATTATCTTTCCTTATATACATGATTTGGATGATGGTCATCAATTATAAAGATATGGATAGACATTGATATTAGATAGATTAGCCATAATTTAGGAAATATCCTAGCCTTATGTCATTATAAATTTGATGTGTTTGAATGGAGAAAGAAATATTTCAATTGCCAAACAATTCTTTACAATTGGACATTCAAACAAGGTATGAATTTTCTAGAGAGACGTGTATTGGTCTGGAGAAGGCTCTTGATGAAACGTCACATGACCTGGCAATGTCCAACAGAAGGGCTTCAGACACTGATGCAGCAGAGAATGGTTCTTGCACTCTGCCTAGTGCTGATTTTTTTAGTCCAAAGTTATAGCGACCCGTCCTGAGCCCTAGTACTCAAAACCACTCACCTGTCGTATTTCGCTAAAGAAATACAAGGCGTCCAAAGCAATACAATTACGCGTCAGCAAAGTGACGCAATTCAATGTCAGCGGAAGTCTAAATTCAAACCTCGAAATCATCATTAATAATAAATAATGTGCAAAGGCCTAGGCAAATCTAATTCGATACAAATGTCAAATGTAGATAATAAATACTAAGTCTATAAAATACATAAACCTGGAATATCAAACAGCTATCTCAACTAAGTCCTCAACGAATTTCATCGGCATATCCTTGAATCTCAAATTCTCCACTCCTGATCATCCTCGATGTATACTTATCTTACCCCTAAATCTTTGTAAAACAACAGAGTATTGTATGAGCGACATGCATCACTCAGTAAGTAGCCTCACTGTACTTACCATGTGATCATACATGTGGAAAAAGTGTTATAAAATAAATAATGATATATAGAATAGCATGTTTCCATTCGCAAATAAGAAATTACAATTATACCCTTAAACAATGTTATCTAATATCCAAGCATCAAATAACCAATCGATAGTCAACCAAGGGTTAGTATAATCAAAATTGATGATGCACTTTCCAAAACGATGCAATGCAAACCAAAGTCAAAGTTTGATACCAAAATTCCAAAGTCTTCCAAGTTCCAAATTCCAAAACCAAATCTGGTCCAAAACCAAATGTCCAATATCCAAATTCGAGTCCAACTCGGTACCAAATCCAAAGTACAAATCTAAATTTCAATGCAATGGCTATAACATTTTCCTTACAAGTGACTTATACCGTAAGACTTACGAATCGATTCTCCCAATAACAAAATTTACTATAGACAACTTGTCCCAGGCTAGGTCGTTACATCTATAGTAACAAATACATACCTTTGCACCCTGTCCCAGACTAGGTAGTTACGCTCAGGCTCAAATATGCATACAGAAGTCCTGCCAGACGTGGTAGTTATATATGTAGCGATCCAAATAGGCATACAGAAACCATGTCCCTGATGAGGTAGTTGCATATGTAGTGCTCGACAATAAAATAGGAATCAACCAGGCTTACTGATATATATTCATCGTAAAGGTGAACTTACAAAATAAGTGATGCACGATTTCCAAAACGATTCTCAAATGTCAATGTTTCAAAAACAATTTTCAAAGGTCCGATATTTTAAATTTTTTCAAAACCAAATAATTTCCAACCGATAACAAATATCAATTCCAATTCACCTAATACAATTATGCCAAATAATCAGATATCAAATATCAATGTCCAAATACCGATTTCCTAAACAACTACCACTCACGTGTGTGTGTGTCTATTTTTAGATAAATGGGTCGACACCCAGACCTTTATTATGAAATATGTCCTCACTTTTGGCAGAGGAAAACCATATTACGGAGCAAGTCTCGGCATAACAACATGAAACAATTGTGTGGTCTATAAGCTATGGATACAAGTCGAGTAAATGTAAGCTGTTCAGACTGTATATGATATGCCTCATTAAAACCTTGACAGACAAAACCACCCTTGTGGATAAAATTCTACACGAAGGAAAAAGAGTACATATTTATCCAGCATGAGACAGGACAAGAGAACCGAAGTGCAATGCCATCATCATAACATAATAGGCTCAACCATTTCCTCAACACAAGTGTGCCTTCCAGTACGACGCATATCAAGAGAACCAGCATCCCCCGACGCAATGAAATCCAGCATGCAAGAAGAGTAAAATACATATTAGACTGTGAATTTAACATAGGTCCGACAGAATAAGTAATGTAGGCAAGTAAAAGCATATGTACATACCCAACCTGCCTACATATTGAAATGTAGGTAGGAATACAAAATGTCAGCACGATGATCAAGCCCGCGAGTATGGCGTGTGCAAGTCAGTGATGAGACAACCACGAGCAACGTCGGCGACATGTGCAAGGTTTTGTATTTCGAGAAAGTTGTGAGAGTCAAGCCGAATGAAGCAAGATGATGTGCCACTGAGTTTGTCTCTTGCGGCGTATATATCAACTCTGGACGCGTAAGCTGTAAGAATGTATGAAGACGACATATGTCTATTTGACCCTGATAAGAGAAGATCAGTGTAGATATGCCTTTACTTATGGAGGTGCAGCTATATCATGGAGATTAATGAAGCAGACATTAACAACCACATCTTTCAACCATTCTGAGATTTTGGCATTGCATGAAGCAAGTCGTGAATGCATATGGTTGAGGTCGACGATTCAGAATATCCAAGAGTCATGTGGATTATCTTCACTAAAGGAGACTCCGACAATATTGTTTGAGGATGATGCTGCATGTATTGCTCAAATTAAGAATGGCTAGATCAAAGGAGATAGAACAAAGCATATATCACCGAAATTTTTCTACACTCATGATCTTGAGAAGAATGGTGACATTGATATCCAGCAGACACAATCAAGTAAGAATTTTGCTGATTAGTTCACCAAAGCACTACCAACGACTATGTTTAAAGTCTACAACATTAGAATGCAACGACTTAAAGACATCATGACGACATCAGTGGGAGTGTGATTGCTACATACACACTGTGCTTTTTTTTCTTTCGTCCAAGTTTCTATCCCACTAGGCTTTTCTTGAAAAGGTTTTAACAAGGCACTACATCGTACAAACCAATTTTTATGAATGTGTACTCTTTTTTCTTCGTCCAAGTTTTTATCCTACCGAGTTTTTATTGGCGAAGTTTTAACAAGACATATTCTATAAAATTTGGACATCAAAGGGGAAGTGTTATGAATATTATGAAATTGTGGATGTCCAAGGTATTCTTGAGAACAACAAAGGGCGTAACCAATTCAAAATATCTTCATCCTCAAAGTCCTATAAATAGGACTCTATGTTGGACATATTAAATACACATTTTATAAGAAAAATACATTCTTACTTTTTTGTCTTTTTTTTACTTTTCATATGTTATATATTGCATATTACGCCTTTTTAATTTTGGGGTATAGTGCTCTTTTGGTTATGTAAGAGTGCTCGAGGAATCCTTCCCAAAATGTGTACCGTATGAGTTTTCTTCAAAAAAAAAACGAATTACAAATTATTTCTGAGCTGCTATTTTAAACCATATCTTTTTCCTCATTTTGTTTGCTTCCCAATATATCGTCATCATTTATACAGTTTCCTATCACGGGAGAAATAATTATTCTACAAAATAATTTTACTATTGGTAAAAATCTAATTATCTTATATTAAAATAAGCATCCTTCTAAATATATTATATATTATACGTAATATATATAATTAATAAAATATTGTATAAAATAATACCTAATATATTAATTATTAATTTATATAATAATTTAATAATTACAACAATAATAATTTAGTTTACATGAGCATATAAAAAATCCAAAGTCAAAGACAGTTATTTGACGTTTGGTTGGTGAGTTTTAGAATCAAAGAATGAATATCAAAGAAATGATATTACTAGTTTGTTCGAAGGATATGAGAATCATACTTGTGTATCAAACCGTAGATTGATACTGAGTGAAAACCCAACCGTAGGTTGCACTCGGATATCAAAACTCATTACTCCGTTCCGACGCACCACAACGTACTGCCACTACGCCATCTTGTGCCGCCAGCACGCCACCAACCACGCCAGCTCGCCACTACCCTGCTACCCTACCGCCTCCACTACCCCGTCACCCCGCTACAACATGTTTGGTATGATACCATTCCAGTTTAGTATACCAAACGAATATGAGGTTATAGCAAACTCATTCTAAATCGAGCGTTTACTATTTTGATTCTGATGCCGTATAGCCAAATACAAACTATTAAATGTGTTTCAAATAATATGTATGATAATGATAATTATTCCACTTTCTAGAACAATTGTAGATATATTTAACTTTGAAACCTATTCTCATTCTAATATATATCATTCTAATTGTGATACGTAACTTCAAATGAGACGCGCCCGTAGAGAAGAAAAAATACAAGCGGTTTCGAATTTCGTTCGGTGAAGAAAAGCTCTTACTTAAAAGAAAAAGGAAAAAAAAGGGGGGAAAAGAAAGAGCGTACTGGTTGTGGATTTTCTTTCGGAGGGTTACGAGGATGGCAATGAGGATGGCAACGAGGATGGCAACGAGGATGGGGTAGGATATCTCATAGCTTTTGCTTTCTGCCTTTTTTTGAATGCAAAATCCTTGTGTGATTGACGACGCTTGTTTAACCCTTGATCGATTTCAGACATAACTGCCGCAACAAGCTTTCACTTCCCACAAATACTCGATTTTTTTCTAGGTAATATATATTTGTGACTTTGTGTAAAATTTTGATGCTTTTGGTGTTCTGTTCTAAGTTCTTCCCACAAATACTCAAGTGTTCTTGAACTCCAATGCGTCAACTTCTGCTTGCGTAAGGTTTCTCCACTTCGCATTTTGGACAGCCTTATGATGAGAAAGCTATCCCTGTTGTAGACTTATCTGTAAAGCGGATCGCTTCAGTAGGGATAGGATTTGAACACAAAACATGAAGTTCTTTTGAAGGAGTGGGGCAACCTGTAGAAGAAGCAAAAGAGGAAGGTAGAGAGGCTGAAAGTTGGTTTCACACATAGTGCTGTAGGTAGGAAGGTTTAATTTTGAGTCTAAAGCATCTTCAGATTGGGTTATACTAAACTGGAATGTATAACCTTGATACAATGATTGATATGATATGTTAACCTTGTCATAATATCTCAGAAGACTTATTGCAATATTTAGTGTATATCAATGAGGACAATTAAAACAAAAGTTTAATGGTATGAAAATTTGAATTTTGTGTTTGATCTTAAAATAGAATATAATATAGTGTGTATAATTAAAAGCAACTTACAGAGCATAGCTAGTGTCACATTTGCAATTTGATGGTGTAGATGTATAAAGCCAGTGTTTAACAATGAATGAGAAGCTGCCATGTTGTCAAGGATGTTCACTGTTATTGAAGTGCGTATGCAGAAAAACTCTTCTCTTTGGACACTAAACAACGTTGGCACTTTCTTTGTTTCGGTATGCGGATTACACAGCTGAGGGATGCAACTTGCGTAGGTTTTTGAGATTTTGTTCCCCTTGCTACATCTGTTATATAAGGTTGTACTATTTCAAACATTTGACCTTTTTGAGAACAAATGATTGGTAATTGGGGTTGGACGGTTTAGCATTTTTCTGATGGAGCATTGATCATCGTTTTGCGCCAACAATTTTCCAGCTCTCCTGGAACCTTCATTTGCTGCTAGATATTTTCTTGGTGTTTGGTCTTATAGCATAACTATCTCTAAGTTTAATTCTTTTGGTGGTTTTGATTTGCTAATATAACTTTGTGGACGTGATCAGCTCTCCTCTATCTCAGAAACTAGGCCTGCCATCAGGTGCAACTGCTCTTACAGGTTCGCCTTTTCTCCACTGTTGTTGCTTGGATCAGCCTTATATTTTTTGAGAAAATTTTTGGTATGACATCGTGAGATGTAATTCTGAAGGAACTCATCCTTAACGGGATTTTGATTTGCAGCTTTCAGAAGTGTAGTGAATGTATATGGTTATGCATCCTTTGCTGGTTGGTTCTATTGGTACATGTAACTGTTTGTTTTACTGTGTTGCTTGTGTTCCATGCCTCTGATTATATTTACTCATGGATCTTTTCTGGTGATTGCAGTTTTGGTTGTGATGAAATCAGGTATATTATTTCTCCTATTTCCTCTTTATAAAAAATTGTATTCTCGTATTACTATAACATGTTTTCTTGACTAATTGGTAATGTTGATTTGGGAGGATGATTTAACATACAGTTTGATGCGGTTATGGGAATGTTTAACAACACAAGCAGTTTCTTGTGAGTAAAATTTTCATTGATTGCAAGGGTGTACAAGAAGTTACTACCGTAATCACATGGCAATAAATGCCTCAAAAACAAAAGCTAGAAATGTGTCTAGCGGTAAAAACACTATGGTTTATACACATGTTTTCCACAATATCGCAGTTTTTTTAGATTTTCTAATCTCCCTCCAAGTATCTACAAAAGATTTAATATGATATAAGGTATCCACTGCCCACGCTTATGTTTATGTTATTTTGTAAGTAAAATTTTTATATATAAGCCAAATGGCAATTTACAAAGTTAGTTGTTTATGTCGCAACTTGAAGCTTGCTATAGCTAAATTTAGGTGGCTTACAATCAACTACTCTCTAATGCACACCTTTACAAAAAAGAAGCCATAGGAGGCCATATTCACTTATGCCAAACATTTACAAAATAGCAAAATTAGCAATACTTGAGCTGTAAATCGAGAAACACAATAAGGTCGCAACTTTGCTGAATAATTGAGAACTGTTGTGTTGTGGCAGAATAATCCAAAGTCCCAAAATATTCCTGTTTTGCGTCACCTGGCTGATGTGTATAAATCCAGTCCTTTGCAAGCACTTTGATTAGAAGTATGGAACCGCCCAAAGCACCTCCCACAAACCATCCATAGAGGTTCTTCGGGAGTTTATTAGTGGGCATGCTAAGAATTCCTAAAGATGTTGTCCGTGATACCAAGTTCTAGAGATAGCTCTCAGTTGAATTTGTTTTTTTATATCTTCTCCAAGAGCAAGCATAGTAGCATATGTTCTCCAAGGCATTCTTGATTACCTCCTCAGGACTTTTACTAATTCGCTGGTACAGTCTCGTGTTCCTTTCTCTCTGTATATGATAAACCGTTGTAGAGAATCTGAGAAAAGTCAAATCCTTTTGCAATTTAGAAGACCACCTGTGAGTTTTTAACCAGTTTAAGTTCTCTTGCCATCCATTTGTTGCAGTCTTGCATTTCATTTTTTTAGGACTGCTCCCCAAATATTAGCTGAGTAAAGAAATTGGAAGAATAGATGCTTATGGTTTTCCTCAAACCTGGTGCATAAGACACATGAATTAGTAGCAATCATACCCCAATTTTGGAGCTTGTCTTGTATATTCATTCTCTTCCAACATGCAAGCTAAAGAAAGATTGCAAAGCGTGGAAGGGACTGCATACACCAGACAATGTCTTTACAGGCCACATCCGGGAGGATATTTTGAAGTGCTGGTAACACTTTTCATGGAGAAGGAGTTGCTTGGCTTCCAGCTCCAAGTATCTTCCCCAAGCTTAGCTTGTACTGTGGCGCCCCGCACACCGGCCTCGCCGGAGTCGGTGCACCCGCCGTACTTCACTAAGGAGAGTACTAGGCGTCTTCCATACGCGTCGTGATCCATGGTAAAATTACATGGATTTTCGTTCCTTCGCGCAATTAGTAATTGAAACCGAGGCAGAATTTAAAACTCCAAACATAAGTACCATCAAAAGCAGTTAGGGTTTACATCCACACGACAAAGTCAGAAAGCGATAAAAGTAAATAGTTTTCCATCACTATTACAAACATCATCATCATTCCTTCATGCTGGGTGCTCGGTCCACCAATCCTGGCCCTCCTCTAACGCCCTCATGGATAGGGTACCCTAGACTCGTCATCAATCCATTCGACTTTATCTCCTGCCACCTCTGGAGAGGAAAATAGGGTGAGTGACAACGTCACCAGCAAGTATACTATAATAATCATGAGTTAAATGGAAAGTACGAGCAAGAACCGAACCCCATATTATACTTGGTTTGGAAACATACCTGTTCTCCAATCATCATTTGATAAGGATCATAGCTTAATGCAATAAGATCATAACTTAATAACATCACTAAATAGAATGAAAATATAACATAAGGAGAACGGAACGTGCATTTATTACTAAAACAATAATCACCATCATTTAGGACTTGCGAGATCGTGACTACTCAGCATCAGTAACCTGTGACGCTACATTACGACTCCACAAGTGACATGCATGCATATGCACATGTAATGCGTTATGATAAAATGCGAAAATGCCTTTTCATGCTTTACTCTTTTAAAAACATCATCGTCATAAAACCATAGAGTGTTCAGATCTATCTTCCCGGATCTGAGGCGGTAACTTCTCCCCTTCGAATCTATTAATCCCGGATTCGGATCGGTAACATCATTCCTTTCCATTCAGATCACTTAACCCGGATCTGCTCAGGTTCCTTTCTGTTCAGATCTATCTTCCCGGATCTGAGGCGGTAACTTCTCCCCTTCGAATCTATTAATCCCGGATTCGGATCGGTAACATCATTCCTTTCCATTCAGATCACTTAACCCGGATCTGCTCAGGTTCATACTGGCCAGCTCATACACACACACGGTACCGGTGGGGAAGCGTTTTAAGAAAACAAAACGAAGTCATCCTTTTTGAAAAACGCTTTTCATCATTCCTTCACGTAAAATCCATATCATAAAATCATGCATGTGACGATGATGCAATGTATGATATGCAACGTGCAAACTCGAACACGGCATATGACACAAGAACGGGCATGTCTCGCTAACAATGCTGGAATTTTTCCAGCTTCGTATCATTCACTTATTTTAACGAATTCCTTGCTAAACTACTCGTGTTAAACTCATGTAACCACACCTATTCATCCGTGACCGTCATAAGCGAGTGTCATGCATGCATTGCGGACTTACGATGTCATTAAGAGACCCATTTACTCCTTTTTACGTATCCATGCAATCAAAATTCTGAAATGACCATATTTTACTATAAAATTTATCGTGGTCAATCCTTTGATCTTTTTCCAAAAATTCCAACTCCCTAACCTCATAAACTCTTTGAGCTAACATCCTACCAATTTTTAGCCCAAGATCCATTCTTTAAGGCCTTTTTCCAGGCCATGCAAAGTGGGTCATAAATTCTGTTTACCCAGCCTAGTTTGATTTGACCAGTTTTAGTAGAAAATTTATTAAAAATAAACCACAACTTATTTTGAGGGAATTCCAGCTGTCATTTCTTCTTCATTCATGAGGCTAATACCCTGCCGAAAATTAGTGGATTTGCATACCTCTAAGGTTCATTTTTAAGCTGCTAAACATATTGCTTAAATTCTGTCCAGTACTCATTTTCCAGCAAGACCAAATCTTAGTAGGAAATTCATTAAAAATAAACCGTGTCTCTTTTTGAGGTGATTCCAACTCTCACTACTAACAAACACATAAAACTATCATCACACCAAAAATAACTGAAATTGAAGGTCCCTAATGTCCCTTTTCTGGCTTCGCAAGTCAGCCTAATTTCTAATCCAGCTCCAGAATTTTCAGTGGACATAAATTCTTCCTAAATGTTCTTGGCTTACCCTTATTGTCACCATAAATGGTATCAGCCCTAAGATGAACACACCCACACACCACGTCAGCCCCATTTGCGGATGTTAGAGAGAAAATGACCAAAATCGAAAGCATTTCAATCCTAACATGCACAAGATCAAGTCTTTCCCCCATTTTCTTGCTTTGTTATCATCTTACATGCAACTTCACCCCTTCTCCCCATATCCCTTCTACCGTGGCTACCTTCAACCCAAAAGAAGAAAGCTTTAACACATTCAAGCCTAGTTTAAGACATAAACATGCATAAAGTCATCAAAGAACTCATCTTTAGAACAAAGTGCTCTTCCTACACTCTCATGTGTATAAAGCCGAAAGCTTTTGGCTTAAAGCTTACCATTTCATCACTAAGATCAAACCTTAAGTCTTTCTAGTCATTCATGCACACACTTTCACATTCAAACCATGAAGAGTATAGTGTACTTGCCTTGCTTGCCTACTCTTCTTGGATATGTGTCAAAGTTGAAGCCTTTCTCCTTCTCAAAGGAGGTGTGAGTTGTCCAACTTGGCTAGAGTTCTTGAAGGCTTGGAATCCTTGAGCCTAGTGACCATGAAGGTCACGGTTTTGGGACAAAGAAGAACACCCATGAGTTTCATCTTCATAAAATCATAAATGTCACTCTTAGGAGGTTGTGAATGCTTACCTAAGCTTACTTGGTCTTGGAAGAGTTCCCTTCTCCTTGGTGTGCACTTGGCCGTCTGTGGGGAGGGAAGAAGGGGATGGAAGAGGTTCCTTTTTGGCTTGAAATGTTTGAGTGTAAGTTGGAGGGAATTCTTTCCTTCTTTGCTATCCTAGCCGTGGGAAATAAGGGTGGGGGTTAGGGTTTGTGCTCTAGCTCTTTCAAGTTAATGCTTAACCTTGGTTACCTTGGGTTAACCAGGGTTACTTTCCACTTACTAAGGTTACTTTTGGGTCAACCATGGTTTCTTTTTCCTAACCATGGTTTATTTTAGGGTTGGTTAGGTTACTTTTAATTATTAGCCACCTTCTCTTTAAATTGTGTTTTCCCTCCCCTCCTCTCTTGATGGTGGACGACGGTTGGGGTCTTAAATGACCCCAGCTAGCCAATATATATTTTTTCTTTTATTCCCTTCTTATTTATTCTTTTCTAGTAAATAAATATCAATATATTTATCTCATGCCAACTAATCATCTTCCTTATTGGCTTGGGCCGAAAACCATAAAGCCATAAAACAATAGATCCTAGTCTTGTGAATACATATAGTGTCCTCATGCCTTACTTACAACAATTACCAACTAAATTAACTCTAAGCACAACGTGCATGGCCACATATTAACTAATTCATCCTTAGGTACAAGAAGGGCTTGCAACAGGGTTACGACATCCTCCCCCCTTAATATAAGTTTCGTCCTTGAAACTTGAAATGCTAACCAAAGAGGTGTGGATACAACTTCTTCATGTCCTCTTCTAGTTCCCAGGTGGATTCATCCGCGGAATGCTTTTTCCATTGTATTTTAACCATGGGTATGGTCCTTCTTCTTAGTACCTTTTCCTTACGATCTATTATCCTTTCCGGTTCTTCTTCGTAGGTCGTGTCAGCTTTTAGCTCCAAGAGTTGATCTTCTATGACATGCTTGGGGTCGTGTACATATCGTCGCAGTTGAAAAATATGAAACACGTCATGGATTTGAGATAGGGTGGGTGGTAGAGCAAGTCGATAGGCCACTTTCCCAATCCTTTCTAGGACCTCGTATGGCCCAATAAATCTTGGGCTCAATTTTCCTTTAACACCAAATCTCTTAACTCCTTTTGTCGGCGTCACTTTTAGAAACACCTTCTCCCCTTCTTGAAGTTCTACGGGTCGCCGCTTTTCATCTGCCCAGACTTTGCTCCGATCTTGGGCCGCTTGTAGTTTTTGCTTGATAATCTTTACTTGCTCTTGGGCTTGCTCTACCAAGTCGGGTCCTGTGAGAATTCTGTCTCCTATTTCATCCCAGTAAAGAGGAGAGCGACACTTCCTCCCATAAAGTGCTTCATATGGGGCCATCCCTATAGATCGATGGTAGCTGTTGTTATATGAGAATTCTACAAGTTTGAGGCTTCGATCCCAGCTCTTCCCAAAATCAAGTATACAAGATCGTAACATGTCTTCGAGTGTCTGTATAGTTCTTTCTGATTGACCATCTGTTTGAGGATGGAATGCTGAGCTCATATGAATTTCCGTCCCCATTGCCTTTTGAAAAGCGGTCCAGAATCGCGACTTGAATCGAGGGTCGCGGTCACATACTATACTTAAAGGCACACCGTGAAGGCTTACTATTTGTTCCACGTACATTGTTGCCAACTTTTCCATTGGGGCCTTGATGGTCATGGCCATAAAGTGGGCGGTTTTGGTTAGGCGATCAACCACTACCCAAATAGCGTCGTAACTGCTCTTTGTTCTAGGCAGGTCCGTCACAAAGTCCATTGAAATATGGTCCCATTTCCATTCGGGAACCTCCAGAGGCTGTAGCAACCCGGCAGGTTTCTGGTGTTCTGCTTTTACCTTTTGGCAAACTAGACATTTTCTCACATATTCAGCAATCTGTCTTTTCATACCACGCCATCAGAATCGTTGTTTCAGGTCTTGGTACATCTTGTTAGCTCCCGGGTGGATGGATAGTCGCGAGTTATGTGTCTCCTTAAGGACTTCGTTCAGGATATCTTCGTTACCAGGTACACACAATCTCTCACGAAACCACAAACTATTGTCATCCCGAACCCTGAAATCTCCAGGGGATTTCATCTGTACTTGAGCTTTTAACTTCCTGAGTGCTTCGTCCTTGTCTTGCTCCTTCTTGATTCGATCTATTAACGAAGGAGTTATCATTAATTTTGCGAGCATGCTTTCAATTGAATCGACTTCTTCCAAACCAAATTCCTCCATATCACGCTGCAAGGGGGGTTGGCGTGGATGACTTGTTTTCCTACTTAATGCGTCCGCCACCTTATTAGCCTTTCCTGGGTGGTATTGTATGGATAAGTCGTAGTCCTTTATTAGTTCCAACCATCTTCGTTGTCGCATGTTCAATTCTTTCTGAGAGAACAAATATTTGAGGCTTTTGTGATCCGTAAACATTTCGCACTTTTCGCCGTACAAATAGTGTCTCTATATTTTTAGTGCGAAAACTACCGCTGCTAATTCCATGTCGTGTACCGGGTAGTTTTGTTCAAAGGGTTTCAGCTGTCGAGATGCATATGCGATTACTCGATTCTTTTGCATTAGCACACATCCTAACCCGTGCTTAGAGGCGTCGCTGTATACCACAAAATCTTCACCAGAAAGGGGCTGCGCCAAGACTGGGGCAGAAGTCAGTCTCTTCTTTAATTCAGCAAAACTACCCTCACAATCTGAGGTCCATTCAAACTTGGTTTTCTTTTGGGTTAAACGGGTCATGGGCAGAGCAATCCGTGCAAATCCTTCTACAAATTTCCGATAGTAACCTGCGAGACCCAGAAAACTTCGTACCTCCGTAACGTTGGTCGGTCGGGGCCACTCCGTGATTGCCTCGATTTTCTTAGGATCTACAGATATTCCCTCCCCGGATATCACATGTCCTAGGAAAGCTACGCTTCGTAGCCAGAATTCACACTTATTGAACTTTACATACAATCGCTCTCTGTATAAAATGTCTAGGGCGATCCTTAAATGAGTTGCGTGGGTTCCCTCATCTGGCGAGTATATTAAGATATCGTCTATAAAGACTACAACGAATTTGTCCAATTGTTCTTGAAAAACTCGGTTCATTAGATCCATGAATGCGGCAGGCGCATTGGTTAGTCCAAACGGCATTACCAGAAACTCGTAATGTCCATAACGGGTTCTAAATGCCGTTTTGGGGACGTCCTCAGCTTTGATTCTCAATTGAAAATATCCTGAGCGAAGGTCGATCTTACTGAAAATTCTTGCTCCCCGCAGCTGGTCGAACAAATCGTCGATCCTTGGTAAGGGGTACTTATTCTTTGTGGTGATTTTATTGAGTTCTCTATAGTCAATACACATTCGCATACTTCCGTCCTTTTTCTTGACGAACAACACCGGAGCTTCCCAAGGCGACACACTTGGGCGTATTAACTTCTTTTCTAGCAATTCCCGTAGCTGCTCCTTCAGCTCTTTCAATTCTGCAGGGGCCATTCTATATGGGGCCTTTGATATCGGTTCAGCTCCAGGAATTAGGTTGATCTCGAAGGCGATTTCTCGTTCCGGGGGAAGGCCTGACAATTCTTCCGGAAAAACCTCCGGATATTCTCGGACTACTGGAACCTGGGTTAGGTCTGTGGTTGCTTGGTCCGTGTTTATAGCATACACCAAATATCCTTGATGTCCTTTCCTTAAAGCTCTACTAGCGCGAATTACATTTACATAAAGGTTCCTAGGGTCCTTCCGTAACTTCGATCCTCCTTGAAACGTTACATCCTTATGTGTAGGGTCCTTAAAGGTAACTTGCTTCCTACTACAATCAATGTTGGCATAGTTCTTGGAAAGCCAGTCCATTCCAAGAATCACATCAAAGTCCACCATGGGTATGGAAATTAAATCGGCGTCAAATCGATGGTTATTAATCTCAAGTTCACAATTTTTGAACACTTGGTGGGCTACAAGCACCTGTTCCCCGGCTGCCTGGATTCTATAAGGTTCATCACTATTAGTTGGGCCTTTTTCAATATTCCTTGCGAATTTCTTGGATACGAAGGAGTGGCTGGCGCCACTGTCAAATAGTACATTAGCTGGTATTGAACACACTAGTATAGCTCCTGAATCATACAATTTTACTGAGAAATCTTAAGGCAATAATATTACCAACGAGTAGTAGTGGGATTTTGGAAGATACCTGTCACTACATTGTCCGCTTCCTCAGCAGCTGCGTCGGTCATAGCGTGGACCCTGGCGTTGGCACGCTGACGCTGTGGTTTTTGGGGCTGTGGCGGGGTTCCTTTCTCAGGACACTCTCTGGCCAGGTGTCCTGCTTTCCCGCATCCAAAACAGGTGACTCCTTTGTTCGGACAGTCTTTTTGGATGTGTCCCGTCTGGCCACATCCAAAACATTTACCAGCTTGAACATAACATTCTCCTATGTGGAACTTACCACAATGGGCACACTTTGGAATGGCAAGTTGTTGTCCTTGATTCTGCGATTGGTTCCTCTGGGTACGACGTTGGAACCGGTTCTTCCCCTGTCGTCCGGGCCCCTTAGCATTTTGCTTGGCGGTCTTTCGGGGCCCTCCGCTTCCAGTTGTCTCTCTTCCTCTCTTTTGATTGAACTCGTCCCTGCGGATAATATCCCGCTCAATCCGATAACAAGCATCCAGGAGGGCACCAAAGTTGGTTGGATTAGCATTAACCAACCACGTCCGGATTCTGGGGTTCAGTCCCCTCTCGAATTTCAGCATCTTTGTTTCCTCATCATTCATGGTGGATGGTTGGAATCTCCCTAAAGCTATGAATTTGTTGGCGTAATCAGCTACCGTCATTCCAGATTCTTGCATCAATGACTCAAATTCATGTCTTTTCTGTAGCTTGACTGAAGGGGGTATGTAAAACTTGTTAAATTCTTGCAAAAACCTTTCCCAGGGAATTGGTCTTGGCAAGGCCTGGAGATTGGCCTTCCACCATTGGTTGGCCTCTCCTAACAGGAACGGTCGGACTGCTTGAGTCTTCATCTCCTCTGGTGCTCTAATCAGTTTGAAACAGTTTTCTACCTCGTCAAGCCACTTTTCAGCCATATCAGAATCGGATTTCCCTTCGAATGGCGGCACATTAGCTCTTTTCAACTTCTCAAAGTAGTACTGAGCGTCTCTGATTGGCTCGTGAGGTTGAGGGTTGTTTTGCTGTAACATTACTTGTCCAATTTGTGTAACCGTTTGGCAAAAGTTTTGAAAGGTATTCAGGTCCGGCATCATAGGTGGAAAAGGTCCTTGCGGTGGAGGTACATTCTGCACTGGCGGCGGTTCTTGGCCTTGCGGTGGGGGTGGTGGAGGGACCTGAGCAGGCGGGGGTGGGACAGGCTCTTGTACTTCGGGCCTAGCTCTGGTCGGTCTTCCTCTGGGCCGCACCATCTGCATCACGCAGCGTCGACTTTGTTTAGTATAGGAATGTTATATCAAAATATAACTGAATACATCTGAAAAACGCCGGCATATATTCATTACTGTCAGGATAGGTCGTTTAGGTGGGTGCCTACCAATGGATTGTACCTAATCTCGTAGATCGAGGTCGTTCCGTACTAAGGTCAACTCTCATCGAAGATCAAAACCTAGGTCTAAGATCAAGCTTAGTTGACTAAAATCATAACTTAGTTCTACATTCTGCCCGGATCTGGAGCCTTAGCTCTGATACCACCTATGGCGCCCCGCACCCCGGCCTCGCCGGAGTCGGTGCACCCGCCGTACTTCACTAAGGAGAGTACTAGGCGTCTTCCATACGCGTCGTGATCCATGGTAAAATTACATGGATTTTCGTTCCTTCGCGCAATTAGTAATTGAAACCGAGGCAGAATTTAAAACTCCAAACATAAGTACCATCAAAAGCAGTTAGGGTTTACATCCCACACGACAAAGTCAGAAAGCGATAAAAGTAAATAGTTTCCCATCACTATTACAAACATCATCATCATTCCTTCATGCTGGGTGCTCGGTCCACCAATCCTGGCCCTCCTCTAACGCCCTCACGGATAGGGTACCCTAGGCTCGTCATCAATCCATTCGACTTTATCTCCTGTCACCTCTGGAGAGGAAAATAGGGTGAGTGACAACGTCACCAGCAAGTATACTATAATAATCATGAGTTAAATGGAAAGTACGAGCAAGAACCGAACCCCATATTATACTTGGTTTGGAAACATACCTGTTCTCCAATCATCATTTGATAAGGATCATAGCTTAATGCAATAAGATAATAACTTAATAACATCACTAAATAGAATGAAAATATAACATAAGGAGAACGGAACGTGCATTTATTACTAAAACAATAATCACCATCATTTAGGACTTGCTAGATCGTGACTACTCAGCATCAGTAACCTGTGACGCTACATTACGACTCCACAAGTGACATGCATGCATATGCACATGTAATGCGTTATGATAAAATGCGAAAATGCCTTTTCATGCTTTACTCTTTTAAAAACATCATCGTCATAAAACCATAGAGTGTTCAGATCTATCTTCCCGGATCTGAGGCGGTAACTTCTCCCCTTCGAATCTATTAATCCCGGATTCGGATCGGTAACATCATTCCTTTCCATTCAGATCACTTAACCCGGATCTGCTCAGGTTCCTTTCTGTTCAGATCTATCTTCCCGGATCTGAGGCGGTAACTTCTCCCCTTCGAATCTATTAATCCCGGATTCGGATCGGTAACATCATTCCTTTCCATTCAGATCACTTAACCCGGATCTGCTCAGGTTCATACTGGCCAGCTCATACACACACACGGTACCGGTGGGGAAGCGTTTTAAGAAAACAAAACGAAGTCATCCTTTTTGAAAAACGCTTTTCATCATTCCTTCACGTAAAATCCATATAATAAAATCATGCATGTGACGATGATGCAATGTATGACATGCAACGTGCAAACTCGAACACGGCATATGACACAAGAACGGGCATGTCTCGCTAACAATGCTGGAATTTTTCCAGCTTCGTATCATTCACTTATTTTAACGAATTCCTTGCTAAACTACTCGTGTTAAACTCATGTAACCACACCTATTCATCCGTGACCGTCATAAGCGAGTGTCATGCATGCATTGCGGACTTACGATGTCATTAAGAGACCCATTTACTCCTTTTTACGTATCCATGCAATCACAATTCTGAAATGACCATATTTTACTATAAAATTTATCGTGGTCAATCCTTTGATCTTTTTCCAGAAATTCCAACTCCCTAACCTCATAAACTCTTTGAGCTAACATCCTACCAATTTTTAGCCCAAGATCTATTCTTTAAGTCGATTTGACCAGTTTTAGTAGAAAATTTATTAAAAATAAACCACAACTTATTTTGAGGGAATTCCAGCTGTCATTTCTTCTTCATTCATGAGGCTAATACCCTGCCGAAAATTAGTGGATTTGCATACCTCTAAGGTTCATTTTTAAGCTGCTAAACATATTGCTTAAGTTCTGTCCAGTACTCATTTTCCAGCAAGACCAAATCTTAGTAGGAAATTCATTAAAAATAAACCGTGTCTCTTTTTGAGGTGATTCCAACTCTCACTACTAACAAACACATAAAACTATCATCACACCAAAAATAACTGAAATTGAAGGTCCCTAATGTCCCTTTTCTGGCTTCGCAAGTCAGCCTAATTTCTAATCCAGCTCCAGAATTTTCAGTGGACATAAATTCTTCCTAAATGTTCTTGGCTTACCCTTATTGTCACCATAAATGGTATCAGCCCTAAGATGAACGCACCCACACACCACGTCAGCCCCATTTGCGGATGTTAGAGATAAAATGACCAAAATCGAAAGCATTTCAATCCTAACATGCACAAGATCAAGTCTTTCCCCCATTTTCTTGCTTTGTTATCATCTTACATGCAACTTCACCCCTTCTCCCCATATCCCTTCTACCGTGGCTACCTTCAACCCAAAAGAAGAAAGCTTTAACACATTCAAGCCTAGTTTAAGACATAAACATGCATAAAGTCATCAAAGAACTCATCTTTAGAACAAAATGCTCTTCCTACACTCTCATGTGTATAAAGCCGAAAGCTTTTGGCTTAAAGCTTACCATTTCATCACTAAGATCAAACCTTAAGTCTTTCTAGTCATTCATGCACACACTTTCACATTCAAACCATGAAGAGTATAGTGTACTTGCCTTGCTTGCCTACTCTTCTTGGATATGTGTCAAAGTTGAAGCCTTTCTCCTTCTCAAAGGAGGTGTGAGTTGTCCAACTTGGCTAGAGTTCTTGAAGGCTTGGAATCCTTGAGCCTAGTGACCATGAAGGTCACGGTTTTGGGACAAAGAAGAACACCCATGAGTTTCATCTTCATAAAATCATAAATGTCACTCTTAGGAGGTTGTGAATGCTTACCTAAGCTTACTTGGTCTTGGAAGAGTTCCCTTCTCCTTGGTGTGCACTTGGCCGTGTGTGGGGAGGGAAGAAGGGGATGGAAGAGGTTCCTTTTTGGCTTGAAATGTTTGAGTGTAAGTTGGAGGGAATTCTTTCCTTCTTTGCTATCCTAGCCGTGGGAAATAAGGGTGGGGGTTAGGGTTTGTGCTCTAGCTCTTTCAAGTTAATGCTTAACCTTGGTTACCTTGGGTTAACCAGGGTTACTTTCCACTTACTAAGGTTACTTTTGGGTCAACCATGGTTTCTTTTTCCTAACCATGGTTTATTTTAGGGTTGGTTAGGTTACTTTTAATTATTAGCCACCTTCTCTTTAAATTGTGTTTTCCCTCCCCTCCTCTCTTGATGGTGGCCGGCGGTTGGGGTCTTAAATGACCCCAACTAGCCAATATATTTTTTTTCTTTTATTCCCTTCTTATTTATTCTTTTCTAGTAAATAAATATCAATATATTTATCTCATGCCAACTAATCATCTTCCTTATTGGCTTGGGCCGAAAACCATAAAGCCATAAAACAATAGATCCTAGTCTTGTGAATACATATAGTGTCCTCATGCCTTACTTACAACAATTACCAACTAAATTAACTCTAAGCACAACGTGCATGGCCACATATTAACTAATTCATCCTTAGGTACAAGAAGGGCTTGCAACAGGGTTACGACATGTATTGTATTGCATGCTTGCTTAAAGAGTGTTACTTGGTTATCCCATCTCCTACCATATAATATCTTGCATGCTCTACCTTCCAAAACACAGAATACCCTCGCATCAATCGATATACCTAGTTTACCTTTCAACTCAGGATGTGTAGTGATTAGGATACCCCAAGGGTGCTAGGGGTCAATGCCAGAGAGAAGTGGTTTGTCCATTCCCAATCTCCTTAACAAAGGAGTGGAATTTGTCCCTCGCAATCAATAACTTTTTCCATAGCCACAAGTTGCTTTGGGTTTAACCTCTCAGAGATATTTCCCTTTTAATATAATTATATGAACCCATTTTACTCACAACTTCTCTTTTAGCTCACAAATGTTTCAGATGGACTACTTACAAAAAAATATGTTCCAGATGGACTTTATCAAATAAGCATTGTTTATGGTGCTTAGGTCTGGGATTCCTAAACCTCTTTTCTCCTTTGGTTGACAAGCTTGACCATTTATGCTTAGGTCTGGGATTCCTAAACCTCTTTTCTCCTTTGGTTGACAAGCTTGACCATTTAACTTTGGCTTTTTTGTCCCTCCCCAAACATTTTTAAGTATCCTTTCTACTTCCCTGATTAATCTTCTAGGTACAAAGTATGATGCCGTCCAATACCTACATATGGCTAGCAGGACCGAATTCATAGGAGTCAATTTTGGTGGCCCAGTTATTGGCTCTGCTTGTCAGCTTATCCAGTAGACTCTGTTCGTAGTCGAATCCTGGGAGTTAAACCTCTACCTAATCTCAACACGGTGTTCTCTGAGTTTAGGCATGAGGAAAGTCACATAAAGTTATGATGGGTACACAATCAAGTCCTACTTTAGAAGCCTCTGCCCTTATTTCCTTAGCAATTGGTTATTCCTCTTCCTCTTCTTCTCAACCCTCTGAATTCACAAGATATAGTGCTAGAAAAAACTATGGAGGTAGGGTTACCAAATATATACCACCTCTTCCTGTTTGTAAATATTGTAAGAAACCTGGCCATAGGGTTGAATAATGTTTTAAACTTCAAAAGGTTAAACAGTTCCAACAACCGAATCTTGGATCCAGGCCTCCACAATACCCACCACATCCACAAGGATCCCAACCACGCATGCAAATCAATTGGGGACAGGACCAAGGTCAAAATCCACGATTCTCTCCTAACTGGGGACCATCTAAGGGAGCTGTTGCCAATACCACCAATTTCCATTTTCCAGGACTCCCTGAGTCTCAACTGCTATAGGAAGTTGTTTTGCAATAGAATTGCCTCAGGAACTGTATGTAATGACTCCCATATGACCTCATTCTTCAGTTTCACCTAAGACATATGAACCTAGCTTTCCATTTAACTTAGTTCATACAGACGTATGGGGGACCTCTAGAGTGGCAACCTTAAATGGAGCAAAGTGGTTCATACTTTTTGTTGATGACCATACAAGGGTGGCTTAAGTCTATTTGATGAAGCATAAAGCTGAAGTAGGAAGGATAATTAGGAATTTAATCAGACTGGTACAAAATCAGTTTAATACCACTATCAAAGTATTTAGGAGTGATAATGGAGCAGAGTATCTTGATCGAGAGATAAAATAATATATGACTAATACAGACATTCACCATCAAACCTCGTTTGTCTATACACCTCAACAGAATGGCATTGCTAAGAGAAAGAATAGACATTTATTGGAAGTATCTAGGTCCATTATGTTTGCTATGAATGTACCAAAGTTCTATTGGGGAGAAGCCATTCTCAGCGCAACTTACTTAAATAAACCGTATGCCCTCAAGGGTATTATCCTTTAACACACCTAAACAGTGCATGATCAACCAATATCCATACTCAAAATTATTCTCAGAGTTGTCATTTAAGAAGTTTGGATGTGTGTATGCGTACACATCACTCCATCTTAGAACAAAGTAGATAGCAAGACTGTTCGTTGTATCTTTTTGGGGTATTCTAATACTCAAAAGGGGTACACATGTTATTGTCCTATCACAAGAAAATTCTTATAGTTTTAGATGTAATATTTGATGAACAACATGCGTATTATATCTCTGATACTGTGGATCCTGCTCCAGCGAGTGATTTACAAAGTTACTAGAGTATCCTAGATATTGCAACTTCAAGCTTACCTGATTGTTCTACTAATGTTCTAGATACTGATAAACAGCAAGGAAATACTGCAGGGGGTGACTACGGGCAGGATCCCAGGACATCTGGAACCTTGACTGTTATTGTAAACAACATGCTAGAAGTGAACAGACATGTGGGACCCATAACTCGGGTATGTACTCGAAGAAATAACCCCACAGGTGGGCTGCAAATGCTCTCCAATGAGAATTCTGGTAACAACTCTACTAACCATGCTGATAACTTACCTATTGTATTAAGGAAGGGGACCCATGAGTGTACTAAACACCCTCTCTATACATTTCTGGCATATGATAAATTAGGATGCAATTTAGGTGGTTTCACATGCAGTCTAGATAAACAATGGATTCCATCTAACATAAATGAGGCCTTAACTAGTCCTAATTGGAAGACTGCAGTAGATAATGAGTTAGAAGCATTATTGAAAAACAAAACCTGAGATAGAGTACCTCTTAAGCCTAGAATAAAAACTATAGGATGCAAATGGATGTTTTCTCTAAAATATAACACTAATGGAACAATTAGCCATCATAAGGCACAGCTAGTGGCTAAAGGATTTACCCAAACATATGGGGTGGACTATATAGACACTTTTGCACCGGTAGCTAAACTCAATACTATTCCCATAATTTTTTCTTTGGCTGTGAATCTTGATTTCCCTTTATTCCACTTAGATGTTAAGAATGCATTTTTAAATAGGGACTTACATGAAAAAGTATATATGGATACCCCCGGACTTGAGAGTAATAAGAATAAAAATATGGTATGTAGACTTAGAAAATCTTTGTATGGACTTAAACAATCTCCAAGGGCATGGTTTAAACGGTTTACCACGGCTGTAGTGGAATATGGGTTTATTCAAACCCAAAGTGATCATACATTGTTTATTTGTTTTTCTAATACTCATGTTATGACTGTACTTATTGTGTATGTCGATGACATAATACTTACTGGGAATGATTATATAGGAATTGTACAAATCAAGAAACAGTTTTTCCATTGAATTTGAAGTCAAACACCTAGGGAGATTACAATATTTTCTAGGTATGGAGGTGACAAGAACTAGTAACAGTATGTGCATTTCTCAGAGAAAATATATCTTGGTCTTATTAAATGACACTGGTATGTTAGGAGGTAAACCAGCTATCACTCCTATAGAACCTAGGTAAAAACCTAAGAAGGACTGGAATAACACCCCTACGGATAAACTGAGATATCAACAACTAGTAGCAAAACTTATTTGAAAGCTGCTCCCAGACAAGGTTTGTCGTTTACAAAAAATTTGGATAGGCAACTTCTTATATATACGGATGCAGACTAGGTCGGGTTAAAAATAGATACGCGCTCTACTAATGGATATGACACATTCTTACTTACAAAAGATATGACACATTCTTATGGGGTAATCACTGGGAAAAGTAAGAAACAAGCAGTTGTCTCGAGTAGTAGTGCAGAGGTAGAATTACAGGCGTTAGCACTTGGGCTTTGTGAATGACTTTGGATAAGAAGAGTGCTTGCTGAACTAGGTCAAGATATTATTACACCTATGCGGATTTATTGTGATAATATTTATGCAATTAACATGGTTGAGAATCCTATCCAACACGGTAAATCAAAACACGTGGAGATTGATATGCACTTCATAAGAGAAAAGATTGAAAACAACATCATCAAGATTGAACACGTGGTAGATTTCTTCACCAAACCAGTTCCACACGCATCTTCCTTACACTTGTTGACAAACTTGGGTGTATAGATATATGCACCAAGTTTGAGGGAGAGTATAGAAATACATAGGATTTACTTACCAAATGTATAATGGAGGATATACGTATTAGTATATATATAGAATAGTGTATAGAATGTTAGTTGGATGGAGGGCCACATTGTTACCGTTATAACGATATATCCATTGGGTTGATGTCTTTAGTCAGGACTAGTATAAAAAGGACAGAATATATATACAAAGATACAACTGAAATCTTTTCAGTTTTTCATACTACTGTTGTTCAATTCTCCAAGATTCAATATTTTCAAATTTGTTCACCAGTCTTGCTTAAAGATGTTCATTGAATTAGGGTCTGTGAAGAGGTTCTCAAAGAAACTGGTGGCCATATCTTTCACCTAAGAGTAGTCCTCGATCGTATCACCCTCATTTTCTATCCTAAGCACCTTGTTCCTAGCATTGTGAACCTTAATTGTTCTGTGGAAAAATTTCGTGTTCTTATCCCCTTCCCTTAGCCATTTAACTCTAGATTTTTTCCTAAAGAATGATTCTTAAAGGGAGAGAAAATTTACATAGTTCTCTCTACTGGATTGGACATTTTCTTGAAGTAAAGTGTTATGCGGGTCATCTACAAGCTTAGCCTGCGTGTCCTCCAACAGGCCCCTCACATTTTCTGCCCTAATGGAGGTATCACCAAACTTCTCTTTATTTAGCTTCCTAAGGGGCTCTTTCAGCCTCTTTAGTTTCCTTACAAACCCGATCATGGGGTTCCCTTTCTCTTATATTCCCCAATTCTCTTTCAGAATACCCCTAAATTTCGGGTGCTTCATCCAACCCTTTATAAACTTAAATGGTTTGGGTCCAAAATTCATGTCCTTCTAAATAGTAAGAATGCTCGGGGAGTGGTCTGAGGTAATAGGTGCTCTATAATCTAGCTGGAAGTGGGGGAAGTGGGGTTATTGGTTTTTCCACTGTTCATTGTGAAACATATGGTCTATTTTAGTGAACACTCTCTCATCACCTGCTCTATTAGCCTCGCTTATGCTTTCATGCTCTCTTTCTGAAAAATCCTTTTCCTTATACTGTAGAAAACATCTGCCAATCAAAAAATATACTCAATCTTTTTGGCAGAGCACCACGTATTCATCTCAAGATGCGACAAAATTTGGTCCCAGGTGATAAGTCTTCCCTTGCGTCCTGTATGACTAGATGTCTTTGGATTCATGAAAACAAGTGATTTCTGGTCTCAGGGTCCTTGCAGAACACACACTTATGATACATTTACCTATTTCCAGTACACTAGTTTACGAGAGAGCCTATTCCAGTAGGTCGGCTATAAGATAATTGCAATTCTAGGAACATGCTTGTTTGGCCTAACAGTTTGTGACCAAGGATAAGTTCTAGGTCATCTTCGATACATTCATCTATTTCCATTACACTAGTTTATGAGAAAGCCTATTCCAGTAGGGCGGCTATAAGATAATTGCAATTCTAGGAGCATGCTTGTGTGGCCTAACAGTTTGTGACCAAAGGATAAGTTCTAGGTCATCTTCTTGTCTGAAGCTGCCACTTCTATTGAAAAACCTGAGTTGGAGTCATTTCCCTCATCCTCCTTATGTGTTCCAGGGTTCCTACCTAGTTTGGCTTTTTGGGTATTGATCTTCTATGTTAAGCAGCCTAATCAGCTTTCTGTTTAACTATTAGAGCTGGGTAGTAAACCTTTCTGTTAGCCAACTACAGACTAAAAAAGAAAAAGGAAGTTTTCAAGGGGACAAGAGATGAATCTGTCTGTTTCCTCATTTGCCGTCTTTATATTGTCAATTCATTATTAAAGTCCTCTAGAACTTGCAAAAAAGGTTTGTCAGTTCATTGTTGAAGTCCTCTAGAACTCGCGAAAAATAGTTTGTTAGTTCATCATTGATGTCCTCTAGAACTCGCAAAAAAAGTTATACAGAATTATTTGTTGTACAGAATGATAAGCCAGATAAAAAATTTGTGAAAACTAGCTCATATGTCGTGTTTCACTTGCTGATGTCTCCACCATGGCCAATAGAAAACCTACCAACTTTTTGGGGGCCGTGGGGGACATAATTTCATTCTACCAGTAATATGCAGAACCCGCGAACAAATTGAACTACTTAACAAAAGGTCTCACTTTAAATCGAAAATGTTAGAAGATTCTTTTAGCCGTATGGTTTCTTGGGTAATTCCACGTAT
>AP025062.1:27442570-27463428 GCA_036186865.1 Eustoma russellianum
TCCTACTAAGGTCAGCCGATTTCTTCCTTTTTGTGGACTTTGGAGATCAATTTTTATTGTATGATAATCTTGTTTCAATCTTCAAAAAGATGATTGCAATCTCCTCTTGATTGGATTTGGAATTGGCTCAAATTCTCCTTCCTTTTCCTCCTTTCTTTGGCCGGCCTAGTGCTGATTTTTTTAGGCTTTCCTTTTGTGTTTTCAAGACATCATCCTTTGGGAAACATTCTCTCATCCTATCAACTTTCCAAAAACAAGAACAACTAGATAAAACATTAGTAACAAAAATAATAAACATAGAAAATAGAAAATAAGAAATAGAAAATAGATGACACACATGCAACACAATTATGCAAGACTAACTAAAAAGAATCCAACGCACGTTTGGCTCGTCTTGCACATGCCTACACAAGAAGTTCGCAATGTCAATCTCAACCTCTCTAGCTTGACTTCTTGTCATAGGCTCGTAGTGCAAATGATGGAATCCACGATTTGCATCAGCTGTGCAGGTTGATGTGCTCTAGCTGCGCTGACAACAGAGAAAGTTTTGTCTGGCAGCCATTGCCAGTGGTCAGAACCTGGGCTTAGTTTAATGGTTTTACAAGTTTGGTAGAAATTGTGCACTTGTTGGTCTTAGCCTCTACGAAATAATAGGTTCCATTGGCTCCCCTGCAAGACTTGACTAACTTTTGCATCTAGCTCAATGCTTAATTTCCTTTTCATTTGTGGGAGTTGCTTGATTAGAATACCCAAGGGTGCCAAGGATCCTTCCAAAAAGTGTTCTGCCCCCATTTCACATCTGCCTTCTAATTTAGTTTGAGGAAAGGTTCCTGGTGCTAGGAAATAGACGAGATCACTGCGCAAACGCGCAGCGGAAAAACAAACTTGATCTCCGATTTCCCACCAAGGACCTATGTTGATCGTTTAAATTGACGAAATAAATTCAAAAACTTACCTCTGTAGATTCGAAATCCGTAGACAAACGAGGTGTGAAAACACAAACACCCTCTATCGGTATCCACACGAATGCTTCCTTCTGGAGTGCTAGCTCTTGAACAGTGTGGCTGAGAACTTCGGTTTTCTCTAAAACGAATTCTATTTGTTTTCTTGTGTGTATTCTATCTCTCAGATGCACCAACATATACACATATATAGGCATCAAATCCGAGTTCAAATCAGATTAGTTAAGCCAATCAGAATCCATATCAGATATGGATTCTATCAGGATATTCAAAATCCATATCAGATATGGATTCTTTCGTTATTATCCAATAATATATATATATATATAATAAAAAACGAAAATAATAATAATAATTAATATCTAATATTAATATTATTACTATTATTAATATCAACCCATACGCATCCTTATGTGTGAACTGATAGGCCCATATTAATTGGCAATCGGTTAAATCTTCATTAAACCAACAAGGCGTAATTGGTCTCTAGCAAGACATTACGACTACCCAATTAATACGAGTAAAGTCCAACTAGCCTAATAATAGTACATGTATTAATCTCTTTGTCACACGATATCTAGTTTTACCATAAGTCATGGTCAGTGTCATACTTATATTGTTCAAACATATGATTACTCGATCTCTAAGGAGACGGATAGAACAAATGACATTAACACACTATCAATTTATTTGAGCACGACCATGCATTTCACAGTCTCACTTATCGAGGGGCCCAAAAGATCTCTCTCTCAAAAGAGGGATAACGTTTCAATCGACGAAACAGACGAGATCACTGCAAAAATGCACAGTGGAAAAACAAACTTGATCTCCGATTTCCCACCAAGGACCCATGTTGTTCGTTTAAATCGATGAAATAAATTCAAAAACTTACCTCTGTAGATTCGAAATCCATAGACGAACGAGGTGCGAAAACACGAACAACCTCTGTCGTTATCCACACGAATGCTTCCATCCGGAGTGCTAGCTCTTGAACGACGTAGCTAAGATTTCCGGTTTTCTCTAAAACGAGTTCTGTTTTTTTCTTGTGTGTATTCTATCTCTCAGATGCACCATCATATACACATATATATAGGCATCAAATCCTAGTTCAAATCGGATTAATTAAGCCAATCAGAATCCAGATCAGATATGGATTCTATAAGGATATTCAAAATCCATATCAGATATGGATTCTTTTGTTATTATTCAATAACATATATATATATATAATAAAAAATAATAATAATAATAATAATTAATATCTAATATTAATATTATTACGATTATTAATATCAGCCCATACGTATTCTTGTGTGTGACCCGATAGGCCCATATTAATTGGCAGTCGGTTAAATCTACATCAAAACCAACAAGTCGTAATTGTTCTCTAGCAATACATTACGACCACCCAATTAATACGAGTAAAGTCCAACTAGCCTAATAATAGTACATGCATTAATCCATTTGTCACACGATATCTAGTTTGAACATAAGTCGCGGTCAGCGTCATACTTGTTCAAACATATGTCACTCAATCTCTAAGGAGACTGATAAAATAAATGACATTGTTCACACTATTAATTCATTTGAGCACGACCATGCATTTCACTGTCTCACTTATCGAGGGGCCCCAAAGATATCTCTCTCAAAAGTGAGGGACAAATTCTATATCGACTGTTCAATATCCTCTACATAATTTCCATCATACTCAATCATGAACTTTATTATTATCCAGTTACGAATAACGTTTGATCATGTCAAAATATAATAGACCGTATGTTGGAAACTATGGAAATCTCAAGTCTAAGGATTAAAACATGTCTATCATGAGATTTACTTATGACGTTAATCCATGTAGTAATCTCATGATGGGTCTATCCAATACGCTGTTCTCTAACAAGATCTATGAGGATTGATTTGTATCACCATACACTTAATCATCACATGATTATCAAATCAATGCTCATACTTGTTATAAATTATTTTATCTCTATAACAATAATGAACCAAGGACATATATCATAATTGTGTAACATACTAACCAACAATAATGATAATAAAACCTCTTTATTAATAATAAATGTATAACATAAACATCCAAATCATGGCCTAGGCACATACACTAACACCTGGTGTGTATTAGTCTTTTCCATATCCAGGAATCTGACTGCTTGGGTTCAATTTCCCAAACAGTCCTGCCTTTTAGGATTACAGAGTGCACCCACTTTACCTTCCAAAATAATCGAAATTCCTTTCATTAAATATTTTGTGTTTACCAGAGAAAGTTCCACAAGGTTTAATCCCCCTTTTTCTTTTGGTTAACAAATAGCACTCCATTTGACTTTAGCTTTCCTGGAGCTCCCCAAAAGGAAGCTATTGAGCATTTTCTCTACGGTTTTAATTATCTTCTTGGGGAGGAAGTAGGAAGATGTCCAATACATGCACATGACTTACATGACTGATTTTATAAGCTGTACCTTGCCTCTGTAAGAGAGCTTCTTTGAGGTCCAAGAGCCTATTCTGAGTTTTAGCTTTTCGATTAAGGGGGAGTGATCCCTATGGGACAGCTTTCCTGAAACCAAAGGAACCCCTAGGTACCTAATGGACAGGGAGACTAGGGGTATGCAAGTAATGTGAGCAGGTCTCTTTTCCTTCCTAGGGGAGTACCAGCCACAAAGATCTCTTATTTGTGGAGGTGAGGTTTAAGTCCAAATTTGGAATTCCTTTAGGGTGTCTTTGATGGTTTTGATGGTTTGAGTGGTTGCTTTTGGGAGGACGACCACTAGGGAGGATATGCCTAGGGTATTGTATTTGTCATGGAAATGAAAAGTACTTGGCTTTATTTTATCCTTTAGTAGCTGAGTGAACCCCTCCATAACTGAGGTGAAGAGGTATGGGGTGAGGGGATCCCCTTGTTTGAGTCCTCTAGAGAATGTAAAGTTACTAATCAACGAATCATTAAGGTTGATTGAAAAGGATGCTGTGGAGATGCACAGATAGATCCATTTCCTAAATTGGGCCGGAATATTCATGAAGTCTAAGATGCACATGAGATAGTCCCACTTTTCCGTGTCGAAGGCTTTCATTATGTCTACTCTAATGACACATGTTCCAGGACCTTCCATCTTTTAGTAGATTTTTACTATTTCATGCATGAGTAGGATGTTATCGTGGATGTTTCTCCCCTCACAAGGGTGATTGATTTTCATTTACAAGGCCTGGAAGTAGGTGTTTTAGCCTGTTGGCTAGAATTTTTGAAATGACCTTATATGTGATGTTGCAACATGATATTGGTTTGAAGTTTTTTATTGACAAAGGTCCCTCAATTTTTGGTATGAGCGCTATGGTCGTACAATTTATAGGATACATGAAGTCATGGGTGTAGAAATAACTTACAGCCTCTGTGAAGTCCTCACCCGCCACAATCCAGTTGTCTTGTAGAATTCCACTGTGTACCCATCAAGGCCTGGGGCATTGTCCCTCTTCATGGAGAAAAGAGTCTCTGATTTTTTTTTTGGTTATTGGTGCTTCGAGTTCCCTTCCTAACTCATCACTGATTTTACTCCCATGCCAAGTGAAGTTGGGATCAAAGTGTTGATTAGGTTCGCCAACCGCCATTTTTTTATTTCGTCGTAATCCTCAATCATGATATTTTGTTCATTCAAAGTCTAAGAATTTTGTTTCTAGCCGTATATGATTTGATTGTCTTATGGAAAAATTGGGTATTTTTGTCCCTTTCTTTCATCTTCCTTACCCTGGCTTTTTCTTTAAGAAAAGACTCTTCAAAGTATGGGAAGTATGTGTAATGTTCAACCGTGTTACTTTCCTCCTTTTGCAGAGTGGTATTTTGGTCGTCTTTGTCCAGTTGTCCTTGAATTATCTCCAGAGTTTTCTTGGCATCTTCTATCTTAGCAGAAATGTTCTAAAAATATTCTTGATTTAAGCTTCTTAGTGGGGCTTTTAGGTTTTTGAGTTTCTTTGTGATGTTGATTTGGGGATTTACATCAAGCTTTGAGTTCCAGGTTTCTAACAACAAGGTTTTAAGCCTTTGATGATTCATCTAACCTTTTATAAACTTGAACGGCTTGGGCCCAAATGAGTAGTTAAGTTGCATTGTGAGGATACATAGTGACTGATCAGATGATATAGGGGATTCATAGTGCATTTGGAAATGTGGTATGAGGTCTTTCCATGCTTCATTGCAGAACATGCGGCCTATGCTTGAGGCAACCCTGAGAGTTCTAGCCCTCAGTTTGACCACATGTGCTCGTAACACATGGAAGGGATATTGGCCAAATCCATGTCCTGGATCCAGTCAGTGAAATCCCTTATGACTAGCTTATCAATAGATCTAGGCCATGTTTTGCCCCTACTATCTATGATTGTATTAAAGCCCCCCATGATAAGCCAGGGTTGAGTGCCATGTATTTGGTGCTGATATGTAAGATCCCGCCAGAGTTCCTTCCTGCGGGATCTTTCATTATATCCATATACATGCAAGTATGGCCTCTATTTTAGTTGGAGAGAGAAAAGTAATTTGACTGGTGAGAGATTTCTCATTTATGTATATTGTTTTAACATCAAAGTATTAGACTATCAATATCCTAATAACCGAGCTTGGGAGGCAATTTTGAGCGAATTCCCGATTCCTACACAGGTTTTTCATTATTGAAGGTAGATTCTTTGACCTAATTTTTTTTTCCACCAGACCTATTAGGCCTATGTTCTTTTCTCTTATAAATTTCGTAACCTCTAATTGTCTAGGATGGTAGTTTAATCCCCTAACATTCCAACATGCTATTTTTATCATTTGGATAGCTTGTTTCTCGGCTTTTAGCTTACCTCTACTGGCCCCTCGACTATATTGCCTTACTTGAGGTGTGTCTTTACATATTGATCCAAGATCCTCAAACCCAGTTTGGTCGGATTCTCATATATAATCATGTCTTGGGGATGTTCATGAGAATAAGTCCGCACCTGATCCAATTTTAATGGACTTGGTGCAGAAGTACCTACCTGGGTGTTAATAGTTGTGGAGTCTGTTAAGGGACATTCCACTTCCTCGTCAGCAGGTTCTTCATCAGTGATAACTGGGGTGGACAATACCTCTTCAGTCTGTTTCCCAGGTCTCCTTTTTTGGTTCCTTTTCTTATCTGTGTTCAGCGTGTGTCTGTTTTGGCGATTTGTTGGGTTGGTTAGGTTTCTGCGACTCATCCTTGTGTTGTCCGTACGCGGCCTTTGTTAGTCTCTTCTGCCATATACTTGAGCAGCCTTCTCTTGAGGCAGATTGTAAGAGTGGCTAAAGGTTTTGCATCTGAGGTAGTGTGGGAAGCCTACAACTTCTAAGAACTCTTTTCCAATTAAGTCCCAATTTTTCTTAAAAAATTTTCACCAATAAGGTCATCAGGCGTCATGCACTATTATTTTTCATAGAGAACTTGGTCTCTTTTATCCCCTTATAAGTAACTTGGGCATCTAGTGTAGAGGATTGATCAAAAAATAAGGTCTTGCCAGCCCAGGCTATGCGTGGGAGTGGGGAAGTGTTAGGCTCTTTAAACAGAGATTCAAAGGAATCCACAACCATACTCTTCACTGTCGCATAGTCCTGAACTATGTTGCCATTCTCATCCGGCAGCCTTAAGATTTTATTCCTTGCCGTATATGACTTTACTGATATATGTAAAAACTAGGCGTTCCTATCCATTATTTCATCCATTTGACTCTGGCAACAGTGTTAGGAAGGATATTGTGTGTAACCTCCCAACCTCTCAATACCTTTTTGCTAAATCTTGTAAATTTTTGTTGTCTAACTTTGATTTCCACTAGGCCTATGATGTCTATATCGTTTTTTCAATGTACTTTTCACCTCCTTTTGTTTTATAGGAGAGTATAACCCCCAAATGTTCCAACATGCAATTCTAATAATCTTTGGGATTTAGTCCCCTAGAGCATTTCCTTAGTTTTGTCTCTACTGAATTGTTGAACAGAGAAAGGAGGTAAGCCCTCCTTCGGCTAGCCTTCTGTTTCCAATAAATTTAGGTATGTGTCACTTCCCTCATCAAGTTCCTCGAAGGAATTTGAATGATCTCTTCTATCTTGAGTGTTCTCCCTACCAGGTTTAGTTATGGGGGCTTCTTATGTACCATATCTGAAAAGACATGGTTTGCTAATAGTATTTCAGGGCTGGACTCAGAATTTGGGTGGGGATCGGTTTCCCTATAGCTCTTTGTCTTCCTGAACCTACTCTTCTCTTGACCCTCTTTTAAAAATTCTATTCTATTGTATCCTGATATTTCTTCTCCCTTTGAATGGAAGTCTTCTATGTTCTTTTTACCTTTGTTGGAATTGCCAGCAGCTTTTCCAACTTGATTTGGATGAACCCGTTGGAGGGTTAATTTTCCTATAGCCCTTTGACCTCCTGAGCCCATATCCCTCGTGACCCTCTTTTGCCATTTTTAAACTACGGTTCTCAATTATGTTTTCTCTCATAATCTGTCTCACCTTTATAACCTTCAGAAGTGGAGACCTGAGTGTGCGTTTTGATACTTTGGACTCTTGTCCTCTGTTCCTTCACCTTTGGAGTCTTTCTGGATATCCAATGAGTCCTATCCGAGAGGGGAAGATGTTCGTCAATGTCTCCCTTGTACCAGCGTTGGCTCCATCCTCATCAGAACCCTCCAACTTAGTGTTGTTACCTTCCTCCGAGCATTCATTAGCCTCTCTATTCTGTATTATTTGATCCTTTCCCAACTCATGTTTAAAAACATAGGATAGGGCTTTTATTCTTACCAACCTTCCTATGCTTGATCTTTGCATTCCTCCTATCCATCTTAATAAAAACGCCTTCAGAGTTCAGTGAGTCATGTTTCTTATCCAATACATCCAACCATCAGAGTCAAGGGTAGGAGTGTCATCCTTCTGTACATTTACTGAGATACCAATACATTAGGGAGGGTTTTGTAGAACCTTATCCATATTAGTATTATTTTTGTTTAAGTTATCATGACTTTCACCATCATTGCATTCAAAAGGGTCATCCTCATCATTCTCAGATTAAGAGTTAAACTTATTAGAAGTTAAAGAAGTACCTGTTCCTTTTAAGATGGTTTTTAAAGAAATGTGTTGCTCTTTACCTGAGTTGTCCATCAACACTTTACCCTCACCTTTGTTTGTCCCTTTACCCTTTGCTGGAATCTTGCCAGTTTCGTTGCATCTTTGCTCCCACTGTATTTGATTATGTCCACTAGTCGCAGGGACCTTTGTCTGGTTCTAAACCGAGGAGGTTTCCATCTTTGATTCTTGCTTGTTATTGAGGGATTTATCTTCGTATGAGTGACCGAATGTTTTACACGTCTAACATTCCGATGACATCCACTTATAAACAACTTCATAGGAGCAGTCTTTATTGAACTCATCAGTGAAGTAAATGGTCTTGGATGGTATTTTGCCTGCCTTGATTTCTGCACATATTCTTGCAAGGCAACCATTGATTGTGAGACGGTGAGCTCTTGGTCAGAGGCTTTCCAATTAGGGTTCTTAAGTCACTGAGAGCATGTGCATTGAAGTAATGGATACGAAGGTTTGGAAATTCGACCCAAATAGGAACATCATCAAGTTTAAGTCTATGTATTGCTTTGTCCAGGACACATGGCCAAAACAACATAGCCCTATTCCTAAATGATAAATGAGAAATGTTAAGTATGCGCCGCTTAGAATATTTATATTGGAATCGAAAGACGAAGATGTCTTCATCCATCCTTTGTGCTTCAAGAAGATCTTTTGAGGACCAATACGCTTCAGCGAAATTCTTCATATTAAAATAGGAGGGAACGTTCCCTATAATTTGCACAACAATGGTGGAGTTCTATTTCTCCTTATCTTCAACAAATTTAGGAGTGTTGATGGCAAAGAGCTTTTTCCTTTGTCTTCATCAATTTGAATCGAAATGAGTATCGAGGATGTTTTTGGGTTAAAATCATGCTTGAGCAGAGATGCCCAAGCTGATTTAGCTTGTACCAGTGATTGCATGTTGTAGATCGAGGCTAGATTATGGAAACCCAATCATCATGCGCATAATCGAATGGTAAATTTGGTCTCTGGAGGGTTCTAAGTAAGTGTCACAGTTGAATCAAAGAAAGAGAAAGGTGAACAAAAGAAGGGGCTTTACAAAGGAGGAGATCAGAGAAAAGAAAGGGGAAGGAGGAGGGGGAGAGAGATGAAAGAGGGAAAAGAGGGTTGAGATATGACCATTTAAGGTGAAGATTTAGCCGTTGGTGTTAGGATAGGTTTGTTTGTGGTGTTAGGATATGGACAAAGAAAACATCACATTGAATGCTAAATAACAAGCAAACAAAGGGTAAACTATATTGTAATTTAATGACGAGACAACACATTAAATGATGTTTCTGTGTTAAGTTAGAATTTCCAAGAGTGGCTATCTTTTTTGGAACGCAAAGAGTATTAATTACTCCATCCATCGCAAAAAGATGGTCTTAGTTTGACTTGAACACAATTTAAGGAAGTCAAACTTTGTGGGTTACTATTTCTGTTTTACCCTTAGTCATTCATTTTCTTTCTTCTCATTTTGTTTTTTTTTGCATTATGTTAGTTCTAGGAGTTATGCTTTAGCTGGTCAAGGGTTATGTTTTAGTTGGATAGCCTAAGCCTAATAGGAGATGGAATTCAGTTCCAATACTTGAAAATGATGGAAATGCTGGAATTTTAAGATTTATGTTTTAGTTGGAATTGATGGAAGATGTTTTATACATGATATACTACACGATATATGATGGACGTAAAAGAATCAACAAATGCTCAGGTGTCCAATCAATATTAAATTTAATGAATAATGGAAAGTGCATTTGAATTTAGAGCTGAGAAAGAATCTTTTTCCAGCAACCTTTAATCAAAAATCTAATGTCTCTCAATCACCACAGAGATAATCGGGAAAGGGTACAAATTGGATTAAAGGAGCCTATAGAAATATGACATAGAAACATACTGTTCACATGTACATATACATACTGTTCAAATATACACTAGTACAAGTCACTATATCAGTGGTATTGAAGATATACAAAAAAGGGTTGTTGTTGTTTAAAATAGCCGTTAGCCTCCTTTCTTTCTTGTAAATATAGCCGTTAGAAAGGCTCTTTATATAAGTAGGGTTTGCTGTACTTCACAGAACTAAGTCTGAATAATATTTTACATTCAGCCTCCAAACATAATTCCTACATGGTATCAGAGCCATGAGCTCAAAGAAAAAGAAAAGATGGTGAAGAGGCTGTGAAGAAGATGACAGGATGTGAAGAAAATGACCTACCATATTCATCTTCTTTCACAAACAAAAATGCATTTTCGCAATTATTTCTTCAAAGGCCTCAGAGCCTCAAAATTCCACCAAAAGCCATTGAGCCTTCTTCAAGGCCATTGAGCCACAAAGCCAGAGAGCTACAAATTACTTCTAAACGAGCAGGAGCAAGGGGGAAGTCCACCATTTGAAGAATATCATCCAGAAAAGCCTTTTGATTCAACATACAAAGAAGATTGCCGAGGCGACAAAATTCTTCAGGACAGTACTTGGTGAACGATTCAACCTGTGGCCCAAATTTGGACCCAGGACAATATCCAACAAAATGCTAGTGCTCTCGATGTCTAAACACTTTTTGGCTTTCTTCTGTTAGGCTGTATTGAAATGCAAAATTTCCTTCAAACACCTTTAGTATCTCATCCACCAGAATATCCTTGCACAAATCTATACAAGCTTCTGTGTATGTATGCAACAAAGAGCAACACCGAGAAGAAGGTGTGCTGGTGCAGTTGCGAATGTCGGGGAAGACAAGGTCAGCGCCGGTGCCGGAGCGTGAAGAATCTTGCTTTTGTGTGCAACAGCAGCAAAGGAAGCCATGAATGCCACTGCCAAAACAGCTAAAACAAAAGCTTTGGAGATGCCCATTTGTGCCATTAGATTTAGAAAACACTGAAAAGAAGCATTAGAAGATTGGAGAAGAAGTGGAGAATAGAAATCTTCTGTGAAGTTGAGGAGGTAGACAAAGAAAAGGAGAAAGTTGATGTTTTAGTATGAAAAGGAGAAAGATGATGTTTTTCGTATGGGAAGTGAAGGACTGAAAAGTGAAAAGAAAAGAGAGGAAAAATGAGGGAGGACAGCGTGAAAAGAAAGTGCACCGAAGAAATAAAGACAATTTGGAAGAATGTGCACTGCTTGTGAGAAGGAGGAAGTAATTGGGAACAGCTGTAATTGGTAACAGCTGGCGTCTCTATTTTTTGTTCTCCTGATTAAAGTAAATTTTCTTCAATTCAACTCTTAAATATCTTTTTAACATGTGGACACCTTTTTAACATGTTTGCTTTACACGCAATTTGCAGCACAGCTGGCACACACTTCCTTCAGCTGAAATAACATCTGCATAATTTATTATTCTTTTATTTTTATTCTTCTAAAAGCTTCCTAGAGAAGCTGAAGATGAAATATTTCTATATTTTATCTCACCTCCTTCTAAGCTTCCTCGAGAAGCTTCTCAAAGAGTCTTCAAGAAGAAGGGGTCTGTTCCCAAACATATCTTACTATTTTTCTCTTCTAGTCTTTCTTCTCTCCTCTCAGACACCTCCTCATCAAACATCCTTTTTCTTCTCTCGATCATCTCTTCTGTGCTGTGCGGAATCATACTACGGAAAAAAAACATCAATCAGACCTCTCTGAATATCGCTTGTTAACTAAATCCAAGTGATTTCTGCTAGACATCCTGTTTCTGTAAGTGCGATTAGTTGAAATCGTACTGAAATCTCAAGAGTCAGCTTGCATGTTCAAATGATGGGTTCCGATTGCAAAATTGTCTGCTTAAATCGTAAACTTGTGATTAAATAATCATCTCTTGCTCTTTTTTTTTCCTCCAATCTCTCACAGTCGTCCTTCCTGCTCTGCAAACCTATCAACATCTTCTTTCTGACTCCAATTATCAGTGCTCTATCGCCTACGTGTTTTTCTGCATCAGGATCTTGGTGCTGTTACTTTGCCATCATGTCTAAAAGCTTCAGCTGTAAGTCTCATGAACACTTAAGAGAGAGAAGGAAAGATAAGGGAGAAGTTCAAGCAAAGCTGGGGATCAAATAAGAATGAGGGCGTGCAGGTTCATTAAGTGCATACTGCAGGCCAGGGGGATTACAATAGAATAAGACCCTTGAGTTACCGTGGTGCGGATGTATTCATACTTGCGTTTTCTCTTATTAGCAAGGCAGTTATGAGAACATCTCTAAAAAGTGGCTTCCTGAATTGAGGCATTATGCTCCTGGCGTCCCAATAATTCTCGTTGGAACAAAACTTGATCTTCGAGAAGATAATCACTTTTTTATGGACCACCCTGGAGCAGTGCCCGTTGCCACACCTCAGGGAGAAGAGCTAAAAAGTTGATAGGGGCTTCTGCTTACATTGAGTGCAGTGCAAAGACACAGCAGAATGTGAAGGCTGTATTTGATGCAGCCATCAAAGTGGTTCTGCAACCACCAAAGCAAAAGAAGAAGAAGGGAAAGGGTCAAAGAGGTTGCAGTATATTGTGAGGACTATAAGAGAGTTGCAAATTCATATCCGATGGTAAAGGTATGTTACCGAAGGATCCAGCTTCGGTACCTGTTTATGGCATGTTCATTCATCCTTTCAAATAAGTCTGCTCTTTGGATTGATAACCAACTGCTGTCATTTCAACATTCAAACTTCATTCCAACATTCAAACTCCCAGGTGCTGAGATCCCTCTCTCATATTATTACTTCATATTTGTATGGCATAAGCACTTGAAGTAACTATGATCTATCTCCTAATTGCTTAATTCTTGCTTCTAGCTTTTCTTCATTATTTACACTTCTCTGATAACTATTCTTCCTGTCTCATGCTGGATGTTCATCTGTGAACTCATGTTATTTGTACATCCATTTTGTTTCTGCATCAAGTGTTAAAAGAGTCATGAGATTGTTTACTTGTTTTGGCTGAGAAGTCTAGCTTCTACGTTTCCGCCATGTCACATCCTTGGATTAAATTTGAAAAATGTTGCTTGCTGCATCGCGAATCATATAGAAATTAATTGTTCCTAGCTGCTAATTTGTAAGTGCCTTGTTGGTCATACTTCATTCTTCAAGGTATGTTTTCTCAAATTGAGTCATGCCTTCTGTGCTTTCTTGCATATATTGAAGATTGTCTTGGTTGGATTATGTTTTTCTTCATCTCAAGAATTATATGATTCAGGGAGAGCATTCCATGTCTTAAGCGTAGTTGATCTAACCTTTTCTGATCTTATTTCTCTGTTTTTTGAAAATTGTGACTACCATGGGTGTTCTATAATCTAAATCCTGAATGTTGTCTTTTTCAATTTGATTGTGTATCCCTCCAGTGGCTAATTCATGTACCTGCTTCCTCTAATGCCTTTGTATGACTGTCTTGCTTTTGTGATCTTGCTGTGATATGATTTGAGTTGTATTGTGAATTTAATATAAGTTGTTGGATTTGTCATCAGGTTCCATTAAGACTATTTTCTATATTTTCCCTGTATCTAAATGACCCTTGTGTATGTCCCATTATATTATTGTCTGTGTACTGTTCTATGTAACTATCATCTATGGTATGAAGGAGTTGCTCTTTTCCAGTTCTTTAACATGATTCTCTTGGTTACTAATCTCTCCAATCTGCAGGAACCTTAAGCTAACCCTATCGTGCAGGTGTTGTCCAGTTTTACACTAACATGTGCAGGGGTGTTCCGGTGGACATGAACAAGATTCTAACCCTTTGAATACAGGGGATGCATCGCAACATGGAGTGGTTTTAATCTAACTTTTTAAACTGACTTTGCTATTGCAGGATAATTTTTTTGCAGGATTCATCTAGGATCCTGGAGTCTTATAATCATTGTCTTGCAGGGAGACATGAGCAAAATAATCAGCTGACGGAGAAATTTGGCAGTTTCATATTCACATAAAATTGTTTTATTGCAGGATCAGAACACAGCCCAGGAGAATTCTTTTTCACTAATTTTTATCTGCAGGGAACCACACTGACTTCCTACCAAATACTCTGGGATTCAAGGCAACATGACTTCCTCCATGATTCCACCTGGAGCATTAAGAAGAGCAGCTTGATGAATCACTCATCTTCCCGTTGCTCCAAACTCACCATCAAAGATAGCAGCATATGAAGATAAACGACTCCTGAGATGCGAAGCACCGTCAACATCATTTTCCTCAATCCTATCTACTATGGCGATCTTGATCATGAGAAAAATTAATGGGCAAAATTTGAAGAAGTGACTGCTTCTGAATATGGACAGGCGGATAAAAGACAATTCTTTGGTGATAGAAGTATTGAAGATTCTTCCTAGTTACATGGTCCAAACTTAGTTGCATCTTACCCATGCACTAAGTTTGAGGGGGAGTATAGAAATATGACATAGAAACATACTATTCACATGTACATATACATACTGTTCAAATATACACTAGTACAAGTCACTATATCAGTGGTATTGAAGATATACAAAAAAGGGTTGTTGTTGTTTAAAATAGCCGTTAGCCTCCTTTCTTTCTTGTAAATATAGCCGTTAGAAAGGCTCTTTATATAAGTAGGGTTTGCTGTACTTCACAGAACTAAGTCTGAATAATATTTTACATTCAGCCTCCAAACATGTTTTCTCTAAATTCCTACAGAGCCATTTAGATTTTAGATAGTGTTTTTTCTTTCAGTAATCTTTTTTATAATGAGTGGAGGCTTTTGATTGGTTTATCAAGGGGGTTCGATCACAATTCTTTTTTTGACTATGCTCCATTCGATTCGACTATATTAGTAGTAGTGAAGAAAAATTGAGTAATTGCTTGATATTTTTTTTCTTTTGCAAGTTAAAATTTCATGTATAGGCCCAATTAGGCAAATTGTTTGATAGTTAGAGATAATTATAGAGATGGAGGACCTAATTTACATGGGTATAGTTAGTCTTGGTTGGGCGACCCTTGAGCTATAGAAGAAATGGTTGGAAAAATTGGTTAAAGAGATTAAAAAGACATTATCAATACAATTTATTTCCAAGTCACTTGCTAGATTATAATCTCAAAGGTAGCGAAATAAAGTTTACCGACATTATATGGATGAGAACTTGAATAAAGATTCATTTGAAAAAGATAGATTAATATTTTTCAAAAATCAAAATGACGTTTAAGTCTTTGACAATAGTGATTATAATCTTAATGCCTTTTTAAGAGGCCTTGATGATAAAATGATTATGCTGGATTTGATCAAATAAATTTTCGTCACGAGAGTAAGGGAGATAGGGGCTAAGAACCTGTCAGGGGCGGATACTTACTGGGTAACACCCCAGGTTGGGGCCGAGATTCCACAAGAGTTGATTGAGAAGGAGGGAGGTTGTGGCAACATCTAAACCTGTGACTAGATCTTGATTGAAGGTTCATCCCAAATTCGTAACCGAGCTAGCCATCACGGGCCATGCAAAGAGTTTCTAGTACAACTTGGGAGCTTTCATGCTAGGAGTAACTTTTTGACAACTGAAGCTGAAACTTAAATTTCAAAAAGTACGGGCCAAGTGCGAGAGTAGCTGCAGAACATGGTTGGACGGCTCATCACGTGACAAAGGAAACGCGCTGACATAGGAGCAGTTTCACATGAATGGGTCGTGGCTTGGGTTGACCAACGACGGACCTGCCGAGGGACCTATGGAGGATGGCATGCCGCTTGGGGAGTTAGCCAATCTCAAGTAGAAAGGGTCCATGCAAGAATATTAATCGCTTCAACCTTTATTGGACTTGAAAACATGCAAACAAGTCAACTTTTTAACTGCGGGATTGGCTAAGATCCTCCGGCCTCCGTATGGAGGTGGAACTACATTGCCCAGGAAATTTAGATATTGCCATGACCCTCGCTTGCCCATTGGAACAGAAATGATGATGTCTCGGTGCTGTCTGGCCTTCATTAAGGAAGGCCAACGTGGGGTCGACTTCCTGGCCAATTACTACGGTGCTCTCTTCTCCTGGTGGGAACAATAGTAGCATTCTGCAGGCATCACCTGTGCCACCCAGTGGTCCTGTAAAGACACTATTGTTTTTCTCAAGCGACTTGCGTTACTGGGGTTTGTAGAAATACATGCTAAAGAGTTGTGTTTCCACCGTGATGATAACCCAACTGGCATATGCATGTGACTATTTTGATAAAGTGTCATATGCCTACTGGTTTTGTCAACATTTCTTTTCTCGTGGGTTTCTACTTTCTGTTGAATGGCTTCAACATGGTACTCGGATCAAATGGTTGAGCACAGAAGGCCAATAATATGGGATCTTGGCTCAACCGTGGTTGCTGGGAACTGTTGGTTTGCTGGGATGATGGCTTGGGAGGACAAGCTCAATTTGGAGCTATTGTTTGCTTGCCACATGGATTGACCTTTTAGTATAATTGTATGGATGATGTTAACATGTATATATATCTTAACGGTTTTTGGCCAAAGCTATTGGATGAGATAGGTTTTTGATTTTCAGGGGAAACTATTTGTAACTAGCTGCCCGTCACAGTTCATAAATGCTTACTTTTCATTGAAGGAAATTTTACTACCAAAGAAAAGGAGACCACTCTAAGGTAGGATTTTTGTCATTTTAGGTAAAGTGGGTGTGGGGATCGTGATACACCTATCCAGAGAAGGATCTACATATGATTTTCTGCTTCTTTGTTTCTCTTGGTGGGGCTAAGGAATGCGTGCATGGGTTAACATGTCAGATTAGTTGGGAGCTCTGCAAAGACTTACAATATATTGTTGTATTAATCTTTTTTTATATAGAATGGCTACTTAAAAATCCACTTGAATTAGGTGACATGATAAGTTTGTAAATGCTTATTTTTGATAAAGTTAGTTTTACTTTAAAGAAAAGAAAAAGAAAAAAAAGAGACCACTCCAGAACAGGATTTTTGGCATTGTAGTAAAAGATAGTGTGGGCACTATGATACACATATTCAAAGCAAGGATCTATGCATGTGTTTTTTTTTGGGTTACTTTTCTGTGGTTGGGTCAAGGAATGCGGCCATGATTTAACATTTCGGATTAGTTTGGATGCTCTGCTGCGACTTCCAAAATGCTTTTGGGATAAGTGGAAAGTTATTTTAATTGTTGACAATTTCTCATAGAATGACTACTTAACTAAGAGATCAACGTGAATTAAGTGAGGCAATAAATTTTCTAACTATCTTGTGTTGCATTATTAAATGGTTTCACCTGTTTCCGACTTCTATTGGCTGTCTTTGTACCCAAATTGTAAGTTGTACACTGGCACTTGAAGTCTTTGTTATATTGACACTTGCCAATACGGGCTAACAAAGTGCAAGGCAGCCATGTTCTAAATTTGGGGGGGAAAACTTGGCAATAACCCAAGAGTGGGGGTCCAAAAATATTTAATTCAGCCTATGATGCATGGCACATTGACCTTTGATTAATATATATATATATGTATTTTATTTAAAATGCAGTGCAGAGCATGAATCCGTGGAAGCTTTCTTGGAGGCGTTAGATAGGTTTGTACTCACATGATAACTTGATATCCTTCATCTTTCTTTAATACGGTTAGCTTTGTTTATGTGTTTGAGGTATTGTGATGGTTTCAGACTTCATTTCGTGAAATAGCGTGACATCATTTTCATGTTTATTTATTTTTACATTATTGTAAGCTAGACTTGCCTATTCCAAATTCAGCATTTTAGTACATCTTGTGTATGTTTTTGTAGAGACCCTGTAATTCAGGTAAAACTTCCGCCCGAGTAATTCACTAGCTTGCAAGAAATTACAGCATGTTATGGTAGTGGTTATAGCTGCTGTAGACAATCTTGCTTGCTTTACTATCTTTTAAGCTCCAGTAAACAGCACGTAGTCAGGACGTAGACGTAGTTTGAATTTCTTTGGTCAGGGCTTTTTCAGCTCTGCATTTTTTCCTTTTTTTCCCCTCCTTTCATAAGCAGCTTTGCGTTTGTGCTGTGGCTTCTTTATTATTCCGTGGGTAATAATGTATCGAATTCTGCTTGGAAACTAGTTATGATCCTGCTATTCTTGTTTTTGTAGAAAGGTATCAAGTACCATCGCTGGCAACTAAGCTAAACCAAGCTGGTGTTGTCTGCTTGTGGCATGTCTCAGGGATGCCTCTTCACTTGTTTGTCATGCGACAGACAAAATAAAGCACGTGCTTCTTGCCCGACAACTTGCCTAGTGATTTCCTGCACTAATATGTAAACTACCCTAACTGTGTTTTAGTGGGATTTCTTCCCATTCAAATTCGATGCCATGGTAACCAAATTCTCCTGAGAGGCCACACTTCCACACCGTTTCGCCTCAGTATCAGGCAATAGTCTTATTTGGCATAGGAGAATGCTAAAAGAATTCTTTTTTTTAACCCTATGCATTGACCAGATATTTTATCAGACTAGTCTATCCTAGTCTCTTTTGTGAAGCTGCTGTTTTGTGAAGTTTTTGAGGCAAATGTAGCTTGCTTGGTAGTAATAGGTTGCATCTGTAAAGCTTGCAAACTTTCTGCCTTGGTTTTACTATTTAAAAGCCAGATTATCTTGCCTTTTTTTTGTTTTGTAGCAAGCTCGCTGACTACCTCTAGGAATCTGTCTAAATTACAGTAAGCATTGCTTAGTACCATCTTAGACATTTCTATTTTCATATACAAAATAAAAAAGAAAAGTTTCAGAAGTAATAGCTAGGGTTGTGCAGGTTTTTTTTTTTGTGAATTAAAATTTCAATGGTTATAATTCTCTAACAACGGCTATATAGGATTAGTCGCTAAACTAATGACTTATACAAAGGTATATTAGGCATATAAGTGTAGATTCTCTATTTTTTTTGTGTGCATATTCTGTGTATAGTGTATACATATACGTGTATATACATATGTATTTTACTATACATTTCTACAGTTGTAATATGTTCCATACAAGAAGACCAGCAGAGCTCCACTTCTTCTCCCTTGACTCAATAGTAGTTGGATGTGGTGCCCAAGATTTGCCCATGTTTATAGTGATGCTCGCAGTTTTCTTCCGATCTACCACCACTGACTCAATAAATTCCAAGGAACCATCCATCCAGATGTTGCTGCTTTTTGCTGACAATGTTAGCCCAGCCAAACTTTTGGGATCTGACGTGCCATTTCCATATATGCACCCAGCAAGCTGCTTCAGTGTGACCTAGCAGGCTGGAGATCCCGTCCTCAAGCCAAGAGTAGACATCCGACCTATACTCGTCTGACCCTCCACGAAGAGAGCGGGCATAGGTTGTTGGGGAGGGGAGGAGGTTGGGTTTTGGGGTGGTGGTGTTGATGTGCGATAATGTTTTGAAACCAGAGAGAAGGGAGATGTATTTTTAGTGAGTTTTGGATTCCCAGCTTGATGCAATCTTAGTATAATAATTTTCTTAGTGGAAACTGACGATGTGCCAACAATGGTTGCTTAAGAGGCTGGAGGACATTGACATTTGGATGATGATTTATCCTCTCACTTTGGACGCAATTAGTAGTTTTGCCTCTTAGCCTCTTTTTGCCTTATGTCATCTGTTTATCTTATATGGTTTCCTGATCAACATCCGTCTTTTTTTAGGGAAGTTGCTTCCTTGAAAGTCGAGGTTTCAAAAAGGTTCGTGTTGTTATCTTTGAATTTTGAATTTGAACGGGTCTTCCATTTCAAAATCTTTGTGGTACTGTGCATTCTTTTCAAAATAATGACTTTACCTTTCCTGTTTCCTTTGGTGCATTAAGCAGAGAAGTTTAACATGCTAGCCTGCGAACTAAGAAAAATGACATATGGACCTTTTTATTAGTAGGGACATTGTAAGATTCTATTTTCTGATAAATTTCGGTCATACGACCAGTCCTTGAGAAGTATTCTGGGGATAGCATCTTACGGAAATGTGTTATCCTAACAGGTCAAGCCTAAACCCCCCCCCCCACCAAAAAAAATAAAAGGTAGTCGGAAACATATGCCCACAGTTCATTGGAATGTGTGCAATGGCTGTTAACCCGTATGTTAATTGATGTAGCAAACACAGTGAATCTTAGACTTGTTTTGTTTCCTAGTTGTTGCAGTCAATATGATCATTAAATTTAATCTTATAGTCCACACCACTTGTCATAGGCTTTAATGGAAAAAGATCTTCATGGGAAGTCCTAAGCGGATGGCTAGCTCCTAGTTTGTCTTCTTTTTCCTTATGCCATGCCATGAAGATGCAAAACACCTCAGTTTCTGCGGCATCTCTTTTGGTATGCTTTGCCAATATTTCCCAATTTTTTGGTGGTGTCTTTGGTTTCTCTAGTCTTTGCCATTTGTAGTTTAAGTCTTCACATTGTAACTGCATCAATATAGCCTTCCACGCAAATTTGGAATAAGAGCATTGGAGAAATAGGTGCTTATGGTCTTCGTAAGCCCTGTCACTCAGTTTAAGTGTGTTTCTGATAGAATGTCTATTCAAGCAAAAAATCCAAAAAGTAAAAGCACACCAACGCTTGCACCTTTTTGGCCAGACTTTTCCATCCCATGGAACCTTGGGTTATGAAAAAAAAAGAGTGAACTCTTGTTATAATCTTGTTTTTTCCGTTATATCTATAGATTCTTTTTTTTAATCAGAAAGAAACATTCTGATCCCATACTTTCCGCATTGAACCCTCCTGAATATTACAAATGCTTCTCATGTTCCCCTGCTTGACCATATAATAGGAGGATTTGGGAGTGGTAGGCTGAATTTGCTTGTCCCACTCTGTATTTGTTTTGGAGGTGTCATTTACCTTGAGAAAAATAGCAAGAAACGTCTCCAATAGTTCTATCACCTCGCCTCTTTGGCTTAAACATTACCACCCCCCCCCCA
>AP025062.1:27463527-27491196 GCA_036186865.1 Eustoma russellianum
GTTATATCTTAACCATTTGGAGCACAAGACACATTGTCCTGTTCATCTTATAGGACTGGGCTGAGGCTTTTGCATGGATTTCATAATGTCTGCTGGCCTGGCATTATTGACTCATTTAATCAGGTCAATCTGGCAGCAAGGAGCTAGCTCTCGACCAACCATCCTCGAGACATTTTATGACTTTCTCGACGATGGACCTGCTACAAACTTCCAATGACCTTAAGGAACCCCCATATTCTAACTTAGATCATTAGCTTTAAACATTCTGGATAATTCCAGAACAAATGTAACAGCCTAGGACTTGTGGTTTGGCTGAACAAAATTTACACTTTTCTGAATTTAGGACTAGGCTTATTATAAAGAATCACTGGGCAAACCCGAAATTGGATGAAGAGTTATATAATCACGAAGAAGAAAATCCGGGATTAGCAAAGACGTCCTTTGTTTCAGCAAGGGCTGTCGTGGATGTCTTCTGAATATGAAGCAAAATTAATTCAAGGTACCTTGTGTAGCGACTGGAGAAAATTTTTAAATGAAAGAGTGAAATATAACTTCATTAATGATTGATCAAAGAGGGAATTTTATGTTGTTGTCCCTCCCACCCCCTGGCTGTCCATCACTGATAAAAGTTTTCTTGTGCAGGCATGTTGATATGTCAGGATTGAATCTTCTCAAAAGGTCTGTTTGATCGGATCTTTTCTTTCTATTCCCTTTTTGTATTTGCAACTAAGAGTCTGTTAAAATGTATCATTTTTTTAATTAATATAACAGCAGGGCTGGGGTTGTTTCATTAGACCTTAATATTGCAAAATGCTCTTCGTCCCCCCTCTCTTTTTTTTTTCTTCTCTATCCTAGTGTGCAAAAGATCGTAATTACAAGTTACAACAAATACAATATCTGAAGACTTTTTTTGGTAAGCAAAGTTCATTAAAAAGCCAAATTAGGCATCTTTACAGATGAGGTTTTAAGGGCTAGCCAACGACAAACAATGACTATTCAAATTAACAGGCACTTGTCTACTTCTAGTGCATTCTACAGCTAATCTAGTGCTAGCAAGTGTAGCTTGCGTAAAGTACAAGAGGCTTGATGTATTACAACGTTTTGCCACCCAAAAAAAGCTTACCCCTTACAGAATTACACGTAATTACAAGAGTTTGTTACAGAAGTTATAACTAAGATCAGTAGAATGTAACCAAGAGTGTCGGTGAAGGCGATTGATGACCAAGGAAGATTCCTGTAAAACTGCCACATTATCTCCCATCTGACTGATATAAAATGAGAACACCAACAACCAAACTGCCACATTATCTCCCATCTGACTGATATAAAATGTGAACACCAACAACCAAGTAGCCCTACACTTTCCAGCTAAGCTAAGGTGAGGGAATGAATAGACAGGGATATGTGAAGAACAACATTTGTTGCAATCCATAAAGAAAGAAATATAGCCAAGGTAGAGCCAAGACCTAGAAGTTGAGAAGTGTAGACCACCCAAACATGCATTCCAAAATTTCGGAAGTTCCAGCTCTGGAGTAGAAGAAGCTCCAGCTTGGACCAGAATCATTCTCGAGCAAAACTTTTGTTGCGATAGACATATTAACCGCAAGGTCCCAGTTATAGTTGCTTCAATTGTAGCCTTTCCATGACTATAGTGTATCTAATGCATTCCATTATGTCATTTGTCATAGTATGACCATCATACTCCAGCTTCTGGTATAGCCTCTTGTTTCTTTCCTTCTAAATGTTGTAAACCACTGCAGAAAACCCGAACGTAACTAAATCCTTTTGTAATTTTGACCCCCAGCTATTTGTGGAGGTCAGCCAATTGATGATACTATGCCATTGTGGAAAAAGTGGTGAACAGGATCTTCCAATAACCTGCAATCCAAGACACATGAATTAGTGCTAATTAAACCCCAATTCAACAATTTATCTTGTGTATTCAGCCTCTTCCAACATGTAACCAGTTTTAAAAAGAGGTACTTGCAGGGACAGGTTGTTCCTTCATGGACTGTTGACACTTTTGCATCTACTGGGATACTCAATTTCCTTTTTAATTCCGGATGTGAGGAATTTAATGCCCTCTATGGGTGCCAAGGGTCATTCCAGAAGGAGGTATTTTCTGCATTACCTAAACCTCTTTCAATACAGTGGGCATACAAGTCTTGTACCCAAAACATCCTTTTCCAAAGCCATGAGCGCGATGACCTTGGCTTAACCTCTCATATACTTCCCCTTCGATATGACCATATGTACCAGTTTTACCCAGAGGTTTTCTCTAGCTCACATATGCTTCATACACTCTTCATAATGTATGCATTGTTTACCAAGGTCAGATCCGGAATCCCTAGTCCACCACATTCTTTAAGTTGACATACACTAGACCAATTGACCTTTGCCTTTCTAGTCCCACCCTATATAAATGAATTGTGAATTTTGTTAATTTCTTTAACGATTCTCCTAGGAAAGAAGTACAAAGCAGTCTAGAAACGCTTAATTTATAAGCTGCGGTCTTCCCCCATAAGACAGTTGTGAAGCTATCCAACTCTTGACTTTGCTAGTGATTTTGTCCAAAAGCTCCCCGCTATCACAGTAGGAAAGTTTTCCTGTAATAAGAGGAACACCTAGGTACTGAATTGAGAGTTTTTCCATCTCCATACCTAAGAGATTTTCTATGTTAACCTTCTCTTGAGAGTTAGTTCCAGATGTTAAGATTTCACATTCCTGAAGAGTTGGTTGAAGGCCAGATAGGGATTGAAAATCCAGCAGAGTATCCTTGATTACTTTTACAGAATCAATATCTGCATTTGTGAGAACAAAAAGGTCATACGCAAAGGCCAGTGAGGAAATATTTAGTTACAAGATTGAAAAGACATAGGGATAAGGGGTTACCTTGTCTAAGACCTCTTGAGGCTTAAAATTACCTAGCAAGGATCTGTTCAGATTTATATAAAAGGATGCAATTGAGATACATAACCTCTTTTTCCTATAGTTCTTAACTAGCTCATGAATAAGGATATTGTTTTAAATTTGTCTGTCTTTGACAAAAGCATATTGATTTTCCTCTATCAAATGCGGGAGTAGAGGTTTTAACCTAGTCACATAGACCTTTAATATCATCTTATAAATGACATTACAATATGATATATGCCTAAATTTCTTCATTCTAATTGTTTTATTAACCTTTAAGATAAGTGGTAGAGCAGTAGCATTGATAGGGTAAAACATGAAGTTTTGGTTAAAGAAAAACTCAATGGCATCCAGACTTTCTTCATATATGAGGCTCCAATTAGCCTTGTAAAATTCAGCCGAGTATCCGTCCGGACCAGGGACACTGATTTCAGAGAAAAAAGGCTTCTTTAATTTTTTTCCTGTTAATAGGGGAGGAAAGGGAAAGCTTTGTGCATTAGACAAAGACTTACCAGTCCAGTTCAGAGAATGGTTGCTGCTAGAAGGAGGTTCAGTATGTAGTTTTTCAAAGAAACCTATGGTCATGCCCTTTACCTGCTCATAATCCTCAATCATTACCTCTTCTTCATTTTAAAGTCTCAGGATTTTGTTCCTAGCACAATGAGCCTTAGCAGACCTGTGGAAGAACCTGGTATTTTTGTCTTCCTCCTTTATCCACTTCACTCTAGACTTCTCCTTGAAGAATCTAGTGTAAGTTTTCCAAAGATTAGACACCTCTGTCTGTAATTATGAGTTGGTAATGTCCTTTATTAACCTACTTTGACCTCCTCCAGCATGAATGTGGCTTTATCTACTCTGTTAGTGATTGGCCGAGCTTTTCTTTATTTAACTTTCTCAGGAGGTCTTTTAATCTCTTAAGCTTCCTAGTGAACCTGATCCATTGGGTTCCCTGTTTCCACATCCTCCCAACTGTCCCTAAGAACGGCCTTAAAGTTAAGGTGATTCATCCAACCCTTCATGAACTTGAAGGGTTTAGGAACAAATTTGTTATTCAACTGTAGAAAAAGATCCGAGAGTGGCCAGATGAGATAGGAGCATCATAGTCAAGTTGGAAATAAGGAATCAATGTCTTCTAATGTTCATTACAGAACATATGATCTATTTTAGTATATATTCTTTGGTCATCATTCCTATTGTAAGACCAAGTGTATTCAACCCTCCTTGAAAGAATATTTATCATGTCTATATCTCTCACTCAATCAGTGAACTCCTTCATAGCATTTCTATCAATGTTCTTGGTACCACTTTTCCTCCTACCATCTACGATGATATTAAACACCCATAACTAACCATTGTTGATCCTTGTATAACTGGTATTAATACCTAAGTTCTCTCCGTAGGTCCCTCATATTGTTTCTCTCATTGAAGGCGTAAACAACGGTTAAAGTAATCTTTTCATTGTATGAGGAGATTAGTTTAAGCTTACATATAATTAGCTGTTCATTACAATGCAACAACTTTCCCTTGAAAAGATTAGGGTCCCAGACTAACCAAATTCTGGAAACAGAGTTTGCAAGAGTGATATGCAGTACATTCTAATGTCTAAACACATTACTAGCTATGCTATCAAAATTTTCCTTCATAACTTTAACTTCTGCAAGTCCCACGAGTCATGTGTCTTTTGCGCAAATGAAGTCCTAACTTTACGTTGCCTTAATGGGTGAGTTTAGACCCTTTATATTCCAACACAAAAACTTAACCATCTTAGGGTTTTAGTTCCTCTAGGTCTTCTCTAGAATTGCTCAGTATAACGTGCATTAGTGTGAAGGTGACATTAATAGGAAATCACACCATTAAATGGATCACCAATGGGGTTTGTATTTGGTGAAATTTTTTTTCCGAAAGCCTAAAGTTCACAGCTAGTTCCCATTTAAATCTGCTGCACTTATATCCTCTCCACTTAGCTGTAGTAAAGGAAAGACTATCAAGAGTTTCCTTAATGATATTGCTGGCTTCTTTTTCTGTTTGCTTGAATATTCTATTATTTCTTTCTCTCCAAAAGCGGTATAGTGTAGAGGTGAATCCTAGGCAAGCCAGATTTTTTTTGTAATTTGGAATGCCAACGGTTGTTTGAGCTAAAGACATCCAAGATATCTTGCCAATGAACTCCCCAAAAACTAGAATTCACCTGGTGAAGGATTGAATTCTAGATTTGAAAGGAGAGATGACATTGAAAAAAGAGGTGATCACGAGACTCAATGGCTCTACTGCAGAGGATGCAGATATTTGAAGTTTGTCTAGGGTATTCATTCTATTACAACATGCAATCCATTCGATTATGGCATAACGTGGAATCGAGCGATTACCTTAAATAGTTATTCTCCAATGTACAAGGGGCTGTTGCACATGGATATCCTTTACTGCCTTTTTTATCAAGAATTTTGTATTATGGAGGCATTTCCATTCATCTGCCCCTTGCTTCCTCCTAACCTTATTACAGTCCATACTGAAACACCTAACTTTATCATCCCAACCTCTACCAAATGGAATCCTTCACTTGTTATTAGCTGGGACACTGGTGACTTTGGCGTTATCAGAAATGTGCAGTTTTCGTTTTAAGTTTTGGTGGCTAGTTTCTAAAATCCCCAGGGATGCCAAGGGTCCCTCCAAAAGAAAGTGGAGCTCCTATTTCCTGTCACTCTCTTCACTCTATCATTATAGTTGTTCATGACAACTAGCATTTTCTTCCAAATCCATGAGTCCGAAGGTTTGGTTTTGGTTTCTAGAAGGATCTACCTTTTAATATCTCAGAGTGAATCCATTTCACGTCAAGGCATTCCTTGCTTTGGCAGATGTCCCAAATGTTCATAATATAGGCATTATTTGTGAGGTTTATGTCATGGATACCCAATCAACCCCTTTCCTTTAACAGACAGACTGACACTTGATCTTTGCTTTCCTAGTGCTTTCCCGTAGGAAACCCTTAAGAATTTTTTCAACGTCTTTGATAATTTTCCTAGGTAGGAAAAGAAAAGCAGTCCAGTACCTGCAGATGACTATTAACACTGATTTGATAGGCAGCACTTTACCACCATAGGAAGATTTTTGTTTGCCCATTTGGTTACTCTAGCAGGCAATCTGTCAAGAAGTGGGGAGCAGTTTGAATATGATAATTTACCCACTGTCAAAGGGACCCGCAGGTGTTTAATTTGGAGAGAGCCTAATTGCATTTCTAAAATCTGAGCAATTTCAGCTTGTGCTTAGGAATTTATGCCAGAAGTAAAAATCATGCTCTTTTGCTGATTAAGTCTCAAACAAGAGAGGCTTTGGAAGCTCTCCAATGTACTCTTTATTATGGTAGCCGATTGGGGGTCTGCCTTTGACAAGATAAACGAATCATCAGCAAAGGCAAGTGAAGTGATGTTTAGCTTTTTGCATCTAGGGTGGAAGTTAAATGGATAGTTTGAGGATTTGTTTTTCAGTAGCTGTGTGGGGCCTTCAATTACTAGAATGAACAAGTAGGGAGACAGCGGGTCTCCCTGTCTGAGTCCCCTAGTAGCACTGAAGTGACCAGTGAGAGAGCCATTAAGGTTAACAAAGAATGTAGCAGTTGTGATGCATAGCTCCACCTACTTAATGAAAGCAGGTGGGAAGTGCATCAGTCTGAGGATTAGCAGTAGATACTGCCAATTGACTGTATCAAATGCTTTCATAATATCAACCTTAATGTCACAATATTTTGGGCCATCTGAGTTCTTTTAATTTTTCACTAGATCGTGAACTAGGAGAATATTGCTTTGGATTGTTCTACCTTTCACAGAGGCAGATTGGTTTTCACTTATTAGGGAGGGCAGTAGAGGTTTATGTCTGTTGGCTAGTATTTTGGTAATCACTTTGTAAGTGACATTACAACAGAAGATAGGTCGGAAATCTTTCATCTTGAGAGGGTTATATACTTTTGGGATTAGGGAAATGGATGTTGCGTTAATAGGATAGTACATATAGTTCCTGTTGAAAAAATATTCTATTGCATCCAAGAAATCTGAACCTATAATTCCCCAGTTTTCTTTAAAGAAAGCTGCAGAGTAGCCATCCGGTCCTGGGGCGCTATCTGAGTTAATGGAGAATAGGCCTTCTTTGATCTCTTGTCTAGAGATAGGCTGGGCAAGGGTTTGGCCCTGAGCATCTGTTAAGGTAAACCCAGACCAATTTCGATATGGCTGAGCTGATGGGTTTGGTTCTGCGAATAGTGTTTCGAAGTAGTTAGTGGCTTCATCTTCAATCATAGTATAGTCTTCTATTTTATTCCCCTCCTCATTCATTAGCCTAAGGATTTTGTTTCTTGCATTATAGATCTTCATTGTCCTGTGAAAAAACTTTGTGTTTTTATCTCCTTTTTTCATCCATTTGATTCTAGATTTTTCCTTGAAAAAAGATTCTCCAAAGGAGCTAATCTAGCATATTCCTCTAGAGAATAGTGCTCTTCAACCTGAAGCTGTGGGTCACAGGGGTATTGGATAGATTTCATTTGTGATTTTTCAAGTTGGCCTTTGGCTACCTCAACTATTTTCGATATATTACCAAATTTTTCTGTAATTAGTAACTTTAGTGGAGCTTTTAGTTTTTTGATTTTTTTTGTTAGGATCTGCAAAGGGTTATCTGTTTGTTCCTCTAGCCACACAGACCTAAAAATATCTTGATAAGTGGGATGCATCATCCAGCCTCTCAAGAATTTAAAGACGAAGTCGCTAGTTATATTGGATAGATAACGCCCCAGGAGAGTGATCAGAAGATGAAAATATTCGGCCGACTGGAATGAGAGGGAAAAGATTAATTCCTTTTTACTTTTACAAGATCACTTACAATACATCTATACACTAATTTGGCCTATCAATTCCACTAATCAAGGGATGCTATATTAATACTATAAATGCTATATTAATGCTATGATTACAAAACTGAAATTTTCCTATTTACTCCACCTAATCAATCTCCTATAATTAGGCAATCACATCTACAACATACAATAATTACAATTTACTACAATCCTTGCCATATCCTTATCCGAACGTGATTATGGCTGCCAATAATTGCTCCAACACTCTCCCTCAAGCTGGAATGTAGATATTGTTCATGCCCAGCTTGCTGACTAGTCCCTCGAATGCTAGTCCGTGTAGTCTCTTAGTCAAAACATCCGCCACTTGCTGCTTAGTGGGAATATAGATCATAGTGAAACTCTTGTCGTCAATCTTTTCTCGAATAAAGTGGCGATCCACCTCAACGTGTTTAGTACTGTCATGGTGGACTGGATTATGAGCAATGCTTACCGTAGCCTTGTTGTCACAATATAGACGGGTCGGACCATTGGTCATGACGCGCAACTTCTCCAACAACCTTTTTAACCATAGACTTTCGCACATTCCGTGAGCCAATGCTCGGAATTCAGCCTCAGCGCTACTTTGTGCCACCACCATTTGCTTTTTGCTGCGCCAAGTAATTAAGTTTCCCCAGGCATATGTGCAGTATCCCGAGGTAGATCTTCTATCCACTAATGAACCTGCCCGATTTGCGTCTGTGTACACTTCAAGACTCCTTTCCTCCGTTTTCTCGGAAAATGAGCACCATACTAACTGCAAAAGCGATATCCGGACGTGTATGTGATAAATAAATAAGTTTACCAACAAGACGTTGATGCCACTCACGATCCACTTCCTTGCCCCCATTGAGGTCTAGTTTCACGTTAGGCTCGGTGAGCGTTGCCGCTGGTCGACAACCTAACATCCCTGTTTCCTGCAGTAAGTCCAGCACATACTTCCGTTGGGAGATAAAAATACTTGATGAGTTCCGTGCCACTTCCATTTCCAGGAAATACCTTAGCGACCACAAATCTTTCATGTCAAATCTGCTACTGAGGTACTTCTTTAATGAGTCAATTTCATCCTGAGCATGTCCTGTGAGAATATCATCAACATAAACTATTAAAATTGCACGAGTTCCTCCTAAAGTATGTTTATAAAATATAGTGTGATCAGCCTGTGACTGTTTAAAACCTTGAGTTTTAACAGCCTGAGTGAACTTTCCAAACCATTCGCTCGGGGACGGTTTCAGTCTGTACAACGATTTTTGTAATCTGCAAACTAAATTCCTTCCCCTGGAATATCCAGGTGGTAAGTCCAAATACACTTCCTCATGAAGATCACCATTTAAGAAAGCATTTTTAACATCTAGTTGTTGAAGTGGCCAGTTCAGACATGCTGCTAGAGAAAGTAGAATTCTTACCGAATTTAACTTGGCCACTGGTGCGAAGGTTTCATTATAATCAATACCAGATACCTGAGTGAAGCCTTTGACAACTAGCCATGCCTTGTACCTGCTGACACTTCCATCAGCATTAAACTTTACTGAGAACACCCATTTGCAGCCAACCAGTCATTTCCCTTCAGGCAGTTCTACCACTTTCCACGTGTTGTTTTTCTCCAACGCCCTCAACTCTTCTTGGACTGCATTTCTCCAATCCTTGTCTACGAGTGCCTCATCAATATTCTTAGGAATTTGAATGTTCGATACCCTTGCAGAAAATGCTGCAAACTTGGCCGACAACTTATCATTAGAAACAAATTTGGGAATAGGATGCTGAGTACATACTCTTTTTCCTTTCCGTAGGACAATAGGTAGGTCTAAGTCAGTCGAAGTCTCTAAGGCGTCCTCCCCACTACAAGAGACAGAAACCGGTTCTGGAGGTTGGCATTTTGGAGACATGTCCGTGTCTTTATCAACTTGAGTTTTGGATTTTCGTGAGTAGGCAATTATGTTTGGTGTTTTGGAAGCTTCAGGAGGGCGGCTTGGTGTGTGATCCGAAGTAGGTGGAGGTGACAGTGGTGAACTCGAACTTGGTAAGCACGGTTGAGAGTCTCTCCCTGAAGCACTGTCTGGGATAAGTGGAGCAGGCAGTGGTTCATTTGGTGCTATGGTAGGTAACGGTCCGAGTGAGAGGAGAGAGGGGTCGGCCAAGACCTGAGCTGAGGGAAAATAGGGCTCTTGTTCTCTAAAATGAGTATCCATGGTAACAAATACTCGACAGAGGGTAGGAGAATAAAATTTGTAACCGTGTTGAGTCGATGAGTAACCGATAAAAAGACACTTATAGGACCGGGGATCCAGCTTGGATATAGTGGGGCTACGATTATGAACAAACACTACACAGCCAAATACTTTGAGTGGGAGACTAGAACCACAATGAAAGAGAGGATAAGTGCGCTGAAGGACAGAAATCAGTGTCTCAAACTGTAGAGGCTTGGACGGAAGATGCTTAATTAAATGACAGGCTGTAAGAACTGCTTCTCCCCATAAATAGGTGTGACGTGCATAGTGAACATTAGGGCCCGAGCTACTTCCAATATATGACGATTTTTACGTTCGGCCACACCATTTTGTTGTGGTGTGTCTGGACAAGAGCTCTGGTGAATGATGCCCTCGGAAGCCAAGCAGGTGTTTAGGATTTTATTGAAATATTCTGTGCCATTGTCTATGCGTAGGATTTTGATTGAGGTTTGAAACCGGGTTTTTATCATGGAATGAAAATTTTGAAAAACAGTGGCTACCTCTGTTTTGTCCTTGAGAAGATAGACCCAACAAACCCTTGTGTGATCGTCAATAAAAGTGATAAACCATTTAGCACCAGAAATATTCTTAATCCGAGATGGACCCCAAAGATCATTATGCACGAGATGGAAAGGTACAGACTGAACATGCGGTTTTGAAGGATATTCATTTCGGACATGTTTAGCGGAGGTACAAGCATCACACTTTAAAGTAGACAAATGTTTATTATTCAAAGGAAATAATTGTTTAAGATAATGGAGATTAGGGTGTCCTAGTCTTCGATGGAGTAACAGTACATCAGTTTGTTCAAAGTTGGTAATAAGGGGAATTTAGGAGTGGCAGTATGGAGTGAATATTTGTAAGCTTGCTAATGGAGATTAAATTGCAAGTTAACTTTGGAACATAAAGTACTGTTTCAAGCACAAGTGACGGGGCCACTTTCACAGATCCTTTTCCAACTACAAGTGCAAATGTCTCATCCGCCATTTTAACCCTCATTGTTCCGAGACTTGGGACGTATGTAGTGAATAGAGATAGGTTACCTGTCATGTGGTTAGTAGCTCATGTGTCTAGGTGGGTCATTAATGAATGACCAAATTAAAATCTATTGAAATATTTGAAATGTTTAATTTGTGATTTTATTTTACCAAATTGTAACTGCTATTGCATTTGAGTGTTTGGTCAAGCGCTGATCAATTGTTTCTTATGCAGGGATGCTGAAATGTTGAATTTGGATATAAATAAAAGGTTTGTTCATGAGGCTTTGTGTTAGGGTGTAATAGCTCAATTACACATGTGGCAAGTGCTATTTACAGTTGTATTATCTATACTCTTCACGCTTTAGAATGAATTTTTTTTTCTTTGTGTTTCCTGCTGCACTAACGAGTAAGAGTTTTTCCTTTTTCTTAATTATTTTCTAATCTTGTATTTATGAATATATCACTAATATTTGTTTTTAGGGGTAGCGATGTTGGGTTACATCCTGATGTTGGGAAATGTCATTTGTTCCTCTGTTTTTTTTAAAAAAAAATTTGTAATTTAAATTTTTAGTGATAGAACAAGGAAGAAATTATAGTGTAGATAAGCATATACCAATAAAAACCAAATCTGCTAAATAAACCTGTTATAGATTGAATAAATTTTATTTCTGGTTTTAATACTAGGCACTAGGCCTCAATAAATAGTTAATGATGCTACAATTTAGGATTATAAAATCAATCATCCTAAACACAAAATCAATTACATTTATTCTATTTCCTTATTTTGTTGACATTGATATTCTAACACTTCCTTTCAAGTTAAGTCACGTGGTCCTCGATACTTAACTTGCCCAGAATATCGAGGAAACGTCCAGTTGATACAGTTTTTGTGAGTATGTCAGATAGCTGGTCTTCTGATCTCACAAACGGTAGACAAACTTCTTGACCTTCGAGCTTTTCTTTTATGAAGTGCCGATCCACTTCCACATGCTTTGTTCGCTCGTATTGCACTGGATTTTAAGAAATTATTATCGTTGCCTTATTATCACACATCAACCTCGGTACCGTCTTCGGAGAATATCCTATTTCTGCCGGTATTTTTCTGATCCACAATATCTCAGCTAGTCCTTTAGCAGTCCGTCGGAACTCAGCTTTCGCACTGGACATGGCCACCATCTTTTGCTTTTTGCTATTCTAAGTTACTAGGTTTCCTCCAACCAAAGTAAAATATCCTGACGTTGACCTCCTGTCATTTAAATTTCCAGCCCAATCAGCATCTGTGTAGACCTGTACCTCAAGATGACCATGCTTTCAGAAGACTACCCCTCTTCTAGGAGACCCTTTTAGATATCGTACAATCCTTAGTGCTGCCTCCATATGCTGTTTTTGTGGTTTATGCATGAACTGGCTTATTACTCTAATAGAGTAAGCTATGTCGGGCTGTGTATGTGATAGATAAATCAATCTCTCTGCCAATTGTTGTTAGCTTGACTTGTCTGGCGGCTCTGCCCCTAGAACTATTTTCAATCCATGGCTTATCATCATTGGAGTTTCAGCAGGTCTACAATCTATCAACCCCGTCTCCACCAAGAGGTCAAGGACATACTTTCTTTGTGATATAAATATTCTAGCTTTGGCTTGGAAGACCTCAATTCCTAGAAAATACTTAAGTGTTCCTAGGTCCTTCATTTCAAACTCTCAGAATAATTTCTGCTTTAGAGTTGTGATCTCTTCGTCATCATTGCCAGTAATAATCATGTCATCCACATATATGACTAGATAGGTAACCCATTCCTGTCCCTTTCTTAAGAACAACGTATGATCCGCATTACTCTGGTGATCTCCATGCTTCTTCATAGCCATAGTAAATCGTCCAAACCAGGCCCATGGTGACTGTTTTAGGCCGTATAGAGCTTTGCGTGGACAACATACCTCTCCTGTTCTGAATGCTGCCGAAAAACCTAGTGGTGTCTCCATATACACCTACTCTTTTAGATCTCTATGTAGGAATGTATTCTTAACATCTAACTGATACAAGAGCCATTGGTGGTTTGCTCTGAACGTGTCTATTTTTGCTACTAGAGAGAATGTTTCGGAATAATATATACCGTAAGTTTGTGTAGCCTTTTGCTCCCAACCTTGCTTTGTACCTTTCTACTGTTCCGGCTGCTCGATGTTTTATCGTATATGGAGGCCCTGGATTCATATTCAGACTCATATCTTGTTGGAGGTACCCCTGTGTTTCTCCTCGGAAGAAGGATATATCTGTGTCCTGTAGGCTCAATAATCTGGTCAGAGGGTTGATCAGGGGGTTTTGTAGAAGGCTCGGACTCTATGGAACCAGAGGGCTCAGTGAACGTACTTACCGATGACTGGTCATGATTAAACGTAGTGAACTCTACTTTGTCATCTGAGGTTGGTACAGTGACTTGGCATACTCACTCTGTCGGAACAGCTTCTGGTAGAACCGGTTTGTGTTACCACTCGAGTGAATCGTTCTAGATATCCTCCCCCTGAGATCGAGGTGTGGTTGGAAATAGTTTTAAGATTCAAGGAAGTTACAGTCCATGGTGGTATATAATCGACAAGTCGTTGGATCGTAACACCTGTACCTTTTTTGATTGACTCCATACCCCACGAACACACTTAATCGCATAGGGGTCCAATTTAGACCGTTGGAATTTTGTAATATGAACGTAGACCGTGCTCCCAAAGATTCGAGGAGGAAGCGTGAGGTGGAGAGGAACAGAGTGGTATGTTGCAAGGGAGGCCAATTGTGTTTGTTTTTTAAGGATTTTGGTTGATAGGCGATTAGCCAGATTATTTGCAGTGGCAACTGCCTCAGACCAGTAAGAGGCTGGGACATGAGATTCGAGCAAAAGAGATCGGGTTATTTCGAGAAAGATACGACTTTGACGTTCAGTGACTCCATTTTGTTAGGGAGTATCTGGATATGTGGTTTGGTGTATGAGGCCTTGGCTGCGGAAGAATTCATGGAGTTGCTTGTTTACATATTCGCGGCCATTATCAGTGCGTAGAATCTGAATGTTTTTTGGTATTGTGTAAAAACCACATGGTAAAACATGACAAATTTATCGAAGACTTCGGACTTATGTTTAAGAAAATAAATCCAAGTTATGCGGGTACAATCATCAACAAATAGTAAAAGATATGAAAAACCATTGCGACTCAAGATCGGGGAATGTCCCCACACGTCTGAATGGACAAGTGAGAAAGGATTGAGCGTTCTAGTATTATTTAGGGATAAGACTGTTTATGGCTTTTGTATAAGATACATATATCACAAGGTAAAGACGAGTACTGGTTAAATATATGTGGAAGGAGTGTCTGTAGATACCCCAAGGATGGATATCTAAGTCGGCGGTGACAACCATATCTGCCACTAGCGTCCCATGAGTGAGCGCTACTGCCGTGTTAGTCCACCTCATCGACAAAGTAAAGTCCCTCACGTTCAGAACCATGCCTAATGATGTTCCCGTCCGAATATCATGCAGGAGACAAAAAGTCTAGTGGATCAGGATTATGCAATTTAATTCTTTTGTGAGATGGCTAATTAATAATAATTTATAAGAAAGTGTGCAGACATAAATACAATTTTTGAGTTTTATAGATGATGACAGACGAATATTACTTGTCCCTCTAATGAGGGAGCACCCGCCATTAGCTATGCGAATAAATTTTTTTGTAGGGCGAGTGAGGTGGTGAAAATCGCGGATATTATAGGACATTGTATCGGTAGAACCACAATCAAATAGCCAGTTGGGATTGTGTGTTGGTTCGATGTTGTGGGACATGTGGGTCGTGGGTTTTGGTTTATGGCTGGGCCGTTTAATCTCTGGTGGGCCGCTAGTTTTGAAGGCAGAAAGAGCTGGGTCGGGTCGAGATAAACCCATGTCAGAAGGAGCTGGGTCGGGCTGAGATGATCGCAGGTCAAGGTTGCCTTTCCTGTGTTGCCAAGACTGCCCCTGGTGATCCTGTAAATTGTCAAAAAAAAAAATCCCTACCTGTTTTATAAATATGAGTGGAGGGACTTGGAGGTAATTTCGCCCCAAGCCCTACTCCTTTATTATTGTTATCCGACGGTTCTAGATCCTTCTTCTGTGGGTCTTGGCCGCCACTGCTGGTCAGTCCTCCAAAGCCTTGGATATCTCATTGCCCCTTGCCATCGCTAGTGACAACTGTGTTGTCCGTGGCTGCGACTCCTCGCTTCCTTCTTTTTCTGGTGCCTGGCCACCACTCTGGGTAGCCAATCAATTGGAAGCAGTCCTCTGCCATGTGCCTGCTACCACCACAGTAAGTGCATCGAAGGTTGCTTCTTTCATCCTTTCGACGGGATGATGCTCGCGGAGCATTTCTCCCCTGGTCTGACCGCCCTCCATGCTCTTGTCTGATACGTGTCTCTCGTCTCTCGGAGTTCAGTCGGCTCACTTCCAATCCCTGAAGGGTTACCTGAGGATTGTTCCCCTCCATCTTCCAATATTTCTCTCCGGTGTGTTTCCTGTCAGATTTGGGAGTATGCTTCCTCTACTGTTGGTAGAGGATCCATTTTGAGAATATCGTGTTTCTCTGCATCATAATCTCCGCTGATGGTTTGTAAAAATTGGTAAAGTCGGTTTTGTTGTTGGATTTGGTTGTACACTGTCATATCTCTAGGACAATGCATCGGATTGGGTAGTTGGCAGCTAACTTCCTTCCATATCGATTGTAGTTGGCTGTTGATCCTTTCCAGTGGCTGAGAACCGTGTATCGAGATGTTGGCTTTGACAGTTAAGTAATAGATTTCAAAGGGGTCTTTGTCATTTCTATATATGGACTCTATGCCTTTTCATAGATCCCAAGACGTGGGATAATCTATGTATTGGTCGACAATGTCGGGTTCAATATTCTCTAGAATCCACGTGATGACCACAGAGCCTGATTGCCTCCATTGTTCATACAGTGAATCATTTTTCTGAGGTGGGGAACGGTGATATGTCTGAGTTTTCCCTTTCCATCAATGACAAGACTAATCTTCCTTGCCCAGACCGCATAATTATGATCATTGAGTTTATCGGCTAGACTGAGCTGTGCAGTGGATGAACTCTCTGCTAGGTCCTGCTTCGGTGTCCATTTTTGCAGAAGTTGTAGGGCTTGGGACAAATTTAAGGGTTCGATTGAAGTGTTGGTTGCCCCTCCATAATGGAATGTGTCCGACTGAGGTGTTTGGTCGGCCATATAGAAAGGTTACGGTTCGGTAGAGGATGAGTGTTTTGTATTTCACCACTTTAATGATGAAATACTAGCTCTGATACCATGTTAAAGATTGAAAATATTTTCTTTCTTGCTTTGATACTCGGCACTAGGCCTCAATAAATAGTTACAATGATGCTATAATTTGTGAATAGAAAATCAATCATCCTAAATACAAAATAAATCACATTATTCTATTTCCTTATTTTGTTGATCTTGTGATATTCGCACAAAACCCTCTATACATTTAAATAGCAAAGATATTAAGGTCTATTGCATGTTAACTGCAATCTCCTGATTTGTTCTACTTTTCCTAACCCTCTTCCACGAATTAACAGTTTTGTATACAGTAAAAAAAAGCTTTATTCTGCTTATAAAATCTTTCCTAGCCCTTTATTATGCACATTGATCCCTTTTCATTCCAAATGTCATTGATAGTCGCTGCAAACAAGTGGCATCACAAGTTCAATTTGGAAGTTGAAATTCCACGGAGTCACCAGATAGACATAAACCGCAGGCATTCTCTTGAATCGTACCTCTATTCTGGAGTTTATCTTGTGTGCGTAGCTTTTCCCGACACAATCCAAAGAGCTTTTGCATGTGCCTTGGCGAACATCTATAGCCCAAGGAATTGTCTGGCCTTTTAGATTCCTCTCTGTATTTCCCTTTAAAAGCTTTCTTGCACTTCTTCTCCAGAATACCCTCAGAGGTGCCATGGGTCCAACCAAAAGAAGTTGACTTTTTTTAATATGTCGATTACAGATGCCTTTGATCCTCGGAAATTTCTTGTGTCCAGGAATCGGAAGTGTTAGATCTGACCTGCCTCGTAGATTTGCTCATAAGAGTGACCGTATGTTCTCATTGGACCAAAAGAGATACCAAACTGTCCGCATGATATAGGGGAGGCATAACTTGTTTGCATCAAGTTCTGCAGTCCAGGTCCACCCAGCCTCATCTTTTTGCTAACTAACCATGCTCCACTTTGTCTTCGCTGCTCATAAGAGTGACCATATGTTCTCACTGGACCAAAAGAGATACCAAACTGTCCGCATGATATAGGAGGCATAACTTGTTTGCATCGAGTTCTGCAGTCCAGGTCCACCCAGCCTCATCTTTTTGCCAAAACATGCTCCACTTTGTCTTCGCTTCCCAGAAGGTCCCCGAAGAAGCTTTTTAGTTGTCTTTCCGCTTTTCTAATAACCTTACTGGCCATGGAAAGAGTTAGCAGTAGTTATTCGTAGCTCAAGAATGCCAGATTTTATGAGTTGGGATCCTACCACAAAAGAAGCTTTTTAGTTGTCTTTCCACTTCTGTAATAACTTTACTGGCCATAGAAATAGTTTAGCCAGTAGTTATTCGTAGCTCAAGAATGCCGGATTTTATGAGTTGGGAGCCTGCCACCACAGGAGAGTTCGGTAGCACTCCAACTCGGGATCTCTTATTCGTTTTCTCCAAGAGAGGGGGCAATAATTGTAGCAGTTTGGAGGGGAGGGGACTCTTGTGTAGTTATGGATATTCTTTGGGAAAGTCTCCCAGAGGCATGCCTAAGATGCCATAGAAGGCCCTTTCTGTATGGCCTTTGACCCAAGTGTTAAAAACTTTTCTCCTCTTGACGTATGGTTGTAGCCCAGGAGCAGATGCGATTCCGCCTTCACTTGGAAGGACTCAATATGTCTGCTTTCGCTTTAGTTAGAATAAAGTGGTTATCTGCAAAAGCTAAGATGGTTAGCCCCAGCAGTTTCACACTGGGTGAAACAAGAAGGCACTCCCCTGAAGCTTGTCGTGTCCGTCCCAAAATTTTGTTGGTCATGTGTGTGGGCTGGGAGGGGTGTTGGCTGGGAAGGGTAAAAACATTTTATGCTTCCTCTTCCCTTGGATGTGAGGTGGCTGGGAGGGCTGCTGTCATGTGTGTGTGTTTTTTGTGGGTTTATGTGTGTGAGGATCAAAGAGGAAAACAAGTATATGTTCTTTCATTCATTTCATATAAGAATTTGACACTCTTTCTTTCAGGGAAGTTGCTGCCTTGAAAAAAAGGATTTCTTCACGGTATGTTCGAAGTTCCTTTAACATCTTAATTTTGAGGAATCTACCGTGATTAAAATCATTACTCTTTTTGTGGTTACCAGTGACCTTTCTTTATTGGCACTTGTACACTTTCTGGGTTGCTTAATCAAATTAAAAAGAACAAGCACATGGTTTACTTGAAAAAGTCTCCAAGGCTCGGGCTCTGATTAGTTCTTTCAAATTTGTAGTTCTGTTTCAATTAAGTTGCCCTGTTGCAAGGAGGTCTTCCTTCAAAAATTCATAAGAAGTTATCGGGCCGGTGGTCAACAGGAACTTGTTAATTAATCGGACCTTGTAAATAGTCAACTTGTTGTACTTGTCATTGATGGATTGCAACTAAAGTTCAAGTTATGGTCCGACACAGGTTAAAAGCCTCCCACAAACTTGAAATCTATGTTTAGAGAACTGTAATCGTGACTTTCAACTTTAACTGCTAGCGACCGCTTGATAGTTTTGAGTTTCCTTTTGCTGGTTTTTGAAGTGCCTTGCATTTTCTTTTTTACTCTTTCATAGTAATCTTGTAAGTCTGGGATGTGTTTACATAGTTGTCCCTAGATTATTTCTCCCAATTCCTTTCTAAAAGCGACCACTCCATTTGAAAGAGTTCTACACTCGTCACTGCATCTTTTCCTAGGGTGTTGTGACTCACAGTGTCTTGAGATCAGTTGTCTTCTCTCTTTGCTGTTCGTCTTCCTCTGTCCCTAATCTCGTTCACTGTCCTCTGTTTGAATTTTTTCCCTTTCTGGAAATAAAGGTAGTTCTTTCTTCGTCTTAGATGCTTTTTCTCTTCTCTCTTCTTCCTTTCTTCCCCGGTTAAGTGAGAGGTTTCCCAGGTAGTTCTTTCTTCGTCTTAGATGCTTTTTCTCTTCTCTCTTCTTCCTTTCTTCCCCGGTTAAGTGAGAGATTTCCCTATACAAAACAGTAGTGAACAAAAGCAGCAGAATAGATGCAAGGATTCTTTCGAAACCTCGAATATACAAATCTGAAAGACTACTATCGGTTCATATCCCTGCAATTCACTTGAAAGACTACTATCGGTTCATATCCCTGCAATTCACTTTCATCTCCCATATCTTGTTTTGCTTTACATGTGACTTTATGGCTATTGCTTTTGGGCTTGTTACCCGCTTATTTTTTGTGTTTCTTAACTGCCATATTTAGCAGCTGATGGATTTTTTTCTTGGCGCAGGAGTGACACAACGGAACGCGTAGCTGTGTGAGTATAGTGGACGGGGTTTGTCAACAAATCTGAAAGACGCAACTAATAGTTCATGTCTCTGACTGAGGATAAGTTCTGTGAGTTTGTTGGATGCTTAAGTAACATATTGATGGGATATATATACTTACCTCAAACTATTATATATGACAATAGATACTTTAGTTACATGTTGACACGACTTCAACCAGGGAAGAAAGAAAACAATGAAGACTTGGTTGATACATGTTAAGGGGAAAATTGCTCCCATCCTCATTCGGGGATCAAAAAGATCATCGCATGCCTACGAAGTGCACCAGAGTTTTCACCTGTTTTCTCTTTCAATATTCAGAACAAGAGAAAATACAAACCTGTGCTACTTTTATCTCTACCCATTAAAAAAATGAAAAAAAAGGAAAGAAAGTAGCGATGTGCGACTGTTATATTGTTAAAAACACCCAAACGAAAAAACAAAACAAAACTAAACTAAACGGGGCTGAACAAGAAAAAAAAAACAAATAAAGAGAGAAAAGAAAAGAAACAAAAAAAACTCGAAACATAAAAAAGGCAAAAATAGCAATGAAGAAAATCGGCCACGCCTAAAAAATAAAACAAGGTAAAGGTAAAAACTTTCGTACATTGCTATACTGATATAGATGTGCCTACTGTTTAAATAGTATACGCCTGGATATTGTTCAGTAGAACCGGGTGATTTTGTTTTACTTTCCTTTTTTTATTGTGTCTTTTTATGTTTATTTTGTCGTGGTTATAACATGTTCGAAGAATACATTCTTAGTCTCTATCTTTTGTCTTCTTTTTTTTTACACATTTTCTATATTGCATTACTTGAATTTATAATACGTTATCAGCATGATTGTTCTAACAAATATAGGAAAGCAAGAAACGTGTTAGTGACACAAGAGAACGAAGAAGAACAATATTGAATTCTCGGAGGTGCTAGACAGTTCTAAGCAGGTCTTGGAGAATTTCATTTGCAAAGTCTTTCACCATTGGTGTAGCGACCCATCCTGAGCCCTAGTACTCGAAACGACTAACCCGCCGTATTTCGCTAAAGAAAATACAAGGCATCGATACATTCAATTCCACGTCATCATAATAACGTAAATCGATGTCAGCGGAAATCATAGATATTAAAACCTCAAAATAAATAATCATTAATAAAAGTCAAAGTCTCGAAAACCAATGTATTACAAAGTCATAATAACAAAATGAACTACTAAGTCTAAATCAAATCAATAAAATAAAGTCTCTACGAAAACCCTCAGAATGTCATCCTCAAGCCACAAGTCTCAATACCCCACTTCTGAACGTCCTCAACGTACACTAACTCAAAATCCTAGAAATCTACAAAAATATGTGAAAACGTAGTATAAGCGACATGTCGCCTAGCAAGTAACCTGATTATATTTATCATGGGATCATACACGGAGAAGCAGTGTAGTAAAGCAAATAAATAGCGAAATTGAAAATAACATGCTTCTCTTCGCAAATAAAGTTTACCTTTTTACCCTTTTACCAATCAAGCAACATAAGCACACGTAGGCCATGTCCCTACCTTACAAGTGACTTATATTACAAGACTTACAGACTTGGTGCCCCAAGGTCGATGTGTCTCCAGGTGGCCTATCTTATGATAGTCATATGTGTTTGGACGGCCTAATTGGCGATCATATGCGTCGGAGCGGCCTATCTCAATATAGTCATATGTGCTCGAATGGCTCATTCGTTCGGAACAAATATAACTTCACAATATATTTCATTTGTAAGGGTGACTTTCAAAATACGCACTTTCAATTTCCTCAACAATTTTCAATAATCAACATGATTTTCCAAATACGATTTTCAATAACCAAATCCGATCACAAACACACATGTCAAATACGTTTACATATACAAATCAAGATTACGATACTTTATCAAGTTACTACTCACGTATACGTATATACACATACATGCTCATGCCCATACATGTGCACATGCATGCATATACTTACACGTATCACCCTCTACCCACTTTTATCCCAACCCTCTACCCAACTCACCTTACCCTTACCCCCTACCTCACAGCTGTTACAGCCCGAAAAATTCGTCATGTCGTAACAACCTAATACTATATACGTAATCTCGTAGGTGTACGATTCATTAGCAATTATATCATAAACGTTTGAATCTATACAATAAAAACTCAAATTTAATTAGTTAGTAACAACTTAAACTATTAGTATAAATTAAATCAAAAAGAAATACATGACACAACAATTTTATACTACTTTAAATAAAAGAAAATAAAATACATACATGAAAGAAAAAGAAAAAGGAAAATGAAAAGGAAGGTGAAGACAACTTGTCTTACACTTTAAACATTTAGCATAAAAAAATTAGCATGCTTAGGAATCTTGTCATAAAACCCATTCCTTACACCCATACTTGTCTAAAGGTTGTCTTTCACCCCATCCCTCCCATGCTTGGCCGCCCCCCACCTTTAGTAAAGAAGAAATTTTTATTTCTTCTTCAACTCCTCAAATAATACATCTTCAAATCAACTAATTTCATCCTAACTCCAAGAAAAACTCAAGAATACTCCAACACCCTCTCCGTCCCCTCTAGGCCGAAAACTTCACTCTCCATAAGGAGAAGATTTTCTTCTCCTTTCTTCACACCAACATCACTCAAATCAAGTACCATAAACACTCCATCAACTAAGAAAGATTCAAAAGGTTGTAGCATCTAGAATCAAAGGAAATCAAGGTAAGAACTTTATAAAGTTTAAGTTTGATTCTTCCATATAATTAGTTTCATAAGTTGCTCACTAACCCTCCTTTTAAACCCTAAAAACCATGTATATCAAGGAAGGAAGGAAGAAGAACTCTCTTCCAAACCAAGTGAAGGAACCATCCTCTAAGTGTAAGAAAGGTGAACCTAGGCAAGTACTCTTCCTAGATCCTTCATGGATTTCAAATTCAATACTTATGTTTATATCAAAAATGGGATCATCATGTAGTATGTTCAAGTTTTGTCTTAAGAACAAGAAAGATCTATGATTGTAAGTGTTATGAATATACAAATATATGTAAATATACCTATAAAAGGCTATTTGTATATAAATAAAACATGTATGTATATACGGTATGTTATATATATATACATATAGGGATGCATACATATGGTAATATACATATATATATACATATAGATATAAACTTTGAACAAATGATATGAAATGAAGAACCTTAAGAAAGATGTACAAAGAATTCAACTCTTGTTGTTTTGATTATGTTTTCTTTTATGATGATCATCATGTTTATATTTTTATATATTTTTGTGTTCATATGTTTCAAGATCATGTCTTTAACATTTTTATGTATGCATCATAAGCATGACTTATATACATGACTTAAATGTTGTTGATGATCATCATCTTCACATTCACACCACATATACATGGCCAAGTGGCCTATTTGAGTTTCGTTCAGCCAAAGTTTCTCATTTTCTTCTTCCATATAAGGGCTGGCTGGAATTTGCTAGGGGAAAAGGGAGGTGGCCGGCTCTGCTTGGTGGGAGAATGATAGAATTTAGGGTGTGTGCATATATGCATATATACATATATATATATATATATATATATGTATAAATATAAATATAAACATCGCCATATAAATATATATGTACACAAAATTCTTGGATTTCTTCCTCTCTTCATGAACGGTGGTTGCTGGAGGAATTTGGAGGGTGGCAGCCAACTTGGGGGAAGAAAGAATGGGGTTTGAGATTTTAGATTAGGTTAGATAGATATATATAGATAATTATTTAGTTTTCCTAATAGGTTTATGATCTTATTTTATGGTAAACTCCTTAATTAAATTCTATCTTATATATTCCTATTCTTATCCACTAACCTAAACAAAGGTGTTATGTTTTATTTGTATTTTATAATCCTTCTATTTTTTTCATGCCCCGGGTCGCAGAATGTAACATGATGTTTCTGAAAGACCTAATGATGGTATACCGAAATCAAGTCTGAAACGTGGACACCCGGTCGGTGCAAAATGTAAGAACCCTCGAAAGAGAAGGATACAAGTTAATACTCTAAAAGAGTAAAGACGTTCACAACTTGAAAGCGCTATAAGATATAAATTGATGAGTATAAAATGAGTAAATTGCAGTTAGCACCCAAACGTTGGTCACATTTTCCAGTTAGAATTTAATCCTTATGAAACCTCAGTTGGCATCCAAACGTGGCCAAAACTGACTCAATTAACACCAAAAACCGGTTGCTGACCTGTTGCAGCCGGTTTCAGCGAATTTTACCGCCAAAATCAATTCTCCCCAACAAAATAACATCTTCTCCTTCTCTTCCTCCTGCTGCAATTGGCTCCCTCTGATTTTCCTTCATAAATTAGCCTCCCAATTCACAAAATCACCCAATATGCAACAATTTGAGGAAGCTTTTTCATTGGGGACAACGTCAAACACGTGTATGGAATACCTTGTACATGAAGAAATATCTATGGATGCAGGTTGGTGGAACTTTGCCTTCTCTCAAACCATCAACCAAGATCCTTCTCTTGGCCAAGTAATCGCCTTTAAGCTCCTTGTAATAGGAATCTGGGGCTCGAAGTGCAGTTGCAGCAGCATGCTGCATAGGTGTGGAAGTTGCAATGGTTAGATATGAATGGGCTTGTCTTACTCCCCATGTCAAGTGTGGAGGAGCAATTGTCTACCCGATTTTCCATCCTATCAACGAGAATGTCTTCCCTAACGAGTTAATTGTAACTATTCTCTCATACATACCTGGAAGTGAAGCAATAGAAATGTGATCCATCTCAAAAGCCAGCTTCTCATACACTTCATCCGCGAAAACCAGGACATCATTTTCAATGCATATTGATGTATATTGGGTAATTTTGTGAATTGGAAGGCTAATTTATGAAGGAAAATCAGAGGGAGCCAATTGTAGCAGGAGGGATAGAAGGAGAAGACGTTATTTTGGTGGGGAAACTTGATTTTGGCGGTAAAATTCGCTGAAACCGGCTGCAGCAGGTCAGCAGCTGGTTTTTGGTGTTAGTTGAGTCAATTTTGGCCACGTTTAGATGCCAACTGAGGTTCATAATGATTAAATGCTAACTGAAAACTGTGACCAACGTTTGGGTGCTAACAGCAATTTACTCAGTATAAAATTGATGAACAGGCTGCTCCTAAAGATTCAAGTTAACAAAACTTTAAAGAGATCTCTTTGAATTATGTAAGTACAAGGAAAAATTGAGATAGACAATGCGTTATCATTGATCATGTTTTTGCTTATGTAATGGCATGTGAAATTCTGAATAAGGATCCTGGACCGAGGTCTATTCAAGAGTGTCGAAACAAAAATGATTGGCCAAAATAGAAAGATGCACCCAAGCAGAATTAAAATCTTCAGAAAGCCGCAAAGTATTTGGACCTGTAGACTAAATCCCTAAAGGGATAAAACCTATTAGATATAAGTGTGTTTTTGTACGAAAACACGACGAGTAAAATGAGGTTGTACGATACAAGGCACGTCTTGTTGTGCAAGATTTTTCACAATTATCTGGGCTTGATTATGATGAAACATATTCTCCGATAATTAATGCCATAAAATTGCGATATCTAATCAGCCTAGCACTAACTAAAAACATTGATATATGGTTAATGGATGTGGTTACCCCATACGAGATAATGATATTTATATGAAAATCTCATAAGGATTTAAATCGTGTGAAGCATATAATCAAAGGACGCATGAATTATACTCAATCAAATTACAAAGATCTTGTATGAATTAAATAATCTGGAAGGATGTGGTATAATCGTCTTAGTGAGTACCTTGTTATAGAAGGATATATAAATAATTCTATTTGTCCTCGTGTATTTATCAAGAGATCTGATAGTGGATTGTCTATAATTCCGGTATATACTGATGATTTAAATATAGTCAAAACTCCTGAATAGCTTACCAAAACTGCTAATTATCTCATGAAAGAGTTTGATATGAATAATCATGACAAGACCAAATTTTGTCTCGATCTGCAGATCGAGCATTTGCCTAATGGAATTTTTCTCCATCAATCTTCATATACAGAGCATATCTTAAAACGATTCCATATGGATAAAGCTTATCCATTGAGTAGTCCTATGGTTGTATGATATTTACATGTAAATAAAGATATATTTCGACCACGAGAAGATAATGAATAATTATTAGGTCCAAAAGTACCATATTTTAGTGATGTTGGTGTATTAATGTATCTTGCAAATTGCTCAAGACCAGATATAGAATTCTTAGTGAATTTACTAGCAAGGTATAGCTCAACACCAACACGAAGACATTAGAATGGTGTCAAACACATTTTACATTATCTTCATAGAACACCACATATGTGTTTATACTACTCAAAGAATTCCGGGTCACAATTAGTAGGTTATAGTGATGATGGATATCTATTTGACCCTGATAAGAGAAGATCAGTGTAGATATGCCTTTACTTGTGGAGGTGCAGCCATATCATGGAGATTAGTGAAGCAGACATTAACAGCCACATCTTTCAACCATTCCGAGATTTTGGCATTGCATGAAGCAAGTCGTGAATGCATATGGTTGAGGTCGACGATTCAGCATATCCAAGAGTCATGTGGATTATCTTCACTAAAGGAGACTCCGACAATATTGTTTGAGGATGATGCTGCATGTATTGCTCAAATTAAGAATGGACTAGATCAAAGGAGATAGAACAAAGCATATATCACCGAAATTTTTCTACACTCATGATCTTGAGAAGAATGGTGACATTGATATCCAGCAGACACAATCAAGTAACAATTTTGCTGATTAGTTCACCAAAGCACTACCAACGACTATGTTTAAAGTCTACAACATTAGAATGCAACGACTTAAAGACATCATGACGACATCAGTGGGAGTGTGATTGCTACATACACACTGTGCTCTTTTTCTTTCGTCCAAGTTTCTATCCCACTAGGCTTTTCTTGAAAAGGTTTTAACAAGGCACTACATCGTACAAACCAATTTTTATGAATGTGTACTCTTTTTCCTTCGTCTAAGTTTTTATCCTACCAAGTTTTTATTGGCAAAGTTTTAACAAGACATATTCTATAAAATTTGGACATCAAAGGGGAAGTGTTATGAATATTATGAAATTGTGGATGTCCAAGGTATTCTTGAGAACAACAAAGGGCGTAACCAATTCAAAATATCTTCATCTTCAAAGTCCTATAAATAGGACTCTATGTTGGACATATTAAATACACATTTTATAAGAAAAATACATTCTTACTTTTTTGTATTTTTTATTACTTTTCATATGTTATATATTGCATATTACGCCTTTTTAATTTTGGGGGTATAGTGCTCTTTTGGTTATGTAAGAGTGCTCGAGCAATCCTTCCCAAAATGTGTACCGTATGAGTTTTCTTCAAAAAAAAACGAATTACAAATTATTTCTGAGCTGCTATTTTAAACAATATCTTTTTCCTCATTTTGTTTGCTTCCCAATATATCGTCATCATTTATACAGTTTCCTATCACGGGAGAAATAATTATTCTACAAAATAATTTTACTATTGGTAAAAATCTAATTATCTTATATTAAAATAAGCATCCTTCTAAATATATTATATATTATACGTAATATATATAATTAATAAAATATTGTATAAAATAATAACTAATATATTAATTATTAATTTATATAATAATTTAATAATTACAACAATAATAATTTAGTTTACATGAGCATATAAAAAGTCCAAAGTCAAAGACAAAGTTATGGGACGTTTGGTTGGTGAGTTTTAGAATCAAAGAATGAATATCAAAGAAATGATATTACTAGTTTGTTCGAAGGATATGAGAATCATACTTGTGTATCAAACCATAGATTGATACTGAGTGAAAACCCAACCGTAGGTTGCACTCGGATATCAAAACTCATTCCTCCGTTCCGACGCACCACAACGTACTGCCACTACGCCATCTTGTGCCGCCAGCACGCCACCAACCACGCCAGCTCGCCACTACCCTGCTACCCTACCGCCTCCACTACCCCGTCACCCCGCTACAACATGTTTGGTATGATACCATTCCAGTTTAGTATACCAAACGAATATGAGGTT
>AP025062.1:27491206-27567912 GCA_036186865.1 Eustoma russellianum
AAAAGGGGGGGGAAAAGAAAGAGCGTACTGGTTGTGGATTTTCTTTCGGAGGGTTACGAGGATGGCAATGAGGATGGTAACGAGGATGGCAACGAGGATGGGGTAGGATATCTCGTAGCTTTTGCTTTCTGCCTTTTTTTGAATGCAAAATCCTTGTGTGATTGACGGCGCTTGTTTAACCCTTGATCGATTTCAGACATAACTGCCGCAACAAGCTTTCACTTCCCACAAATACTCGATTTTTTTCTAGGTAATATATATTTGTGACTTTGTGTAAAATTTTGATGCTTTTGGTGTTCTGTTCTAAGTTCTTCCCACAAATACTCAAGTGTTCTTGAACTCCAATGCGTCAACTTCTGCTTGCGTAAGGTTTCTCCACTTCGCATTTTGGACAGCCTTATGATGAGAAAGCTATCCCTGTTATAGACTTATCTGTAAAGCGGATCGCTTCAGTAGGGATAGGATTTGAACACAAAACATGAAGTTCTTTTGAAGGAGTGGGGCAACCTGTAGAAGAAGCAAAAGAGGAAGGTAGAGAGGCTGAAAGTTGGTTTCACACATAGTGCTGTAGGTAGGAAGGTTTAATTTTGAGTCTAAAGCATCTTCAGATTGGGTTATACTAAACTGGAATGTATAACCTTGATACAATGATTGATATGATATGTTAACCTTGTCATAATATCTCAGAAGACTTATTGCAATATTTAGTGTATATCAATGAGGACAATTAAAACAAAAGTTTAATGGTATGAAAATTTGAATTTTGTGTTTGATCTTAAAATAGAATATAATATAGTGTGTATAATTAAAAGCAACTTACAGAGCATAGCTAGTGTCACATTTGCAATTTGATGGTGTAGATGTATAAAGCCAGTGTTTAACAATGAATGAGAAGCTGCCATGTTGTCAAGGATGTTCACTGTTATTGAAGTGCGTATGCAGAAAAACTCTTCTCTTTGGACACTAAACAACGTTGGCACTTTCTTTGTTTCGGTATGCGGATTACACAGCTGAGGGATGCAACTTGCGTAGGTTTTTGAGATTTTGTTCCCCTTGCTACATCTGTTATATAAGGTTGTACTATTTCAAACATTTGACCTTTTTGAGAACAAATGATTGGTAACTGGGGTTGGACGGTTTAGCATTTTTCTGATGGAGCATTGATCATCGTTTTGCGCCAACAATTTTCCAGCTCTCCTGGAACCTTCATTTGCTGCTAGATATTTTCTTGGTGTTTGGTCTTATAGCATAACTATCTCTAAGTTTAATTCTTTTGGTGGTTTTGATTTGCTAATATAACTTTGTGGACGTGATCAGCTCTCCTCTATCTCAGAAACTAGGCCTGCCATCAGGTGCAACTGCTCTTACAGGTTCGCCTTTTCTCCACTGTTGTTGCTTGGATCAGCCTTATATGTTTTGAGAAAATTTTTGGTATGACATCGTGAGATGTAATTCTGAAGGAACTCATCCTTAACGGGATTTTGATTTGCAGCTTTCAGAAGTGCAGTGAATGTATATGGTTATGCATCCTTTGCTGGTTGGTTCTATTGGTACATGTAACTGTTTGTTTTACTGTGTTGCTTGTGTTCCATGCCTCTGATTATATTTACTCATGGATCTTTTCTGGTGATTGCAGTTTTGGTTGTGATGAAATCAGGTATATTATTTCTCCTATTTCCTCTTTATAAAAAATTGTATTCTCGTATTGCTATAACATGTTTTCTTGACTAATTGGTAATGTTGATTTGGGAGGATGATTTAACATACAGTTTGATGCGGTTATGGGAATGTTTAACAACACAGGCAGTTTCTTGTGAGTAAAATTTTCATTGATTGCAAGGGTGTACAAGAAGTTACGACCGTAATCACATGGCAATAAATGCCTCAAAAACAAAAGCTAGAAATGTGTCTAGCGGTAGAAACACTATGGTTTATACACATGTTTTCCACAATATCGCAGTTTTTTTAGATTTTCTAATCTCCCTCCAAGTATCTACAAAAGATTTAATATGATATAAGGTATCCACTGCCCACGCTTATGTTTATGTTTTTTTTGTAAGTAAAATTTTTATATATAAGCCAAATGGCAATTTACAAAGTTAGTTGTTTATGTCGCAACTTGAAGCTTGCTATAGCTAAATTTAGGTGGCTTACAATCAACTACTCTCTAATGCACACCTTTACAAAAAAGAAGCCATAGGAGGCCATATTCACTTATGCCAAACATTTACAAAATAACAAAATTAGCAATACTTGAGCTGTAAATCGAGAAACACAATAAGGTCGCAACTTTGCTGAATAAATGAGAACTGTTGTGTTGTGGCAGAATAATCCAAAGTCCCAAAATATTCCTGTTTTGTGTCACCTGGCTGATGTGTATAAATCCAGTCCTTTGCAAGCACTTTGATTAGAAGTATGGAACCGCCCAAAGCACCTCCCACAAACCATCCATAGAGGTTCTTCGGGAGTTTATTAGTGGGCATGCTAAGAATTCCTAAAGATGTTGTCCGTGATACCAAGTTCTAGAGATAGCTCTCAGTTGAATTTGTTTTTTTATATCTTCTCCAAGAGCAAGCATAGTAGCATATGTTCTCCAAGGCATTCTTGATTACCTCCTCAGGACTTTTACTAATTCGCTGGTACAGTCTCGTGTTCCTTTCTCTCTGTATATGATAAACCGTTGTAGAGAATCTGAGAAAAGTCAAATCCTTTTGCAATTTAGAAGACCACCTGTGAGTTTTTAACCAGTTTAAGTTCTCTTGCCATCCATTTGTTGTAGTCTTGCATTTCATTTTTTTAGGACAGCTCCCCAAATATTAGCTGAGTAAAGACATTGGAAGAATAGATGCTTATGGTTTTCCTCAAACCTGGTGCATAAGACACATGAATTAGTAGCAATCATACCCCAATTTTGGAGCTTGTCTTGTATATTCATTCTCTTCCAACATGCAAGCTAAAGAAAGATTGCAAAGCGTGGAAGGGACTGCTTACACCAGACAATGTCTTTACAGGCCACATCCGGGAGGATATTTTGAAGTGCTGGTAACACTTTTCATGGAGAAGGAGTTACTTGGCTTCCAGCTCCAAGTATCTTCCCCAAGCTTAGCTTGTATTGTATTGCATGCTTGCTTAAAGAGTGTTATTTGGTTATCCCATCTCCTACCATATGATATCTTGCATGCTCTACCTTCCAAAACACAGAATACCCTCGCATCAATCGATATACCTAGTTTACCTTTCAACTCAGGATGTGTAGTGATTAGGATACCCCAAGGGTGCTAGGGGTCAATGCCAGAGAGAAGTGGTTTGTCCATTCCCAATCTCCTTAACAAAGGAGTGGAATTTGTCCCTTGCAATCAATAACTTTTTCCATAGCCACAAGTTGCTTTGGGTTTAACCTCTCAGAGATATTTCCCTTTTAATATAATTATATGAACCCATTTTACTCACAACTTCTCTTTTAGCTCACAAATGTTTCAGATGGACTACTTACAAAAAAAATATGTTCCAGATGGACTTTATCAAATAAGCATTGTTTATGGTGCTTAGGTCTGGGATTCCTAAACCTCTTTTCTCCTTTGGTTGACAAGCTTGACCATTTATGCTTAGGTCTGGGATTCCTAAACCTCTTTTCTCCTTTGGTTGACAAGCTTGACCATTTAACTTTGGCTTTTTTGTCCCTCCCCAAACATTTTTAAGTATCCTTTCTACTTCCCTGATTAATCTTCTAGGTACAAAGTATGATGTCGTCCAATACCTACATATGGCTAGCAGGACTGAATTCATAGGAGTCAATTTTGGTGGCCCAGTTATTGGCTCTGCTTGTCAGCTTATCCAGTAGACTCTGTTCGTAGTCGAATCCTGGGAATTAAACGTCTACCTAATCTCAACACGGTGTTCTCTGAGTTTAGGCATGAGGAAAGTCACATAAAGTTATGATGGGTACACAATCAAGTCCTACTTTAGAAGCCTCTGCCCTTATTTCCTTAGCAATTGGTTATTCCTTTTCCTCTTCTTCTCAACCCTCTGAATTCACAAGATATAGTGCCAGAAAAAACTATGGAGGTAGGGTTACCAAATATATACCACCTCTTCCTGTTTGTAAATATTGTAAGAAACCTGACCATAGGGTTGAATAATGTTTTAAACTTCAAAAGGTTAAACAGTTCCAACAACCGAATCTTGGATCCAGGCCTCCAAAATACCCACCACATCCACAAGGATCCCAACCACGCATGCAAATCAATTGGGGACAGGACCAAGGTCAAAATCCACGATTCTCTCCTAACTAGGGACCATCTAAGGGAGCCGTTGCCAATACAACCAATTTCCATTTTCCAGGACTCCCTGAGTCTCAACTGCCAACGCAAGGACAGGTAGAAGCCCTTTTACAACTACTATAAAAAAGCCAGCTGGCTGAAGGGTCTCAATTGTTGGGGTCAGAACTGGCTCCATCAGACTCCATGCAAGGTACCATGGCTTCTACACGTACTTGGTACATGAGAAGAGGTACTCCTGGATCATAGATTCGAGGGCCTCAGATCATATGACCCTTAGCTTATCTAGCTTATGTGCATGTAGAGAATTTCCAAGACCAAAATCAGTTAAGATTGCTAATGGAGGTAATCTCCAAGTCTTTGGAAAGGAACAATATATCTCACACATACCATAGTATTGCACGAGGTCTTATATGTGCCACAACTAAACTTTCATTTGATATCAATTGGAAAACTAACCATTGACAATAAGTGCTTAGCATTGTTCTCATCCTCTACGTGTTGGCTTCTACAGATAACTATGTTGAAGATGATTGTCAATGCTAACAAATTAAAAGGGCTTTACATCATCAAACACAAGATAGGGAACAAGTCTTGGATGCTTTTAACTGCTATAGGAAGTTGTTTTGCAATAGAATTGCCTCAAGAACTGTATGTAATGACTCCCATATGACCTCATTCTTCAGTTTCACCTAAGACATATGAACCTAGCTTTCCATTTAACTTAGTTCATACAGGCGTATGGGGGCCCTCTAGAGTGGCAACCTTAAATGGAGCAAAGTGGTTCATACTTTTTGTTGATGACCATACAAGGGTGGCTTAAGTCTATTTAATGAAGCATAAAGCTGAAGTAGGAAGGATAATTAGGAATTTAATCAGACTGGTACAAAATCAGTTTAATACCACCATCAAAGTATTTAGGAGTGATAATGGAGCAGAGTATCTTGATCGAGAGATAAAATAATATATGACTAATACAGACATTCACCATCAAACCTCGTTTGTCTATACACCTCAACAAAATGGCATTGCTAAGAGAAAGAATAGACATTTATTGGAAGTATCTAGGTTCATTATGTTTGCTATGAATGTACCAAAGTTCTATTGGGGAGAAGCCATTCTCAGCGCAACTTACTTAATAAACCGTATGCCCTCAAGGGTATTATCCTTTAATACACCTAAACAGTGCATGATCAACCAATAACCATACTCAAAATTATTCTCAGAGTTGTCATTTAAGAAGTTTGGATGTGTAGTGTATGCGTACACACCACTCCATCTTAGAACAAAGTAGATAGCAAGACTGTTCATTGTATCTTTTTGGGGTATTCTAATACTCAAAAGGGGTACACATGTTATTGTCCTATCACAAGAAAATTCTTATAGTTTTAGATGTAATATTTGATGAACAACATGCGTATTATATCTCTGATATTGTGGATCCTACTCCAGCGAGTGATTTACAAAGTTACTGGAGTATCCTAGATATTGCAACTTCAAGCTTACCTGATTGTTCAACTAATGTTCTAGATACTGATAAACAGCAAGGAAATACTGCAGGGGGTGACTACGGGCAGGATCCCAGGACTTCTGGAACCTTGACTGTTATTGTAAACAACATGCTAGAAGTGAACAGACATGTGGGACCCATAACTCGGGTATGTACTCGAAGAAATAACCCTGGGCTGCAAATGCTCTCCAATGAGAATTCTGGTAACAACTCTACTAACCATGCTGATAACTTACCTATTGTATTAAGGAAGGGGACCCGTGAGTTTATTAAACACCCTCTCTATACATTTCTGGCATATGATAGATTAGGATGCAATTTAGGTGGTTTCACATGCAGTCTAGATAAACAATGGATTCCATCTAACATAAATGAGGCCTTAACTAGTCCTAATTGGAAGACTGCAGTAGATAATGAGTTAGAAGCATTATTGAAAAACTAAACCTGGGATATAGTACCTCTTAAGCCTAGAATAAAAACTATAGGATGCAAATGGAGGTTTTCTCTAAAATATAACACTAATGGAACAATTAGCCATCATAAGGCACAGCTAGTGGCTAAAGGATTTACCCAAACATATGGGGTGGACTATATAGACACTTTTGCACCGGTAGCTAAACTCAATACTATTCCCATAATTTTTTCTTTGGCTGTGAATCTTGATTTCCCTTTATTCCAATTAGATGTTAAGAATGCATTTTTAAATATGGACTTACATGAAAAAGTATATATGGATACCCTCGGACTTGAGAGTAATAAGAATAAAAATATGGTATGTAGACTTAGAAAATCTTTGTATGGACTTAGACAATCTCCAAGGGCATGGTTTAAATGGTTTACCACGGCTGTAGTGGAATATGGGTTTATACAAACCCAAAGTGATCATACATGGTTTATTTGTTTTTCTAATACTCATGTTATTACTGTACTTATTGTGTATGTCGATGACATAATACTTACTGGGAATGATTATATAGGAATAGAACAAATCAAGAAATAGTTTTTCCATTGAATTTGAAGTCAAACACCTAGGGAGATTGCAATATTTTCTAGGTATTGAGGTGGCAAGAACTAGTAACAGTATGTGCATTTCTCAGAGAAAATATATCTTGGTCTTATTAAATGACACTGGTATGTTAGGAGGTAAACCAGCTATCACTCCTATAGAACCTAGGTAAAAACCTAAGAAGGACTAGAATAACACCCCTACGGATAAACTGAGATATCAACAACTAGTAGCAAAACTTATTTGAAAGATGCTCCCAGACAAGGTTTGTCGTTTACAAAAAATTTGGATAAGCAACTTCTTATATATACGGATGCAGATTGGGTCGGGTTAAAAATAGATACGCGCTCTACTACTGGATATGACACATTCTTACTTACAAAAGATATGACACATTCTTATGGGGTAATCACTGGGAAAAGTAAGAAACAAGCAGTTGTCTCGAGTAGTAGTGCAGAGGCAGAATTACAGGCGTTAGCACTTGGGCTTTGTGAATGACTTTGGATAAGAAGAGTGCTTGCTGAACTAGGTCAAGATATTATTACACCTATGCGGATTTATTGTGATAATATTTATGCAATTAACATGGTTGAGAATCCTATCCAACACGGTAAATCAAAACACGTGGAGATTAATAAGCACTTCATAAGAGAAAAGATTGAAAACAACATCATCAAGATTGAACACGTGGTAGATTTCTTCACCAAACCAGTTCCACACGCATCTTCCTTACACTTGTTGACAAACTTGGGGTATAAATATATGGACCAAGTTTGAGGGAGAGCATAGAAATACATAGGATTTACTTACCAAATGTATAATGGAGGATATACGTATTAGTATATATATAGAATAGTGTATAGAATGTTAGTTGGATGGAGGGCCACATTGTTACCGTTATAACGATGTATCCATTGGGTTGATGTCTTCAGTCAGGACTAGTATAAAAAGGACAGAATATATATACAAAGATACAACTGAAATCTTTTCAGTTTTTCATGCTACTGTTGTTCAATTCTCCAAGATTCAATGTTTTCAAATTTGTTCACCAGTCTTGCTTAAGGATGTTCATTGAATTAGGGTCTGTGAAGAGGTTCTCAAAGAAACTGGTGGCCATATCTTTCACCTAAGAGTAGTCCTCGATCGTATCACCCTCATTTTCTATCCTAAGCACCTTGTTCCTAGCATTGTGAACCTTAATTGTTCTGTGGAAAAATTTCGTGTTCTTATCCCCTTTTCTTAGCCATTTAACTCTAGATTTTTTCCTAAAAAATGATTCTTAAAGGGAGAGAAAATTTACATAGTTCTCTCTACTGGATTGGACATTTTCTTGAAGTAAAGTGTTATGCGGGTCATCTACAAGCTTAGCCTGCATGTCCTCCAACAGGCCCCTCACATTTTCTGCCCTAATGGAGGTATCACCAAACTTCTCTTTATTTAGCTTCCTAAGGGGTTCTTTCAGCCTCTTTAGTTTCCTTACAAACCTGATCATGGGGTTCCCTTTCTCTTCTATTCCCCAATTCTCTTTCAGAATACCCCTAAAGTTCGGGTGCTTCATCCAACCCTTTATAAACTTAAATGGTTTGGGTCCAAAATTCATGTCCTTTTAAATAGTAAGAATTCTCGGGGAGTGGTCTGAGGTAATAGGTGCTCTATAATCTAGCTGGAAGTGGGGGAAGTGGGGTTATTGGTTTTTCCACTGTTCATTGTGAAACATATGGTCTATTTTAGTGAACACTCTCTCATCACCTGCTCTATTAGCCTCGCTTATGCTTTCATGCTCTCTTTCTGAAAAATCCTTTTCCTTATACTGTAGAAAACATCTGCCAATCAAAAAATATAAATCTTTTTGGCAGAGCACCACGTATTCATCTCAAGATGCGACAAAATTTGGTCCCAGGTGATAAGTTTTCCCTTGCGTCCTGTATGACTAGATGTCTTTGGATTCAGAAAACAAGTGATTTCTAGTCTCAGGGTCCTTGCAGAACACACACTTATGATACATTCACCTATTTCCAGTACACTAGTTTACGAGAGAGCCTATTCCAGTAGGTCGGCTATAAGATAATTGCAATTCTAGGAACATACTTGTTTGGCCTAACAGTTTGTGACCAAAGGATAAGTTCTAGGTCATCTTCGATACATTCATCTATTTCCATTACACTAGTTTATGAGAAAGCCTATTCCAGTAGGGCGGCTATAAGATAATTGCAATTCTAGGTTCATGCTTGTGTGGCCTAACAGTTTGTGACCAAAGGATAAGTTCTAGGTCATCTTCTTGTCTGAAGCTGCCACTTCTATTGAAAAACCTGAGTTGGAGTCATTTCCCTCATCCTCCTTATGTGTTCCAGGGTTCCTACCTGGTTTGGCTTTTTGGGTATTGATCTTCTATGTTAAGCAGCCTAATCAGCTTTCTGTTTAACTATTAGAGCTGGGTTCTCCTAGTTCAATCTATGTATTTTAGCTAGTAAACCTTTCTGTTAGCCAACTACAGACTAAAAAAGAAAAAGGAAGTTTTCAAGGGGACAAGAGATGAATCTGTCTGTTTCCTCATTTGCCGTCTTTATATTGTCAATTCATTATTAAAGTCCTCTAGAACTTGCAAAAAAGGTTTGTCAGTTCATTGTTGAAGTCCTCTAGAACTCGCAAAAAATAGTTTGTTAGTTCATCATTGATGTCCTCTAGAACTCGCAAAAAAAGTTATACAGAATTATTTGTTGTACAGAATGATAAGCCAGATAAAAAATATGTGAAAACTAGCTCATATGTCGTGTTTCACTTGCTGATGTCTCCACCATGGCCAATAGAAAACCTACCAACTTTTTGGGGGCCGTGGGGGACATAATTTCATTCTATCAGTAATATGCAGAACCCGCGAACAAATTGAACTACTTAACGAAAGGTCTCACTTTAAATCGAAAATATTAGAAGTTTCTTTTAGCCGTATGGTTTCTTGGGTAATTCCACGTATGCCCCTTTTCCACTTTGTGTGTGTTGTTGTTTTTTTTTTGTAAATTGAGTTTTCTGGAGTTGGAGAGTGTTATTTTTTCTTTTAATCATTATCCAAGCAGTCTAAACCTGTTTTTTTTGTCAAACCCACCTCTTACAACTAGGTGTAGTTGATGAAGATGCTTGTTGAAAGCAAATATCTATAGTAGGTGCCCACTTCCTCCTGTAATTTCCTCTAAAAATTGTGTCCGAGAAAGATTTGGTGGTGGTGCCAGGGGTTAAAGTTTGCCTGGTTTTTTTCTTGTATTTCCTTTATTTTTTTGTTTGAAAAAAATTAGATTGGATGTGTTATGTGTAGTTCTTGGATGCATTTTCATTTGGACGACTTCAGAAATAGAAGTAAATAGAACCTTATTTTGTTCAATACTGTAATATTTGTATTTAAATGGCTGCTCATGAGATTCTCGTGACGTTTGAAAGGCTCTTTGCTTTGTGTTCTATGCTGTTTCATTTTGGAATGCTACAGCGATTTTGGTTTTGTTTATATAATTGTTTTGGCTCTTTGCAATAGGGAAAGTACTTAATTCCAGTTTTGTCAATACATTGAGCTTTGATTGCCCCCTCGCTCCTCCCCCCCCCCCCCGAATGCAGAATACAGAATGCAGATAGGAAGGCCGAAAAGAAGGTGCAGAAAATGCTAGAGAAGCTAGAATGGTTTGTCAGAATTTTTGAACTTTAAAAATTTGAGGCATCTTCATTTGTGTTTCTCTGTGTTCGCAACTTTTGTTCTATTTAAGGCATCAAGTGGCCTAGCTCACATAGGAAGTTTCGGGTTTCGGTTGCATTAGTGAAGATAGATAAATGTATATTCCTTCACATAGGATCTTTTCATGGAACATGCTGCAGTCCTAGCTTAAAAGGAATGCTTCTGTGCAAAACGTTTTGCTTCACTCATTCTTTTAATTTTGTTTGTATTTGATTCAGATCTATCAGTTGCATCATGATCATGGATTCTAATATCATAATTGTACCATACTCGTATTCGGTTGCCATAAAAAAAAATCAGCCAGGAAAGATTTCAGCATCTTGTTTTCGACTTCTTTGTCTATTTATATTTTTTACTTCAATCAGTGCATCAAAAGTAAGGTTATTCAAGGATCAGCCACCCATATCTGATAACCTCCAACGAGATCCCAAAATTTAATTATTTGCAACCAAATTAGTTTGTGCTCGCGTCCCCACATATATGCAATTCTAGTAGCATCTTGTACGGAAAGGAAATCTTGATCAGATCCCATGATGTATGGGATATGAGGGATACGTAAAAGCGAAATATATCAATCCAATTTTTAGGGATCATAACCATTTCAAAATCAATCCAATAACAGAAATATTCTATAAAACCTCCTTCTCCCAAAAAAATAGTCGCTTATTCTTTTTGGGATGTCCGTAAAGCATGCCCACTTTTTATTCTAATTTTTAAAGGTTGTGTGATCTTCCAACATTAGTATTTATAATTCTAAAAGAAAGCATAACATTTTTGTAAGTTAAAATTTCAAAGAAAAGCTAAATTATACAGTATTACAAAATAGTTTGCCTGGGGTTGGCAATTGCAATCATATGGAGATGTTTGGAGCAAAGAAATCCAATGGAGATGTTTGGAGCAAATCTAATCTGGAAGGCGAAAGTGGCAAAGTGTCAACTGTAGGTGGGTAAATCTATAGAGTATCCTTGACGCATCGGATGATGTCATATCAAAGCAAAACATTAGATGATTGTAGGAGAGAGAGGGTTCCAAAGGTAGGTTTTGAATAACTTAATAAGTAGTACAATGTTGATGTCAATCTCCCAGTTATTTTTTTTCCAGCTTAATCCTTTGCCATGATGTGGCGAAGAACCTTATATTTTGCATCTTTTCCACCCCGCCCGCTGAGTAGATCCATGCATCTTTGATTTTCGTTCTCTCCAAGTAGAGTATACTGCAATTGCTAATGCTAAAAAGTCAAGGTCCTTTTGAAATTTTGAACATTAGTAGTTTGTGAGCAAGCAAGACTTAAGGCTATCCCATGAGTAAATGCAGTCCTTGCACTTTAACTGCATCAACAGTGCCTTCCTCATTTCTTTAAAGAAGGAATATTGGAAGAAAAGGTGGTCCTGATCTTCCGTACCCCTACCACAAATCATACAAATATCAAAATCAATAATACTCCACTAGACTAGTTTTCTAGAGTATGCATCCTTTTCCAAAATGCCCAAAGAATGATTGCATGTCTCGGAAGATGATACCTACTCCAGCCAACCTTAGCCTAAAGGACTGAGTGAAATACAAGGGTAATAGAAAAATATACGGGAAGACAACTATTCCCAGTAATCATTTGTTTGAGAAATGGTAATGTTCCTGCAAACATTATAGAAGTTGATTACTCGGTTATCCCAACGTTACTGTATGACAATCTACATTGATTCCTCACAAGGACCTCTGCCACTTTCGCATCTAGCCTAACATGAAGTTTGTTCTTTAACTCCGGAAGTTTTCCATCAGTATCCTACAATGGTGCCAAGGGTCAAACTAGAAGGAAGTAGTTAGTCCATTCCCAACCGCTCTCTATATGCAGTGGACATATTGGTCTCTTACCCAAAGCGACCTTTTTCATGTCGAAGAGTCCAACTGCTTAGGCTTATCTTCACGTAGGTACTTACCTTTTAGGATGATTGAGTGTACCAACTTCACCCAGAGGCTTTTCTTCTCCTCACATGGCATTGTTTACTTGAAGTAAATTGGTAAACCCAATCCCCCAGCCTCTTATGGCTTACACATTGAAGATCATTCGACTTTAGCCTTCTTTGTCTCATCCCAAAAGAATGTTCTCACGATTCTCTCAATTTCTTTAATGACATTTTATTGGAATAAAGTATGATGATGTCCAATACTTCACAATAGCAATCAGAACTGAGTTGATAAGCTAGAGTTTACCATCATGAGAGAGCTTAGAAGAAGCCCAACTGCTAATTCCACTATTGAGCTTTTCTTAAAGACGGCTACAGTAAGCATACGAAAGTTTTCTATTCAGAAGTGAGAGTCCAAGGTATTTGATAGGCAAAGTACTTGTAGGAATCCCAAGTATATCAAATAGAGCTTGCTTCTCAGGAAAAGGTGATTGCAGATGCGTCAATTTCACATTTTTGAAAGTTTGGCTTCAAAGTAGAAAGACCATCAAATTCTTCCCGGGTTCATCAGAAGTGGGCAAGATAAATATGTCATCTGCAAAAGCTAAGGAACCCATTTTTATGCTTTTACATATGGGTTGGTATTTGAATGGAAAGGCTTCAATGTTGGCTTTAAGAAGTTGGATAAAACCCTACATAACTAGGATAAACAGAGAAGGAGAAAGTTGGTTACCTTGCCTATGACCCCTGGTGGCCTTGAAGTTGCCAATCAATGGGTCATTTATATTGATGGAGAATGAAGCTCTAGATATACAGAGGTATATCCAATGCCTAAATCTCTCTGGAAAGTTCATCATTCTAAGGATATTCATCAAATAGTCTCACTTTACAGTATCAAATGTGTTCATTATGTCCACTTTAACTGCACAACTAATAGGACCACCTATCTTATTGTAACCCTTAACCAGGTCATGCAATAGAAGAATATTGTCTTGGATTGCATGCAATAGAAAAATATTGTCTTGGATTGTTCTACCCGGTATGAATGCCAATCGATCTTATCCACCAGGCAGGCTAGTAATGGTTTTATTCTGGTAGCTAGAATTTTAGGGATGACTTTGTAACTAACATCACAGCATGTGACGGGCCTAAAGTCTTTCATCTTAATTGGTGCATCAACTTTTGGAATAAGAGAAGTGACTATAAAGCTTTCTTGTAATTTAATTTCCATATAAAGCCAAAAACCGCATATTTACAAAAGTTCTATTCGCTGGACCTCCAAGAGGAAGTCACCGCTAGATAGATAAAGGTGACTTACAATGTGCACAATAGACTAGTGCCAACCTTTAGCAAAAGGTGGTTCAAGATAACCACAAAATACATATCTAAGCTAATCTACCAATACTCTAAATTTGCAAGCCCAACACACGACATTAAACGCAATACAAAATAGCAAAATTCTACTGGCACTTCATAGACTACCACTGGCAGAGACAGCCCCAGAGTTTCCCATAAGCACTATGTGGTCATCAAGATTCCAAATGAGCTGACAACATCAAAACAATCTTCAAACCCGTGGAGCCAACCAAACAAGGTCTATAGGAGGGAGAAAATAATGTTCTCCCAGTCGTCATCTTTAATTTGAGATGATATGCATTCCAACCCACAGCATCGATGAAAGGTGTTGCAGTGCAACAGCTTGTAGCAAGGTTGACTCTTTCCAAATGCCCAAATCGGCTCAGCTCCCATAGGACCTATACCTGCATGAAGACCAAGAACAAACATCAGTGCAAATACTAAAAAGATTCTGATTAAGAAATTACAGTAGACGCACAAAGTGGAAAGCCTGATAAAATGCAAAACACCAAATCATCTGTGATAAATAGGAGGTAAATTCTGGAGAACACCCTGAGCTTGAAGTCATTTGGGAGGTTCATAGTTTGAAGATATTCATAGGGTGGTTCAGATTTAGAGCTAGGTCCCAATTTCTTTTTGTCTTTACCACACCTTTCCATGATATGACAGTGTCTGATTTGCTGAAGGATTTCATAAATTGTTGCTTGCCCCTATTTTTTGATGGAGCCTCTGATTCCTCTCCCGCCAGACCCCATAAACCGTCGCAGCAAAGCGAAGTAGAGGAGGTCCTTATGGAACTTTAAAGACTAGAAGCATCCGGTGGTGTCCATGAGCCAGTTTCAGATTTCAGTCCATTTGGTTGTCCAATTTCTAGCCTTTAGTTGTTTCAGAACACTAGTCCAAACCTCAGAGTTGTACCTATATTTAAAAAACAGGTGATCATGTGTTTCAACCTCTCATTTCAACCTCTCTATTGCAGAGAACACAAGTGCTCGTCTGAATTATGCCCCACTTGTGTAGATTATCTAATGTAGACATCCTCTTCAAATAGGCGAACCATAAGATGATGTCGAATCTAGGAAGATTATGTCGACACTAGGCAATTTTATGCCAATTTACAATAGGCTGTTGATGCAAGCTGACAAGGGTAGGATCCACTCTTCCACTTCCAACAACCTTTCCACAAGGGTTTAGGCACAAAGAAGTAAACTTCTCCTTGCTTCCGTTGTGTAGAAATTGCCGGCTTAAGCAATACCTTAGATTCAAGTGTGCATTTGTAGGCAAACCTTCAAGGCTCTCCTAGATGGTCACTTCAACCCTTGGTAATCACCCTCAATTTGCTCAAGATTGAGAGATATTGGCCTTGATTTTTAGTGCAAAATCAAGAAAACAAAGTTTCACCCACTTGGAGAAGAAAACACAAAATATTATTGATCAAAAGTTGTGTAGGCCGGCGGCCTTGTTGCCCTAATAAAGGCTGAAATTTTCAGCCAAAAATAATCCAAAAGGAAAGATAAATTCTATCTCAAAAACCTACCAAAAAGTTAAAAGAGATAAATTGCAATTTTCCTAAAAGAACTATTTTGAAAATGGAATATTCCTCCTCCTACTAAGGTCAGCCGATTTCTTCCTTTTTGTGGACTTTGGAGATCAATTTTTATTGTATGATAATCTTGTTTCAATCTTCAAAAAGATGATTGCAATCTCCTCTTGATTGGATTTGGAATTGGCTCAAATTCTCCTTCCTTTTCCTCCTTTCTTTGGCCGGCCTAGTGCTGATTTTTTTAGGCTTTCCTTTTGTGTTTTCAAGACATCATCCTTTGGGAAACATTCTCTCATCCTATCAACTTTCCAATAACAAAAACAACTAGATAAAACATTAGTAACAAAAATAATAAACATAGAAAATAGAAAATAAGAAATAGAAAAATAGAAAATAGATAACACACATGCAACACAATTATGCAAGACTAACTAAAAAGAATCCAACGCACGTTTGGCTCGTCTTGCACATGCCTACACAAGAAGTTCGCAATGTCAATCTCAACCTCTCTAGCTTGACTTCTTGTCATAGGCTCGTAGTGCAAATGATGGAATCCACGATTTGCATCAGCTGTGCAGGTTGATGTGCTCTAGCTGCGCTGACAACAGAGAAAGTTTTGTCTGGCAGCCATTGCCAGTGGTCAGAACCTGGGCTTAGTTTAATGGTTTTACAAGTTTGGTAGAAATTGTGCACTTGTTGGTCTTAGTCTCTACGAAATAATAGGTTCCATTGGCTCCCCTGCAAGACTTGACTAACTTTTGCATCTAGCTCAATGCTTAATTTCCTTTTCATTTCTGGGAGTTGCTTGATTAGAATACCCAAGGGTGCCAAGGATCCTTCCAAAAAGTGTTCTGCCCATTTCACATCTGCCTTCTAATTTAGTTTGAGAAAAGGTTCCTGGTGCTAGGAAATAGACGAGATCACTGCACAAACGCGCAGCAGAAAAACAAACTTGATCTCCGATTTCCCACCAAGGACCTATGTTGATCGTTTAAATTGACGAAATAAATTCAAAAACTTACCTCTGTAGATTCGAAATCCGTAGACAAACGAGGTGTGAAAACACAAACACCCCTCTGTCGGTATCCACACGAATGCTTCCCTCTGGAGTGCTAGCTCTTGAACAGCGCGGCTGAGAACTTCGGTTTTCTCTAAAACGAATTCTATTTTTTTTCTTGTGTGTATTCTATCTCTCAGATGCACCAACATATACACATATATAGGCATCAAATCCGAGTTCAAATCAGATTAGTTAAGCCAATCAGAATCCATATCAGATATGGATTCTATCAGGATATTCAAAATCCATATCAGATATGGATTCTTTCGTTATTATCCAATAATATATATATATATATATATATAATAAAAAACAAAAATAATAATAATAATAATTAATATCTAATATTAATATTATTACTATTATTAATATCAACCCATACGCATCCTTATGTGTGAACTGATAGGCCCATATTAATTGGCAATCGGTTAAATCTTCATTAAACCAACAAGTCGTAATTGGTCTCTAGCAAGACATTACGACTACCCAATTAATACAAGTAAAGTCCAACTAGCCTAATAATAGTACATGTATTAATCTCTTTGTCACACGATATCTAGTTTGACCATAAGTCATTGTCAGCGTCATACTTATATTGTTCAAACATATGATTACTCGATCTCTAAGGAGACGGATAGAACAGATGACATTAACACACTATCAATTTATTTGAGCACGACCATGCATTTCACAGTCTCACTTATCGAGGGGCCCAAAAGATCTCTCTCTCAAAAGAGGGATAACGTTTGAATCGACGAAACAGACGAGGTCACTGCAAAAATGCACAGTGGAAAAACAAACTTGATCTCCGATTTCCCACCAAGGACCCATGTTGTTCGTTTAAATCGATGAAATAAATTCAAAAACTTACCTCTGTAGATTCGAAATCCATAGACGAACGAGGTGCGAAAACACAAACACCCTCTGTCGTTATCCACACGAATGCTTCCATCCGGAGTGCTAGCTCTTGAACGGCGTAGCTAAGATTTCCGGTTTTCTCTAAAACGAGTTCTGTTTTTTTCTTGTGTATATTCTATCTCTCAGATGCACCATCATATACACATATATATAGGCATCAAATCCTAGTTCAAATCGGATTAATTAAGCCAATCAGAATCCAGATCAGATATGGATTCTATAAGGATATTCAAAATCCATATCAGATATGGATTCTTTTGTTATTATCCAATAACATATATATATATATATAATAAAAAACAATAATAATAATAATTAATATCTAATATTAATATTTTTACGATTATTAATATCAGCCCATACGTATTCTTGTGTGTGACCCGATAGGCCCATATTAATTGGCAGTCGGTTAAATCTACATCAAAACCAACAAGTCGTAATTGTTCTCTAGCAATACATTACGACCACCCAATTAATACGAGTAAAGTCCAACTAGCCTAATAATAGTACATGCATTAATCCATTTGTCACACGATATCTAGTTTGAACATAAGTCGCGGTCAGCATCATACTTGTTCAACCATATGTTACTCAATCTCTAAGGAGACTGATAAAATAAATGACATTGTTCACACTATTAATTCATTTGAGCACGACCATGCATTTCACTGTCTCACTTATCGAGGGGCCCAAAAGATATCTCTCTCAAAAGAGAGGGACAAATTCTATATTTACTGTTCAATATCCTCTACATAATTTCCATCATACTCAATCATGACCTTTATTATTATCCAGTTACGGATAACGTTTGACCATGTCAAAATATAATAGACCGTATGTTGGAAACTATGGCAATCTCAAGTCTAAGGATTAAAACATGACTATCATGAGATTTACTTATGACGCTAATCCATGTAGTAATCTCATGATGGGTCTATCCAATACGCTGTTCTCTAACAAGATCTATGAGGATTGATTTGTATCACCATACACTTAATCATCTCATGATTATCAAATCAATGCTCATACTTGTTATAAATTATTTTATCTCTATAACAATAATGAACCAAGGACATATATCATAATTGTGTAACATAATAACCAACAATAATGATAATAAAACCTCTTTATTAATAATAAATGTATAACATAAACATCCAAATCATGGCCTAGGCACATACACTAACACCTGGTCTGTATTAGTCTTTTCCATATCCAGGAATCTGACTGCTTGGGTTCAATTTCCCAAACAGTCCTGCCTTTTAGGATTACAGAGTGCACCCACTTTACCTTCCAAAATAATCGAAATTCCTTTCATTAAATATTTTGTGTTTACCAGAGAAAGTTCCACAAGGTTTAATCCCCCTTTTTCTTTTGGTTAACAAATAGCACTCCATTTGACTTTAGCTTTCCTGGAGCTCCCCAAAAGGAAGTTATTGAGCATTTTCTCTACGGTTTTAATTATCTTCTTGGGGAAGAAGTAGGAAGATGTCCAATACCTGCACATGACATACATGACTGATTTTATAAGCTGTACCTTGCCTCTGTAAGAGAGCTTCTTTGAGGTCCAAGAGCCTATTCTGATTAAGGGGGAGTGATCCCTATGGGACAGCTTTCCTGAAACCAAAGGAACCCCTAGGTACCTAATGGACAGGGAGACTAGGGGTATGCAAGTAATGTGAGCATGTCTCTTTTCCTTCCTAGGGGAGTACCAGCCACAAAGATCTCTTATTTGTGGAGGTGAGGTTTAAGTCCAAATTTGGAATTCCTTTAGGGTGTCTTTGATGGTTTTGATGGTTTGAGTGGTTGCTTTTGGGAGGACGACCACTAGGGAGGATATGCCTAGGGTATTGTATTTGTCATGGAAATGAAAGGTACTTGGCTTTATTTTATCCTTTAGTAGCTGAGTGAACCCCTCCATAACTGAGGTGAAGAGGTATGGGGAGAGGGGATCCCCTTGTTTGAGTCCCCTAGAGAATGTAAAGTTACTAATCAACGAATCATTAAGGTTGATTGAAAAGGATGCTGTGGAGATGCACAGATAGATCCATTTCCTAAATTGGGCCGGAATATTCATGAAGTCTAAGATGCACATGAGATAGTCCCACTTCTCCGTGTCGAAGGCTTTCATTATGTCTACTCTAATGACACATGTTCCAGGACCTTCCATCTTTTGGTAGATTTTTACTATTTCATGCATGAGTAGGATGTTATCGTGGATGTTTCTCCCCTCACAAGGGTGATTGATTTTCATTTACAAGGCCTGGAAGTAGGTGTTTTAGCCTGTTGGCTAGAATTTTTGAAACGACCTTATATGTGATGTTGCAACATGATATTGGTTTGAAGTTTTTTATTGACAAAGGTCCCTCAATTTTTGGTATGAGCGCTATGGTCGTACAATTTATAGGATACATGAAGTCATGGGTGTAGAAATAACTTACAGCCTCTGTGAAGTCCTCACCCGCCACAATCCAGTTGTCTTGTAGAATTCCACTGTGTACCCATCAAGGCCTGGGGCATTGTCCCTCTTCATGGAGAAAAGAGTCTCTGATTTCTTTTTTTGGTTATTGGTGCTTCGAGTTCCCTTCCTAACTCATCACTGATTTTACTCCCATGCCAAGTGAAGTTGGGATCAGAGTGTTGATTAGGTTCGCCAACCGCCATTTTTTTATTTCGTCGTAATCCTCAATCATGATATTTTGTTCATTCAAAGTCTAAGAATTTTGTTTCTAGCCGTATATGATTTGATTGTCTTATGGAAAAATTGGGTATTTTTGTCCCTTTCTTTCATCTGCCTTACCCTGGCTTTTTCTTTAAGAAAAGACTCTTCAAAGTATGGGAAGTATGTGTAATGTTCAACCGTGTTACTTTCCTCCTTTTGCAGAGTGGTATTTTGGTCGTCTTTGTTCAGTTGTCCTTGAATTATCTCCAGAGTTTTCTTGGCATCTTCTATCTTAGCAGAAATGTTCTAAAAATATTCTTGATTTAAGCTTCTTAGTGGGGCTTTCAGGTTTTTGAGTTTCTTTGTGATGTTGATTTGGGGATTTACATCAAGCTTTGAGTTCCAGGTTTCTAACAACAAGGTTTTAAGCCTTTGATGATTCATCTAACCTTTTATAAACTTGAACGGCTTGGGCCCAAATGAGTAGTTAAGTTGCATTGTGAGGATACATAGTGACTGATCAGATGATATAGGGGATTCATAGTGCATTTGGAAATGTGGTATGAGGTCTTTCCATGCTTCATTGCAGAACATGTGGCCTATGCTTGAGGCAACCCTGAGAGTTCCAGCCCTCAGTTTGACCACATGTGCTCGCAACACATGGAAGGGATATTGGCCAAATCCATGTCCTGGATCCAGTCAGTGAAATCCCTTATGACTAGCTTATCAATAGATCTAGGCCATGTTTTGCCCCTACTATCTATGATTGTATTAAAGCCCCCCATGATAAGCCAGGGTTGAGTTCCATGTATTTGGTGCTGATATGTAAGATCCCGCCAGAGTTCCTTCCTGCGGGATCTTTCATTATATCCATATACATGCAAGTATGGCCTCTATTTTAGTTGGAGAGAGAAAAGTAATTTGACTGGTGAGAGATTTCTCATTTATGTATATTGTTTTAACATCAAAGTATTAGACTATCAATATCCTAATAACCGAGCTTGGGAGGCAATTTTGAGCAAATTCCCAATTCCTACACAGGTTTTTCATTATTGAAGGTAGATTCTTTGACCTAATTTTTGTTTCCACCAGACCTATTAGGCCTATGTTCTTTTCTCTTATAAATTTCGTAACCTCTAATTGTCTAGGATGGTAGTTTAATCCCCTAACATTCCAACATGCTATTTTTATCATTTGGATAGCTTGTTTCTCGGCTTCTAGCTTACCTCTACTGGCCCCTCGACTATATTGCCTTACTTGAGGTGTGTCTTTACATATTGATCCAAGATCCTCAAACCCAGTTTGGTCGGATTCTCATATATAATCATGTCTTGGGGATGTTCATGAGAATAAGTCTGCACCTGATCCAATTTTAATGGACTTGGTGCAGAAGTACCTACCTGGGTGTTAATAGTTGTGGAGTCTGTTAAGGGACATTCCACTTCCTCGTCAGCAGGTTCTTCATCAGTGGTAACTGGGGTGGACAATACCTCTTCAGTCTGTTTCCCAGGTCTCCTTTTTTGGTTCCTTTTCTTATCTGTGTTCAGCGTGTGTCTGTTTTGGCGATTTGTTGGGTTGGTTAGGTTTCTGCGACTCATCCTTGTGTTGTCCGTACGCGGCCTTTGTTAGTCTCTTCTGCCATATACTTGAGCAGCCTTCTCTTGAGGCAGATTGTAAGAGTGGCTAAAGGTTTTGCATCTGAGGCAGTGTGGGAAGCCTACAACTTCTAAGAACTCCTTTCCAATTAAGTCCCAATTTTTCTTAAAAAATTTTCACCAATAAGGTCATCAGGCGTCATGCACTATTATTTTTCATAGAGAACTGGGTCTCTTTTATCCCCTTATAAGTAACTTGGGCATCTAGTGTAGAGGATTGATCAAAAAATAAGGTCTTGCCAGCCCAGGCTATGCGTGGGAGTGGGGAAGTGTTAGGCTCTTTAAACAGAGATTCAAAGGAATCCACAACCATACTCTTCACTGTCGCATAGTCCTGAACTATGTTGCCATTCTCATCCGGCAGCCTTAAGATTTTATTCCTAGCCGTATATGACTTTACTGATCTATGTAAAAACTAGGCGTTCCTATCCATTATTTCATCCATTTGACTCTGGCAACAGTGTTAGGAAGGATATTGTGTGTAACCTCCCAACCTCTCAATACCTTTTTGCTAAATCTTGTAAATTTTTGTTGTCTAACTTTGATTTCCACTAGGCCTATGATGTCTATATCGTTTTTTCAATGTACTTTTCACCTCCTTTTGTTTTATAGGAGAGTTTAACCCCCAAATGTTCCAACATGCAATTCTAATAATCTTTGGGATTTAGTCCCCTAGAGCATTTCCTTAGTTTTGTCTCTACTGAATTGTTGAACAGAGAAAGGAGGTAAGCCCTCCTTCGGCTAGCCTTCTGTTTCCAATAAATTTAGGTATGTGTCACTTCCCTCATCAAGTTCCTCGAAGGAATTTGAATGATCTCTTCTATCTTGAGTGTTCTCCCTACCAGGCTTAGTTATGGGGGCTTCTTATGTACCATATCTGAAAAGACATGGTTTGCTAATAGTATTTCAGGGCTGGACTCAGAATTTGGGTGGGGATCGGTTTCCCTATAGCTCTTTGTCTTCCTGAACCTACTCTTCTCTTGACCCTCTTTTAAAAATTCTATTCTATTGTATCCTGATATTCCTTCTCCCTTTGAATGGAAGTCTTCTATGTTCTTTTTACCTTTGTTGGAATTGCCAGCAGCTTTTCCAACTTGATTTGGATGAACCCGTTGGAGGGTTAATTTTCCTATAGCCCTTTGACCTCCTGAGCCCATATCCCTCGTGACCCTCTTTTGCCATTTTTAAACTACGGTTCTCAATTATGGTTTCTCTCATAATCTGTCTCACCTTTATAACCTTCAGAAGTGGAGACCTGAGTGTGCGTTTTGATACTTTGGACTCTTGTCCTCTGTTCCTTCACCTTTGGAGTCTTTCTGGATATCCAATGAGTCCTATCCGAGAGGGGAAGATGTTCGTCAATGTCTCCCTTGTACCAGCGTTGGCTCCATCCTCATCAGAACCCTCCAACTTAGTGTTGTTACCTTCCTCCGAGCATTCATTAGCCTCTCTATTCTGTATTATTTGATCCTTTCCCAACTCATGTTTAAAAACATAGGATAGGGCTTTCATTCTTACCAACCTTCCTATGCTTGATCTTTGCATTCCTCCTATCCATCTTAATAAAAACGCCTTCAGAGTTCAGTGAGTCATGTTTCTTATCCAATACATCCAACCATCAGAGTCAAGGGTAGGAGTGTCATCCTCCTGTACATTTACTGAGATACCAATACATTAGGGAGGGTTTTGTAGAACCTTATCCATATTAGTATTATTTTTGTTTAAGTTATCATGACTTTCACCATCATTGCATTCAAAAGGGTCATCCTCATCATTCTCAGATTAAGAGTTAAACTTATTAGAAGTTAAAGAAGTACCTGTTCCTTTGAAGATGGTTTTTAAAGAAATGTGTTGCTCTTTACCTGAGTTGTCCATCAACACTTTACCCTCACCTTTGTTTGTCCCTTTACCCTTTGCTGGAATCTTGCCAGTTTCGTTGCATCTTTGCTCCCACCGTATTTGATTCTGTCCACTTGTCGCAGGGACCTTTGTCTGGTTCCAAACCGAGGAGGTTTCCATCTTTGATTCTTGCTTGTTATTGAGGGATTTATCTTCGTATGAGTGACCGAATGTTTTACACGTCTAACATTCCGATGACATCCACTTATAAACAACTTCATAGGAGCAGTCTTTATTGAACTCATCAGTGAAGTAAATGGTCTTGGATGGTATTTTGCCTGCCTTGATTTCTACACATATTCTTGCAAGGCAACCATTGATTGTGAGACGGTGAGCTCTTGGTCAGAGGCTTTCCAATTAGGGTTCTTAAGTCACTGAGAGCATGTGCATTGAAGTAATGGATACGAAGGTTTGGAAATTCGACCCAAATAGGAACATCATCAAGTTTAAGTCTATGTATTGCTTTGTCCAGGACACATGGCCAAAACAACATAGCCCTATTCCTAAATGATAAATGAGAAATGTTAAGTATGCGCCGCTTAGAATATTTATATTGGAATCGAAAGACGAAGATGTCTTCATCCATCCTTTGTGCTTCAAGAAGATCTTTTGAGGACCAATACGCTTCAGCGAAATTCTTCATATTAAAATAGGAAGGAACGTTCCCTATAATTTGCACAACAATGGTGGAGTTCTATTTCTCCTTATCTTCAACAAATTTAGGAGTGTTGATGGCAAAGAGCTTTTTCCTTTGTCTTCATCAATTTGAATCGAAATGAGTATCGAGGATGTTTTTGGGTTAAAATCATGCTTGAGCAGAGATGCCCAAGCTGATTTAGCTTGTACCAGTGATTGCATGTTGTAGATCGAGGCTAGATTATGGAAACCCAATCATCATGCGCATAATCGAATGGTAAATTTGGTCTCTGGAGGGTTCTAAGTAAGTGTCACAGTTGAATCAAAGAAAGAGAAAGGTGAACAAAAGAAGGGGCTTTACAAAGGAGGAGATCAGAGAAAAGAAAGGGGAAGGAGGAGGGGGAGAGAGATGAAAGAGGGAAAAGAGGGTTGAGATATGACCATTTAAGGTGAAGATTTAGCCGTTGGTGTTAGGATAGGTTTGTTTGTGGTGTTAGGATATGGACAAAGAAAACATCACATTGAATGCTAAATAACAAGCAAACAAAGGGTAAACTATATTGTAATTTTAATGACGAGACAACACATTAAATGATGTTTCTGTGTTAAGTTAGAATTTCCAAGAGTGACTATCTTTTTTGGAACGCAAAGAGTATTAATTACTCCATCCGTCGCAAAAAGATGGTCTTAGTTTGACTTGAACACAATTTAAGGAAGTCAAACTTTGTGGGTTACTATTTCCGTTTTACCCTTAGTCATTCATTTTCTTTCTTCTCATTTTGTTTTTTTTGCATTATGTTAGTTCTAGGAGTTATGCTTTAGCTGGTCAAGGGTTATGTTTTAGTTGGATAGCCTAAGCCTAATAGGAGATGGAATTCAATTCCAATACTTGAAAATGATGGAAATGCTGGAATTTCAAGATTTATGTTTTAGTTGGAATTGATGGAAGATGTTTTATACATGATATACTACACGATATACGATGGACGTAAAAGAATCAACAAATGCTCAGGTGTCCAATCAATATTAAATTTAATGAATAATGGAAAGTGCATTTGAATTTAGAGTTGAGAAAGAATCTTTTTCCAGCAACCTTTAATCAAAAATCTAATGTCTCTCAATCATCACAGAGATAATCGGGAAAGGGTACAAATTGGATTAAAGGAGCCATTTAGATTTTAGATAGTGTTTTTTCTTTCAGTAATCTTTTTTATAATGAGTGGAGGCTTTTGATTGGTTTATCAAGAGGCTTCGATCACAATTCTTTTTTTGACTATGCTCCATTCGATTCGACTATATTAGTAGTAGTGAAGAAAAATTGAGTAATTGCTTGATATTTTTTTTTCTTTTGCAAGTTAAAATTTCATGTATAGGCCCAATTAGGCAAATTGTTTGATAGTTAGAGATAATTATAGAGATGGAGGACCTAATTTACATGGGTATAGTTAGTCTTGGTTGGGCGACCCTTGAGCTATAGAAGAAATGGTTGGAAAAATTGGTTAAAGAGATTAAAAAGACATTATCAATACAATTTATTTCCAAGTCACTTGCTAGATTATAATCTCAAAGGTAGCGAAATAAAGTTTACCGACATTATATGGATGAGAACTTAAATAAAGATTCATTTGAAAAAGATAGATTAATATTTTTCAAAAATCAAAATGACGTTTAAGTCTTTGACAATAGTGATTATAATCTTAATGCCTTTTTAAGAGGCCTTGATGATAAAATGATTATGCTGGATTTGATCAAATAAATTTTCGTCACGATAGTAAGGGAGATAGGGGCTAAGAACCTGTCAGGGGCGGATACTTACTGGGTAACACCCCAGGTTGGGGCCGAGATTCCACAAGAGTTGATTGAGAAGGAGGGAGGTTGTGGCAACATCTAAACCTGTGACTAGATCTTGATTGAAGGTTCATCCCAAATTCGTAACCGAGCTAGCCATCACGGGCCATGCAAAGAGTTTCTAGTACAACTTGGGAGCTTTCATGCTAGGAGTAACTTTTTGACAACTGAAGCTGAAACTTAAATTTCAGAAAGTACGGGCCAAGTGCGAGAGTAGCTGCAGAACATGGTTGGACGGCTCATCACGTGACAAAGGAAACGCGCTGACATAGGAGCAGTTTCACATGAATGGGTCGTGGCTTGGGCTGACCAACGACGGACCTGCCGAGGGACCTATGGAGGATGGCATGCCGCTTGGGGAGTTAGCCAATCTCAAGTAGAAAGGGTCCATGCAAGAATATTAATCGCTTCAACCTTTATTGGACTTGAAAACATGCAAACAAGTCAACTTTTTCACTGCGGGATTGGCTAAGATCCTCCGGCCTCCGTATGGAGGTGGAACTACATTGCCCAGGAAATTTAGATATTGCCATGACCCTCGCTTGCCCATTGGAACGGAAATGATGGTGTCTCGGTGCTGTCTGGCCTTCATTCAGGAAGGCCAACGTGGGGTCGACTTCCTGGCCAATTACTACGGTGCTCTCTTCTCCTGGTGGGAACAATAGTAGCATTCTGCAGGCATCACCTGTGCCACCCAGTGGTCCTGTAAAGACACTATTGTTTTTCTCAAGCGACTTGCGTTAGTGGGGTTTGTAGAAATACATGCTAAAGAGTTGTGTTTCCACCTTGATGATAACCCAACTGGCATATGCATGTGACTATTTTGATAAAGTGTCCTATGCCTACTGGTTTTGTCAACATTTCTTTTCTCGTGGGTTTCTACTTTCTGTTGAATGGCTTCAACATGGTACTCGGATCAAATGGTTGAGCACAGAAGGCCAATAATATGGGATCTTGGCTCAACCGTGGTTGCTGGGAACTGTTGGTTTGCTGGGATGATGGCTTGGGAGGACAAGCTCAATTTGGAGCTATTGTTTGCTTGCCACATGGATTGACCTTTTAGTATAATTGTATGGATGATGTTAACATGTATATATATCTTAACGGTTTTTGGCCAAAGCTATTTGATGAGATAGGTTTTTGATTTTCAGGGGAAACTATTTGTAACTAGCTGCCCGTCACAGTTCATAAATGCTTACTTTTCATTGAAGGAAATTTTACTACCAAAGAAAAGGAGACCACTCTAAGGTAGGATTTTTGTCATTTTAGGTAAAGTGGGTGCGGGGATCGTGATACACCTATCCAGAGAAGGATCTACATATGATTTTCTGCTTCTTTGTTTCTCTTGGTGGGGCTAAGGAATGCGTGCATGGGTTAACATGTCAGATTAGTTGGGAGCTCTGCAAAGACTTACAATATATTGTTGTATTAATCTTTTTTTTTATATAGAATGGCTACTGAATTAGGTGACATGATAAGTTTGTAAATGCTTATTTTTGATAAAGTTAGTTTTACTTTAAAGAAAAGAAAAAGAAAAAGAGACCACTCCAGAACAGGATTTTTGGCATTGTAGTAAAAGATAGTGTGGGCACTATGATACACATATTCAAAGCAAGGATCTATGCATGTGTTTTTTTTGGGTTACTTTTCTGTGGTTGGGTCAAGGAATGCGGCCATGGTTTAACATTTCGGATTAGTTTGGATGCTCTGCTGCGACTTCCAAAATGCTTTTGGGATAAGTGGAAAGTTATTTTAATTGTTGTCGATTTCTCATAGAATGGCTACTTAACTAAGAGATCAACGTGAATTAAGTGAGGCAATAAATTTTCTAACTATCTTGTGTTGCATTATTAAATGGTTTCACCTGTTTCCGACTTCTATTGGCTGTCTTTGTACCCAAATTGTAAGTTGTACACTGGCACTTGAAGTCTTTGTTATATCGACACTTGCCAATACGGGCTAACAAAGTGCAAGGCAGCCATGTTCTAAATTTGGGGGGAAAAACTTGGCAATAAGCCAATAACCCAAGAGTGGGGGTCCAAAAATATTTAATTCAGCCTATGATGCATGGCACATTGACCTTTGATTAATATATATATATATATATATATTTTATTTAAAATGCAGTGCAGAGCATGAATCCGTGGAAGCTTTCTTGGAGGCGTTAGATAGGTTTGTACTCACATGATAACTTGATATCCTTCATCTTTCTTTAATACGGTTAGCTTTGTTTATGTTTTTGAGGTATTGCGATGGTTTCAGACTTCATTTCGTGAAATAGCGTGACATCATTTTCATGTTTATTTATTTTTACATTATTGTAAGCTAGACTTGCCTATTCCAAATTCAGCATTTTAGTACATCTTGTGTATGTTTTTGTAGAGACCCTGTAATTCAGGTAAAACTTCCGCCCGAGTAATTCACTAGCTTGCAAGAAATTACAGCATGTTATGGTAGTGGTTATAGCTGCTGTAGACAATCTTGCTTGCTTTACTATCTTTTAAGCTCCAGTAAACAGCACGTAGTCAGGACGTAGACGTAGTTTGAATTTCTTTGGTCAGGGCTTTTTCAGCTCTGCATTTTTTCCTTTTTTTCCCCTCCTTTCATAAGCAGCTTTGCGTTTGTGCTGTGGCTTCTTTATTATTCCGTGGGTAATAATGTATCGAATTCTGCTTGGAAACTAGTTATGATCCTGCTATTCTTGTTTTTGTAGAAAGGTATCAAGTACCATCGCTGGCAACTAAGCTAAACCAAGCTGGTGTTGTCTGCTTGTGGCATGTCTCAGGGATGCCTCTTCACTTGTTTGTCATGCGACAGACAAAATAAAGCACGTGCTTCTTGCCCGACAATTTGCCTAGTGATTTCCTGCACTAATATGTAAACTACCCTAACTGTGTTTTAGTGGGATTTCTTCCCATTCAAATTCGATGCCATGGTAACCGAATTCTCCTGAGAAGCCACACTTCCACACCGTTTCGCCTCAGTATCAGGCAATAGTCTTATTTGGCATAGGAGAATGCTAAAAGAATTCTTTTTTTTTAACCCTATGCATTGACCAGATATTTTATCAGACTAGTCTATCCTAGTCTCTTTTGTGAAGCTGCTGTTTTGTGAAGTTTTTGAGGCAAATGTAGCTTGCTTGGTAGTAATAGGTTGCATCTGTAAAGCTTGCAAACTTTCTGCCTTGGTTTTACTATTTAAATGCCAGATTATCTTGGCTTTTTTTTGTTTTGTAGCAATCTCGCTGACTACCTCTAGGAATCTGTCTAAATTACAGTAAGCATTGCTTAGTACCATCTTAGACATTTCTATTTTCATATACAAAATAAAAAAGAAAAGTTTGAGAAGTAATAGCTAGGGTTGTGCAGGTTTTTTTTTTGTGAATTAAAATTTCAATGGCTATAATTCTCTAACAACGGCTATATAGGATTAGTCGCTAAACTAATGACTTATACAAAGGTATATTAGGCATATAAGTGTAGATTCTCTATTTTTTTGTGTGCATATTCTGTGTATAGTGTATACATATACGTGTATATACATATGTATTTTACTATACATTTCTACAGTTGTAATATGTTCCATACAAGAAGACCAGCAGAGCTCCACTTCTTCTCCCTTGACTCAATAGTAGTTGGATGTGGTGCCCAAGATTTGCCCATGTTTATAGTGATGCTCGCAGTTTTCTTCCGATCTACCACCACTGACTCAATAAATTCCAAGGAACCATCCATCCAGATGTTGCTGCTTTTTGCTGACAATGTTAGCCCAGCCAAACTTTTGGGATCTGACGTGCCATTTCCATATATGCACCCAGCAAGCTGCTTCAGTGTGACCTAGCAGGCTGGAGATCCCGTCCTCAGGCCAAGAGTAGACATCCGACCTATACCCGTCTGACCCTCCACGAAGAGAGCGGGCATAGGTTGTTGGGGAGGGGAGGAGGTTGGGTGTTGGGGTGGTGGTGTTGATGTGCGATAATGTTTTGAAACCAGAAAGAAGGGAGATGTATTTTTAGTGAGTTTTGGATTCCCAGCTTGATGCAATCTTAGTATAATAATTTTCTTAGTGGAAACTGACGATGTGCCAACAATGGTTGCTTAAGAGGCTGGAGGACATTGACATTTGGATGATGATTTATCCTCTCACTTTGGACGCAATTAGTAGTTTTGCCTCTTAGCCTCTTTTTGCCTTATGTCATCTGTTTATCTTATATGGTTTCCTGATCAACATCCGTCTTTTTTTAGGGAAGTTGCTTCCTTGAAAGTGGAGGTTTCAAAAAGGTTCGTGTTGTTATCTTTGAATTTTGAATTTGAACGGGTCTTCCATTTCAAAATCTTTGTGGTACTGTGCATTCTTTTCAAAATAATGATTTTACCTTTCCTGTTTCCTTTGGTGCATTAAGCAGAGAAGTTTAACATGCTAGCCTGCGAACTATGAAAAATGACATATGGACCTTTTTATTAGTAGGGACATTGTAAGATTCTATTTTCTGATAAATTTCGGTCATACAGTCCTTGAGAAGTATTCTGGGGATAGCATCTTACGGAAATGTGTTATCCTAACAGGTCAAGCCTACCCCCCCCCCCCCAAAAAAAAGAAAAGGTAGTCGGAACCATATGCCCACAGTTCATTGGAATGTGTGCAATGGCTGTTAACCCGTATGTTAATTGATGTAGCAAACACAGTGAATCTTAGACTTGTTTTGTTTCCCAGTTGTTGCAGTCAATATGTTCATTAAATTTAATCTTATAGTCCACACCACTTGTCATAGGCTTTAATGGAAAAAGATCTTCATGGGAAGCCCTAAGCGGATGGCTAGCTCCTAGTTTGTCTTCTTTTTCCTTATGCCATGCCATGAAGATGCAAAACACCTCAGGTTCTGCGGCATCTCTTTTGGCATGCTTTGCCAATATTTCCCAATTTTTTGGTGGTGTCTTTGGTTTCTCTCTCTCCATATAGAGTAGACTACAGCAATAAAGCCAAAAGACAATAGTCCTGAAATTCATATTTCCATGCATTCTCCAGCAACTAGTCTTGAAGTCTTTGCCATTTGTAGTTTAAGTCTTCACATTGTAACTGCATCAATATAGCCTTCCACGCAAATTTGGAATAAGAGCATTGGAGAAATAGGTGCTTATGGTCTTCGTAAGCCCTGTCACTCAGTTTAAGTGTGTTTCTGATAGAATGTCTATTCAAGCAAAAAATCCACAAAGTAAAAGCACACCAACGCTTGCACCTTTTTGGCCAGACTTTTCCATCCCATGGAACCTTGGGTTATGAAAAAAAAGAGTGAACTCTTGTTATAATCTTGTTTTTTCCGTTATATCTATAGATTCTTTTTTTTTAATCAGAAAGAAACATTCTGATCCCATACTTTCCGCATTGAACCCTCCTGAATATTACAAATGCTTCTCATGTTCCCCTGCTTGACCATATAATAGGAGGATTTGGGAGTGGTAGGCTGAATTTGCTTGTCCCACTCTGTATTTGTTTTGGAGGTGTCATTTACCTTGAGAAAAATAGCAAGAAACGTCTCCAATAGTTCTATCACCTCGCCTCTTTGGCTTAAACATTACCACCCCCCCATTTGAGAAGACAACCTGTTATATCTTAACCATTTGGAGCACAAGACACATTGTCCTGTTCATCTTATAGGACTGGGCTGAGGCTTTTACATGGATTTCATAATGTCTGCTGGCCTGGCATTATTGACTCATTTAATCAGGTCAATCTGGCAGCAAGGAGCTAGCTCTCGACCAACCATCCTCGAGACATTTTATGACCCTCTTGACGATGGACCTGCTACAAACTTCCAATGACCTTAAGGAACCCCCATATTCTAACTTAGATCATTAGCTTTAAACATTCTGGATAATTCCAGAACAAATGTAACAGCCTAGGACTTGTGGTTTGGCTGAACAAAATTTACACTTTTCCGAATTTAGGACTAGGCTTATTATAAAGAATCACTGGGCAAACCCGAAAATGGATGAAGAGTTATATAATCACGAAGAAGAAAATCCGGGATTAGCAAAGACGTCCTTTGTTTCAGCAAGGGCTGTCGTGGATGTCTTCTGAATATGAAGCGAAATTAATTCAAGGTACCTTATGTAGCGACTGGAGAAAATTTTTAAATGAAAGAGTGAAATATAACTTCATTAATGATTGATCAAAGAGGGAATTTTATGTTGTTGTCCCTCCCACCCCCTGGCTGTCCATCACTGATAAAAGTTTTCTTGTGCAGGCATGTTGATCTGTCGGGATTGAATCTTCTCAAAAGGTCTGTTTGATCGGATCTTTTCTTTCTATTCCCTTTTTGTATTTGCAACTAAGAGTCTGTTAAAATGTATCATTTTTTTAATTAATATAACAGCAGGGCTGGGGTTGTTTCATTAGACCTTAATATTGCAAAATGCTCTTCGTCCCCCCTCCCTTCTTTTTTTTCTTCTCTATCCTAGTGTGCAAAAGATCGTAATTACAAGTTACAACAAATACAATATCTGAAGACTTTTTTTGGTAAGCAAAGTTCATTAAAAAGCCAAATTAGGCATCTTTACAGATGAGGTTTTAAGGGCTAGCCAACGACAAACAATGACTGTTCAAATTAACAGGCACTTGTCTACTTCTAGTGCATTCTACAGCTAATCTAGTGCTAGCAAGTGTAGCTTGCGTAAAGTACAAGAGGCTTGATGTATTACAACGTTTTGCCACCCAAAAAAAGCTTACCCCTTACAGAATTACACGTAATTACAAGAGTTTGTTACAGAAGTTATAACTAAGATCAGTAGAATGTAACCAAGAGTGTCGGTGAAGGCGATTGATGACCAAGGAAGATTCCTGTAAAACTGCCACATTATCTCCCATCTGACTGATATAAAATGAGAACACCAACAACCAAACTGCCACATTATCTCCCATCTGACTGATATAAAATGTGAACACCAACAACCAAGTAGCCCTACACTTTCCAGCTAAGCTAAGGTGAGGGAATGAATAGACAGGGATATGTGAAGAACAACATTTGTTGCAATCCATAAAGAAAGAAATATAGCCAAGGTAGAGCCAAGACCTAGAAGTTGAGAAGTGTAGACCACCCAAACATGCATTCCGAAATTTCGGAAGTTCCAGCTCTGGAGTAGAAGAAGCTCCAGCTTGGACCAGAATCATTCTCGAGCAAAACTTTTGTTGCGATACACATATTAACCGCAAGGTCCCAGTTATAGTTGCTTCAATTGTAGCCTTTCCATGACTATAGTGTATCTAATGCATTCCATTATGTCATTTGTCATAGTATGACCATCATACTCCAGCTTCTGGTATAGCCTCTTGTTTCTTTCCTTCTAAATGTTGTAAACCACTGCAGAAAACCCGAACGTAACTAAATCCTTTTGTAATTTTGACCCCCAGCTATTTGTGGAGGTCAGCCAATTGATGATACTATGCCAATCATAGGGTCTGGCTCCGCATTTACAATGTTGTATAATGCAGTCCACACTTTAGCAGCAAACTGACTGTGGGAAAAGTGGTGAACAGGATCTTCCAATAACCTGCAATCCAAGACACATGAATTAGTGCTAATTAAACCCCAATTCAATTATTTATCTTGTGTATTCAGCCTCTTCCAACATGTAACCAGTTTTAAAAAGAGGTACTTGCAGGGACAAGTTGTTCCTTCATGGACTGTTGACACTTTTGCATCTACTGGGATACTCAATTTCCTTTTTAATTCCGGATGTGAGGAAGTTAATGCCCTCCATGGGTGCCAAGGGTCATTCCAGAAGGAGGTATTTTCTGCATTACCTAAACCTCTTTCAATACAGTTGGCATACAAGTCTTGTACCCAAAACATCCTTTTCCAAAGCCATGAGCGCGATGACCTTGGCTTAACCTCTCATATACTTCCCCTTCGATATGACCATATGTACCTGTTTTACCCAGAGGTTTTCTTTAGCTCACATATGCTTCATACACTCTTCATAATGTATGCATTGTTTACCAAGGTCAGATCCGGAATCCCTAGTCCACCACATTCTTTAAGTTGACATACACTAGACCACTTGACCTTTGCCTTTCTAGTCCCACCCTATATAAATGAATTGAGAATCTTGTTAATTTCTTTAACGATTCTCCTAGGAAAGAAGTACAAAGCAGTCTAGAAACGCTTAATTTATAAGCTGCGGTTTTCCCCCATAAGACAGTTGTGAAGCTATCCAACTCTTGACTTTGCTAGTGATTTTGTCCAAAAGCTCCCCGCTATCACAGTAGGAAAGTTTTCCTGTAATAAGAGGAACACCTAGGTACTGAATTGGGAGTTTTTCCATCTCCGTACCTAAGAGATTTTCTATGTTAACCTTCTCTTGAGAGTTAGTTCCAGATGTTAAGATTTCACATTCCTGAAGAGTTGGTTGAAGGCCAGATAGGGATTGAAAATCCAGCAGAGTATCCTTGATTACTTTTACAGAATCAATATCTGCATTTGTGAGAACAAAAAGGTCATACGCAAAGGCCAGTGAGGAAATATTTAGTTACAAGATTGAAAAGACATAGGGATAAGGGGTTACCTTGTCTAAGACCTCTTGAGGCTTAAAATTACCTAGCAAGGATCTGTTCAGATTTATAGAAAAGGATGCAATTGAGATACACAACCTCTTTTTCCTATAGTTCTTAACTAGCTCATGAATAAGGATATTGTTTTAAATTTGTCTGTCTTTGACAAAAGCATATTGATTTTCCTCTATCAAATGCGGGAGTAGAGGTTTTAACCTAGTCACATAGACCTTTAATATCATCTTATAAATGACATTACAATATGATATATGCCTAAATTTCTTCATTCTAATTGTTTTATTAACCTTTAAGATAAGTGGTAGAGCAGTAGCATTGATAGGGTAAAACATGAAGTTTTGGTTAAAGAAAAACTCAATGGCATCCAGACTTTCTTCATATATGAGGCTCCAATTAGCCTTGTAAAATTCAGCCGAGTATCCGTCCGGACCAGGGACACTGATTTCAGAGAAAAAAGGCTTCTTTAATTTTTTTCCTGTTAATAGGGGAGGAAAGGGAAAGCTTTGTGCATTAGACAAAGACTTACCAGTCCAGTTCAGAGAATGGTTGCTGCTAGAAGGAGGTTCAGTAAGTAGTTTTTCAAAGAAACCTATGGTCATGCCCTTTACCTGCTCATAATCCTCAATCATTACCTCTTCTTCATTTTAAAGTCTCAGGTTTTTGTTCCTAGCACAATGAGCCTTAGCAAACCTGTGGAAGAACCTGGTATTTTTGTCTCCTCCTTTATCCACTTCACTCTAGACTTCTCCTTGAAGAATCTAGTGTAAGTTTTCCAAAGATTAGACACCTCTGTTTGTAATTGTGAGTTGGTAATGTCCTTTATTAACCTACTTTGACCTCCTCCAGCATGAATGTGGCTTTATCTACTCTGTTAGTGATTGGCCGAGCTTTTCTTTATTTAACTTTCTCAGGAGGTCTTTTAATCTCTTAAGCTTCCTAGTGAACCTAATCCATTGGGTTCCCTGTTTCCACATCCTCCCAACTGTCCCTAAGAACGGCCTTAAAGTTAAGGTGATTCATCCAACCCTTCATGAACTTGAAGGGTTTAGGAACAAATTTGTTATTCAACTGTAGAAAAAGATCCGAGAGTGGCCAGATGAGATAGGAGCATCATAGTCAAGTTGGAAATAAGGAATCAATGTCTTCTAATGTTCATTACAGAACATATGATCTATTTTAGTATATATTCTTTGGTCATCATTCCTATTGTAAGACCAAGTGTATTCAACCCTCCTTGAAAGAATATTTATCATGTCTATATCTCTCACTCAATCAGTGAACTCCTTCATAGCATTTCTATCAATATTCTTGGTACCACTTTTCCTCCTACCATCTACGATGATATTAAACACCCATAACTAACCATTGTTGATCCTTGTATAACTGGTATTAATACCTAAGTTCTCTCCGTAGGTCTCTCATATTGTTTCTCTCATTGAAGGCGTAAACAACGGTTAAAGTAATCTTTTCATTGTATGAAGAGATTTTTTTTTATTGTATGAAGAGATTAGTTTAAGCTTACATATAATTAGCTGTTCATTACAATGCAACAACTTTCCCTTGAAAAGATTAGGGTCCCAGACTAACCAAATTCTGGAAACAGAGTTTGCAAGAGTGATATGCAGTACATTCTAATGTGTAAACACATTACTAGCTATGCTATCAAAATTTTCCTTCATAACTTTAACTTCTGCAAGTCCCACGAGTCATGTGTCTTTTGCGCAAATGAAGTCCTAACTTTACGTTGCCTTAATGGGTGAGTTTAGACCCTTTATATTCCAACACAAAAACTTAACCATCTTAGGGTTTTAGTTCCTCTAGGTCTTCTCTAGAATTGCTCAGTATAACGTGCATTAGTGTGAAGGTGACATTAATGGGAAATCACACCATTAAATGGGTCGCCAATGGGGTTTGTATTTGGTGAAATTTTTTCCCGAAAGCCTAAAGTTCACAGCTAGTTCCCATTTAAATCTGCTGCACTTATATCCTCTCCACTTAGCTGTAGTAAAGGAAAGACTATCAAGAGTTTCCTTAATGATATTGCTGGCTTCCTTTTCTGTTTGCTTGAATATTCTATTATTTCTTTCTCTCCAAAAGCGGTATAGTGTAGGGGCGAATCCTAGGCAAGCCAGATTTTTTTTTAATTTGGAATGCCAACGGTTGTTTGAGCTAAAGACATCCAAGATATCTTGCCAATGAACTCCCCAAAAACTAGAATTCACCTGGTGAAGGATTGAATTCTAGATTTGAAAGGAGAGATGACATTGAAAAAAGAGGTGATCACGAGACTCAATGGCTCTACTGCAGAGGATGCAGATATTTGAAGTTTGTCTAGGGTATTCATTCTATTCTAACATGCAATCCATTCGATTATGGCATAACGTGGAATCGAGCGATTACCTTAAATAGTTATTCTCCAATGTACAAGGGGCTGTTGCACATGGATATCCTTTACTGCCTCTTTTATCAAGAATTTTGTATTATGGAGGCATTTCCATTCATCTGCCCCTTGCTTCCTCCTAACCTTATTACAGTCCATACTGAAACACCTAACTTTATCATCCCAACCTCTACCAAATGGAATCCTTCACTTGTTATTAGCTGGGACACTGGTGACTTTGGCGTTATCAGAAATGTGCAGTTTTCGTTTTAAGTTTGGGTGGCTAGTTTCTAAAATCCCCAGGGATGCCAAGGGTCCCTCCAAAAGAAAGTGGAGCTCCTATTTCCTGTCACTCTCTTCACTCTATCATTATAGTTGTTCATGACAACTAGCATTTTCTTCCAAATCCATGAGTCCGAAGGTTTGGTTTTGGTTTCTAGAAGGATCTACCTTTTAATATCTCAGAGTGAATCCATTTCACGTCAAGGCATTCCTTGCTTTGGCAGATGTCCCAAATGTTCATAATATAGGCATTATTTGTGAGGTTTATGTCATGGATACCCAATCAACCCCTTTCCTTTAACTGACAGACTGACACTTGATCTTTGCTTTCCTAGTGCTTTCCCGTAGGAAACCCTTAAGAATTTTTTCAACGTCTTTGATAATTTTCCTAGGTAGGAAAAGAAAAGCAGTCCAGTACCTGCAGATGACTATTAGCACTGATTTGATAGGCAACACTTTACCACCATAGGAAGATTTTTGTTTGCCCATTTGGTTACTCTAGCAGGCAATCTGTCCAGAAGTGGGGAGCAGTTTGAATATGATAATTTACCCACTGTCAAAGGGACCCGCAGGTGTTTAATTTGGAGAGAGCCTAATTGCATTTCTAAAATCTGAGCAATTTCAGCTTGTGCTTGGGAATTTATGCCAGAAGTAAAAAATCATGCTCTTTTGCTGATTAAGTCTCAAACAAGAGAGGCTTTGGAAGCTCTCCAATGTACTCTTTATTATGGTAGCCGATTGGGGGTCTGCCTTTGACAAGATAAACAAATCATCAGCAAAGGCAAGTGAAGTGATGTTTAGCTTTTTGCATCTAGGGTGGAAGTTAAATGGATAGTTTGAGGATTTGTTTTTCAGTAGCTGTGTGGGGCCTTCAATTACTAGAATGAACAAGTAGGGAGACAGTGGGTCTCCCTGTCTGAGTCCCCTAGTAGCACTGAAGTGACCAGTGAGAGAGCCATTAAGGTTAACAGAGAATGTAGCAGTTGTGATGCATAGCTCCACCTACTTAATGAAAGCAGGTGGGAAGTGCATCAGTCTGAGGATTAGCAGTAGATACTGCCAATTGACTGTATCAAATGCTTTCATAATATCAACCTTAATGTCACAACATTTTGGGCCATCTGAGTTCTTTTAATTTTTCACTAGATCGTGAACTAGGAGAATATTGCTTTGGATTGTTCTACCTTTCACAGAGGCAGATTGGTTTTCACTTATTAGGGAGGGCAGTAGAGGTTTATGTCTGTTGGCTAGTATTTTGGTAATCACTTTGTAAGTGACATTACAACAGAAGATAGGTCGGAAATCTTTCATCTTGAGAGGGTTATATACTTTTGGGATTAGGGAAATGGATGTTGCGTTAATAAGATAGTACATATAGTTCCTGTTGAAAAAATATTCTATTGCATCCAAGAAATCCGAACCTATAATTCCCCAGTTTTCTTTAAAGAAAGCTGCAGAGTAGCCATCCGGTCCTGGGGCGCTATCTGAGTTAATGGAGAATAGGCCTTCTTTGATCTCTTGTCTAGAGACAGGCTGGGCAAGGGTTTGGCCCTGAGCATCTGTTAAGGTAAACCCAGACCAATTTCGATATGGCTGAGCTGATGGGTTCGGTTCTGTGAATAGTGTTTCGAAGTAGCTAGTGGCTTCATCTTCAATCATAGTATAGTCTTCTATTATATTCCCCTCCTCATTCATTAGCCTAAGGATTTTGTTTCTTGCATTATAGATCTTCATTGTCCTGTGAAAAAACTGTGTTTTTATCTCCTTTTTTCATCCATTTGATTCTAGATTTTTCCTTGAAAAAAGATTCTCCAAAGGCAGCTAATCTAGCATATTCCTCTAGAGAATAGTGCTCTTCAACCTGAAGCTGTGGGTCACAGGGGTATTGGATAGATTTCATTTGTGATTTTTCAAGTTGGCCTTTGGCTACCTGAACTATTTTCGATATATTACCAAATTTTTCTGTGTTTAGTAACTTTAGTGGAGCTTTTAGTTTTTTGAGTTTTTTTTGGTTAGGATCTGCAAAGGGTTATCTGTTTGTTCCTCTAGCCACACAGACCTAAGAATATCTTGATAAGTGGGATGCATCATCCAGCCTCTCAAGAATTTAAAGACGAAGTCGCTAGTTATATTGGATAGATAACACCCCAGGAGAATGATCAGAAGATGAAAATATTCGGCCGACTGGAATGAGAGGGAAAAGATTAATTCCTTTTTACTTTTACAAGATCACTTACAATACATTTATACACTAATTTGGCCTATCAATTCCACTAATCAAGGGATGCTATATTAATACTATAAATGCTATATTAATGCTATGATTACAAAACTGAAATTTTCCTATTTACTCCACCTAATCAATCTCCTATAATTAGGCAATCACATTTACAACATACAATAATTACAATTTACTACAATCCTTGCCATATCCTTATCCGAACGTGATTATGGCTGCCAATAATTGCTCCAACACTCTCCCTCAAGCTGGAATGTAGATATTGTTCATGCCCAGCTTGCTGACTAGTCCCTCGAATGCTGGTCCGTGTAGTCCCTTAGTCAAAACATCCGCCACTTGCTGCTTAGTGGGAATATAGATCATAGTGAAACTCTTGTCGTCAATCTTTTCTCGAATAAAGTGGCGATCCACCTCAACGTGTTTAGTACGATCATGGTGGACTGGATTATGAGCAATGCTTACCGTGGCCTTGTTGTCACAATATAGACGGGTCAGACCATTGGTCATGACGCGCAACTCCTCCAACAACCTTTTTAACCATAGACCTTCGCACATTCCGTGAGCCAATGCTCGGAATTCAGCCTCAGCGCTACTTGACTGGTCGGACCATTGGTCATGCCGCTCACGATCCACTTCCTTGCCCCCATTGAGGTCTAGTTTCACGTTAGGCTCGGTGAGCGTTGCCGCTGGTCGACAACCTAACATCCCTGTTTCCTGCAGTAAGTCCAGCACATACTTCCGTTGGGAGATAAAAATACTTGATGAGTTCCGTGCCACTTCCATTTCCAGGAAATACCTTAGCGACCACAAATCTTTCATCTCAAATCTGCTACTGAGGTACTTCTTTAATGAGTCAATTTCATCCTGAGCATGTCATGTGAGAATATCATCAACATAAACTATTAAAATTGCACGAGTTCCTCCCAAAGTATGTTTATAAAATATAGTGTGATCAGCCTGTGACTGTTTAAAACCTTGAGTTTTAACAGCCTGAGTGAACTTTCCAAACCATTCGCGCGGGGACGGTTTCAGTCTGTACAACGATTTTTGTAATCTGCAAACTAAATTCCTTCCCCTGGAATATCCAGGTGGTAAGTCCATATACACTTCCTCATGAAGATCGCCATTTAAGAAAGCATTTTTAACATCTAGTTGTTGAAGTGGCCAGTTCAGACATGCTGCTAGAGAAAGTAGAATTCTTACCGAATTTAACTTGGCCACTGGTGCGAAGGTTTCATTATAATCAATACCAGATACCTGAGTGAAGCCTTTGACAACTAGCCATGCCTTGTACCTGCTGACACTTCCATCAGCATTAAACTTTACTGAGAACACCCATTTGCAGCCAACCAGTCATTTCCCTTCAGGCAGTTCTACCACTTTCCACGTGTTGTTTTTCTCCAACGCCCTCAACTCTTCTTGGACTGCATTTCTCCAATCCTTGTCTACGAGTGCCTCATCAATATTCTTAGGAATTTGAATGTTCGATACCCTTGCAGAAAATGCTGCAAACTTGGCCGACAACTTATCATTAGAAACAAAATTGGGAATAGGATGCTGAGTACATACTCTTTTTCCTTTCCGTAGGGCAATAGGTAGGTCCAAGTCAGTCGAAGTCTCCAAGGCGTCCTCCCCACTACAAGAGACAGAAACCGGTTCTGGAGGTTGGCATTTTGGAGAAATGTCCGTGTCTTTATCAACTTGAGTTTTGGATTTTCGTGAGTAGGCAATTATGTTTGGTGTTTTGGAAGCTTCAGGAGGGCGGCTTGGTGTGTGATCCGAAGTAGGTGGAGGCGACAGTGGTGAACTCGAACTTGGTAAGCACGGTTGAGAGTCTCTCCCTGAAGCACTGTCTGGGATAAGTGGAGCAGGCAGTGGTTCATTTGGTGCTATGGTAGGTAACGGTCCGAGTGAGAGGAGAGAGGGGTCGGCCAAGACCTGAGCTGAGGGAAAATAGGGCTCTTGTTCTCTAAAATGAGTATCCATGGTAACAAATACTCGACGGAGGGTAGGAGAATAAAATTTGTAACCGTGTTGAGTCGATGAGTAACCGATAAAAAGACACTTATAGGACCGGGGATCCAGCTTGGATATAGTGGGGCTACGATTATGAACAAACACTACACAGCCAAATACTTTGAGTGGGAGACTAGAACCACAATGAAAGAGAGGATAAGTGCGCTGAAGGACAGAAATCAGTGTCTCAAACTGTAGAGGCTTGGACGGAAGACGCTTAATTAAATGACAGGCTGTAAGAACTGCTTCTCCCCATAAATAGGTGTGACGTGCATAGTGAACATTAGGGCCCGAGCTACTTCCAATATATGACGATTTTTACGTTCGGCCACACCATTTTGTTGTGGTGTGTCTGGACAAGAGCTCTGGTGAATGATGCCCTCGGAAGCCAAGTAGGTGTTTAGGATTTTATTGAAATATTCTGTGCCATTGTCTATGCGTAGGATTTTGATTGAGGTTTGAAACCGGGTTTTTATCATGGAATGAAAATTTTGAAAAACAGTGGCTACCTCTGTTTTGTCCTTGAGAAGATAGACCCAACAAACCCTTGTGTGATCGTCAATAAAAGTGATAAACCACTTAGCACCAGAAATATTCTTAATCCGAGATGGACCCCAAAGATCATTATGCACGAGATGGAAAGGTACAGACTGAACATGCGGTTTTGAAGGATATTCATTTCGGACATGTTTAGCGGAGGTACAAGCATCACACTTTAAAGTAGACAAATGTTTATTATTCAAAGGAAATAATTGTTTAAGATAATGGAGATTGGGGTGTCCTAGTCTTCGATGGAGTAACAGTACATCAGTTTGTTCAAAGTTGGTAATAAGGGGAATTTAGGAGTGGCAGTATGGAGTGAATATTTTTGGGTGTTTTGGTTACTGTCTTCCTCAAAGTGACAAAGGACACTCCTTTCTCTAGCAATGCCAATCGTCTTCTCTGATTCCTGCTCCTGCAAAACACACATGCAGGCAGAGAACTTAGCACCACAACCAGACTCCTTTGTAAGCTTGCTAATGGAGATTAAATTGCAAGTTAACTTTGGAACATAAAGTACTGTTTCAAGCACAAGTGACGGGGCCACTTTCACAGATCCTTTTCCAACTACAAGTGCAAATGTCCCATCCGCCACTTTAACCCTCAATGTTCCGAGACTTGGGACGTATGTAGTGAATAGAGATAGGTTACCTGTCATGTGGTCAGTAGCTCCTTTGTCTAGGATCTAGGATGAGGATTCCACAAAGTTAACCGTACCTTGATGAGTGTCCGTGTTGGCCGAAGTAGAGGTCTCGGCCTGAGTCTTCAGGAGAGCCAGCATTTGTTTAAGTTGTGCTTGGTTCAGCGCCACCTGGCTTGAACCAATAGGAGAAGGGTTTCCTTCGGTGCCTGCACCGGGAAATGATGTTGGTGCCGCTGATGTGGTTGCACAGGGAGAGGATGTTTGTGAGCTCATCTCGGATGTGGATGAGAGTGACGTTGGGGTTATTTTGGTGTTTAGTGTTTCAGCTCTGATACCATGAAAATATTCTGCCGACTGGAATGAGAGGGAAAAGATTAATTCCTTCTTACTTTTACAAGATCACTTACAATACATTTATACGCTAATTTGGCCTATCAATCCCACTAATCAAGGGATGCTATATTAATGCTATAAATGCTATATTAATGTGATGATTACAAAACTGAAATTTTCCTATTTACTCCACCTAATCAATCTCCTATAATTAGGCAATCACATTTACAACATACAATAATTACAATTTACTACAATCCTTGCCATATCCTTATCCGAACGTGATTATGGCTGCCAATAATTGCTCCAACAGAAGATAAGGGAGCTTCATACACTAGTTGAAAATGAGGAATAAGATCTTTCCACTGCTCATTACAGAGCATATAATCAATTTTGGAATATGCCATATTTTCCCCTCTCTCCTATTAGACCATGTGAATTTAAAGTCTGTGGATGGAATATCAACTAGGTCAAGGTCCTAAATGCAATCAATAAAATCTTTAATTGCATTCCTATATACCGTATGTCTTCCAAATGTCCCTATACTATTTAGTATGATGTTTAAGTCTCCCATTAATAGCTAAGCTTTGTCTCCAAATACCTGATTTTGGTATCTAAGTTCCCTCCATAATTCCTTCCTATTGCTTTCGTTTTAGGCGTACACCACTGTGAGATAGAATTCATCATTCAATAGAGGGTAATGTTTCATTTTACAGGTTATGGATTGTTGAGTGTTTGATATCACCTGTCTTTCAGAAATATTAGGGTTCCAAGCCACCCAAATCCTTGACTGAGTTTGGTAGACTGTTATGCACTACTTCCCAGTTCCTACACGTGTTGGTCACAATGGATTTATAGTTGGTTTCTCTAATTTTTACTTCTACTAAGCCCCCTGACATTCCAACAGGCTATTTTAGTCATATATGATATTTACTCCCTCGACCCCTTGGTCGGCCTTTAGATGTCCCCCTACTGTATTGCCTGAGCTGATTAGGAACTTTGTTCTGGCCCTGCTACTTCCTCAAAAGCAGATGTGGCTTTTGGTTCCAGCTCATTTGATTCCTTAAGGATCTGACACATCTAATTCAAATTGTTGTTCCAAAGCTCTAGTTTGTTTCTTTGTAGAATAGGGGCTTTTTGGTGGTGAGGGTGTGTTACGGGAGTGAACACCTCTATGACTAGATTCACCTGTTTTAATTTTTGTGTTGCTTCTTAAAGTCAGGCTAAGAGACAGAGGAGTCGATGGAGTCCTCCTCAGAGAGGTGATCCATTTCTGCCTCTATATGGGAATCTGAGGAGGCGCCATCTTTTTCGCTCACATTCTTTTTTGTGCTGGGTAGGAAGTCTTCCTGATCCTCAGGAAAAGTGCTTACTTCAATAGAATCTTCCTCTATGTCAGTGAGGATCTCAAATTTGTTACCTGAACTACCTTGTAACTTAGGAGAAGAGATCAGAATGGTGTCACCTGATGGAGTTGTTGGGTTGCTTCTTGGACTTACGTCCTGTATTGCAACTTCAATATTTGTCAGCCATTTTCTCCATGCAAAAAAACTGTGCTTGCGAAAGACTTGCTTCATCTCCTCTTTGATTTGCAGCTGGAAGGTGGCCTATTGCCGTGTTCCCTTCCACTTTCACTACTTTCCTTTCTCATTTGTCCATCCTCGAGCTTTGTTTTGCCCTGGTTTGGCCAGTTTCATGTCATTGCAGATTTGAGGTTGCATGCCCTGTATATGTCTTGTTCCTCTCTCGTTAGCGCAAAAAGCCTCTATCTGACTTGTTCTGGGACCCTTTTTGTTTGCAGGAATGTCCAAAAGCCTTGCATGTAAGACATTGGCTTTGCATCCGCTTGTAAAGGACTTCTTGTGTGCATTCCTCCCCATTTTCATCTGTGTAGTGGATTTTTGTTTGGGGTGGTTCATCTGCCTTTATCTGGACACAGTTTTGTGCAAAGGCAACCTTCGATTGTTTGGTGGGCAGCTTATCCATGAAGAGGGGTTCTCCAATTAGGGTTCCCAACCCACTGAAAACGTGGGGGTTGAAATAGTGGGGTCTCAGTTTGGGGAATTGGACCCAAACATGAATAGTGTTAAGTTTTTGCTTCCGAATAGGTGTATCTAGGACCCATGGCCACATAAAGAGAACCCTGTTGCCAAAGGGGAAGGGGATTGCTCTAGAATATCTTGTTTTGTTTCTTCGGATTGAAATATGAAGACAAAAATGTTGTCTTCAATTCGTTGAACCTCGAGCAAACCTTTGGCTACCATCTTTGTTCAGCAAACTGTTGAATGTTGAAGAAACATGAGCTATTTCCTATCACTTGTCCAATAATTGATGATGTCCGCTTTCGCTTGTCATCAGCAATTTTTGCGGGACATGGCGAAGGATTTAGTGCCATTGTTAATATCGATTTATCGTATGAGAAGAGTAAATCAATTTTCTCGGCAGAAATCTAGCTTGAGCAAGGAGGCTCAAGCAGATTTCGCACGTCATTGTTCATATCGATTTATCGTATGAGAAGAGTAAATGAATTTTCTGGGCAGAAATCTAGCTTGAGCAAGGGGGCCAAGCAGACGAATAGTAGATTGCATATCGCTTAAAATGAACAAAATCGCAGTAGATATGTCCATTATTAGTGAGATTTAAGTGTATTTGGTTTCCCAACCTCAAGAAGTTGAGGCAAAGGGCCTTTACGCCCCAGATGAAAAACTCCCCTTACTGTACTCCGAAGTCGCGTTAGGTTGAAGAAAAGTGTGAAGGGAAGAATGAGATGAAGAGAGGAGAAGGGGCAGAAGTGGTGAAGAGAAGAAAAGTAGACGTTACGGTGGAGATAAGGTTGAAGAAGGGAGGTGCGGGAAGAAAGAGAAAACGAAGAAGGAGAAAAGGCACGAAAAAGTTGGGGAGATTTCTAGAGAGATGTAAGTACCAGATTCCTACTTAGGGGGTGTTCGCACTTGGGTATCGGAATCGGAATCGGGAATGGGTATGACAGTATACGGGTTTGACAGTATATGAGTTTGGATGCAAAAGTCATAATTGTTTGTTATTGAAGTGGGAATGAGCATGATTGCCATTGATGGTGTTTGAAACATACCGGAATTGAAATAGGTATCGAAGGTGGGCGGCTGTAAAATTGGCCGGAAAAATTTGACTGGCCAGAATAGTACCGGCCGACAGACGGCGGCGGGCCGGCGACGTTGAACGGCATGGGCCTTTGACCGTCCTGTTTGACCATTGGGGTTGGGTGGGGCCAGCTGAAGTGGGTTTAGAGTGTTCAAGCTCGAAACCACACCCCCATATTGAAAGACAAGGGAGGAGCTAGTATATCAAAAACGATATACATTACCAAATACTCAGATATCAATCCGAAACCCACACCCCAATTTTAACAACCAAACAACGTGTATTGGTTTGGAGGCCCTCTAAACCTATACCCTTAACGAAGAAACTCCCAACCAAACACCCCCTTAGATCATTAACTTTAAACGGTATGAATCCTTCCATAATAAATTTAACGGTCTAGAAGTTATAATTAGGAAGACGATCCCCCCTCCCAAACCCTAGTCAATGCCATTTGAAATCTGATGTGAAAGAAATTCAGCCTACCTCCATTTAGTGACATTAAAAAATTCTAGGTGGGTCATTAATGAATGACCAAATTAAAATCTATTGAAATATTTGAAATGTTTAATTTGTGATTTTATTTTACCAAATTGTAACTGCTATTGCATTTGAGTGTTTGGTCAAGCGCTGATCAATTGTTTCTTATGCAGGGATGCTGAAATGTTGAATTTGGATATAAATAAAAGGTTTGTTCATGAGGCTTTGTGTTAGGGTGTAATAGCTCAATTACACATGTGGCAAGTGCTATTTACAGTTGTATTATCTATACTCTTCACGCTTTAGAATGAATTTTTTTTCTTTGTGTTTCCTGCTGCACTAACGAGTAAGAGTTTTTCCTTTTTCTTAATTATTTTCTAATCTTGTATTTATGAATATATCACTAATATTTGTTTTTAGGGGTAGCGATGTTGGGTTACATCCTGATGTTGGGAAATGTCATTTGTTCCTCTATTTTTTTTAAAAAAATTTTGTAATTTAAATTTTTAGTGATAGAACAAGGAAGAAATTATAGTGTAGATAAGCATATACCAATAAAAACCAAATCTGCTAAATAAACCTGTTATAGATTGAATAAATTTTATTTCTGGTTTTAATACTAGGCACTAGGCCTCAATAAATAGTTAATGATGCTACAATTTAGGAATATAAAATCAATCATCCTAAACACAAAATCAATTACATTTATTCTATTTCCTTATTTTGTTGACATTGATATTCTAACACTTCCTTTCAAGTTAAGTCACGTGGTCCTCGATACTTAACTTGCCCAGAATATCGAGGAAACGTCCAGTTGATACAGTTTTTGTGAGTATGTCAGATAGCTGGTCTTCTGATCTCACAAACGGTAGACAAACTTCTTGACCTTCGAGCTTTTCTTTTATGAAGTGCCGATCCACTTCCACATGCTTTGTTCGCTCGTATTGCACTGGATTTTAAGAAATTATTATCGTTGCCTTATTATCACACATCAACCTCGGTACCGTCTTCGGAGAATATCCTATTTCTGCCGGTATTTTTCTGATCCACAATATCTCAGCTAGTCCTTTAGCAGTCCGTCGGAACTCAGCTTTCGCACTGGACAAGGCCACCACCTTCTGCTTTTTGCTATTCCAAGTGACTAGGTTTCCTCCAATCAAAGTAAAATATCCTGACGTTGACCTCCTGTCATTTGAATTTCCAGCCCAATCAGCATCTGTGTAGACCTGTACCTCAAGATGACCATGCTTTCGAAAGACTACCCCTCTTCCAGGAGACCCTTTTAGATATCGTACAATCCTTAGTGCTGCCTCCATATGCTGTTTTTGTGGTTTATGCATGAACTGGCTTATTACTCTAATAGAGTAAGCTATGTCGGGCTGTGTATGTGATAGATAAATCAATTTCTCTGCCAATTGTTGTTAGCTTGACTTGTCTGGCGGCTCTGCCCCTGGAACTATTTTCAATCCATGGCTTATCATCATTGGAGTTTCAGCAGGTCTACAGTCTATCAACCCCGTCTCCGCCAAGAGGTCAAGGACATACTTTCTTTGTGATATAAATATTCTAGCTTTGGCTTGGAAGACCTCAATTCCTAGAAAATACTTAAGTGCTCCTAGGTCCTTCATTTCAAACTCTCAGAATAATTTCTGCTTTAGAGTTATGATCTCTTCGTCATCATTGCCAGTAATAATCATGTCATCCACATATATGACTAGATAGGTAACTCATTCCTGTCACTTTCTTAAGAACAACGTATGATCCGCATTACTCTGGTGATCTCCATGCTTCTTCATAGCCATAGTAAATCGTCCAAACCAGGCCCATGGTGACTGTTTTAGGCCGTATAGAGCTTTGCGTGGACAACATACCTCTCCTGTTCTGAATGCTGCCGAAAAACCTAGTGGTGTCTCCATATACACCTACTCTTTTAGATCTCTATGTAGGAATGTATTCTTAACATCTAACTGATATAAGAGCCATTGGTGGTTTGCTCTGATCGTGTCTATTTTTGCTACTAGAGAGAATGTTTCGGAATAATCTATACCGTAAGTTTGTGTAGCCTTTTGCTACCAACCTTGCTTTGTACCTTTCTACTGTTCCGGCTGCTCGATGTTTTATCGTATATGGAGGCCCTGGATTCATATTCAGACTCATATCTTGTTGGAGGTACCCCTGTGTTTCTCCTCGGAAGAAGGATATATCTGTGTCCTGTAGGCTCAATAATCTGGTTAGAGGGTTGATCAGGGGGTTTTGTAGAAGGCTCGGACTCTATGGAACCAGAGGGCTCAGTGAACGTACTTACCGATGACTGGTCATGATTAAACGTAGTGAACTCTACTTTGTCATCTGAGGTTGGTACAGTGACTTGGCATACTCACTCTGTCGGAACAGCTTCTGGTAGAACCGGTTTGTGTTACCACTCGAGTGAATCGTTCTAGATATCCTCCCCCTGAGATCGAGGTGTGGTTGGAAATAGTTTTAAGATTCAAGGAAGTTACAGTCCATGGTGGTATATAATCGACAAGTCGTTGGATCGTAACACCTGTACCTTTTTTGATTGACTCCATACCCCACGAACACACTTAATCGCATAGGGGTCCAATTTAGACCGTTGGAATTTTGTAATATGAACGTAGACCGTGCTCCCAAAGATTCGAGGAGGAAGCGTGAGGTGGAGGGAGAGGAACAGAGTGGTATGTTGCAAGGGAGGCCAATTGTGTTTGTTTTTTAAGGATTTTGGTTGATAGGCGATTAGCCAGATTATTTGCAGTGGCAACCGCCTCAGACCAGTAAGAGGCTGGGACATGAGATTCGAGCAAAAGAGATCGGGTTATTTCGAGAAAGATACGACTTTTACGTTCAGTGACTCCATTTTGTTAGGGAGTATCTGGATATGTGGTTTGGTGTATGAGGCCTTGGCTGCGGAAGAATTCATGGAGTTGCTTGTTTACATATTCGCTGCCATTATCAGTGCGTAGAATCTGAATGTTTTTCTGGTATTGTGTAAAAACCACATGGTAAAACATGACAAATTTATCGAAGACTTCGGACTTATGTTTAAGAAAATAAATCCAAGTTATGCGGGTACAATCATCAACAAATAGTAAAAGATATGAAAAACCATTGCGACTCAAGATCGGGGAAGGTCCCCACACGTCTGAATGGACAAGTGAGAAAGGATTGAGCGTTCTAGTATTATTTAGGGATAAGACTGTTTATGGCTTTTGTATAAGATACATATATCACAAGGTAAAGACGAGTACTGGTTAAATATATGTGGAAGGAGTGTCTGTAGATACCCCAAGGATGGATATCTAAGTCGGCGGTGACACAACCAGATCTGCCACTACCGTCCCATGAGTGAGCGCTACTGCCGTGTTAGTCCACCTCATCGACAAAGTAAAGTCCCTCACGTTCAGAACCATGCCTAATGATGTTCCCGTCCGAATATCATGCAGGAGACAAAAAGTCTAGTGGATCAGGATTATGCAATTTAATTCTTTTGTGAGATGGCTAATTAATAATAATTTATAAGAAAGTGTGCAGACATAAATACAATTTTTGAGTTTTATAGATGATGACAGACGAATATTACATGTCCCTCTAATGAGGGAGCACCCGCCATTAGCTATGCGAATAAATTTTTTTGTAGGGTGAGTGAGGTGGTGAAAATCGCGGATATTATAGGACATTGTATCGGTAGAACCACAATCAAATAGCCAGTTGGGATTGTGTGTTGGTTCGATGTTGTGGGACATGTGGGTCGTGGGTTTTGGTTTATGGGTGGGCCGTTTAATCTCTGGTGGGCCGCTAGTTTTGAAGGCATAAAGAGCTGGGTCGGGTCGAGATAAACCCATGTCAGAAGGAGCTGGGTCGGGCTGAGATGATCCCGGGTCAGGGTTGCCTTTCCTGTGTTGCCAAGACTGCCCCTGGTGATCCTGTAAATTGTCAAAAAAAATCCCTACCTGTTTTATAAATATGAGTGGAGGGACTTGGAGGTAATTTCGCCCCAAGCCCTACTCCTTTATTATTGTTACCCGACGGTTCTAGATCCTTCTTCTGTGGGTCTTGGCCGCCACTGCTGGTCAGTCCTCCAAAGCCTTGGATATCTCATTGCCCCTTGCCATCGCTGGTGACAACTGTGTTGTCCGTGGCTGCGACTCCTCGCTTCCCTCTTTTTCTGGTGCCTGGCCACCACTCTGGGTAGCCAATCAATTGGAAGCAGTCCTCTGCCATGTGCCTGCTACCACCGCAGTAAGTGCATCGAAGGTTGCTTCTTTCATCCTTTCGACGGGATGATGCTCGCGGAGCATTTCTCCCCTGGTCTGACCGCCCTCCACGCTCTTGTCTGATACGTGTCTCTCGTCTCTCGGAGTTCAGTCGGCTCACTTCCAATCCCTGAAGGGTTACCTGAGGATTGTTCCCCTCCATCTTCCAATATTTCTCTCCGGTGTGTTTCCTGTCAGATTTGGGAGTATGCTTCCTCTACTGTTGGTAGAGGATCCATTTTGAGAATATCGTGTTTCTCTGCATCATAATCTCCGCTGATGGTTTGTAAAAATTGGTAAAGTCGGTTTTGTTGTTGGATTTGGTTGTACACTGTCATATCTCTGGGACAATGCATCGGGTTGGGTAGTTGGCAGCTAACTTCCTTCCATATCGATTGTAGTTGGCTGTTGATCCTTTCCAGTGGCTGAGAACCTTGTATCGAGATGTTGGCTTTGACAGTTAAGTAATAGATTTGAAAGGGGTCTTTGTCATTTCTATATGGACTCTATGCCTTTTCATAGATCCCAAGACGTGGGATAATCTATGTATTGGTCGACAATGTCGGGTTCAATATTCTCTAGAATCCACGTGATGACCACAGAGCCTGATTGCCTCCATTGTTCATACAGTGAATCATTTTTCTGAGGTGGGGAACGGTGATATGTCTGAGTTTCCCCTTTCCATCAATGACAAGACTAATCTTCCTTGCCCAGACCGCATAATTATGATCATTGAGTTTATCGGCTAGACTGAGCTGTGCAGTGGATGAACTCTCTGCTAGGTGCTGCTTCGGTGTCCATTTTTGCAGAAGTTCTAGGGCTTGGGACAAATTTAAGGGTTCGATTGAAGTGTTGGTTGCCCCTCCATAATGGAATGTGTCCGACTGAGGTGTTTGGTCGGCCATATAGAAAGGTTACGGTTCGGTAGAGGATGAGTGTTTTGTATTTCACCACTTTAATGATGAAATACTAGCTCTGATACCATGTTAAAGATTGAAAAGATTTTCTTTCTTGCTTTGATACTCGGCACTAGGCCTCAATAAATAGTTACAATGATGCTATAATTTGTGAATAGAAAATCAATCATCCTAAATACAAAATAAATCACATTTATTCTATTTCCTTATTTTGTTGATCTTGTGATATTCGCACAAAACCCTCTATACATTTAAATAGCAAAGATATTAAGGTCTATTGCATGTTAACTGCAATCTCCTGATTTGTTCTACTTTTCCTAACCCTCTTCCACGAATTAACAGTTTTGTATACAGTAAAAAAAAGCTTTATTCTGCTTATAAAATCTTTCCTAGCCCTTTATTATACACATTGATCCCTTTTCATTCCAAATGTCATTGATAGTCGCTGCAAACAAGTGGCATCACAAGTTCAATTTGGAAGTTGAAATTCCACGGAGTCACCAGATAGACATAAACCGCAGGCATTCTCTTGAATCGTACCTCTATTCTGGAGTTTATCTTGTGTGCGTAGCTTTTCCCGACACAATCCAAAGAGCTTTTGCATGTGCCTTGGCGAACATCTATAGCCCAAGGAATTGTCTGGCCTTTTAGATTCCTCTCTGTATTTCCCTTTAAAAGCTTTCTTGCACTTCTTCTCCAGAATACCCTCAGAGGTGCCATGGGTCCAACCAAAAGAAGTTGACTTTTTTTAATATGTCGATTACAGATGCCTTTGATCCTCGGAAATTTCTTGTGTCCAGGAATCGGAAGTGTTAGATGTGACCTGCCTCGTAGATTTGCTCATAAGAGTGACCGTATGTTCTCATTGGACCAAAAGAGATACCAAACTGTCCGCATGATATAGGGGAGGCATAACTTGTTTGCATCAAGTTCTGCAGTCCAGGTCCACCCAGCCTCATCTTTTTGCTAACTAACCATGCTCCACTTTGTCTTCGCTGCTCATAAGAGTGACCATATGTTCTCACTGGACCAAAAGAGATACCAAACTGTCCGCATGATATAGGAGGCATAACTTGTTTGCATCAAGTTCTGCAGTCCAGGTCCACCCAGCCTCATCTTTTTGCCAAAACATGCTCCACTTTGTCTTCGCTTCCCAGAAGGTCCCCGAAGAAGCTTTTTAGTTGTCTTTCCGCTTTTCTAATAACCTTACTGGCCATGGAAAGAGTTAGCAGTAGTTATTCGTAGCTCAAGAATGCCAGATTTTATGAGTTGGGATCCTACCACAAAAGAAGCTTTTTAGTTGTCTTTCCACTTCTGTAATAACTTTACTGGCCATAGAAATAGTTTAGCCAGTAGTTATTCGTAGCTCAAGAATGCCGGATTTTATGAGTTGGGAGCCTGCCACCACAGGAGAGTTCGGTAGCACTCCAACTCGGGATCTCTTATTCGTTTTCTCCAAGAGAGGGGTCAATAATTGTAGCAGTTTGGAGGGGAGGGGACTCTTGTGTAGTTATGGATATTCTTTGGGAAAGTCTCCCAGAGGCATGCCTAAGATGCCACAGAAGGCCCTTTCTGTATGGCCTTTGACCCAAGTGTTAAAAACTTTTCTCCTCTTGACGTATGGTTGTAGCCCAGGAGCAGATGCGATTCCGCCTTCACTTGGAAGGACTCAATGTCTGCTTTCGCTTTAGTTAGAATAAAGTGGTTATCTGCAAAAGCTAAGATGGTTAGCCCCAGCAGTTTCACACTGGGTGAAACAAGAAGGCACTCCCCTGAAGCTTGTCGTGTCCGTCCCAAAATTTTGTTGGTCATGTGTGTGGGCTGGGAGGGGTGTTGGCTGGGAAGGGTAAAAACATTTTATGCTTCCTCGTCCCTTGGATGTGAGGTGGCTGGGAGGGCTGCTGTGTCATGTGTGTGTGTTTTTTGTGGGTTTATGTGTGTGAGGATCAAAGAGGAAAACAAGTATATGTTCTTTCATTCATTTCATATAAGAATTTGACACTCTTTCTTTCAGGGAAGTTGCTGCCTTGAAAAAAAGGATTTCTTCATGGTATGTTCGAAGTTCCTTTAACATCTTAATTTTGAGGAATCTACCGTGATTAAAATCATTACTCTTTTTGCGGTTACCAGTGACCTTTCTTTATTGGCACTTATACACTTTCTGGGTTGCTTAATCAAATTAAAAAGAACAAGCACATGGTTTACTTGAAAAAGTCTCCAAGGCTCGGGCTCTGATTAGTTCTTTCAAATTTGTAGTTCTCTTTCAATTAAGTTGCCCTGTTGCAAGGAGGTCTTCCTTCAAAAATTCATAAGAAGTTATCGGGCCGGTGGTCAACAGGAACTTGTTAATTAATCGGACCTTGTAAATAGTCAACTTGTTGTACTTGTCATTGATGGATTGCAACTAAAGTTCAAGTTATGGTCCGACACAGGTTAAAAGCCTCCCACAAACTTGAAATCTGTGTTTAGAGAACTGTAATCGTGACTTTCGAACTTTAACTGCTAGCGACCGTTTGATAGTTTTGATTTTCCTTTTGCTGGTTTTTGAAGTGCCTTGCATTTTCTTTTTTACTCTTTCATAGTAATCTTGTAAGTCTGGGATGTGTTTACATAGTTGTCCCTAGATTATTTCTCCCAATTCCTTTCTAAAAGCGACCACTCCATTTGAAAGAGTTCTACACTCGTCACTGCATCTTTTCCTAGGGTGTTGTGACTCCAGTGTCTTGAGATCAGTTGTCTTCTCTCTTTGCTGTTCGTCTTCCTCTGTCCCTAATCTCGTTCACTGTCCTCTGTTTGAATTTTTTCCCTTTCTGGCAATAAAGGTAGTTCTTTCTTCGTCTTAGATGCTTTTTCTCTTCTCTCTTCTTCCTTTCTTCCCCGGTTAAGTGAGAGGTTTCCCTATACAAAACAGTAGTGAACAAAAGCAGCAGAATAGATGCAAGGATTCTTTCGAAACCTCGAATATACAAATCTGAAAGACTACTATCGGTTCATATCCCTGCAATTCACTTGAAAGACTACTATCGGTTCATATCCCTGCAATTCACTTTCATCTCCCATATCTTGTTTTGCTTTACATGTGACTTTATGGCTATTGCTTTTGGGCTTGCTACCCGCTTATTTTTTGTGTTTCTTAACTGCCATATTTAGCAGCTGATGGATTTTTTTCTTGTCGCAGGAGTGACACAATGGAACGCGTAGCTGTGTGAGTATAGTGGACGGGGTTTGTCAACAAATCTGAAAGACGCAACTAATAGTTCATGTCTCTGACTGAGGATAAGTTCTGTGAGTTTGTTGGATGCTTAAGTAACATGTTGATGGGATATATATACTTACCTCAAACTATTATATATGACAATAGATACTTTAGTTACATGTTGACACGACTTCAACCAGGGAAGAAAGAAAACAATGAAGACTTGGTTGATACATGTTAAGGGGAAAATTGCTCCCATCCTCATTCGGGGATCAAAAAGATCATCGCATGCCTACGAAGTGCACCAGAGTTTTCACCTGTTTTCTCTTTCAATATTCAGAACAAGAGAAAATACAAACCTGTGCTACTTTTATCTCTACCCATTAAAAAAATGAAAAAAAAAGGAAAGAAAGTAGCGATGTGCGACTGTTATATTGTTAAAAACACCCAAAAAAAAACAAAACAAAACTAAACTAAACGGGGCTGAACAAGCAAAAAAAAAATAAAGAGAGAAAAGAAAAGAAACAGAAAAAACTCGAAACATAAAAAAGGCAAAAATAGCAATGAAGAAAATCGGCCACGCCGAAAAAATAAAACAAGGTAAAGGTAAAAACTTTCGTACATTGCTATACTGATATAGATGTGCCTACTGTTTAAATAGTATACGCCTGGATATTGTTCAGTAGAACCGGGTGATTTTGTTTTACTTTCCTTTTTTTTGTGTCTTTTTATGTTTATTTGTCGTGGTTATAACATGTTCGAAGAATACATTCTTAGTCTCTATCTTTTGTCTTCTCTTTTCTTACACATTTTCTATATTGCATTACTTGAATTTATAATACGTTATCAGCACGATTGTTCTAACAAATATAGGAAAGCAAGAAACGTGTTAGTGACACAAGAGAAAGAAGAAGAACAATATTGAATTCTCGGAGGTGCTAGACAGTTCTAAGCAGGTCTTGGAGAATTTCATTTGCAAAGTCTTTCACCATTGGTGTAGCGACCCATCCTGAGCCCTAGTACTCGAAACGACTAACCCGCCGTATTTCGCTAAAGAAAATACAAGGCATCGATACATTCAATTCCACGTCATCATAATAACGTAAATCGATGTCAGCGGAAGTCATAGATATTAAAACCTCAAAATAAATAATGATTAATAAAAGTCAAAAGTCTCGAAAACCAATGTATTACAAAGTCATAATAACAAAATGAACTGCTAAGTCTAAATCAAATCAATAAAATAAAGTCTCTACGAAAACCCTCAGAATGTCATCCTCAAGCCACAAGTCTCAATACCCCACTTCTGAACGTCCTCAACGTACACTAACTCAAAATCCTGGAAATCTACAAAAATATGTGAAAACGTAGTATAAGCGACATGTCGCCCAGCAAGTAACCTGATTATATTTATCATGGGATCATACATGGAGAAGCAGTGTAGTAAAGCAAATAAATAGCGAAATTGAAAATAACATGCTTCTCTTCGCAAATAAAGTTTACCTTTTTACCCTTTTACCAATCAAGCAACATAAGCACACGTAGGCCATGTCTCCTACCTTACAAGTGACTTATATTACAAGACTTACAGACTTGGTGCCCCAAGGTCGATGTGTCTCCAGGTGGCCTATCTTATGATAGTCATATGTGTTTGGACGGCCTAATTGGCGATCATATGTGTCGGAGCGGCCTATCTCAATATAGTCATATGTGCTCGAATGGCTCATTCGTTCGGAACAAATATAACTTCACAATATATTTCATTTGTAAGGGTGACTTTCAAAATACGCACTTTCAATTTCCTCAACAATTTTCAATAATCAACATGATTTTCCAAATACGATTTTCAATAACCAAATCCGATCACAAACACACATGTCAAATACGTTTACATATACAAATCACGATTACGATACTTTATCAAGTTACTACTCACGTATACGTATATACACATACATGCTCATGCCCATACATGTGCACATGCATGCATATACTTACACGTATCACCCTCTACCCACTTTTATCCCAACCCCTACCCAACTCACCTTACCCTCACCCCCTACCTCACAGCTGTTACAGCCTGGAAAATTCGTCATGTCGTAACAACCTAATACTATATACGTAATCTCGTAGGTGTACGATTCGTTAGCAATTATATCATAAACGTTTGAATCTACACAATAAAAACTCAAATTTAATTAGTTAGTAACAACTTAAACTATTAGTATAACTTAAATAAAAAAGAAATACATGACACAACAATTTTATACTACTTTAAATAAAAGAAAATAAAATACATACATGAAAGAAAAAGAAAAAGGGAAAATGAAAAGGAAGGTGAAGACAACTTGTCTTACACTTTAAACATTTAGCATAAAAAAATTAGCATGCTTAGGAATCTTGTCATAAAACCCATTCCTTACACCCATACTTGTCTAAAGGTTGTCTTTCACCCCATCCCTCCCATGCTTGGCCGCCCCCAACCTTAGTAAAGAAGAATCTTATTTCTTCTTCAACTCCTCAAATAATACATCTTCAAATCAACTAATTTCATCCTAACTCCAAGAAAAAACTCAAGAACACCCCAACACCCTCTCCCTCCCCTCTAGGCCGAAAACTTAACTCTCCATAAGGAGAAGATTTTCTTCTCCTTTCTTCACACCAACATCACTCAAATCAAGTACCATAAACTCTCCATCAACTAAGAAAGATTCAAGAAGGTTGTAGCATCTAGAATCAACGGAATCAAGGTAAAACTTTATAAAGTTTAAGTTTGATTCTTCCATATAATTAGTTTCATAAGTTGCTCACTAACCCTCCTTTTAAACCCTAAAAACCGTGTAATATCAAGAAGGAAGGAAGAAGAACTCTCTTCCAAACCAAGTGAAGGAACCATCCTCTAAGTGTAAGAAAGGTGAACCAAGGCAAGTACTCTTCCTAGACTCCTTCATGGATTTCAAATTCAATACTTATGTTTAATATCAAAAATGGGATCATGATGTAGTATGTTCAAGTTTTGTTCGCATTAAAAAAAGATATTCAGCGGTGGAATAAGACATCTTTGGGAATATCTTCAGCAATTTGGCTCATGCAGACACAGCTAAATCATGCTGAGGCCGCCTGGGACGCTAATCCGACTGCGGATAACAGGGAGGCATATCAGCGCTCCAAGGTGGAGTACTTGCAGGCTTCGGCTTATGAATTGCAATTTTGGAAACAAAAAGCTCGAGTCAAGTGGCTTAAGGACGGTGATGCCAACTCAAAATACTTTCATTCGGTGGTTAAGGGGAAGAGAACATCTTTGCGCATTCAGCAAATTGGATCAACCGCAGGCACAATATTGACAGATTCGGCGGACATTAAGGCGGCTGCTGTATCCTTTTATCGGGATCTGTTTGCCTCTGAACCAACATATAATCACTCGACTATACTTTCTCATATTCCTTGACTGGTAACAGATTCTGACAATATGATGCTGACACAGATACCATTGGAGGCGGAGATCAAGCATGCTGTATGGCATTTCGACTCCCAGAGCGCTGCAGGCCCAGATGGTTTTCATGGGGGCTTCTATCGATCTTGTTGGACTACCATACACTCGGATGTGGTCAAAGCAGTACAGGAATTTTTCTTAGGAGTTCCACAGCCGCCAGTCATGGCCAGTGCGTTAATCACATTAATCCCTAAGACGCAAATGCCAACGACGTTTAGCGATTTTCGCCCAATTTGTCTTACAAATTTTTTGAGCAAGATTGTACTCGTATCATTGCTACACCGCTTGAGCACGCTTCTTCCCAAATTGATTTCACCAGAACAAACAGGTTTACTTCCCGACATGATATTTCTACTCAAGTTTTATTAGCGCGGGAAATGATTCACATGTTGGATAGAGGTGGAGCTCAACTGTGTTTGAAATTAGACATGCTGAAAGCTTTTGATCGTGTGAGTTGGGACTATTTGGAGAAATTGCTGCCCAGTTTGGGTTTTCTGATTTCTTTAATCGGATCATTATCAATCATCTCCGAGCAACAACATTCTCTGTCTTGATCAATGGAGAGCCATCTCCTAAATTTCGGCCGGGAAGAGGAGTGAAACAAGGGGATCCTTTATCCCCACTTCTATTTATATTGGCTTCGGAGGGATTCAGTCGAGGACTAAATTCTTTAGTTACATCGGGACATATATTACCTTTCCGCCTAGGTCGTATTCCATTTACGATCACGCATCTGGCCTATGCGGATGACCTCCTTATATTTCTGCAGGGGACACGACGCAACCTATGCGCTTTCGCGCTTTCTTAACAGATTATGAAACAGCTTCGGGTCAGAAAATCAACTATCAGAAGAGTAACATCATTCCATCGTCAAACCTAGCGACTAGTCGCTGTCGCTCCCTCCAAGACCTGATGGGCATGCGGCTCACTGGTCTACCTTTTCGATATCTGGGCTCTCATCTTCACCGAGGAATTAATCGATCTCGATATTGTACTACGTTAATACAACTATTGATGACCGACTGCAAGGTTGGCACTCTAGACTTCTTTCCATGGCCGGCAGGTTGGTTTTATTACGTTCAGTCATTTCTGCGCTACCCCTCCATATTCTTGCAGCTGGAGGCTTACCTAAGTCCGTCATTCAAATGATACATAGAAAGATGGCATCATTTTATTGGGGCAAACGACATCATTGGGTAGCTTGGTCTAAATTAACAACTCCTATCGATGAGGGTGGCCTAGGTCTAAGGGATTTGAATTTTCTCCAACAAGCCTACAATTGCCGAATTTGGTGGCTTTATCATAAGCAGGATACATTATGGAGTCGGTATATGCGTTTTAAATATGGACGCAGAGGGGATTATCGTCCACGGTTGCCGGATTCTCCCATTTGGAAACTTATTTGTCGCACCCATACATTCTGTTCGGCTCAAACATTGGATTTGGGTACTCATCTCTTCTGGAAACCATCGACAACGGAGAATTCACTTTAAAATCCGCTTATGATATTTGTCGGCCTCCTGCTACGACAGTGCTTTCGTCTAAGTTTATATGGTTTAAATATCATTCACCTGTTACGAAGCTTCTTCTATGGCGTATTTTTCATGCAGCTCTTCCCCTGGAAGACTACATTGGTTGTTACTTACTCTCTCTTACTCTCTTACTACTCTCTACTACTCACTGTTACTCTCTCTCTCTTACCGCACGATGTCCCTTTTACAACTGCATTCAGCCACGGTTGATCATATCTTTCTCTATTGTCCTCCAGTACGTCGTCTATGGGTCTTTTTTGCAGCAGAATTGAATCTCATCCCCCCAACACACGCTGACTCTCCGGCAATATTTGCTGGCATGGTGGTATCGTTCAACTACCTCTTCAATCATTGGAGTTTTGAAAACAGTGGTCCCGGGTATATTGGTTCACAATATTTGGCGCAGTTATACTAGCCTAGTGTATGGCGAGATGACAAGTTTCTCGCATACATCTCTCCGAAAATGCGACATATTTGATATTCAAATGTGGTTTCAAACATTGCATGGATCCAAGCTAGCAGCAGGGCCTTCCCTTTCTCTACCCTGGATTCCCTATTTACGTCTGCCCCGGCTTAAAATCGTCAGATGGCTCACTCCACCGCCTGGGAAATTTAAAATGAATGTTGATGCAGCAGTTGGCCGCCATTTTTCGGCAGGTGGTGTTATACTACGGGATAAATCGGGCACCTGTGTCAGCGCGCTCTCATTCCGGTTACCAACCTGCACACCATTGATGGCGGAAATCCAAGCTTCTTTGTTGGTCTACTCTATTTCCTTCCATTATATCGTACACTTGTTCTGGAGACGGACTGTGCTCAAATCACGCTTCGATTACGTCAGCCACAAACAGTCTATGGCAACTATCATTTATGCCTGCTACAGACTTTAGTTAATACTTATCGATTGGAGATTACACATGTCTATAGAGAGGCTAACATGGCGGCCCATTATCTAGCCCAGCATGCTATGACATCACCGACTACGAGCTATTTTACGGCTCGCAGTCTGCCTCCAATGGTCCGGGCGGCAGTCACTTTGGATCTATCGATTCCAAACATACGCTTTCATTAAATTTGAGCTTCCATATGGATTGGCAAGTTACTATATTTTCTGCCTGTATTATGTTCAATACAGGCAGCCCCGGTACGTTTTTTCTCCTATATTCTTGCATGGTGTATTATTTAACAAGCTCTGACAAGATGGTTGTTTTCAACGCTGCATGGCAAACATCCAAAACTGTTTTACTCATGATGGCGTCGTTTCGCTTCACTGACGTCTTCCACAAGGATTGGCAGTCTTACAATATCTCTGCCTGTACCCTCCCAGGTATACGCAGGCTCGGTGAGTCCCAGTTTCCTCATCTTACATGTTCACTATCTCTCCAGGCGGTCTTATATACATATTGCGTCTTCCATATGGATTGGCTTAATTATCTTCACTCTGCCTGTATCCTGCTGGGTACAGGCAGGGTTGGTATGTTCATTTTTCCTTTAATAGCCACCCGATTGTTACATATGGTTTGTGGGTTTAATACTCTCTTCTTTTTGGTGATGCATGGACGGAGCCATATTTTGCTCAGCACAATCACGGACGGTTTTTTTCCCTAGACACTACTACCTCACCCATGTTGGCGGCCACAAGTCGAATTACATTGAGTTTTTGGTCACTGCTGCGGTTTCTGCCTATCAGAGAATTCATCAACCACATACTGTTTTTTGGATGTACACTCTATTTCTATGTAATTAGTATCATGTTAAGTTTCTTTATCGGTAGCGCCTATCAGCATTCCAATGATATAAATATGTACGCTTTTCCTTCGTCAAGGTTTTATCCACAAGGGTGGTTTTACTTGACAAGGTTTTAATGCGGCATATCATATACTCACTGGATGTTGATAATCATTTAATGCTACTATACTCTTTTATGTACTATGGTTTTCCTCCGCCATAAGTGAGGCTTATCCTTAATAAAAATTTTGCTTTCAAAAAAAAACATATATATACATATAGATATAAACTTTGAACAAATGATATGAAATGAAGAACCTTAAGAAAGATGTACAAAGAATTCAACTCTTGTGGTTTTGATTATGTTTTCTTTATGATGATCGTCATGTTTATATTTTTTATATTTTTGTGTTCATATGTTTCAAGATCATGCCTTTAACATGTTTATGTATGCATCATAAGCATGACTTATATACATGACTTAAATGTTGTTGATGATCATCATCTTCACATTCACACCACATATACATGGCCAAGTGGCCTATTTGAGTATTACATTTGAGTTTCATCATTCATCCACAAGATGTGCAATAGATGATGAATATGGCTCAAGAAGTACATTTGTATGTTTTCCATCATGTTTATGTTTATATATTTTCTAGTTGTTATAATCTTAAGATTAAGAAAAAGAATAGAAAGCAATATATCATACACTTACAACATGTACATAAAAGAAAGAAAAATGAATTATAAATAGGTTTAATATCATGCCAAACTTTCGGCCTATAGTATAAAAAAAGAAATGATTTGTGACATGATTAAAGAAGTATACATGGATTTAGTTATACATATACATACACGGTTTAAGTTGTTAAGAATCTAAATCAACTTATATATGTACATAATATTTCGTATATATATATACACATAAGGTATATATTCGGCCTCAAGGCCATTTTAGAATCAAAAATGTTCCTTAAGTTAAATATTATGGAGCCTTATATGAAAAATGTGTGGTAATGAATAAATATGGTATATGTTGAGGTACTTGTAAGTGAGAAGTTGAAGAAATTAGGACTTTAAGGTTGAAATATGAGGTGTATTTGGAAATACAAATTAAGAAAGTAGTGTTGGATGAAAAATGAGAAAATGGGCTGTTTTGGGTTGCTATGGCCGAATGGCCCTTGATGGTCAAAGTGGGATTTTCTTTAAGTTATGATATGTAGTATAAAAATAAGTAAATGAGGATGTTATAAGATGTAGACTACCATAATACTTCATATGAACAAGTCTCATGTTGCACGAAAATAAAGTTTTGAAGGTTGTCTTGTGCATATCATGTTTCAAAAGTTTATATGCATGTGAATAATAAACACGAGACGATCGATTTCATTGACACACTATATGTTATATTATGTTCATGATTATGACTATGTTATGTTCGCCGGCATGACATCGGTACTGGGTGGTAGATGTCAGGGGCATATGATTACGTATATGGCCGAGTGTAACACCGGGTCTGGGACACGGGATCTCCGTCATAGCGCGTCACTGTTAGTACATGTGCATATGTTATGAAGTTTTATGTCGTACATGTGCTATATGGGAAATCGAACGGTATGTCGTGTGTTATTATTCTTATGAAAAGTGCTATAGCCAATGATGAAAATGTTAAGTCTTCATGTTATGAAAATGTCATGTTATGCAAGTTATGAATATGTCATTTTACGCAAGTTATGAAAATCATGCCTAGTTATGAAATGTCATGTTTATGAAAGGTCATGTTTACGAAAAGTCATTTATGAAAAGTCATGTTTACAAAAAGCCTTTTTATGAAAAGTCATGTTTTATGCATCATGGCATGATCATGTCCCTTAGGTGGTGATTAGTATATTGTACAATCATAATGCCTTAAGATGACTAAGGAAGATTATGCACATAGAAGTGATGATTGTAAGTTATGGTCTTAGTATAAGATGGATTAGTGTTCAAGTATGGAAGGTAGGCTAAGGATATGTTGAGAAAGAATGACACGACCCATAAGGTATGATGCAAAATCTTATGTTCCGTTTTATTCTTATATAATGCTATCATTGTAAATGGAGATGTAATTATGTATATTGTTACTTTATTACTACTTGTCTCCCCATGTATGATCCACATGAAGTATCTATAAAGAATACTTGCTGAGCGATTAAAAGATGGTGGTTATCACTCATACTTGCCTCTTAACATTTCAGAGAACAGGGACCCTGATGCCGTGTTCATTGAGGAGGAACCCCAGATAGAGTATCCGTGAGCGAAGACGTAGGCTGAAGTTATTACCTGTTGTGTGAGCTTTATTTTATCGTGATGTAATAAAATTATCGTGAGAAGCTGTATTTGTGGTTGTGTGGATTTGAACGGTTTGTAATAATATTATGCATGTCGTGAGCTTATTTTAAGATGCTTCTGCTATATCGATTACAATTCATGTTGACATGCACATGTATGGTATCGACGCCTTGTACTCTATGGAGTAGAGTATGGTGGGTGCACTGAGCCGGAACTCTGGTTTCGGGTGGAGCGCTACAACAGCCACCCCCCACTGCCCTCAGCCCAATACCTCTCCCCACCCTAGCTCCCTCGGCCTAGCCTCCTTTTCCCCCACACAAACCCTAATTTCTCTACCCTTCACCTTAACCCTCGGCCCTAACATAAAGTTTCGCATCACTGGTATTTTCTCACAACTAACTCCATAGATAGCAAGTACAGTTCACGTCTAATACATTGACGCAAAACATAGCAAATATAGGAAGGGTACTTGCCATAATCTCGATTATACTATACCGTACTAAAATCGAGGTCGAAATCAAGCAAGATTTGGCTTTCTTCCTCCTGGTGGCCAAATGGTATTTTTGGGGGAGGGTGGCTGCCTAATTTTTGAAGGGTGGTGTAGGGTTAGATTGTGTGTTATGTGGGTTTATATAGACGTAGGTTAAATGGATGATATGGTATATTTCTAGTATAATATGGAATTTACCAATTACTATCTCTATCCTAATTTCTTCCCTTTTCCTATTCTAGTTAGGATAGTTTCTTTAGGCTTTTATTTACCTTTTTCCTTATAGGCTGCTGCATATATATGTATTGTATATAACATATTTTGTACATTTATAAAAAAAAATGAGGGGCATAACGTTTCTCCCCCTTTACAAAATGTTTTGTCCTTGAAATTTACGTACCTCAATGGTTGAGCCTCCAATATATGACTTAGGTCAGGTACATAGTGCCTCAACTGCGATACGTGAAAAAAACATTGTGCACTTACAACAATGCTGGAGGTAGCGCTAGTCGATAGGCCAATGTCCCAACTCTCTCGAGCACCTCATACAGACGAATGTACCTCGGACTCAGTTTACCTTTCTCACGGAATCTCATTAGTCCTTTCGTTGGGGAAACTCTCAAATACACTTTTCGCCTGGGCATACTCTAACAATCTTCTTTTGGAATCCGTCCAACTCTTGCTGCAATCCTGGGCAACTTTGAGTCGTTCTTGAATGATCTTGACCTTTTCTAATGTTTGCTCCACCATTTCTGTCTGTAATCGCCTTGTCCCCAACTTCGTCCCACTACAACGGTGATCGACATTTTCCCATATAAAGCTTCAAAGGGAGCCATGCCAATCGCACTATGGTAAATATTGTTGTACGAAAACTCCATTAACTTCATTATATTGTCCCAATTCCCTTTGAATTCTAACACGCAAACCCTTAATGTCCTTGAGAGTCTGAATAGTTCTTTCTGATTGCACATCTGTTTGGGGATGAAAAGCATGCTCATCTTAGCTTGGTCCCTGTAACTCTCTGATATGCTGACCGAAATCGAGATGTAAATCTGGGGTCTTAGCCCGACACAATACTCACTGGCACTCCACGTACACTGACGATGTTATCAACATATAAATTCACCAACTTCTCCATCGTCGTTTCACTCGATACTGGTATAAAGTATGCGGACTTCGTCAAATGATCTAGGATCACCCAAATCACATCATTGTCATTTCTTGTCTTAGGGAGCCCTGCAATAAAGTCCATCATAATGTGCTCCCACTTCCACCCTAGAATCTCTAACGGTTGTAAGTATCCTCCAGAGCTTTGATGCTCGGCTTTACTTGCTGGCATACTAAGCACCGGGCGACATACTCAACAATCTCATGCTTCATTCCGTACCACCAATAATTCTTCTTCAAGTCTTTGTACATCTTGGTGGTCCCCAGATGTATAGAAAGGCGTGTATTATGCGTTTTTCAACAACTGTTTCTTTAATGCCTCATCACTTGGTACACACAAACGCCCCGAAACCACAAACTTCCATCATCGAATATCTAAAATCCCTCAACCAACTCATTCTGTAGTCTATCTCGAATACCATGCAAATTCATGTCATCTTTCTGAGCTGCTTTCAGCCGGTCCATCAAAGTCGGCATGATAACCAATGCTGCCAAAACATTCGTCGTCGAGTCAACTATATCCAAATCAAACTCTTCCATTTCTCTTTCTAATGGGGTCTGTCTCGAGTGGCTCAACTTCCAGCTCAATGGATTCGTCACTCTATTCGCTTTCCCTGAATGATAGCTAATGGTCAAATCGTAATCTTTGATCAGCTAACCACTGTCTCTGTCTCATATTCAACTCTTTCTGCGTGAACAAGTAGTTGAGGCTCTTGTGGGCGGTGAAGGCTTCACACTTCTCCCCATATTAGATCATGCATCCATATCTTCAGTGCAAACACCACTGCGGCATGTTCCAAGCTGTGAGTGGGATAATCCTGCTCGTAGGGCTTCAATTGCATTGATGCATAGGCAATAACTATCCCCATGCATCAATACGCATCCTAGGCCGTCCTTTGAGGCATCACTGTAAATAACAAACCCTTCAGTACCAGAGGGTTGTGTAATACTAGTGTGGTGGTCAACATCTTTTTCAAATCGGTGAAGCTTTTCTCATATTCAGGGGTCCACTCAAACTTGGTTTTTTGCGTCAAGCAGCTAAGAGGGACTGCGATCCTTGAGAATTCTTCCACAAACTTACGGTAATATCCAGCTAGTCCCACAAAACTTCTTACCTCAGTGACGTTGGTCAGTCTTGACCATTCAGTAATTGCCTCGATCTTCTTGGGTCAACTGCAATGCCATCCTCCAAAATCATACGGCCCAAGAAGGCCACACTCTTTAGCCAAAACTCGCACTTGCTGAACTTGGCGTACAACGTTTTCCTCCTCAGAAACTCCAACACCTCTCATATATGTTCAGCATGTGTCACTTCATTGGGCGAGTACATCAGGATATCATCGATGAACACCAGTACGAACTGGTCCAACTGATCTTTGAACACTGTGTTCATCAAATCCATGAATACGGCAGGTGCATTCGTCAATCCAAAAGGCATCACGAGGAACTCGTGGTGCGCATATCTTATGCAAAATGCCGTATTCGCCACATCATCAGCCTTAATTCTCAATTGATGGTAACCTGACTAGAGATTAATCTTTGTCAACACTTTAGCACCTTGCACACAATCGGATTATATTCATGTCAATAATTAGGGTACGAACAACTTACTAAATTGAACGGTGTTACCTTTAGCTGATCGAATAGATCATCGATCCCCGGTAGCATATACTTATTATTTATCATGATTTTGTTGAGCTCACGATAATCAATGCATAATCTTATGCTACCGTCTTTCTTCTTTACGAATAAGACTGGTGCTCCCCAAGGCGAAACAATGATTCTTATAAACTTTCTGTCTAGTAGCTCAAGTAATTGCTCCTCAAGCTCCTTCAACTCAGCTGGTGCCATCTGGTAGGGCGCTTTCGGAATCGATTCAGCTCTAGGTATTAGGTTGATTTTGAATTCCAATTCTCTGTTTGGTGGCAATCCGGGCAATTCATTAGGTTACATATCTTTATATTCTTTTACCACCAGAATGTCAATGGATGGCGTCTCTGACTCGATGTTTAGGGCATGTACCAAGAATCATTCGTCCCCTTTTCTCAGCGTATTGTGAGCTTGTGCGGCAGTCACATAGATATTACGTGGTAGCTTTTTCAATTTAATGTTCTCCTAAATAGTGTACTCCTCTTACGTGGTATCCTCGAACACTACTTGCTTCTTTCAGCAATCAATGTTAGCATGATATCGAGCCAACAAATCCATCCCCAAGATAACATCAAAATCGCTCATCTGGATTGGTATTAGAGCAGCATCGAATTCACGATCTTTGAACTCTAGTCTACAGTTCCTGAATAAATAATGAGAGACAATCACCTGGTCTCCATCTGCTAGCACACGATAAGGATTGTCTAGCCGTTGGGGCAATTTTAGAGGTTCTTGACAAACCTTTTAGCGACAAATGAGTGGCTCGCACCACTACGGAATAACACGTTTGTTGGGACCTTATTTATCAGTATTGCGCCTAAGGGTTTAGGGGTTCAAACACGAGGTTACGCAATTACAGATATTAGTAATTCAAAATGCAAAGATAAGTATATCTGTGACCACGTCGTTGGAGCCCTAGACATCATTGTCCGTCATAGCATAGATCGAGTATTAGGCACAACCTCTCTGACTCTACTGTGGTGCGGGTCCCAGTGGCAATCTCTTAGGCTCAGGGAAATCTCATTGCATTTGCCCCACCTTGCCATAACTAAAGCAAGCACCAGCTTTCTTCCAACACTCACTAGTGTGTGGACGGCCACAAATCAGACACGGTGGAGTTATTGTCGGCTGAGTACTCCGTGGCTGCGGGGTGGCTGTGTCTGCAGACGCTGTTGCTGCGACTGCGACTGTGTCATCAATCCTTTATGCGACATCTTAACCCACCTGCCGGGTCTGCCTCCTGACTCAGTGCGGGGTCACTTGCCCCTGAACTTCTCATCTTGCCTTTGAATGTCTCTGTCCACTCGATAATATGCATCGAGCAAATCAGCAAAGTCTCGGGCATTGGAATTCACCATGCCAGGATGGACGCGACTGTGCAGACCCCTCTCAGACCTCACCATACACAGATGCATATCTCCCATCACAGGCGGCACGCATCTCCCCAGGGCATTAAATTGGTTCGCATACTCGGCCATAGACATCCTCGGACACTGATGCAGAGACTCGAACACAGCAGTCTTCTGCAAGTTAACCATCGGTGGAATATAAAATCTATGAAACTTCTCTTATAACTGCAGGCAGCTAATAAGATGTGGCAGATCCATCGCCATCTTTGTCCACCACTTATTTGCCTCTCCGACCATAAAGGGGGGATTACCAAGTCGTGAATGCATATGGTTGAGGTCAATGATTCAGTATATTCAAGAGTCACGTTGATTATCTTCACTAAGGAAGACTCAAATAATGTTTGAGGATAATTCTGCATGTGCTCAAATTAAGAATGGCTACATCAAATGAGATAGAACGAAGTATATATCACTGAAATTTTTCTACACTCGTGATCTTGAGAAAAATGGTGATACTGATATCCAGCAGATACAATTAAGCAAGAATTTTGCTGATTTGTTCACTAATGCACTGTCAATGACTACATTTAAAAAAATGATCTACAACATTGGAATGCGTATACTTAGAGACCCCGTACCTGCATCATGGGGAGTTTGATTACTGCATACACACTGTACTTTTTTGTAGGATCTGCAAGGCACCACTAGAGAGGGGGGGGTTGAATAGTTGGTGCGGAAAGTGTGGTTTTTAGAATTGTTTTGACTCAAGAACTCAACTTCTGAAAACAGTTTCTGTTTTCAGGACCAGTTTTAAAACGTTTTTAAAACTAGTTTGTAGGTCTTCCAAAATTCTGAAATTTTGAGAGAACTTAGCCTAAGATGTTATGAGTGTCTCCTGAAAATTTCAGATTTAAATTCAACCTTTAACCCCTTCAAAAATCGTTGGTGGTCAGATTGCACGAATCTGCCAGAAACGGTAGACTGTTTTGAAAAATTTATTCCTATTTGTACGTAACTCCAAATGCTCTGAAATTTTAACCAATAACCCCTTATATGTTATTTTAAATGTGTTGAAACAGTTTTGAAAAATTCTTTTGTGAAGTTAGTCAAATACTATCAAAGTCTCAACCTTTCCAAGTCTGAAAATCAGACTGCACTAGTCTCAGAACTTTGGACGTTTGATTGACTTATACTTGTCCAAAATGGTTGAAACTTATGCCAAATTAACCTTTAGACATGTGGCTATGATTCTAGAAAGTTTCGTAATTTTTGAAAAACGTTTACTATTTTTACGAACGTAATCAAAAAGGATAAACAATGCTGAAACAGAATATAAGTGCTGAAAGTAAATGACACCAAGAATTTTATACTGGTTCGGTTATAAACAACCTACTCCAGTCTTCGAGGAACACCTTCCTCGGTTCACACTAATCACACAACACAAAAACACCTTACCACAGGGTTGATGGAGTTACACACCAACTCCAACCCTTTACAAACCTTGTATGATGAATACAATGCACACGAACACCACCACCTTGCAAGATTGAAGATTGATCACACCTTGATCAATCTTTTACAAAGATAAGGAATATGTGGTGGTCTAAGATAAGCCTATTCAAGTATATGAATGTAAGTACAATAGTCTTTTAGGAAGAAGAAAGAAAGAGAGTGTAGAAGAAGAGAGCTAGGCGATTTTTGCTTCAAGATTGCAATGCTTTTTCTTGTCTTTGTTTTGCTCTTCTTCCTTTCCTTTTAATCTTGGTTTGGCCGCCCCCCATGCAGTCCTTCTTCTCTTGAAAATTATCTTCTAAGTCCTTGGGAGAATATGTGGCATCATTGTGACATGATCTTGCTTATTTGGCACCTCCTCATTGGATGATCATTTAACTCTTGCTTACTTGGCACCATTGATTGGTTGAATGTTGTCATCACTTGATGACTAGGAAAATCTGAGAATTCCACTAAAAACATGTGCCAAAATCACCATAAAACAATTACCATAACTTCCAAGATCATCACATAAATTAAGCAAGACAATATTTCTCCAAAAATCATTCAAAAAAATCGGCCATAAAGCCTTGCACATGCTGAAATTTCAGCATGTGTAACATCCACCTCTTATTCAAAATCTTGCCTATTTTGTATTGATTTAATCCAAGAATTCAATCATCATTTAGTGCAAGACATATTTATCAAATTTTGGAATAAAAATTAGACATTAACAAGGCCACAAAAACGGCCTAGGTACATTGCACACATGCTGAAGATATTCAAGAATATCACTTTCTTTATTCCATAAAATATTTAAAACTCTTCCAAATTGTCTTCTAATTAATCCACCTTAATCAAGACACAAAATATGAGTCATAATGGTCTCAAAATCGGCCAGCTCTTTTGTGCACATGCTGAATTTTCAGCATGTGTCACAATTGTGACATAAGTTTGAAATGTTACCTCATGTAGTTCCTTCCTTTATGTCATCAACATTGCATGCTTCATTCTTGACCAATCAATATGACAACAAGGCTCCACATATGCTCCAACATAGCTTGAGTAGGAGTGTAACATGGTTTGGGCATATGCTGAATTTTATTTTTGCAAACTTTGTAAAATAATGCTCATTTAATAATACACACATGATATATTACAATCAGCCCTTAATTGTATTTTCTAAAACACTTTGAGATGTATAACATATGTAAAAAGTGTCTAGATACATGTTGTATGATGTGCCAAAAAACGTTCCATGTGTCGTGTACGTAGAAAACCGAATTTTCGATGTTTATCGATTACCCGATTTTTCTCTAATTAAATTCCAACTTTTTTGCACATGTTTATATATATTATGTTACACATAATATAATAATATAAACTTTAATATTCAGCTCATAAGGCTGATTAAAGTGGCGCCTAGACATGTGACAAAATTTAAATTGGAATCTCCACAATTTGGCCTTAATGTGGGGTGATTGGTGTGTGCCAACATGGAATGATTTTATGGCTGCATATAACATGTAGGCCACGAAAATTATTGATATTTTTGAGGTGTAGGGGCTGGCCATCTATTTATGGCAAGTACGTGACACGTTGGCGAAGTTTCGGTATTCGCCCGATACGACAATTTTCGGTTTAGAACCTTTTAACGTGTCGTATTTAATTTGCATCACCATGACTTATATCACATGATATAAGACCTGAATATACTCATAAATATGAGTTAAGTATGGTGGTGTGACGTAAACTTACGTACGTAAAATATATAACGTGTCGTTTGTACGTTGGAATAAATGTGTATGTGCCTTTTTCAAAAAATTTGAAAATATATATATGTAAATGTATATAGGCGTGTGATACATGTGTGGGGAGGAGAGTGGAAGACTTTCCTTTCTTCACCTTGTTGCCTTTGTGCCTTTTCCAAATATTGCTTCCTTTAATGAACTACTTAGTTTAATTAACTAAGTACTTCACTTAATGAACTAGTTTAGTTCATTAATGATGGCACCTGAAAATAGTTCAAACACAACAAATGTTTGCCATTTGATGTAGGCTTTAAAGCTTCATGGCTCGTTAGTACGGCAACATTATATATGGACTAAATAAGGCAAGTTTTATGCAACAACGTGTTATGTCATAAAATGTGTCATGCATTTCTTTGTAACACATTATTTAAATCATGCATTTTGATATCACTCAAACCCCTTTTTCTCAACAATCTCCCCCTTTTGATGATTTTCAAAATAACCTACATACATGATTTAAATCTTGTCGCTCCCCCTTCAATTATGCATAAATTCAAATTTTGAATTTCAAATTTCAAACCGCTCCCCCTTGATTTATGCAATTAATCTTTCTCTTCCCCCTTAAATCATGCATTCTCTCTCCCTTTATTTTGGAAAGACAATCAAAAGCTCATGTAAAGATGAAAAAGAAATCATGCATTTTATAATATCAAATGTGCGTTCGTAAGGGTTATTTATTCAACCCTTTGAAAATGTCCCTTTTGGTACCCAAATTTGGGTGACCTTTCTAGGTCTTCCAAAAGGTGAGAAAGGTGATGAGAACGCAACATAATATATGTTAGGGGCAACTGCGTTTGGCTTTTGGCCAAGAATCCCATCATGCATATAGTATAGTTTCTGTTTTTGATGTGCATTTCAGTTTGCATGCACGGGACGTGATCTAGATGTATTTTTGTGATATGAGTGTCGCGTATGCATCACTTGTTTCTTCTCATATCTATATGGCACATAATTATATTTTGCATCATGTGAAGAAGAAGCACGATGAGATGTCATAGGAGAAGGTCTAGGTGTCTTCTTAGATGCCACATATGTCTTTGATGCACCTATTTTCTTAGATGGAATGAATTTGGTTGGTTTATTTAGTGACTTACTTTTCTCAACGTATCCTAGTCCGGTTTTGTCACTATCATGCTTTTGTGAAGAAATGATGTGATCTAGCATGTTTGTTCCGTGTCAAATTGTTTCACCATTTTCTCTACATCCGCATTCCTTGAACTCAAGTTTGAAATCTCGGATTTCAATTTAGTGTTCTCGGATGTCCATGATGAAATTTCAGACTTTAATGAATTTATAATGCATGACGACTCTTCTTTTGAATCGTTTAATTGAGACACAAGATCTTTGTTAGAAGATTCTAACAATTTCTTGTCTTCAATTAATCGCTTCTTTTCTTTTGCAAGAGTCTTTGAGAACTTATGCAATTCTAAATATTGACTAAACAAATCATCATAAGAACATTCAGAATCGGAATCACAGTCGGAAGATACCTCATTTGATGCTTTAGATGTAAAGCATACTTGTGCCTTGCGTTCTTCCGTATCATCAGTCTCAGAGTCGGATGTGTCACTCCAAGTGGAGGCTTTGAAGGCTTCTCCTTTGTTTAGGTTCTGAGACGAGTCTAGTTTTTGTCCGATCCTTGTCAAGGTATTTATTCATTTGTTTGTCCTTGTTTGGATAGTCATATGACAAGTGTCCAGGTTGTCCACATTCATAGCACTTTATTTCCTTATTTTTATTTTTATGATCCTTAGATGAGGTAGACTTATGTTTAATCGATTTTCTCAAGATTTTTCTTAATCTTTTAGCCATCGTGATTAAGTCCTCATCATCGGAATCTATGTCACTATCATCTACGACGTATTCATTTGATTTAAATGTTATAGCCCTATCATTATTAGAAATGGACTCAGAATGTCTTAAAGCGAGTTTGTTTTCATATACCTTAAGTGATCCGATTAGTTCTTCCATCTTAATCGATTTAGTTCTTTGCTTTCTTCTATGGCCGTTACTTTAGGGTCCCACTCGGATGGAAGGCTTCGCAAGACCTTTTATACCTTTTCCTGCATAGTGAAGGTTTTGCCAAGAGACTCAAGAGAATTGTAGATGTTAGTCAAACGAAGATCCATATCAACGATAGATTCATTAGGCAATAATTTAAATGACTCTAGTGTGGACATAAGCATGTTGATCTTGGACTCTTTTACTTGACTAGTGCCTTCGTGTTTCATTTCAAGTATTCTCCACATTTCTTGTGCACTAGAACAATTTGAAACATAGCTTGATTCACTTTTACTTAGTCCATTTAAAAGTAACTGCATAGCCCTAGCGTTCATGCTTAGTCTTTTTATCATCACTAGTGTACTCTTGCCTAGGCTTAACGACCTCTAATATGACTCCATCTACAGTGGATAACTTTGATGGAACAAATGGACCATCTTCTATAATTGACCAAAGATCAATATCAATTGCCATAAAGAAAAGTTTCATTATTAACTTCCATTGAACGAAAGACTCACCGTCAAAGAGAGGAGACCTTATGGTTGACATTCCATCTTGCACGGTGTTATAGCTAGTGGATGCCATCTCACGTAGATTGTTGGATCTTCTTGTTGCAAGTGTTCCTGCGCTCTGATACCAATTGTAGGATTTGAAAGGCACCACTAGAAGGGGGGGGGTTGAATAGTTGGTTCGGAAAGTGTGGTTTTTAGAATTGTTTTGACTCAAGAACTCAACTTCTGAAAACAGTTTCTGTTTTCAGGACCAGTTTTAAAACGTTTTTAAAACTAGGTTGGTAGGTCTTCCAAAAATTCTGAAATTTTGAGAGAACTTAGCGCTAAGATGTTATGAGGTCTCCAAAAATTTCAGAAAATTCAACCAACCCCTTCAAAAATTGGTGGTCAGATTGCACGAATCTGCCAAAAAACGGTAGACTTTTGAAAAATTTATTCCTATTTGTACGTAACTCCAAATGCTCTGAATTTTAACCAATAACCCCTTATATGTTATATTTAAATGTTGAAAAAGTTTTGAAAAATCTTTTGTGAAGTTAGTCAAATACTATCAAAGTCTCAACCTTTGCAAGTCTGAAAATCAGACTGCACTAGTCTCAGAACTTTGGACGTTTGATTGACTTATACTTGTCCAAAAGGGTTGAAAATTGTGCCAAATTAACCTTAGACTGTGGCTATGATTCTGGAAAGTTTTAATTTTTGAAAAACGTTTACTATTTTACGAACGTAATAAAAAGGTCAATGCTGAAACAGATATAATGTGCTGAAAGTAAATGACACCAAGAATTTTATACTGTTCGGTTATAAACAACCTACTCCAGTCTTCGAGGAACACCTTCCTCGTTCACACTAATCACACAACACAAAAACACCTTACCACAGGGTTGATGGAGTTACACACCAACTCCACCCTTTACAAACCTTGTATGATGAATACAATGCACACGAACACCACCATTGCAAGATTGAAGATTAATCACACCTTGATCAATATTTTACAAAGATAAGAGAATATGTGGTGGTCTTAGAGAAGCCTATTCAAGTATATGAATGTAAGTACAATAGTCTTTTAGGAAGAAGAAAGAAAGAGAGTGTAGAAGAAGAGAGCTAGGCGATTTTTGCTTCAAGATTGCAATGCTTTTTCTTGTTTGTTTTGCTCTTCTTCCTTTCCTTTTAATCTTGGTTTGGCCGCCCCCCATGCAGTCCTTCTCCTCTTGAAAATTATCTTCTAAGTCCTTGGGAGAATATGTTGCATCATTGTGACATGATCTTGCTTACTGGCACCTCCTCATTGGATGATCATTTAACTCTTGCTTACTTGGCACTCATTGATTGGTTGAATGTTGTCATCACTTGATGACTAGGAAAATCTGAGAATTCCACTAAAAACATGTGCCAAATCACCATAAAACAATTACCATAACTTCCAAGATCATCACATAAATTAAGCAAGACAATATTTCTCCAAAATCATTCAAAAAAATCGGCCATAAAGCCTTGCACATGCTGAAATTTCAGCATGTGTAACATCCACCTCTTATTCAAAATCTTGCCTATTTTGTATTGATTTAATCCAAGAATTCAATCATCATTTAGTGCAAGACATATTTATCAAATTTTGGAATAAAAATTAGACATTAACAAGGCCACAAAAACGGCCTAGGTACATTACACACATGCTGAAATTTTCAGCATGTGTGATATTCAAGAATAACATTTTCTTTATTCCATAAAATATTTAAAACTCTTTCAAATTGTCTTCTAATTAATCCACCTTAATCAAGACACAAAATATGAGTCATAATAGTCTCAAAATCGGCCAGCTCTTTTGTGCACATGCTGAATTTTCAGCATGTGTCACAATTGTGACATAAGTTTGAAATGTTACCTCATGTAGTTCCTTCCTTTATGTCATCAACATTGCATACTTCATTCTTGACCAATCAATATGACAACAAGGCTCCACATATGTTCCAACATAGCTTGAGTAGGAGTGTAATATGGTTTGGCATATGCTGAATTTTATTTTTGCAAACTTTGTAAAATAATGCTCATTTAATAATACACACATGATATATTACAATCAGCCCTTAATTGTATTTTCTAAAACACTTTGAGATGTATAACATATGTAAAAAGTGTCTAGATACATGTTGTATGATGTGCCAAAAAACGTTCCATGT
>AP025062.1:27567922-27578996 GCA_036186865.1 Eustoma russellianum
TAAGATATGAAAATGAATAAGTTTTGGATATTATACAATATATCATAAAATGATTTATATATATATACCATGTATATATATATTCGGCCATTAGGCCTTAGTGACAAAAATGATTTCATTATATTTTTATACAAGTATATATGTATATATGATGAATATGTTAAGATATGAAAATGAATAAGTTTTGGATATTATACAATATATCATAAAATGATTTATATATATACCATATATATATATTCGGCCATTAGGCCTTAGTGACAAAAATGATTTCATTATATTTTATACAAGTATATATGTATATATGATGAATATGTTAAGTTATGAAAGTAAGTTAAGTATGTAAATTATGTTATGAAAAGTATGAAACATAAATAGGCCATATTTATGTATGTGTAATTATAAGACTACTAACTTTTACAATGTACGTACATGATATGTTACATGTTATATATATATTAACATAGATAGGTTATGATAAATGTAAGTTATGAAATCTTAGATGAATGTAAAGTAATTAGAAATTTTCATGATGTAGGCATTTAAGTTATGAATTATGAATGTATGTGTGGAATAGAAGTTACCAAATTATTGTGTGATGATAATGGAAAAATTGGAGCTGTTTTAGTGTGATAGCCGAATGGTATTTAATTGGAGGTGAAAATGGTATTTTCTTTAAGTTGTGATACGTAGAAGGAATTAAGTAAGTGATGATATTACAAAATGTAGAATGACCAAAGTACCTTCATATGACCGAGTCTCATGTTGCATAAAATCAAAGTTTGAAAAGTTATGTTTTTGAATCACATGTTTTAAAGTTCATATGCATAAGAATAATAAACATGAGACAAATGATTCCAATGACCCATGTTATGTTATGACCATGTTATGTTATGTTATGTTGTAGCGCTTGTCCTGACATCGGGACCGGAGTGGTAGGTGTCAGGGGCCCATGTTTACGTTATGGCTGAGTGTAACACCGGGTCTGGGACACGGGATCTCAGTCATAATGCGTCACCGTTAGCACATGTACCTATGTTCATGATGTTATGTTGTACATGTACTATATGGGGAATCATTCAGTATGTCGCGCGTTATTATTCTTATGAAAAGTGCTATAGCCAATGATGTAAATGTTATGTCTTCATGTTATGAAAATGTCATGTTATGCAAGTTATGAATATGTCATGTTATACAAGTTATGAAAATCATGTCATGATTATGAAAAGTTATGTTTACGAAAAGTCATGTTTATGAAAAATCATGTTTTATGCATCATGTCATTATCATGTCCCTTAGGTGAGTATGGCGGGTGCACTGAGCCGGAACTCTGGTTTCGGCAGGGCGCTACAGTTGGTATCAGAGACAAGGCTCTAGATCCACGGCGGGAACAGTAAAGTAAGCATTTAGAAGTTAAGTGATGATCCTAGAACTTAAGTTATGATCTTAGACCAAGAGTGATATCCCTAGATTAGAATCCTTAGAATGTTTAGGGATAGTTAGATAACATTTAAAAGTTTTGCTTGGATTATTAAGTCCCCAATTTTTTTTATTTTACAAAATTCTGAACTAGTCAGGAAGGACAAATTGATTTCTTTTGTAAATTATTTACTAATGATACTGCCTTCAATAGGATGTCTCCACGACCTAGAGGTAGACCGCGCGCTGACAGACCTGCACAGTTACCCCCTCCTCCCCACCACAGATACCCCCGCAGACAGATCGGTTTCCAATTACACTGAGCAGGTGCCCTCCACCCCCACAGCAGCAGGGTCAGGGAGATTTTCAGCAGGCTGTTCTGCAAGCTCTGGTACAGATAGGACAGGCGGGTAGGTAACAACGGCCACCAGAATCATGCGACACCTCCACCGCCACCAGCCACCACCCTCCACCACAGCATGGTACTCGTTTCTTTTTACGGAGAGATGAAGAAGGCCCGCATTCCTAACTTTGAAGGTGGATCTGACCCTGACATAGCCGAGAAATGGCTAAAGGAAGTGCAGAATAATTTTGAGCTGATTCAAATACCAGAGGAGATAAAAGCCCAGGTTATCAAGCCTTTTTCTGACTGGTGAGGCCGATGAATGGTGGACCACTAATTTGCAGCATTTGCCAGCTCCAGTTACTTGGGAGTGATTCTGAGAGAGTTTCGCAAATTCTATATTCCACCATCAGTTACCTTGAAGAAAATAGGGATGTTTAAGTCTCTAATGCAGACGTCAGGTATGACAGTGGCGGACTATGCCAACCGATTTACTGCATTGGGAAGATATGTTCCAGCAATTATGAGAGATGAACACTTAAAATGATTAAGTTTGAAAGAGGACTGAACCCACGCTTTCGCACCTGGATTGTGAATGCCAACCCGAAGGATTTTGGTGAATTGCTGGATGCCTGTTATCGAGTAGAAAGGGACATCATCAGGCGTGATTCTGACATCCGGGGCAAAAGGCCCCAAGAGTTTGGAGATGGTCAATCCAGTAAGTGGACTAAGACTGCTAAAAGAGATGGTGGACATGCACATCAACCGAATTTTTAGCCACCGAAGCAACAACCTCCTCCACAGGCAGCTGCGATACCTAAGTGTGCCACTTGTCAGCGACAGCATAGGGGAGACTGTTTATTGAAGACTGGAGCATGTTTCAATTGTGGAAAGACTGGACACATGATCAGGGATTGTCCTGAACCCAGGAAGGGACCTCAGAGGGCCGCACCTCAGCAGAGAGATGGCCCCAGGGCCAATGCCAGAGTACATGTGATGACAGATGAGGAGGTTCTGGAAGCCCCAGACATTGTGACAGGTATATTTCATTTTGAAAAGTTTATGATATTATCCGCTTGCTTAGGAATTGCATATTTGAATTATGAATTGCTTCAGGTGTCATATTAACAAACAACATACCTGCCAACGCATTATTAGATAGTGGTTGCAAGCCATTCCTTTGTATCAAAAAGGTTTGCTAAGAACCTTGGTAGTTGTCCGACTTGGCTGGATACACCGTATCGCGTTCAAGCAGCTGGTGATCAGATGATCATTTCACATCATATATATAAGAATTGCGAGATAGAAATGGGAGGACAGAAGTTCGAAGTTACCCTAATTCCTATACAGATTGGGGACTTCGACATTATTCTAGGCATGGATTGGTTGTTCAAACACCATGCATACATTGATTGTCGTGGTAAGCGTGTGATGATTAAGGATCCAATGCGAGAAGAAGTGATTTATCAAGGGAACTCCAAGATGAAAAAGATACCACAGAATATTTATCTGACAGCAGCAAAAGCATTTCGATCACTGAAGAAGGGTAGAGAAGGATTCCTTGTGTATGCTCTTGGCAAGGATTCCGAGACCCCATCGATTGACAGTATTCCAGTAGTCAAGGAGTTCACAGATGTATTTCCAGATGACCTACCAGGCTTGCCTCCGGAAAGGGAGATTGAATTTGAGATTAATGTCGTTCCAGGAGCTGAACCAATCTCAAAGGCACCGTATAGAATGGCCCCAGCCGAATTAAAGGAATTGAAATCACAGTTGCAAGAATTGATAGATAAGAAGTTCATACGGCCAAGTGTATCACCATGGGGGGCTCCAGTGTTGTTCGTTAAGAAAAAGGATGGCAGCATGCGACTCTGCATCGATTACCGAGAGCTGAATAAGATCACTATCAAAAATAGATATCCACTGCCTCGAATCGACGATTTGTTTGATCAATTAAGGGTACGTAATTTAAATAATTAAATAACTAATATATAACTGTTATAAAAATCAATATAATCTTTCGTACAGGGTGCTAAAGTGTTCAGCAAGATTGACCTTCGCTCTGGTTACCATCAGTTGAAGATCAAGTCGGAAGATATCGCTAAGACTGCTTTTCGTACAAGATATGGACATTATGAGTTCTTAGTGATGCCATTTGGACTGACCAACGCACCTGCAACATTCATGGATTTGATGAACACAGTATTTCGGGATTAGTTGGATAAGTTCGTGGTGGTATTTATTGACGATATTCTGATATACTCACCGGATGAAGAGACCCATGCAGAACATCTAAGAATAACACTGAATGTATTAAGAAAGAAGAAGCTATATGCTAAATTCAGCAAGTGCAAATTTTGGCTCCATAGTGTTGCATTTTTGGGTCATGTTGTGTCTAAGGATGGTATCTCAGTAGATCCGAAAAAGATTGAGGCTATTACGGAATGGCCGAGACCGACAAATGTGACTAAGGTCAGGAGTTTCTTAGGACTTGCAGGTTATTATCGGAAGTTTGTAGAGGGATTCTCACAGATTGCAGTTCCATTAACTCGATTGACGCAGAAAAAGACACGATATGATTGGACTTCTGATTGTGAACACTGCTTCACTGAACTTAAGAAGAAATTGACATCGGCACCGGTATTAGCACAACCAATTTCAGGAGAGGAATTCGTGGTATATAGCGACGCTTCGAAGAATGGACTAGGTTGTGTATTAATGCAGAAAGAACGAGTAATTGCATACGCATCAAGACAGTTGAAACCCTATGAACAGAATTACCCCACCCATGATCTGGAATTAGCGGCAGTTGTATTTGCGCTTAAGATATGGAGACATTATTTATATGGAGAGAGATGCGAAATCTACACGGATCACAAGAGTTTGAAATATCTTTTCACCCAAAAGGAACTAAACATGAGGCAGCGCAGATGGTTGGAGTTGATGAAAGACTACGACCTCGCTATCCATTATCATCCGTGTAAAGCGAATAAGGTAGCAGATGCATTGAGTAGGAAGTCAAGTCATGCTAGGCAGACGCCTCTAGAGAGAGAAATAGCCGAGTTTGGATTGGATGTGGTTGACTCGACTGCAAATATTCTGGCTAAATTGATGATAACTCCCACTTTAATTGATAAGATTAAAGAGGCGCAAAAGAATGATTCTGAGTTAATGAGAATTGTCAAGCAGTTTGAAGAACGACCGGTGAAGGATTTTCAGTTGCATAATGATGGCAGTCTTTGGTTCAAAGAAAGATTGTGTGTGCCAAACATTGATGGAATTAAAAAAGAGATCATGACGGAAGCTCACAACTCGCGATTATCCATACATCCGGGAGCAACAAAGATGTATCAGGATCTTAAAAGAAATTATTGGTGGAACGGCATGAAGTGACACATTGCGGAGTTTGTGGAGAAATGTCATACTTGTCAACAAGTTAAAGCAGAACATCAAAAACCAGCAGGACTATTACAGCCATTAGAGATTCCGGAGTGGAAATGAGAGCATATTACGATAGACTTTGTTACCGGACTTCCTAAGACTCGCAATAAAAAATGATGCGATTTGGGTAATCGTGGATCGTCTCACTAAATCGGCACATTTCTTATCCATATCAATCCAGACATCCATAGAAAAACTGGTCAGCATGTATATGAATGAGATAGTCAGCCTGCATGGAACACCTGTCAGCATTGTGTGCGATAGAGATTCATGTTTTACATCGCGATTTTGGAAAGCTTACCAAAATGCCATGGGTACCGAACTCCGGATGAGTACAGCATTCCATCCGCAGACCGATGGACAGTCAGAACATACCATACAAACATTGGAAGATATGCTACGCGCTTGCACTTTGGATTTCAAGGTTAGCTGGGATAAGTCAGTGAAGTTAATTGAGTTCTCTTACAATAACAGCTATCACAGTTCTATTAGTATGGCACCTTTTGAAGCATTGTATGGAAGGAAGTGTCGGTCTCCATTATATTGGGATGAAGTTGGCGAGAGAACTATGATGGGTCCGGAACTGGTGGAGCAGACTCTGGAAAAGATCAAGGTGATACGTGATAGATTGAAAGCTGCTCAATATCGTAGCAAAAGCTGGGCTGATACAAAGAGACGACCGATTGAGTTTGAAGTAGGCGAGAAAGTATATTTGCGAGTTTCACCGACCAAAGGCGTGAGTAGATTTGGGATTAAAAGGAAACTGAGCCCTAGATTTATTGGCCCTTATGAGATACTAGAGAAAGTTGGAGCTGTTGCATACCGGTTGGCCTTACCTCCTACCTTATCCCAGGTACATAATGTGTTTCACGTATCTCAGTTATGGCGATATGTACACGATCCGGATCATATACTGGAGCAGCAACCTGTAACTATTAAAGACGATGTTACGTATGAAGAAGTTCCCATACGGATTGTGGACCGTAAGGAGCAAGTGTTGAGGAGACGGACAATTCCATTTGTGAAAGTACAGTGGAGTAGTCATACTGAGTGGGAAGCGACTTGGGAACCGGAGCAGCAAATGCAGAAGCAATATCTCCAACTGTTCGTATGAGGTACGTAAGTTTCGAGGACGAAACTTTTTATAAGGGGGGAATGTTACAACCCGGAAATTCGTTATGTCGTAACGACTTCCAATATCGCAAATATAATTTCGTAGGTGTACAATTCATAAAACTAAACTTGTATACCAAATACGTTAGCAAAAATATCACAAACGTTTGAGTCTATACAATAAAAACCCAACTAAATTAGTTAGTAACAACTTCTACTATTAGGATAAATTAAATCAAAAAGAAATACATGACACAACAATTTTATACTACATTAAATAAAAGAAAAACAAATATATATACATACAAAATAAAAGAAAAGGAAAAAGAAAAAGGAAAGTGAAGACAACTTGTCTTACACTTAGATTAAAATAATAGCATGCTCAAGAATCTCATCCTAACCCATCCCTCCACCCCATGCTTGTCAAAAGCTTGTCTCCCACCCCATTCCCCCCACTCTTTGACCGGCCCCCTTAGAAAAAAAGTAGGAAAATAATTCTCCTTTAAACCTTCACATAATTACACTTTCAACCAACCAATTTTATACTATCTCCAAGGAAAAAACTCAAGAACACTCCAACACCCCTTCTCTATCCTCTTGGCCGAAATTCTCCACTTCAACAAGGACAAGATTTTCTTCTCCTTTCTTTACACCAACATCACTCAAATCAAGTACCATAAACACTCCATCAACTAAGAAAGATTCAAGAAGGTTGTAGCATCTAGAACCAAAGGCAACCAAGGTAAGAACTTTATGAAGTTTAAGTTTGATTCTTCCATATATTAGTTTCATAAGTTGCTCACTAACCCTTCTTTTAAACCCTAAAAACCGTGTATACTAGAAAGGAAGGAAGAAGAACTCTCTTCCAAACCAAGTGAAGGAACCATCATCTAAGTGTAAGAAAAGTGAACCAAGGCAAGTACTCTTCCTAGATCCTTCATGGTTTTACAAATACTAAGCATTTATGTTCATATCAAAGTTGGATCATCATGTAGTATGTTCAAGATTTCTTCTCAAGAAAGTATAGATCTATATTTGAGTAATAAATATATACATATATACACTATATACACACGCACACTATATACATATATACACTATATATAAACACGCATACATATATACATATTATAAAGTATGTATGTTGATATATATATATATATATATATAAGTGTATAGATCTACATATGTATATATCTACGGATCTTCATATACATGTATATATATGTAGGTAAAGATGTGTAGATGCATATAAATAAATATACTATTTTGTATGAAAATATATATATATATACACACATATATATATATATACGGTTTGTGAATATGTAAAGGGAGAAAATGAATACGTATTGGTGTATTATGTTTTATGTATTATGCACCTATGTACTATTTATATATATTCGGTTTTTATGTTATATTGTGATTATGAATAATTTTTATATGTATTATGTACACATAAGTATACTATATACATTAAATATGACTATTGGTATTTAAAATGATTTATACATGTATATATTATGTACATATATGTTTGGCCTTTAGGCCTTAGTGATAAAGATGATTTCATCATATTTGCATAAGTATATATGTATATATGATTGTATACAAATATGTATGTTAGAATATGAAAATGAATAAGTTTTGGATATTACATAATATATCATAAAATGACTTATATATGTATATACTATGTATATATATGTTCAGCCTTTAGGCCTTAGTGACAAAATGATTTCATTATATTTTTATACAAGTATATATGTATATATGATGAATATGCTAAGATATGAAAATGAATAAGTTTTTGATATTATACAATATATCATAAAATGATTTATATATATATACCATGTATATATATATTCGGCCATTAGGCCTTAGTGACAAAAATGATTTCATTATATTTTTATACAAGTATATATGTATATATGATGAATATGTTAAGATATGAAAATGAATAAGTTTTGGATGTTATACAATATATCATAAAATGATTTATATATATATACCATATATATATATTCGGCCATTAGGCCTTAGTGACAAAAATGATTTCATTATATTTTTATACAAGTATATATGTATATATATGAATATGTTAAGTTATGAAAGTAAGTTAAGTATGTAAATTATGTTATGAAAAGTATGAAACATAAATAGGCCATATTTATGTATGTGTAATTATAAGACTACTAACTTTTACAATGTACGTACATGATATGTTACATGTTATATATATATATTAACATAGATAGGTTATGATAAAATGTAAGTTATGAAATCTTAGATAAAATGTAAAGTAATTAGAAATTTTCATGATGTAGGCATTTAAGTTATGAATTATGAAATGTATGTGTGGAATAGATTTTACCAAATTATTGTGTGATGACAATGGAAAAAGGGGGCTGTTTTAGTGTGATAGCCAAATGGTTTTTAATTGGAGGTGAAAATGGTATTTTCTTTAAGTTGTGATACGTAGAAGGAAATTAAGTAAGTGATGATATTACAAAATGTAGAATGACCAAAGTACCTTCATATGACCGAGTCTCATGTTGCATGAAATCAAAGTTTGAAAAGTTATGTTTTTGAATCACATGTTTTAAAGTTCATATGCATAGGAATAATAAACATGAGACGAATGATTCCAATGACCCATGTTATGTTATGACCATGTTATGTTATGTTATGTTATAGCGTTGTCCTGACATCGGGACCGGAGTGGTAGGTGTCAGGGGCCCATGTTTACATTATGGCTGAGTGTAACACCGGGTCTGGGACACGGGATCTCAGTCATAATGCGTCACCGTTAGCACATGTACCTATGTTCATGATGTTATGTTGTACATGTACTATATCGGGAATCATTCGGTATGTCGTGCGTTATTATTCTTATGAAAAGTGCTATAGCCAATGATGTAAATGTTATGTCTTCATGTTATGAAAATGTCATGTTATGCAAGTTATGAATATGTCATGTTATACAAGTTATGAAAATCATGTCATGATTATGAAAAGTTATGTTTACGAAAAGTCATGTTTATGAAAAATCATGTTTTATGCATCATGTCATGATCATGTCCCTTAGGTGAGGATTGGAATATTTGTACGATCATTATGCCTTAAGATAATTAAGGAAGATCATGCACGTAGACGTGATGAATGTAAGTTATGACCTTAGCATATGATGGTTTAGTATTCAAGTATGGAAGGTAGGTTAAGGATATGCTGAGGAAGAATGATATGATCTCTCAGATATGATGCAAATTTTTATGTTCTGTATTATCCTTATATATAATGCTGTCATTTGTGAATGGAGATGTAATTATGTATATTGTTACCTTGTTACGACTTGTCTTCCCATGTATGATCCACATGAAGTATCTATAAAGAATACTTGCTGAGCGATTAAAAGATGGTGGTTATCGCTCATACTTGCCTCTTAACATTTCAGAGAACAGGGACCCTGATGCCGTGTTCATTGAGGAGGAACCCTAGATAGAGTATCCGTGAGCGAAGTTGTAGGCTTAAGCTATGTACCTGTTGTGTGAGCTTTATTTTATTATGATGTAATAAAATTATCGTGAGAAGCTGTATTTGTGGTTGTGTGGATTTGAACGGTTTGTAATAATATTATGCATGTCGTGAGCTTATTTTAAGATGCTTCCACTATATCGATTACAATTCATGTTGACATGCACATGTATGGTATCGACGCCTTATACTCTATGGAGTAGAGTATGGCGGGTGCACTGAGCCGGAACTCTGGTTTCGGGCGGGGCGCTACAATATAGGCATGTGATACATGTGTGGGGAGGAGAGTTGAAGACTTTCCTTTCTTCACCTTGTTGCCTTTGTGCCTTTTCCAAATATTGCTTCCTTTAATGAACTACTTAGTTTAATTAACTAAGTACTTCACTTAATGAACTAGTTTAGTTCATTAATGGTGGCACCTGAAAATAGTTCAAACACAACAAATGTTTTCCATTTGATGTAAGCTTTAAAGTTTCATGGCTCGTTAGTACGGCAACATTATATATGGACTAAATAAGGCAAGTTTTATGCAACAACGTGTTATGTCATAAGATGTGTCATGCATTTCTTTGTAACACGTTATTTAAATCATGCATTTTGATATCACTCAAACCCCTTTTTCTCAACATTTTTTTCCTTCTTCCAGGATTTTATCCCACTGGGTTTTTCTTGCTAATATTTTAACGAGACAGTGCATCACACGAACTAATTTTTATGAATGTGTACTCCTTATCCTTCGTTCAAGTTTTTATCCGACTAGTTTGCTTGCAAAGGTTTTAATAAGGAATATTATATGAAATTTGGACAACCAAGGGAGATTGTTATTGTAGCACCCTACTCCCGAGCCCTAACATCGGGAATAGTGCACCCGCTGTATTTTGCTAAGGAGAATACAAAGCGTCGAATCAATCTCTTGTACGTCAGAAATGACGTAGAACAATTTTTTTCGCAGAAACAGAAATCATAACTTAAATTAAACTCAAATAATTGTCGTTACATTGCTGAATAAAAATTCTGATAGTAAAGGTAATAAAGAAGTATGTGAAAATCTCCAAAAGATAACTATGAAAAGAAATCAGCAGCAGAGTCCCCTCATATCCAAGCTGCAGCTCTCAACCAGCTCACTCAGCTATGTCCGTCCCGTCCCCAACGAAGATGTGCTCGTAGTCCTCATCCGGCTCACCTGGAAAGTAGGGGTGAGTGACAGAAATAACCCAGTAG